>JALIGW010000004.1:41594439-42199439 GCA_023053685.1 Diadophis punctatus similis | reverse complement strand
TCATTTTTAAATGCTGCCTTCCACTTTTAAAGTAATGATGCTACAACCAATAACCATTAATTGCCCCATTTCCAGATCTCACAGTGACATGGCCTTTAACCACTGAAAACATTTCTTCAGAGTAACATGAAGGTATTTTCAAATCAATATGCCAGAAATAAATATGTTCCCTGCCCTGTCCTGAAGCTACTTAATTTGTATTTACTCTTCCTTTTTTCTTTGTAAATTGTTAAATCCATGGCTCAATACTTTAATAAGGGGGTGGGGTTCTGTATCTGCATCTTCTTATGTTCAATATGAAAAATTGGAATGGACCTCTCTGACTGGTGGATATGGTTTGGCTATGAAAAGTATCAATTGACCTTTTGTCTAAAGTAAAAGTATCAAAATAAAATTATTACCAGCAGTGTAAAATACCAACATGTTTTACTTTAAGATACACAATTCTCCGTCTGTAGGAAAAGAACACAATTCTCTGATTACATGCCATTAATATGATGTTGACTCATAGCAACCATATAGCTAGATTGTTTTAGAATAATCTGTCTCCAGCTTCGCCTTTCATTTCTTCCAATAGTGCATACATCATTGCTATAACTGAACCCATCCTTCTTGATGCTGCTTATCCTTTTCTTCTCTTTCCTTTCTACTTACCTCAACATTATGGACTTCTCAAGGGAGGTCTGTCTTCACAAAATGTACCCAAAATATGATTATTTTCAGCCAAGACATAATGGTTCCATGTCTGGGTTTACTCACTGAGTTTGTTTTTTGTTCAAACCATAAAGGGACTAGTTTGTAACCCAAACCCAAACAAACTACATACATTATGGTTTACCTGTGTTTACTATTGGGGCCGCACTGACGATCGGGCCCTCCATCTGGACTGCTACTGTGGCCAGTTTCCCCTCCTCTGGCCCCCCTTATCTATGGGGGACCTCCCCCTATGACAGACTGACATCGGACTTTGGAGGGAGAGAGCTCGTGATTTATAGATACCATCTGGATAGGGAGACACACCATCAGCCCCTGGACTATTGGCTTCCCATGACTGGACACTGGAACTCTTGGATGGACTTAATTTTTAATGAGATTATCTTTACATGCTCCTTATTAATTTTATTGATTTTAACATTTGTGATAATTAACCTTGCAATTTTTACCCCAGAAGCATTGTGACTGTGGTTAGGATGTGGGCTATGAATGGGTATGATTGTGTGATAGAGTTTTATGGATTATAGCAGAATGAGTAAGCCGGGGGTTTGGTCTTTGTCCCCCTCTGCTGAGTGTGCAAACAGAAGTGGAGGGGGACTTAGGTCCATTCCCAGGTGTAGTATGAATGGTATGCATGGTCTGTCGGGAGAGGGGGGGTCCAGTAGGGGAGGGGAGTGGATCTCTGATGGGATGGGGGATGGGAGGATTACGGTCATAACAGGGAGAGGTAGGTATGGCGGGAGCAGAGGGGTAGGCCGCTCTCGGGGAACGAGAACTCGCTGTCTCCAAGCGATTTCTTGTTCTGGCCCCTCTGGTTTGGTTCCATCTTGCTCAACCCGAGGGCCTGGTAACCAGGGATGTCAGGGCCCTGGGCTCAAGCTGCTGCTGTTGAACGCCAGGTCAATTACCAACAAGGCCCCCCTTGTACGGGATTTAATCCTGGAAGAGGGGGCGGACCTGGCATGTATTACTGAGACCTGGCTTGGCCAGGAGGGGGGGGGGTTCCCCTCTCCGAGATGTGCCCGGACGGGTTCTCAGTTCAGCATCAGCCGCGACCCCAGGGAAGGGGTGGAGGAGTGGCGATTATAGCTCGCCAGAACCTTAATCCTCGAAGGAGCCCTGCCCCGGAGATTGTTGGGTGTGAGACGCTCCTTCTGAAGTTGGACTTAGGGGTCCAGGTGGGCCTTTTGCTAGCGTACCTGCCTCCTAGCTACGTTACAAAGGCCCTGCCTGTTCTGCTCGAGGCGGTAGCAGGGCTGGCGATTGAGTTCCCCAGGTTGATGGTGCTGGGGGACTTTAATTTGCCATCGCCCGGTGAAACCTCGGAGGCAGTCCAGGAGTTCATGGCTTCCATGACAACCATGGACCTGACCCAAGTAGTTCAGGGTCCGACTCATGAGGGAGGTCACACGCTTGACCTTGTGTTTCTTTCGGGGCAGTGGAGAGATGATCTGAGGCTGAGGGGTTTAGTCACAGTACCCTTGTCGTGGTCAGATCATTTCCTTCTGAGGTTGGATTTCATGGCACCACTCCTCCACCGCAAGGAGGCGGGGCCGACTAAGTGGTTCCGCCCCAGGCGCCTAATGGAATCTGAAGGATTTCAGAGGGAACTTGGGGAAATACCTGACTCCCTGGTACACGATTCATCTGAGGCTCTAGTGGCTGCCTGGAATCGGGCGGCAACGGGGGCTTTAGATCGGATTGCGCCTTTGCGGCCTCTCCGTGGCAGCGGATCCCGGAGGGCTCCTTGGTTTACTGAGGAGCTCCGGGAGATGAAGCGCCTAAAGAGACGCCTAGAGCGACGATGGAGAGCCAGTAAAGCTTAGTCTGACCGGACACTTTTAAGAACTTGCATTAAGTCTTACTTAGTGGCG
Organism: Diadophis punctatus similis; assembly: GCA_023053685.1. Classification (NCBI taxonomy): domain Eukaryota; kingdom Metazoa; phylum Chordata; class Lepidosauria; order Squamata; family Dipsadidae; genus Diadophis; species Diadophis punctatus. The sequence goes on along the minus strand of JALIGW010000004.1, from coordinate 42,196,851 downwards.
ATAAGGGCGGCAAAATGCTCGCATTTTTCCGCTCTTATTGCGTCCGCCGACTCCCGCCCAGCCGCCCTGTTTAGGGTGACTCGCTCCCTCCTAGCCAAGGGGGGAGTTGAAGATCCCTTGCAGGGCAGAGCTGAGGAATTTTCTCAGTTTCTGGCAGATAAAGTCGTTCAGATTCGGACAGACCTGGACTCCATTTGGAAAGGGCAAGCCGAGATGACAGGGGCGAGTCTTAGTCCTGTTATATGGGATGAGTTTGAGCCTGTCACTCCTGAGGATGTGGACAAGGCCATAGGAGCGATGAGTGCCTCCACCTGTTTATTGGACCCGTGCCCCTCCTGGCTGGTCTCAGCCAGCAGGGAGGTGTCACGCGGCTGGCTCCAGGCGGTTGTGATCGCTTCTTTGAGAGAGGGATCCATCCCACAGCCTTTAAAAGCTGCGGTGGTGAGGCCCCTCCTCAAGAAGCCTTCCCTGGACCCAGCGGATTTAAAAAACTTCCGTCCAGTCTCCAACTTACCCTTTTTGGGTAAAGTTGTTGAGAAGGTGGTGTCACTCCAACTCCTGCGGCTTTTGGAGGATACTGATTATCTGGATTCCTTTCAATCGGGTTTCAGGCGCGGCTACAGTACGGAGACTGCTTTGGTCGCGCTGATGGATGATCTCTGGCGTGCCCGGGATGGGGGTTATTCCTCCATCCTGGTGTTACTTGACCTCTCAGCGGCTTTCGATACCATTGACCATGGTATCCTTCTGCGTCGTCTTGGGGAGGTGGGAGTGGGAGGCACTGTTTTACGGTGGTTCTCCTCCTACCTCTCTGACAGGACGCAGTCGGTGTTGACAGGAGGACAGAGGTCGGCCCCTAGGCCCCTAGTTTGCGGGGTGCCACAGGGCTCGGTCCTCTCGCCCATCCTGTTTAACATTTACATGAAACCGCTGGGTGAGATCATCCGACGACATGGGGTGAGGTATCAGCAGTATGCTGATGATACCCAGTTGTACATCTCCACCCCGTGTCAATTCAGTGAAGCAGTTGATGTAATGTGCCGCTGCCTGGACGATGTGAGGGTCTGGATGGGAGTGAACAGACTCAGGCTCAACCCAGACAAGACTGAGTGGCTCTGGATATTGCCTCCCAAGGACTATGTCGACTGTCCCTCCTTGGTTCTTGGGGGAGAAAAATTGGCTCCCTCAGAACAGGTTCGCAATTTGGGTGTCCTCCTAGACCCACAGCTAAAATTGGATCAACATCTTTCAGCTGTGGCTAGGGGGACCTTTGCACAGATCCGTCTTGTGCACCAATTGCGACCTTACTTGGAGAGGGAGGCCTTGCTCACAGTCACTCATGCCCTTGTCACCTCACGGCTAGACTACTGTAACACGCTCTACATGGGGCTACCCTCGAAGAGCATCCGGAGACTCCAGTTGGTACAGAATGCAGCTGCGCGAGTTGTAGTGGGTGTACCAAGATACACCCACGTAACACCTCTCCTTCGCCAGCTGCATTGGCTACCAATTAGTCTCCGGTTGCAATTTAAGGTGTTGGTCGTTACCTTTAAAGCCCTACATGGCTCAGGACCAGGTTACCTGCGGGACCGCATCCTACCACATACCTCCCTAAGACCGGTTAGGTCCCACAGAGAGGGCCTCCTCCGGGTCCCGTCGGCCAAACAATGCCGACTGGCGGGGCCACGGGGGAGGGCCTTCTCTGTGGGAGCCCCGTCCCTCTGGAACCAACTTCCACCAGAGATCCGGACTATCCCCACCCTTCTGGCCTTCCGTAAAGCCTTAAAAACATGGCTCTTCCGGCAGATGGGGTGAATAGGATAATCAAATTCCCCCTGAATGTTGTGTTTATAATGTTTTCTTTTTAACTATATTTTAACTTAAATTATGATTATTGTTTTTAAATGTACGCTTCTTACTCATGCTGTACGCCGCCCTGAGTCCCACGGGATTGGGCGGCATATAAGAGCGTCTAATAAATAAATAAATAAATAAATTATGCTATTTGAATCAGAGCATACTGATTCTGGTCTGCATACTGGCGCATTTGTTTTTAAAATAGGGGTGCATTCAAATGTGTGATCTTGAACTACAAAGACATTCCATCATTCGAATTTCATCCATCATGTGAATATCTTCTTCCATGTAATTTGTTTTTAAGCAGTATGAATCTGATTTATGTGTTTTTGTATGCATTTAGATAATTTCCAAATCAATTATTTAGCTTTTTCCAAGAGTTTTAAAATGAGCTAGTGTGTTTGTTTAATTACAACTATGATATAAACAGCATGTGCATATGTGCATGTGTGATTTCATGGGTGTATAATGTCAAATCATTTAGTCTTTTCACTTTGCTAATAATTTTGTCTTTTCAACTTTAACCAGCCATTCCTGGCCAAATTATTGCCAGTAAATATCTTTTGGGGAAAAAAAAACAGTCTACCAAGATTGAGTTGATTTTCATTGGTGCCACAATGGCAATCATTTAATAGTGTTCTAATGCCTGATTTTAATATTTTTGTCTGTAAGACAATAAGAAAAGTGATAGGCACTGTGACACAAAGAATTTTTACTGTCTTTCGAACAATACTACTATTTAGGCCTATTAATAGTTCTGTCATTAACAATATCTCTGAAACAAAATTAGCAATAACCTTTTCCAGTCACCAAGAACTTAAATCACAAAATTAGTAAACAATTGTTCTTGATGGTTCAGGTTTCCCTGTAATGTTAACACCTACTTCCAATGTACTATGTGAGAGATAACAATTTTGTAAATTTTGGTCACACTGTGTACACAATGTGTGTACAGATGTCAAGTGACAATGTCATGTTCAAGTTTCCTGCCTGTTAGGTCAATGTGTTTGAAGCATAATAAGCATAATTCATTTCTATATGGATGTATAGTCTGAGACTTTAGGATTATACACAATCCCTGTAAGTCTTGTGTGTAGGGCCCTCCAAAGGTTGCCACTGAATGGGACAGAAAAATGAGAGAAGAACAAAATGATTAAATATAGAGAATGTGAGCAGCTCTGTTGCTTTTAAATGTATTTGTATTACATTTAAATTAACTTATATCAGTACCAGATCTGACTATTTTGGGAAGTACATTTCTGAAAATGTACTCTGTGTGGCTAAGGCTTAGCATTGCCACTCAAATGTGAGTATCATCTTATGTTCCTCAGTAGGTGTCCCAGATATAAGCTCTTTTCATAAAATACATTAATGACATTGGTGAGCTTCTTTATCACTCAGCTGCAGAAGTGGATTTAGATACCAAGTAATTTCCTAATGTCCTGTCTACATCTTCTAATGTCACAGATGGGCAAAGCAAACATTCTCCTCTGGGAGGATTTTCCCTGATCTCTACTTTCTGTACAACTGTGAAATGATTGTTTTGAAGAGGAACAGAAATTGAAGGACAAAAGGTACATCTAATAACAATCATGCAAAGTATTCTCATTCTGCATATACGGTATATTGAAACCTAGGATCCAATTCAAACAGGTTATTACTGCATTTATTTGGAAACCTTTTTTTTTTGTATTTCATGTTTTCCCCTTTAACCTTGTTTTTATATCACATTTCATTAAAGGAAGTTTCTCATAAAATATTTCTTCATCTTTTAGATTGCATGATTGCACCATTACCCTTTATGTTTTGGGGACCATTACAAAAGTACATTAGGAATTGTATTTCCTAGGTGGTGTTTCTATTAAAGGCTGCAGGAAAAGTCTTGGAAAGAGGCTATGAGAATGACTCAGATGAACAGACTAATAGCAGCTGCCTATCATAATAATTCTTCCCCACCTTCCCCACCTGGGGAAAGTAATAAAAATATGTTCCTCCGCTATCTATAATAATGTCCAGCATCCTATTCAAAGAAAAGGGACCCTATACTGATAAAGTCAAATGATCTGTCAAATGGAACCCCAGTAATTGGAAATCCCAACATTTTTTTCTCCATAAACATATAAAATGCTTGGCTCCCAGTTGAATTATTTCCTTGTTCAGTTTTATTTTTGAAAATAAATAGATTCCCTGAGGACATTAATCATTTTGGCAAAATATTTTCCAATTGTAGCATAGTATAACATACAGTAGTATTAAAGAGTCCAGACTCACTGGATGTCATGTGGCATACATGCTTAATAAATTACTATGGTTGGTTGCATAGTTTGTCAGATGTTTAGGCTGGATTAGCAGTTTTATCCATTTATCAAGTCCTTCCCAAAAACCTGGGTTAGGCAAATGTTGTTTGATGGTGCTAAAGGCAGGATGTAAGCTGTTCCAAGTAAAACTGCCTTTTGCATCTGAGTGATGGTGATTTTATCTATTTCTAGTTGCATGTCTTTGAATTTTGTGATATTTTCCAGAACTACTACTTCTCTTCTGCTGTCTCAAAATATTGCAGCATCCACTATCCAAGGGTGGGCTCCGGTTTTCGTCGCTGCTGATTTCTTCAGTGCCACGCTCAAAACCAGCTTCTGTGCATGCGCAGAAGCAAAAAACCTATGGTGCCGCCAAGAGACCCGGTTCAGGGGCGTGGCAGGCCTGGGTCACTGCCAGCAACCCAGGCTGTCAAGTTACTACTGGTTCCATAGAACTGGTTTGAATCCACCTCTGCCACTATCCCCACTTTTTGTCTTCCTTACTGACAATTGTTAAGTGTGATGTGTGATGTGCCAGGTGCTTGTTTATATGAATTCTAAAGTTCTAGAGCACTTTAGCTTCTTCATTTCTAATACTTTACTAATTTTGTGATTCTACCAGGTTTTGCTTGTAGGCAAATGGTATTTCTGGCAGAACTTCCAATGAACCATTGTTGCTATTTTGTCATGCCATTGTTTGTAGTCAGCCCGTGTGATCTTCTTGCAGGAGATAACTACATGTCCACTGGGTTTTTTTAGTTTCTTTGCAGAGATGGCATTTGCTGTCTGTTTCTGTCTTCTCAATTATGGCTTTGTTTGCATTTGTTGTTAAGGAAACTGGCCATGTAATACTTTGCCTTTCCATGTCTTATTTCTATTCTTCATTTGGTCTTTCTTGTAGGCTAGTTTTTTTTTTTTTGTAAGCCTTCATTGCATACTAGCTTCAGTTACAACGTATGTGTAATATATACTGTAAGTATTTAAAATATACTTCAGTTCTTGGGGTAGCAAAGAAGTAAGATTTCCCATAGAACAGAATGTAGCAATGAAATTCTAATCAATAGCTTTAAAATGCTTCTTCCCAATCAATATTCTGCTCTGTCATAAGCAGTGTTTTGTTAACTTACATAGATTTATATTATCATGTATTTTTCATTTGAATCGCAGCAAGAGAGTTACAATAGATATTTGAATTAAACTGTCATTATTATAAAGTAGGCAAAGTTCAGACAGTGTTAGCCGCTATAAAATGAATAAATTTATAATAAAATACTGCATAATTTATTAAAGCAAATGTATTTTAAATATTCACAGGAGCTTCATTAAATAGATTTGTCTGAATATTGGTGAAACTAAATTTCATTTGAATTTATAGAATACCCTTTTAAAGGGTAATTATTTTTCATTTTTCACTCCACATTTGTGAGGATTAGCTTTTACTATTAGTCACTCATTATCTCCTCCTCCTTCTTTTCCAAGCTAAAACATATTGATCTTTTAATCAGTTCTTGTAAAAATCCAGAAGTGAATGAGCAGCTCTAATTCTAAGCAACAAAGTACTTAATGATATAAAGTAACTGTTGTTGCTATTGTTCTAACCATTCAGTTGTGTCCAAGTCTTGGTGACTTTACAGTATAGGCAAGAGCTGTCTATGCTACTCTGTCAAGCACAGACTCTTTCAATTGTTGAATATTCATCTTTGTATCAGTTTTGATGTTATCAAACCAGCATGTTCTTTGCTTGCCTTTTCTTGTTCCGCTAACCATTCCTAGCATCATTGACTTTCCCAATGAATTTGCATTCATGACATGGCCAAAATTAATCAGACGTAGTCTTGTGATTTAGGCTTCTAATGATGTGTCTGGTTTTATATGATTCAGCAGCTCACTGTTGGTTGCTCTGGCTGTCCATGGTATGTATGGACAATAATTTACGCCAGCAACACAGTTCAAAGGCATCTATTCTTCTTCGATCAGCCATTCTTAGTGTCCTTCTCTCACACCTATACATCAATATAGGGAAGACTATTGCTCTAACTAGCCTGCTTTTTGAATTTGCATCAATATCTCTGCTTTTTTAGATCCTATTCGTGTTAACCATTGCAGTGCAGCCTAAGGTTATCCTGTGTTTGATTTCAGGAGTAGAAGTGCCATCGTGAACAATTTTTGATCCAAGGAAGATATATTCTCGAAGTAACTCAATTTCCTCCTTATTGATTTTAAACATTTTATGTCCATCTGCAGCTATTGTCATTGTTTTTCCTGATGTTAATTTTTCACTTTCATCCTTGATTATCCAGATCATTTTTTCCAGGTCTTCCTTATTTTCAGCCAATAATGTTATATCATCTACTTACCTCAAATTATTTTTGTTCTTCCCCAATCTTCACTCCAACATCAGGCAATCCCAGATCTAATTTCTGCATGATCTCTTCAGCATACAGATCGAACAAAAATTGTGATAAAATACAACCCTGTCTAACTCCCTTACTGATCCTGAACTAATCTGTGTCATCATAGAGTGTTCTTATTGTTGCCTTCTAATTAGTGTATAGCAGCGGTGGGTTGCTCCTGGTTCGGCCCGGTTCTAAGAACCGATATTGCTGGTGGTGGGAGTCTCTGCCCACCCACCCGGGATGCCTCTGCGCATGCGCAGAAGCATTGCATGAGCACAAACCAGTAGTAAAGGGTTTTAAAACCCACTACTGGTGTACAGTGATCTGATAAGTCTGATCAGGTGGGTAGGGATACCAAGATTATGCAAAGCCACCCATAGCTTATTGTGTTTTACACAGTCAAACGCTTTTCTGTAATTGACTAAACACATACTGTATATAGATCCTTTTGATATTCATGTGCCTTTTCCATAATCCATCTAATATTGGCAATGTGATCTGAAGTGTTTTGCCTCTTTCTAAAGCCAGCTTGTACATCAGGTAACTCTTGACTGATGACACGTTACAGCAGGGGTGGGTTCCTCCCGGTTCGGACTGGTTTGCCTGAACCAGTAGTGACCAGGTGGTGACGTCATGGTCGGTGCTGGTCCATGGGCGCCGCCATCTTTTTTTTTATTTTTTTTTTGAATTTTTGATTTTTTTTCTTCTTCTGAGCATGTGCAGAAGCCGAGTTTACGGCCCTGTGCACGCGGTCACTATCTTGTTTTCGGCTTTCTTTTTTAATTTTTTTTTAAATTTAATTTTTTTAAATTTTATTTTAAATTTTATTTTTCTTCTGAGCATGTGCAGAAGCTGAGTTTCTGGCACTGTGCATGCAGTCGCCAATTTAATTTTTTTTGAAGTTCATTTTTTATTTTATTTTTCTTCTGAGCATGTGCAGAAGCCGAGTTTCCGTTCTGTTCTGTACACATCTTGAGGAAATGAACTGGCAGCGAGGTAAGTTAGAACCCACCCCTGCTTGGGTCCCCTAAACTTTTCAGTCCCAGAAAGCGGCTGAAAAATGCCCTTCTCCTGTTTTACAGCCATGCACCATTTTCTGTCCTTGGCTTCTTCCCGTTTTTATTTGGTTTTCCCTCCCACCCTGAAAGCAAAAGGAAGTGAGGGGGGGGGAAAGAAGGATCTGAAAGTTGGAAGGGAAGGGATTGGGAAGAATGAGATCGAGGAGGGCTTCCCGGCTCAGATGAGGCTTGGAGAATCCAGAGCGTGCCTTTCCTCTTCTCTCTTGCAGTGCTTTTATTTCCAAAGCCCCCCTCCACTCCACTCTCTTTCCCTAACAACGGAGCTAAGCTGTCTGTCTGCAATCATGTGTATCAAGAGTAAATCTCACTGAAAGAGAGTAGCCTTTCTGCCAAATAAACTTTTTAAAGTCCCCTTCTTTAGTCCCCTTCTTTCCTTCCTTTCCTCTTTTCTCTTGCGGTGCTTTTATTTCCAAATCCCCCCTACAAATCCCTCCCAAAGGCAGCAGCAGCTTTGATTGGCAGTTGGAACAGTCTCATGGAATACTGCCAATCAGCTGTCTGTTGCCACCCATTGTCGCCATTGCTGCCGTTGCCGCCATTGCCACCATTGCCACCATCGCACCAACTCCCTGCCCCTCCGCGTAATGCAACATCTGGAGTATAAGTTTTTGACCCTCTTTTTGGGAGTAAAAAGGTGCGTCTTATACTCCGAAAAATACGGTACTTTAATTTTAAAGTAAAGTAAATAACATAACTAAATATTTTAGTGATCTAAGAACAGACAGTTGATCGTGGGGAAGTAAAATGCTTTTTTATTTTAAAAAAATCACATATTGTTAAAACTAGAGACTGCCATGAGTCTGAAAAAATTGGTCAGCACAAAAATAAATAACTTTTTTTTTAGTGTTAGCTTTGGAAGCACATACAGTTTCAAGTACATCTTGAAAAAAAGCTCTTCAAAATAACAATATTCTGAATTGTAGTATTGATTGTAGATAATGGGAAATCTAAAATACACATAAAATTCTGAATTAGCAAAGGCACAAGCAAGAGCTAAGTCAAAGGTGCTTATGAGTTGTATTTAGCTAAGTCATGAATCCTGGTTTCTCCACTGTACCTTATCACAAAATGCATTATGTTGGTGAAAACATTAAACTACTCCTGAGCCTTTGATTTAACAAATGATGTACTGAGATGATAAAAGTCTAATGTGTCAGTAAGAGATCTCTGCAATTCAAGCTGTTGATGTTGAAAACAATCTATATCAGCACAATCTCATTTTGCTCCTTGTAGAGCATCTGACAATTAGGCTGGTTCACTAACCTAGGCAATAGTACTCTTTTTCCCTAGAGACTTTCTGAATGGCAGTGTCAAAACCCTCACTACTGGTGGGAGGAGGGAACTAAGCCCTATAGAATTTGATTCCACAAACTAATGAAAGAATCTTTAAAACTCAGAGCAGACCAGGTTGCAAATTAACTGTCTTAAATATGTGAATACTGAAAATTAACATATTTTGAATATTGATGTTGATTAGAGATAATTGAATGATATGAATGGTTGAGTGGAACTATAGAAGGGTGGGAAGATTAAGGATAAGACTAAAAAAGAAGTAAAACAAGGTCTTGACTCCATCTGAAGCCCTACAGACTGCTAAATAAAGGCTCACATGGTTGGTTACCAAGCTAAGGAGAAGCAGAAGTCAAGAAGCATTTGCCCTATTCTCCAAAGTATTGTCCAAGGTGTCCTCCCAACTGGAGTGCAACAACACCTTAATAACAGAGCCACAACCAGCAGAAACTGAATAGTACTGGATGAATATATGTGAGAAAGAAGAATTTCATACACTTTATATTAGTTTCTTTAGCCAGTAGGTATGGATTCTGTCCAGGCCAAGTGCTATCCACCTCTTCATATTCTTGACCTATTGTTGTATGTCTGCTATTGTGATGCAAACGAGGTGAGGCGGGGGGTGGAGCTGCCCCATGTGGCCCGCACTGGCTTAGCTCAGGATGCCCCACAGCCAGGGTGGCCTGCAGCCAGGCTATCCATGCCCCAACACCTGCATCGCTTTGTGGCCACGGCACAGGCACATCGCTTGGCCTCCTCCGTTGTGGCTGCGAGAAAGCAGAAGTGGGCTGGCGGCCACATGGGGTCTTGCTGGACAGGGTTGTTGGAGTCGCTGCCGCAAGGCGAGGCAGTTATTGGGATATGAATGACCTGGCTGCGGGGGCCCTGAGATAAGCCAGTGTGGGGCATGTTCCATCCCAGTCTCACCTTGTGGCCATGGCACGTTGCTCGACCTCCTGCTGTGCTGGTGCCAGAAGAAGAAGTGGGCCGGCAACCACATGGGCTCCTTATGCACATGGCTGGTGGTGCTGCCGCTATGAGGCAGTTGTCAGGGCGTGGATGGCCTGGCTGCAGGGGCCATGAGGTAAGCCGGTGTGCACATGGGGCAGCTCCACCCCCTCACCTCACCTCATGTTAGTGGCACCACAAGCAACCAGATGGAATGGGCAGGCATCTGGCTGCGTAGGTGCTTAAGTAGGGCTTATTTTTTTGGGGGGGTAGGGGTTATATTGGGCACATATGCAGAAAACATGCTAGGGCTTATTTTTGGAATAGGTTTTATTTTCATCCATGCATCTTGCTTAGAAGTAAAACGTACCATGTTTACTTGTGTAGGTCAGCACAAGAGAGCCAATTTGGTGTAGTATTTAAGGCATAATGCTTAAGGTGACCAGACGTCCCGCTTTTGGCCGCTGGTGGCCAGGTGGGCGGCAGCCCCCCGGGCGGGTATAGGGCCAGGCCTGCACTTGGAAGGGGCCGCCGCTCTCGCTGCCCGCTTTCTTCCTTCTCCCGCCGCGAAACAAAAGTGAACTGCGGCAGCGCTGCTTCGGGAAGGCAGTCGGAGTCTGCAGCCAGGCAGGGAGTGAGAACGGCGGTAAGGGGTGCAATGAAGGGGGGGTGTTTGGGGGGGGTGCACAAAGCTGCAGAAAAGCAATCCTGGATTTGTGTCTCCACCTTTATTCACGTGGATGGGCTGCAGGATAAGAGAGACGGACCCCTCCCGTCTTGCTCCCCTAGAACCCCCCCCCCCGTCAATGGTGTCCTGCTTTACAAATATTAAAATCTGGTCACCTTAATCATGCTAGAAATCAGGAAACTGTGAGTAAGTACTGGCTTAGCATGAAGCCAGCTGGGTGACCTTAGGCTAGTCACTTTTGCAACTCCATTTTATGTTCCCTTTTTTATTCTCAGATCTTCACCACTGAATAGCAATATTGGCTTCTTTTATTTTCTTCTTCTCCCTCATAGAATGATTTGTAGTTTAGTTTTAAATATTAAGTAATTCTTCCACTGTGGGATTTATAGGCTTGTGTGTGTGCACCATTGGAGTACTATTTTGTATAGTTAATATAATTTGGTAATTAGTCTGAAGTTACTGATCTGCTAATGCTAGTCAGAATCCTAGTGCAATGTTTTTATGATGAGTAAGCTTCTATTTTCCCCTAGTATTGCTGTAGTCAATATAAACTTGCTTTATTTATAACATTCACACCTGCAGTGAAAATCTTTTCCCTCAGTCAGAAATTGCTTATTTAAACATATTCTTATATGCCTTTCCAAAGCTTCAGGTGGATAAACAATTCCAGATTATATTTCATAATTTATTAAATTAGGAACCATGTATAGCATGTCCTTCAGCAAAACTGAATCCTTGAGTATTTCATACCGAGAGTTATCCCATTATAATGTCTCACTGTTTTATAATTTTATATAATTTTTTATAATTTTATAACAACATCTGATGTCTTTTTGACTTTGTTTTGACATGAACTATTAAAAATCTTGTCTCATAATATTTCAGTGCTATTATTTAATTTGGAGAAAACCAGGGGTGGAAGATTTTGGAATCCAGTGAGTGCCATTTTGTCAATTCTTGGTTTACAGTGTTGTTTAAAAAAATTCAAATTCTATCTTTTTAAAAAAGGAAGACACATCATAACATTGTACTTCTGTCCCCAAATAATGAGTACTGTCATTCTCTACTACAGGAACAGGGATGAAGTCTCCATTATGTGAACATTAGTTAGAATAAGGTATCCTTAGGAAAATAAGTATAGCACATATTGAAGAAGTTCTGGTATTGAAAACAAGATTTTTGGCTGTATATGTGCTATTTAACCAATGCCTCTGCATCATCTTTAAAATTCTCATACTTCAGAATAGCTGTGTCCTTGGTAAAATGTGGAATACTTTTATTTAAAGGGGTGAGAATCAATTACATTGTCCAAATCAATTAAACCAATCTGTCTGGAAATATTGGTTGGTCTTCAAAAAGCTCCGTGTAAGAATCTATAATTGCAACTGAATAAAATCAATAGGGAAAGAACTAGCTTTTTAAAAATTATTTAAATATTTTAAGAATTTTAATTTTTTTTTAAAGAATAGTATTTTACTTTCACTTAGTAAAAGCGAAGGTATAAGAATAATTACCAGGAAAGGGAGAGGGATTGATAGATTTAGCTTCCAAACAAGATGTAATTTAAACAGGGCTTTTGAGGAAGATATTGAGGCTTCTTTAATCATTTACTTCATTCTGTTCTGCCCTATAGGGGCATCAGAACTAGACTGGGGAAAAAATTAACCATGCAATGGTAGCAGAGTTAGAGTATCTCTTTGCTCCGATCTAGTGCCCCTGATTTTAATAATATGCACTTTGTTAGTTCTATCCCATTTGAACAGAAGTATTTTGAAGTAATGGAGTCAAAAAGGAATTATTTGTGATGCATACTTTCCTGATTCTCCATCTAACTCTCATATTCTTTACCAATTTTCTCTCTATTTTTCCATTCCAGTTCAGGGAACAAAAGTATGTATGTTCTTTCCCATTTATTACATATCCAACCAACTAAATGAGATTGTGCAGGAAACAAATTCTTTTGTTTTCTTCCTATCTGAAACAAGCTTTTTAAAATAAGAAATATTGTATTTCTATATCTTTATTTTTTATTTCTGAGTGATTTCACTGAAATATAAGAACTTTAGATGATCTTATATGTTTCCTTTTATTTGGGAAATTCAAATATTACTAATGTCTCACATCTGTTGTCAAATATGAGGTTGATTTGTTTACCACATGCTGAAATCATAGTACAGAAAACATCAGTTTCCTGTAGCCTTAGATGGGTATAACAACTATAGCTTCTAAAACATTGTTCTGGCTTAAGAAGGCAAATGCCCAGATATTTGAATATATATTATGTAGTAGTGAAAAGAAAGCAAGGTTTGTGTATATTTAAGAATAACCTTCTCAGTTAAAACTCACTGATTTCATTCTGATATCAATAACCTCCATCTTCTCAAGGAAAAAGTATTCATTCATAGTCATTAAAGATGTAGCTGACAGAAAAGGGCTAACTCTACCTTTCCTAGCTAGAAGGCAAAGCTTAAATAAGAATGAAACCTGCTTCCTTCAGATTGTGATTTTTCACCCTAGTGGAAGTGAGTGATGAACTGCCATGTCAGTTTCTGAAGGGCTTGGATTTCCTGTCTTAAAGCCCAATTCTATACCTGGACATAGACTTGCTCAACTCATTCTTTTTAACTAGCATTTGTTTGACTCTATCCTATTGGTTCCACATTCTATAAAGCTCTTAGCTGTTCTTGTGAAATTAACATATCTGTAGTAAAAAGTCACCATGGTGAGATGGATGGCAAAACAAATTTAATAAATAAAAATAGAGTAATATTAATATCTAATGTGTTTTCTGTATTTTGATCAAAAACTTCACACATGGTTAATGGAATTGAAATAAGAAGACACAACTTCCTCTGTGTGTGAATATGCAAGAAGGAAAGGAATTCTTTTTAGATCAGAACATCACCATAGCAACAGGGCTTTGGTAAATGCAATGAGATTTTTTTTTTGTTAGAATAATTCATTATCTGTGATCTTGCAAATTTCTGCGTGAAAGTAAATATTCACACATCAGCATTTATTACACTGACTTATTAATAGAAGATTATATGTCAATTCAAAGCTTGACCTATGTTATTCTGCATCCACTTTTGACTCCAAATAAACTTTTTATTTAGGACATTAAAAATATTTTTATAAGACTACAATATAATGGAACCAGTGCCTCTGTAGTTATAGATGAATTTTATCTTGTTTTCATATTAATTTATAATGATTAAGAAACACTGATGGTCAAATACATTCCAATACACCCATTAGTTTGTTGATAAAGATTTTACAGTTTTAGATTAGAATCAGAAAAAATCTACAATTTTTAAATTTGATCATTTCTCACTTATTTCCAATGTTTAATTATCTCTCTTTAAAAAGATTATTGAATGTTGTGTTTTCATCTCATTGTGTCCCTTTATAGTTTTAGAAAAACATTATTTGTAGATAATAGTTCCTTGATTGTGATATTTTTAGCCATCAGTAGACACTCAGCGATATACCACATTTACATACCATTCAAAAGAAACAATAAAAAAGTTTAAAGGAAACAAAAAGACCAGAATGGATCCTCTCCAACAATAATTCCCAGATAAGAAGCAATTAATGCAAGATAACAAAATACAGGGGTGAAAGAAAGTCAGTGGGGAAACCAGTAGACAAACTGCAAATGACAATCATGTGATTGCAAGATGCTGCAACCGGTCATAAATGCAAACCGGTTACCAAGCATTCAGATCTCCAGACCTCTTATGAACTCCAGATCTCACATGATCGTGAGGGTGTTGGAGCAGTTGGAATTCCTTGGACAGGTCACAACTATCATTAATTTCATTCAATTCATTCATTTACCTACCCCTCATATAAATTAAAATAATAATTTTTCCATTTTTGAAATATGTGTTTAAAATATATTTGTACATCACTCGTGATTTAATAATTGCAATACATATAGTTTTATTTACTTTTGTGTAATTGGTGCAATGCAGTTTTTTGTTCTTAATAATTTGCTCATTTGAACTGGAGTTGTTTGCTGAGTTTACAACATATCGGTGATTAACTTATCAGAAAGGCATTGGCAACTAGCTACTGTAATACTAGAGCATGCATGCCACAAGCCCTGCATTTTTGTCCTTACATCACAGTGTCACATGTAAGTATGTTAAGGACAGGATTGTACTGAGGCTCATGTTTTATCACTTTTTCCCCTTTGCCCATTCATGAATACCCAAAACTGATTTTATACAAATTTGTGTGTCTGTATACACACATACAGACACACACACTCTTTTTCCTAGTGGAGCTAATTATTCACCAAGGACTTGTGAAATTCTGTGCTAATGAAAGAAAACATAAAAAGGACAAAATGTCTGAATAATAAAGAGCTGCTGTAAGCAAATGTGAATGAGATTTTAAATGGGAACAAGCCGCTGGCTACGGTGTACAACTGAACTAATGAGTGCAATAGACAGCTGGAAGGAATAATTCGATAGGAAGTTAAGAGTCAAGCACTCAGAAAAACTTAAAATACTCAGGGGTCCCAAATTATTGTTAGATCAAAATAGTGCAAATGCATAACAGGTATAATATAGTACCTATATTTCAGCTGAAAGGCTTGCATTCAGAAATAGAGTCACATTAGCAAATGACTGTTGTAGGCAACAATTGATGTAATAGTTCAGAAAACAATAGTTACTGGGAAGCAAAGTAGGAATAAGAATTGTATCACCTTTGCTAAGTTCCTATGCCATACAGGATAGGGTAAAGGTGTTTAAATATAAAAATGGGCAAAAGTATGCTATCCTGTCCATCCTGAAAATATTTGGAATTTTTCACTAGTTGAATAAATTTTCTCTTTCGGGAGAGGAGAAGGTATGTTTGGGACAAAAGATATAGATGGAAAGTTCTTGCATCCTTTAATGTTCATTCAGTATAACTCATGATATGGTGCTCCTACCATTTCTTTCTTGTCCCTTTGCTCCTTTTAAAAATGATCTTTCCTACTTCAAAGCAGCCATGTCTGACAGGAATGCAATTAAGACAGCAGTCTGAATTCCCTATTAGCACTGACTGAACTAAATTGCAGATTGAATTTTAAGATAAGGTACCTTCAGCAAAGAAGACAATGTCAATATAACTAGATTGCAGTTTTGAAACTGTTAAAGGAATATTTGTGACAGCCAGATTCCTATGGCAATATATTTAGAAACGTGTAACGTTGTCTACTTTACATCATATTGTTGTAAGAGTTTTCTCAGTGCAAGAATCAATTGCACATCGATGACAGCTTAGCAGTGTACACTCGAACACTACCCTGTTCTACATACTTAGTTCTAAATTAATAACCACAACATGAAAACAATTGTTCTGATAATTAGGAACATTTTCTAGCATTCATCTGAAACATATCTTCCTAAAACTCAAAGGTTCTTGACCCTGAAAATGATCAGTGAACTTGCATGAAGAAATCTAGAGTTGAAGTTATGCTTGAAGAAATCAGTATGCCATTTACTTTTAATAGTATAATTATAATCTGTATATTGCTGAGTTCTCCAGAGTAGCAGTACTTCAACTGCATCCTCGAACCTGCTCAAAGGGTCTTTTCAAGATTAAGCATACCTTGAATTTTTCCTCATAGGATCTAGTTTCAAATCACTGACCATCCTTGTTACCTTCATGATATTTTGTTTCCATTCTACAATGCAGGACCCAACGGAACATAGAACTCAAGGTGGAATCTTACTAATGCAAAATATTATGCAATTATTATTTACCATGAAACTTCTCTTAAGGCAGTCATAAATTGCAGTTCATTTTTGCAGTCATTTCACACATTTCTGGTTCATAGTCAGCTTGTGATCTTGTTCAGTGTTATTCATATGTTGTCACAACTGAGGGCTGGCCTTGGAAATTAAGGATGGGCTGCCTGGTTAGTAATTGCATATGAAATCACTGAGGAATCCTTGGGCTGTTGGCTAGAACTTCATAGAAGAGGTAAAGGTACTTTTGAGATAATTGCCAACAAAACTCCATGAAAGGCATAAAGAGTCAAGGTTGGCTTGAGGATATCTTTAACTTTATCTTATTGCTAAGCGATGTCATTCCATTCTGCATTTACACATTTAATTTCTCTTTCCTAACTGAAAAATCTTACATTTTCTTATGTGCAATTTCATACGGTTATTTATAGCCTGATCTTCTATTCTCTGAAAATAATCTTGCTTTTAATTTTTATCTTTTAGTGTGACAACTATTTCACACATTTTTGTATTTTGGTAAAGTGTTCCCTCCAAGTGAAAAATATCAAAATAAAAATATCAAAAATACTGGGTCTTGTGGTACCTGACTTGATAAAGAATGAATGATGAATATTTTTAGATTACATTTTTGAGCCAGCTATATATTTACTTAATTATTCATAATATCTAGCCCACAGATAGCTAGCTCGCTGATGATAATCTCATGGGTAATTTGTCAGATCCATTGCTGAAATCAGTGTGTATTATTTTTATTGCATTCACATAGCCAAACAAACAAGAGATATGTTTACTTTGGCAAGGCTTGTTCTTGACAAGTTAATGCAGACATCCAGTAGTTATTGCATTGTTTTGAAGCTGCTTACTGATCTATTGATCTGGAATGTTTCAGGTATTGAAAGTCTGATTAACTTGTAGTTTGTCTGCTCTCCTCTCCCCTCCCCTCCCCTCCCTTCCCCCTCCTCCCTCCTCTCTCCCCCTCTCCTCTCTCCCCTTGTCTCCCCTCCATCCTTCCCCCTTTAACACAAACAATACCTTTGTCTGGAGTTTCACCTGTTGTCCAGGATTTCATATGTTCAGCCTGACCTATCAGTAAGTCCATTCAGTACCTAGGAAGTGAATCATCTTATCCTGGAAAAATGAATTCATTCAAACTTAGAATTTACATCTACATAATGATTCTGTCAAACTCAACTTGTAATTCTGCCTCTTCTATCTGCTCTTCTCAATCATCTGGTGGTACAATATTCTATCCCCACCCCTTGTTGCAAAAACTATGTTGAAATGGAAATAGCGTAACTAAGCTATTTCTTCTTACCTTTCTTCCTTTTATTTTAAACTTATCAGAAAATTTTTGTGTTAGCTTATTCTGAATTTTATTTTATTATTTTTAATAATTTAATTTAATTTAATTTAATTTAATTTAATTTAATTTTTTAATCTAATCAAATCTAATCTAATAAAATTTTAATTTTAATTTTAATTTTAATTTTAATTTTAATTTTAATTTTAATTTTAATTTTAATTTTAATTTTAATTTTAATTTTAATTTTAATTTTAATTTTAATTTTAATTTTAATTATTTTAATTTTAATAATTATTTTTTAAATAATTAATTTTTTTAATTTGAATTTTTGTGTCACTCATCTCCTCTATAAAGTGACTCTGGGAGGCTTAAAAATATTAGTCTTTCTTACACAATTTATAGAATTCTAGGTTATCAATGAATGGCAGTTTCATGGTTAAGTGATTAAGTTATAAGGCTAGAAATATGAGACACCATGAGTTCTAGTCCTTTGTTAGGCATGAAGATAGCTGGATGACCTTGAACCAATCATTCTTAGCCTAGGAAGCAGGCAATGACAAATATCTTGTGGTAAACCTTGCCAAAAAAATAATAATGGCAAGGAATACTCTGAGCAGTCGTTAAAAGCAAAACTGACTCAAAGGCACAAAAATATTATAAATATTTCCTTGATCTGTCCCTTTTCTAATGCCATTTTATGTCCTCTTTTTATTTTCAGATCTTCACTACTAAGCAGTAACATTGGCTTCTTTTATCTTTTCCTTTGCCTCTCAATGAAATGGTTTGTAGTTGTGTTTTAAACATGTTCTAGTCATGTTAAATTCATCTCATTAAATTCTTACCAATAAATCCAACTTAATTCTTCAATAGTGCCATGTCTCCTGCTCATTATATTCCAATCTGGATTTTATTCTATCAGATCTTGGTTATGCCAAAATTTATATACAATTATAATCATAAATTATAATTTTATAAATTATAAAATTATTTATCTAAAATTTAGACCCATTTTTCTTCATGTTCTCTTAGCATTATAGAAATAATAATGGCCTGAATCTTGTTAGCCAATATTCATCTTAGTTTTTCACTGACTGGTTTAATATGTTTCTTATAGTGACTCTTGCTTTTACAGTGCAAAAGGCTTTATCCAAGGTCCTTAGTTCAAGCTTTGATTTCCAGCCATTCAAATATTCATTTAAAACTGTCTTTAAAAAGCTTAGAAAACTCTTCTTAAGCATTCTCTTTCTCATCTTTATGAAACACATGTCTTATAGTTTATCAGCCAGAAAATACAGATCATAGTCACAAAACCAAAATCTCTCATGTATCATATGTATATTTTATTTATTTAATTACATTTATTAGCTCAGTGGTGTGGTGGCCTAGAGGTGGAGCTCTCTCCTCACGATTTGGAGGCTGTTATTTCGATCTTGGATAGTGACAGATATTTTTTTTCTCTGGGCGCACAGAGAAAATACCTGCTGTGAACTCCAGGTAGACATCAGGAAGGGCATCCGGCTAGTAAATGCTCAGCTCCATTCAGTTCCTTTGACTCCAACCTGATGCAAGGGATTACAGGGTTATTAAAAGAAAAAAAAATTAGCTGCCTAGCTTTAATGCATACAAAATTAGAGAAAACATAAAAACAGGTAAAAGCATCAAAACAAATGGACAGCTGTTATAGTCTGCTGTTTGCCTGCAATATTTTTCTATTCTTTCTTAGTTGTCTTCCATGATGTGAAAAGATGAGTGAGAACACAGCAGAATTTTCAGCTTCCTCCCCACAGATTCAGAATCTAAAGTAATATATAATGTGCCTTAGGATGGATAAGCAAGAAGATAAAATTATGAATGGACCTGATGACACTAAAATTTATTAACTTTAATCAGTGAACTTTAATGGTAATATACCTTTGATTGCCATAATAATATGGTTGAGGGAATATTCTGTTTATCATTGCACACATCATTGGCATCCTTCAGTCTCGAAAGACTATGGTATCGTGCTCTGGAAAGGGTTCCTAAAACGCTGTATGCAAAGCTGGAGTATCCTCTCCAGAGCACGAGGCCTGGGTAGGTTAGTATGGAGGATAGACTGTTACCCAAGCAGCAGATCCCCCCCCTTCCACGTCTCTGAAATAATCCAATGGAATGGCAAAGCCAATATGATTGGTTCCAGCTAGGTCGCAGGAGTTATCAGAACGTGGCTGTACACAGTCACGAACTGCTTCCGGGACTCTGGCTCTGAATTTTGCCTCAAGGTTTACTCCTGAAGCCTTTTCCAATGATGGATATAGCCACAAGGCAGTGGAGGTTTGGAGTCAGAGTTTCCCTTCTCCTAGAAGATGGTTTTGCCACTTTATCTACCATTGGGGCGTAGAGCCCTCTTCTGGCTTCAAAACCATTGACCATCTTCTCCTGTAACCCTGGAAAGGGGTCCTTACAAGGTGCTACCAGCCGGGCCAGCTGGATCAAGGTTTTTTTAATGAGGTATTACTCCTCCAACACGATGGTATAACGGACGATGATCTTCCAAATATCCATGTAAATTTGGACAACTTTTCCCCCCATAATCAGGATCAGGAATGGGCGGGGAGGAAAGCAGCCCAACTGCCTGTCGGTGGCAAAATGCAAGATCAGGAATGGGGGAGGAGGAGGAAAGCAACCCACCTGCCTGTTGGTGGCAAAAGGCAGGATCACAAATGGTGGGGGGGAGGAGAAAGCAGCCCAACTGCCTGTCGGTGGCAAAAGGCAGGATCAGGAATTCGGGGGGGGGGGGGGAGGAAAGCAGCCCAACTGCCTGACGGTGGCAAAAAACAGGATCAGGAATCATTGCACAGGGTACATAATTATTGATCTGGTTAGTTTGCTCAACAGCCTGTGTTCAACTTATCAATTGTAAAATTATGTTTCTAACAGTTCTATAGTATATATACAGTATATTGCCAGATAAGAACTAAATAAGAAAATTTCATGTTTTGACACTTTTTGTTACATAATTCTCATTTTATTTTTTTGAACAAGCAAACCTATAATTATCTGTTCTTCGTTTATTTTGTAATGGATGCCCCAGCTACCATATTGGTGTGGCATATCTCAGATTTCAGAAAGGAATTTCTTTTTGATTTTCATTCAGTAATGAGGTTTATTTTGCTCTCTCATCTCTCTTTGTTTTGCATGTCTTCCGGGTCAGCTCTTTTGCTGTCCACTCTCAGCCAGTCTATTGAATTTATACTAGCTCACAAATTCACTCATGTGATACTCAAAACCTGTCACCCATGGACATTCTCTTTTGGACAATTTATAACAACAACAAAATAAGTTTTCCTTGTTGATAGTAGTGATCTTTCAATATTTAAGTTGTCTTGCATTGTAATGCAGAACTTGCCCTTGCAGCCCCTGACCTTAAGTTTATGGAATGTATATATATCCAAGGAACAGTTTTCTGAATAGTTGATAAACATTTAATAATTACTTAGATGGTATCAAAAGTTCTTAACATGCCTTTTGTTTTTTAAAAATGTTGCTCTTAAAGTATATTTTAATAAAAAAAGATTATTAAATATATTTATGTGTGGAACAGCTGAAACTGTGTGTGTGTAAAAACAGCATCTAATTTAAACCTTTGTTTTGCAAGTTTTTTCAAACTCCTACCTAAAATGAGATCTGTCTTGGATATTTTAGATCAGTGGTTCCCAAAGTGGGCGGGTACCGACCCCTGGGGGGCGGTTGGATGACTTAGGGGGGCGCTAAAAGGCAAGGATGGCGGCAGGGGGGCGCTAAGAGGGACCAGGGGGGCAGCAGGTGGTTTGCCATACCGGTAGCAACAGCTGGCTGGTCACGCCACCAAACCAGTCCTGTCCCCGCGCCCCCGCCACCCATGTACACCCAATCGCCTGCTCGCCATTTTTCCCACCACATGGCTCTTCCGGCCCACCCACCCCCGGCCTATATAAGTTGTTCCCCTTTGCGACACGGGCACTCACTTCACCAACACCTCGCCTCGCCAGCACCTCGCCTCACCTTGCCAACGCCCCGGACGTTGCTCGCTCGCCCTGCCCTGCCCAGTCTCTGCTCTGCAGCTTGCCTGCCTGAAGCGCTGTGCCCCTGATCTGTCTGCCAGGTAAGGCTGCGAAGTCGCGGCCTACCTAGCTGCCCCTGCCCAGCCCCCACCATCCCAGCCTGCCTTTCCTACTCCATTCCCCGTGGCCTACAGCCCCAACATGCTTTCCTGCCTTCCACAGGGCCTTCCCGGTGTCCCCGTGGCCAGCTTGCGAAGGCAGGCAAGCAGAAGGCCACGTGGAAGGCAGGAAAGCATGTCGGGGCAGTGGCGAAGGGGGGTAGCAGCCTACTCCCTTCCCCGCACCCCTGCCATGCTTGGCGGCCTTCCACGCAGACTTCCTGGAAGTCCCCCACGCCCGCTTGCCTTCCAAGGTCAGCGTCCAGCCCAGCCCGGCCCGGCCGCTGCCGTCCCTCTCGCTTTCCTGGCTTCGGCTCTGGGACCTTTGCGGGACCTTTGTGGGAGAGGGGACGTGACGCTGCCGGACAGACAGACAGACAGACAGACAGGAAAGACAGGAAAGAAGGAAAGAAGGAAGGAAGGAAGGAAGGAAGACGGAAGGAAGGAAGGAAGGAAGGAAGGAAGGAAGGAAGGAAGGAAGGAAGGAAGGAAGGAAGGAAGGAAGGAAGGAAGGAAGGAAGGAAGGAAGGAAGGAAGACAGACAGACAGACAGACAGAAAGAAAGAAAGGAAACAAAGGAAGATGGAAGGAAGGAAGGAAGGAAGACAGATAGAAAAGGAGGGAGGGAAGGGAGGGAGGGAGGGAGGGAAGAAAGAAAGAAAGAAAGAAAGAAAGAAAGAAAGAAAGAAAGAAAGAAGAAGAAAAAAGACAGAGAGAGAGAGAGAAAGAAAGACAGACAGACACAGACAGAGAAAGAAAGAAAGAAAGAAAGAAAGATGGTAGGTAGGAAGGAAGGAAGACAGATAGACAGACAGAAAGATGGTAGGAAGGAAGGAAGACAGAAAGAAAGGAAAGAAAGAAAGATGGATTGAAGGAAGGAAGGAAGGAAGAGAAAAAGGAGGGAGGGAAGGGAGGGAGGGAGGGAGGAAAAGAAAAAGAAAGAAAGAAAGAAAGAAAGAAAGAAAGAAAGAAAGACTTATGACCACATTTGAGCCCAAAATTTTGGTTGCTAAGCAAGAGCGTTAAGTGAATTTCACCACATTTTACAAGTTGGCCACGCCCACCCAGTCACCTGACCACCAAGCCACACCCACCTGAAGGGGGTTGGGGTGGGGGCAGTGAGGATGAGTTTGTAGCACCAAGGGGGCGGTGGACTGAAAAAGTTTGGGAACCACTGTTTTAGATGAATAATTGGAGGGACTGAATTTGCCAGATGTTAGTTCAGAATATACCATTTAATATTACATAATAAAAACCTTCAGTTTAAGATGGCAGCATTAAGTTTATTTCAGTTTCACTAATGCTTCAAAAAGTAGGCAAACTAGAAACAATGTCACCCTCCACACTGCCTGCTTTCTTCGGCTGCCATAGAAACGGGGGGTGGGGGAAAGGTTAGGTATTTGGGAGGAGAATGGGGAAGTGTGCTGGAGATGTCTCTTCTTGTGTTTGATTAGGAGGTTAGGGAGGAAAGTTCTCATCACGTATTGCCAGGCTACATAGACATGTTTATAGCTTGCTCAAGGTCAACGGCTTCGAGGGACCAGATGTGGAAGCCCAAACGGCCGGTGCACCCACCTGACATCTTGGGACATGGGGATTGGATGGTTTGCCCAGGGGGCAAACCATCGCCTGACAAACAATCACACAACATGAAGCTTGGTGAGCCTTGTTGCTATTATGGTTTAAGAGTTAATACTCCTGCTTTGCCTGTAGTAGTTATTTCAGGCAAAGTTTGGGCTAGAAAGATGTGTACAGGCAGAAATGAAAGAGTCATTTTTATCCCATAGAGATGTTCTGGGTGAAATTATTCTTAATTTATGTGTGCACAGATGAATTCACAGACAAAGATCTTTCCAGGAACAAATGAGTATTTCTCACCAAATTGTCTAAGATCTTCTTTCTTGTACTATGACATGAAAATAATGCTTATAAACAATTTTATTCAAAAGTTTTAGGGTCTGCTTCTGGCCTTGTCCGGGATTGAAAGCAAGCAGGATCAGGCCTAGTTAGTACTTGAATGAAGGACAAGCAGAGAAGACCAGAACTGTGGGTTTGATTGAGAAGAAGGCAATGGAAATGTACTTCGATAATGTTGCTAAGAAAACTATATGGGCGTGTCCATGAAACTGCCAAGATTATTTTTATGTTTATTGCATATTGTCTAAAATGATGAGAATTATTGGAGGATAAGGGGCGTGCATAAGCGCACCAGCGTGCCTACCTTCCCTGTCCTAAAATCCCCATGTATCTGAAAAATATCATGTACTCAATACCATGTTTGTACTTATTATATATTAAAATTAATGTTTATACCTTACCTGTAATCATATACAAGCTTGACAAAATAAATAAATAAAAATAGGATATCAGGTTTGTAAAAGAATGTTGAGAGACCTCTCTTATTTTACCTTGTTCTTGCTCTGTCAGGCTTAACATATCATGAATGAAGGTGAATATACGTGTCCCAGGATAATGTTGCATGATCCAATCTGGGTCAGTCACTGGGACCAGCGGTTTTGTCTTCTGAGCTTTTGGACTCATGCTGGAGCCCACCCTCAGGGAACTTTTGTCTCACCAGACTATGAGGCATTATATATAATAGGGGTACATTTTGCTAAAGTTAGGGTATGATGTGAAATGTCTTAGAATAGATTTTCATTTTCCTGGAGCAGAATGGATTTGCTTGAGTTTATTCTGTTCTGATTGTCATTTTCCACAAAGTTCCTTTCCTAATCAATTTCTCTGGAGCTTCTGGAAAAAAATCAAATCTCATTTTAGTCAGAGTTTTACCTGAATACAAATCATATCCATGGGAGCATTCTGAATTCATTCTAAGGAATACACATAGCTGGGATAAAATCCCTTTCTGCCACACATATTCATACTGAATTTATAGATGGTTGAAAAGAAATATAACACAATATACAGTATATAAGGTCGAGATGACAAAACTTCTGAAAATTATAATGCTGAGTGAGTTACAAGCTTGGTGGTATTCTCCCCTCTCATCTCATTACACAAAATAAACTGTGTTTATTTTATTAAAGGACACATTTACATTACTTGCATTATTAGCAGAAATAGTGTCTTATCTTATGTGGTGAATTTTCATGACTATTTCCCTGAAACTTTCCAGTGGTTGAGTAATGAGCCAGCCTTGCTAAGGTCCTCTTATAGAGAGAAATCTATCTGGCCATGAAAGTAGAAATCCTAATATTTCTCTCAGTACACTTTGTTGTTTTCTCTATATGTACATAAATAGATTTACAATATCACTATATTAGTTTTTATTTATACACTCAAATGTACACAAACATTCTTTGTAGATTTGCACTAGTAGAATATTTGAATTAAGAAGAGGAGTATCAGTTTGATAGCCTGATGTCTGTAACCATAGTTTTTTTAAATTAACATATTTGGCTAGGTTTATTATTAAATCTAAATCCTAATTTCAAAACCACAAAGCTTAGCTTCATATAGCAGCTAAAATAAGATTTTGTTTTCCTACTAGTGTTACTAAAAGGGAATATCGCAGGGGGGAAATTTTGTCCTGTACCAAATGGATTTGTCCCTACTAGTTTAACTGGCACTTGACTAACCCTAATCTATTTTTAATCAGATCATTAATGATCCCACTTATTAGTTAATGAAGTTTAAGGGGTGGGAAAGAGACTGAAGTAATTAGACCAAATTCAATTATTTCTGCATGAAAACCAGTATAATGGTATTTCACTCTAAGGATTAAGCATGATATGTAATATATGGAGTAGCTGGAGGAAATATATGCAGTTCATACTAGAATTTGAATTAGGAAAAAAAGGAATTCAATAATAGATGAGAAAAGATATATTTAGCACCCATAGACAGATTTTCCTTTTTAGTAATGTACACAATTAAAATTAATGTACACATTTTTGTACTTTAAAACCAAGTAAGAGTTGTTAGTGTGGCAGAGATAAACTCCATCACATTAAACTTGCTGTGTGTGTTTTCTTTGTTCTTTCATCTGCTGATGTTAATGAGATATTAATAATCTAGTCAGTTTCTCTTGAAAGAATAACTGAAAATGAATAAAAAAAACATGAACTGTACTCCTAAATCTGCTATAATCAAAGTATGCCATTTCTTCTGTTTTAGATATTGTCAGCACTAAATAACTTTACTGGACTTGTCTTATTGTTGCTGATAAATTTAATTATAGTATTCATGATTGAGAGATGTGACACACAGATTAGAATCTAGAGATGAACTTTCAACAATGTAATTTTTGAACTCTGAATGAACTTCATAAAAGTAATTTATTTTTCTAAAAGAGGACGGGAAAATTATTTTCAGGGTAGGAATATACCATGGTAGATGGTGGCTCAGTAGTACCACTGAACACTGAAATATTAGACAACGCAAAACCTTTTAACTTGAGTGATGGGGAATTTATTTCCATTTCAATGTCCAATGCCTGTCTTCTATTTGTGGCATAGTGAAACACATTTTTTCACCATTTGATCTTCACCAAATATAATGCCTCTTTTTCAGTAAAAGGCATGGCCTTTGGTTAAAAGTTAGAAGAACTGAAATCCAATACATTTGGTAAACACAATTTCTCATGTCACACAATTTCTCATGTCATATTCTGTAATTCTTTCTTAGGCTGCTAGTACAGGTGTCCCCTGGTGTTGTTGATTTATACAACTGTATTAGTCTTTAGATTGGCTTTGTGATAAAAGAATATCAGCTTTTTATGTTTAAAACAATAGAAATTGGTCACTGTTTCTTGACTGTTATCTTTCGATAAACAGCATAGAAATCTTATACATCTTTTAAACTTGTATTCTCAATAACTTTACTGATGATTCAAATGCAAAAAAGAGCAAAATTAAAGACAAATCAAAGTGATTTTGGAAAAATACTTATTTTAATATATATTAATCATAGCCAGCAAACACCTTTATAGATATATTGAGATATATTGAGATCCTTTTCTACCAAGTTTTGAAGCTGTTTTCAGGCTATGATCTCTGGAATTACAGCAAAGGTAAGCTTTTCCATAGATTACTGGATAGTGTTTAAAGCCAATGATTGGTAATGAAAAACAAAATCTTGAAAAAGATGAATGGATCTTTTTTAGAGTATGTGTGTGGGATAGGAAATAATTCTTGATTGTGAATATAGTATTGCTTGAGCATCATCAGTTCAGTCAAACAAATTCATCTCATTTGTTTCAGAAACTTTCAATACAGCTTCAAAAATACTTAACTTTAGAGGTAGCCTTCTAGGAGCTTCTCTTTTTCCTTGTTGTTTGTTTGCATATATATCAATAATAGTGTAGAATTCCTTTCATTGGTTGATTGATCACATTAATGCCAAGAAAAGGGCAATGATATGATCTTTCCTAAATTTGTATTTTAGTAAAATTTCCATCAAGTTGAACAAAATTTCATATATTTTACACTGGATTGTAGAATGAGATAACAAACAATATCCACTCCCCCATAACATTAAACCATATATAATACTCTTATGTTGTGATGAACAAACGCCATAACAGAATAAACAAGACTCCACTGAACTGGTCCCTAATGCTTGAGGGGAAAGTGTTTGTTTTGTTCCTCAGAGAGCTACAAACTACAAGATTTTCTTCAGGCCTTGTTATGAATTTTTTCCTCTCTGCTCCCTGCATTCCAATTCCTTATTCCTTGAGTGGAGTGGGAAGAATTATTTTTCAAATTGATATGCTTTCCTGGTGAGCAGTCATGTATTAAGTGTTGTTAATGTAAAACTTTGATCAGCCTGGATATAGAAAGCTTGTTCTGGTAGGGAAAGAAAACTTGCTAATGTAAAAACAAGTTTCTTCACCTAACCAACAGCAGAAAACAGCAAATTTTCAGTTGGAGCTAACCATATGTTTAACAGGTGCAGAGGAACACAGCTTATTAACTATGCTGGTATAATGCTATTCCACTATAGATATAGAATAATATGATGCAATATGACAATATGTTGTAATAAATAAATAAATAATAAGATATGATT
This sequence comes from Diadophis punctatus similis, assembly GCA_023053685.1. NCBI lineage: Eukaryota > Metazoa > Chordata > Lepidosauria > Squamata > Dipsadidae > Diadophis > Diadophis punctatus. The sequence goes on along the minus strand of JALIGW010000004.1, from coordinate 42,169,036 downwards.
TAATTCTGGAATAATAATAATAATAATAATAATAATAATAATAATAACAACAACAACAACAACAACAACAACAACAACAACAACAACAACAACAACAACAACAATAATAATAATAATAATAATAATAATAATAATAATAATAATAATAATAATAATAAACTACGTGGCCCAGATGCTTCATTGGAACCTGTGCCACAACTACCACCTACCAGTGGTAAAGAACTGGTGGGATCATAAACCTGAGAAAGTAGTTGAAAACAAACATGCCAAAATACTTTGGGACTTTCGAATTCAGACTGACAAGGTTTTGGAACATAATACGCCAGACCTCACGATTGTGGAAAATAAAAAAGTGTGGATCATTGATGTCGCCATACCAGGTGACAGTCGAATTGATGAAAAACAACAAGAAAAACTTAACCGATATCAGGACCTTAAAATCGAATTACAACGACTCTGGCATAAACCAGTACAGGTGGTCCCAGTGGTAATCGGCACACTGGGTGCTGTGCCAAAAAACCTTAACCGGCATTTGAAAACAATAAACATTGACAAAATCACGATCTGTCAGTTGCAAAAGGCCACCGTACTTGGATCTGCGCGCATCATACGAAAATACATCACACAGTCCTAGACGCTTGGGAAGTGTTCGACTTGTGATATAGTGATACGAAATCCAGCATATAAATCTCGTTTGCTGTGTATTACATTTTTTGTGAATAAATAATAATAATAATAATAATAAACTTTACCTGCCCAGAAAATCAGGTGGCAGAGGACTACTACAAGTAAAGCAAACAGTTGAAAAAGAAAAGCATGCATTAGCAGATTATTTAAAAGAAAGTCAAGAACATCTATTAATTGAAGTAAAAAACAAGAATCTACTGAAGGTCCAACAGACGAAACAAGAATACAGAAAAAATGTGATAAAATCAAGAATGGAGAGTTGGCAAAATAAAGCATTACATGGCCAATTTCTGGAAAAAATAAAAGACAAAGTGGACAGTGAAAAAACTTGGTTGTGGTTAACAACTGGCACTTTAAAGGAAGAAACAGAATCATTGATCCTGGCCGCACAAGAACAGGCAATTCATACAAATGCCATAAAGGCCAAAATTGATAAATCCTCAAATGATGCTAAATGCAGATTATGCAAGGAAGCTGATGAAACTGTAGCCCATGTGCTCAGCTGCTGCAAGAAAATCGTGCAGACTGATTACAAATTATGGCACAACTCTGTTGCACAAATGATCCACTGGAATTTATGCAAAAATTATAACATCCATACTGCTACAAACTGGTGGGAACACAAGCCTGAAAAAGTCACTGAAAATCAGATGATCAAGATCTTGTGGGATTTTCGTATACAAACAGACAAGTACTGGCGCATAATACACCAGACATCATGTTGGTCGAGAAAAACAAGGTGACTATCATTGACATCGCAATACCAGGTGATAGCAAGGTCGATGAAAAGGAACATGAAAAAAATCGCAAAATACCAGGACTTAAAAATCGAAATTCAATGATTATGGCACAAACCAGCAGTGGTAATTCCAGTGGTGATTGGAACACTGGGTGCTATCCCAAAAGCACTGGAATTACATTTAAAACAGCTCAAAATTGACAAAATCACCATCAGTCAAATGCAGAAAGCCGCACTGCTCAGTTCCACACATATACTTCAAAAATACATTACGACGTCCTAGGCCCCTGGGTGGAGCTCGACTAGTAATCAATGCCAAATCCGGCGAAACAACTAGCCGCTGTGATGCAATTGTATAATAATAATAATAATAATTAATAATTAATAATAATAATAATAATAATAATAATAATAATAATAATAATAATAATAATAATAATAATAATAGTAATAGTAGTAGTAGTAGTAGTAGTAATAATAATAATAATAATAATAATAATAATAATAATAATAATAATAATAATAATAATAATAATAATAATAATAATAATAATAATTTTCAGTACAAAGTAGCAATAGCAAGAGCAATAGCACTTAGACTTATATACTGCTTCATAGTGCTTTACAGGACTCTCTAAGCGGTTTACAGAGTTCAGCATATTGCCCCCAACAATCTGGGTCCTCATTTTACGACCTCAGAAGGATGGAAGGCTGAGTCAACCTTGAGCCGGTGAGATTTGAACAGCTGAACTGCTGAACTAGCAGTCAGCTGAAGTAGCCTGCAGTGCTGCACTTTAACCACTGCGCCACTAGTATTTTGGACTAGTGATATTTACATACCCGTTTATATTAGGGGTGCACTGCATTAAGTTCCATCAAACCTTAGGATGTGGTCTCGAGAGTCCCTCAACTTTTTAATAAGATAGGTCATGGTGCATATGGTCATGTTAGATATCAAGAGCTGCCTGTTTACAACCAGGTCCTCTGTTTAAGCGGGGAAATACCCAGCCTCTGATTGGTTGAGCCATCTGACAGTTCCCTATATAAGGGCAAGCCGTCAGCCTGGCTCTCTGCTGGATTTGTACATAGTTGTAATAAAGAGCTGTTGCATGAAGCCTGTTTCCAGACTCTTCACTCATCCTATCCAACAATAATCATACTAACTGTTCAGTTTCGCTTTAAATGACTTATAACATAAATAAAATCCTAATTTTTCTTTGTCCCTCTTTTATAAATCTAGGTGTTCCTTATTTCCATTCTGCATCTCTGAATCCTGAGCATCACCTATGTTATAATATATGTCTTCTCCTGTTACGCTTCTTAAAGACAGAAGGGTACTTTTGGATGAAAAGGGACAGCATACTGGATACATAACAATTTAGGGGTGTTCAATCTGTGCACCTCAGTCTGCCATCTAGTTCAGTTTGTTGGATTGCTATAAATAGAGGCAAGCCAATATTCTTTAAAACTGAAAAACAGATCCTAATATCCAGCCATGGTGCTATCAATATTCACCCTTTCTCTAGTTCTTCCATATCCTGTTATTCCCATTTAAGGTGGACTTTTTAGTTTTAAAGATACTTTTATTCCAACATCTACTCTTGCAAGTAAGCAAAACATTACCAGATGGTTCATTGACCTAGCATGAAACACTATCTGAGCTGTAGCAAAGCAATTTGACAGTTACTGTTTCTAAGTCATATACCTCTACTAACCAGTAACTTTCCCATGGTGATTATAATAAGAAAGAGATATTTGTGTATAGTCCAGCTATATTGCATTACATAATTTAATTAAAAGTATTGGGCATCTTTACAAAGAGATTGTGTTCACTATTGTAATCTAAAAGAAAATGTACTTTGACATTCTGATATTGTATAATAGGTTTGCATCCAGACAAACTGAATTTGATAGAAGCATTGCATTATGCCTTCAATTGTGTTAACAATACAAACAATAATAGGTGCAACTGCTGATAAAAATGAAAAGCATCACTACTAATAGAAGCACATTCTGCTCTTGATTGCTTTTCAAGAGAAGATTGATTTAGAAACCATTTGTCAATGTCACAACAATATTTTTTAAAATTAATATTTTTCATTGTATTGCTCATAACACTCCAACAAACTAAATGGTGAACAGTGACAGCTGAATGAAGCAGAACAAAGGCATAAGATTTTAATAGCAATGCTATAGAAGAACCTTGTTGGGGTTTTTTTTAATGACGTGGGTATACTCTTGGTTTACATCTAGCTAATTAATAATTCACTGGGAGTTATTCTCATCTATCACCGTTCAGTACTTTTAAAGAACGATCTAATGTTTGGCAGAATTTGGGAAAGCTGACCTTCTCCTTTTCCCCCTCCCCTTCCTCTCCAAATAGCAATAGCAATAGCACTTAGACTTATATACCGCTTCATAGTGCTTTACAGCCCTCTCTAAGCGGTTTACAGAGTTCAGCATATTGCCCCCAACAGTCTGGGTCCTCATTTTACCCACCTCGGAAGGATGGAAGGCTGAGTCAACCTTGAGCCTGGTGAGATTTGAACAGCTGAACTGCTGAACTAGCAATCAGCTGGAGGTCACATTGCTGCTTTTAACCACTGCACTATCTCGGCTCCTAAAATGCTTTTCTGAAGGAATTCTCCAGTATGGGATGGACAATGGCATGAGACCTGACAGTCTCATTGCACATGGATTGCTGTAGCCAGTGTTGAATATCTCTCCAAGGTGCAGTTGGTTGTAGGGGAAGCTGAAAGATGGAGGTGGGGAAGCTTACCCCAACACAGCTTTTGCTTGTGTATCTCTGGTTTCGCTGAGTCTGTAGAATTATTTCAGTGTTATCCCAGGCAAATGTGGAATAGAACACATTTCATGGCATGGCATGGGTCAAGAAATCATTAGCATTATTATCTGTAGAAGAACATTGTAACACGCATAACTTGAGAATTACAGCTAGGAAAGAAATATCCATTTGTTGTACTATGAAATTTATTTATCATAAATCATCTTAACTGTTCTGTTCAGCTAAGTCTATTCAATGCTTCCTCAGCACTAGTAGGCTGATACAGACCAGCTTTTTTCAGTGATTCAGAAGGATACAATTAAAAAACAAAGAGAACAATCTCTGTTAGAAGGCTTGACCTACAGCAATATTCAGAATGGAGTCAATCCCATCTGTAGTTAAAAATAAGTTATGTATTTGTTTTTTGTTCCCTGAATATTACCAACTTGTGCCATCTGTTATAGCATTGGGAATCATCACTAGTTTGACTAATAACTTCTATGGTTTTATACTTGGCCTAAAGTATTTTAACTTGCCTAGCTAATTTTTAAAATGGAAACAATAATAGAGCTTAATTCCCCATGTACGAATGATGATGTGTTTTAATTTTTGTAATCATTTTAAATTGTCATTTCTATGTCTTATTGATTGTTCTTTCCTTTTGTTGTACACTGCCCTGAGTCCTGCGGGATATGGGCAGCCTATAAGAACAACAAATAATAAATAAATAAATAATAAATAAATAAACAAATAAATAAATAAATAAATAAATAAATAAATAATGAATGTGCTAAAATGTATTCTTAGTTTCAAGATGCTGCAAAAAGAAAGCAAACCAAATTAATAGGACTGGTATACATAGCAAGATTTTTCATCTTTGGATGTCTTTAGCCAGGGCTGTCAAACTGAAGGCCCGGGGGCTAGATCTGGCCTGCAGGGTGTTTAGCTCTGACCCGCGGGGCCAGCTTTGAAATAGCAAAGGACTGGCCCGTGGGGCTTCTGCCAGTGAAAATGGGCTCCCAAGCTCTGTTTTCGGCTGCCACAGCCTCCTGCAACCCTCTGCCAGTAAAAACGGAGCTTGGGAGGGCTGCATGCTTTCAGTGGGGGCAGTTGGAACACACTAGGAGAGGTATTCCAAGGGAAAAAGAATCTTTTTATGAGAGAGTTTCATCACAAAGATAATCACAGATGAAGATCTTTATGATCATCAGTTTGATTATTTCTGGCTCTCTCTTTCTTTCACTGGGATAGAATGTTTCCTAACCCCCCAAAAGGATTATTTTTCAGCTATTGACATTTTTGTGGGAAAAACCCATTATTCAAATAGTGGTGAACTAAATCAAACAATAAAAAACAGAGATAAGGTTTGTAAAAAAAATGATGTTAGAAGGGACATAGTATGCAGACAAAATGATATCAAGAAGAAGTTTTCTTAATTAAAAAGGAAATCAGGGATTTTCATATTGGCATTGCTGAGGAGGCATTGCAAGTGTGTGGTGAACAGAATGATTATATAGTCAAAAGGTTTGGACTGTATTCAGAAGTAGCAAATAGGGATTAGAGGTTAAAAGGATGAGTTCATGCATCACATTATAAAGAATATGATATTAGTACAAAAAAGAAAAAAATGTCGGGCCTCTTGGGCAAGGATTAAAACTGAGAAATAATAATTGAGGTTGAAGAGAATACAAAAAGGACTTTCTGTCAAAAAGGGATAATTTTTTTTAAGATGAAGCAAAAGCAGGATTTAATAAAGTGTATGCTATTTAATTTTTCTCATAATTCATGAAAATATCAAACAAATGAATAATCCCATTTTGATTTAAGAGTTCCACCCTCGTTATGGACAATGCCTCAACGTATGTTCCAGAAAGACTGAGAAGGAAGTCATGGTTGTGTTTATTAAATAGATTTGGAGATACATGAGTAATTACATGCATTTTGCCTGGAATAAAAATAATAAAAATAATACTAATAAAAATAATAAAACAATACTGAGTACTGATCATCACACAAAACGAAGAGTTTGCTTGCTTTGAAAAGATAGCTACACATCTTGAGGAGAAAGTTATTTGATATCCAGAAAGCATTATTTATTTTACAGGCATCAATTCTGACTTTCAGCAAAAATTCAGAAAATTTGCACCATTCAATAATTACAGTTCTTTTATTTATTTATTTATTTTATTTATTTTATTTTGGAGTTCTTCTATGCCGCCCTACTTCCTAAGGACTCAGGGTGGCGTACAACATTTTATCTTAATCATCCAGAAGCTTCTTTGCAGAATATAGACTTTATGTTCATATTTTTATGTTTTATTATCAAATTATTGCAAAAGTTCCTGCCAAAGATAATTCTACAATTAAAATTCAATCTTTTTCAGTACAGTGGTTCAATACTTTGAGATTAATACCATCAGCATAAGGTTATACACCTATTCCTGATGCCGAATCATCTGAGAAGAGATGAGCCCTTGGTAAAGAAGGTTCTCTCAGTTTTCCCAGGAAAAGTATCATGATTATGAAGATAATCCTCCATAGTTCCTTGGAGAAAGTGCAAAACAAATAATGTATTCATAATATGACTTTTTTTCTTAGCACTCACTCTTCCCCCCTCCCCCCTCTGTGTGTGTGTGTGTGTGTGTGTGTGTGTGTGTGTGTGTGTGTGTGTGTGTGTGTGTGTGTGTAGTATTTATTTATGGAGACCATAGTTACATGTGTTTACTTGAATGCTTGGTCCATAAACATGTAGTGTTAAAGATAACACAATTTTATAATCCCCAGATATTTTCATTTAATCAGAAGCTGACCTTTCATTACTTGTGGGCTCCTTGATGCTCTCTGGACTTGCTTGTTTTCTTGCAGACGTTTCATTACCCAAACTGGGTAACATCATCAGTGCTAGTAAGGAGTGAGGTTTGCTGTCAGTTTATATTTTTGGTGGCTTGCTATATCAGTATTGGTGGGGATGGTCTTAGAGATTCTTTGGTTGGGCTGTTTACTGTTGGCTCTTTGGTGGTGGTTGCTGTTGTTGTTAGTTGCAAAGTCATGTCCGACTCATTGTGATCCCATGGACAAGGTTCCTCCAGGCCTTCCTGTCCTCTACCATCCTCTGGAGTCCATTTGGTACTTTGGCTCTTTGGTAGTTTCTTGATTGGGGCATTGTTTACTTGATTATTGGTCTGATGTTAATCTTGGAGTTAATCTACAGTATGCTGATCTGGGTACCAGATTGCTGCTAGAAAGGTGTTTGGTTCTTTTTGTTCTCTTTTGCATAGCCTTTAGATGTTTCCTTCATTACCTGTTATCATTACTTGTTATATGTTGGCACTTTCTATGATCTAAATCAAAACTACTAAATTAGTTTTGCTGCAATTCTGCTCAAATTGCAGGGTGTGAATGGGTAATTTTTGTGTGGCCTGTTTTGAATGAGGAAGTATTTGTGGGCTCTATAGGTACTGCTTTTGCTGAAATGAGAGGGAGCTGCAGATTTTTAAATTGAATCAGAAACAGTAGGATTAAAATGAAATGTTAATCTCCAAAATACTGTGGTAGCACTTGCCAGCTCAGTACAGAAGTGGAAGGTTAATAAATTATATTGCAATAGGTAAAGTAGATTAGAAATGATACAGTATTGGCAATATAAAGCAATATAAAAACAGTTTCTTTTTAACCTAAATAATCAATTGTTGCAAGCATCACTTTCAATATGCATGCTCTTGTATTTGTATTATCATTAACTCTTTGTGAGAATATAATATTTTAAGGATAGGCATATTTTAGTTGCATTTTAAATCAAACAAATCCATGACCAATTTGCTCACATAAATGCCATAAGTATCAGTATCTTTATGCTGTAGATCAGCGGTTCTCAACCTGGGGGTTGCAACCCCTTTGGGGGTTGAACGACCCTTTCACAGGGATCAGAAGACTTCGCCTGGATGCCGCCATTTGGGTTCTTTTACTCTCTGCGCATACGCAGAACGTTTTTATTTTATTTTATTTATTTTATTTAGGATTCTTATATGCCGCCCTACTCCCTGGGGACTCAGGGTGGCGTACAACATTTGAAGAACCACTAAACAATACAATTTAAAACAATTTAAAAGGCATTTAAAAGGCATACAAAATCTTACATACATAGGGGAGACCAAGATGAAATTGTCTCAAAATTCCGCCTGCCGGAAGAGCCATGTCTTCACGGCTTTTCGGAAGGCCAGCAAGGTGGGACAATTTGTATCTCTGGGGGGAGTTGGTTCCAGAGAGCAGGGGCCCCCACAGAGAAGGCCCTCCCCCTAGGCCTCGCCAGCCAACATTGTTTGGTTGACGGGACCTGGAGGAGAACCACTCTGTGGGACCTAACCGGTCGAAGGGAAGTATGAGGTAGAATGCGGTCCCAGAGGTAACCTGGTCCTAAGCCATGTAGGGCTTTAAAGATGATGATCAACATCTTGAATTGTACCCGGAGACCAATGGGCAGCCAATGCAACTGGCGGAGTATAGGTGTTACATGGCTGTATCTTGAAACACCCACCACAGCATGCGCAGCCGCATTTTGCACCAGTTGAAGTCTCTGAATACTCTTCAAGGGTAGCCCCTTGTAGAGCACATTAGAGTAGTCCAATCTGCTTTGCGCATGCGCAGAGGGTAAAAGAACCCAAATGGCGGTGGAGGGGCGGGGGTTGCGGCGGCAGAGTGGGTCGTGATGGGGGCTTGGCAGCGGGGTGCGGGGCGCGGCATTAGGAAGGTTGAGAACCACTGCTGTAGACAAAGATGAGGCTGAAGTCAGGCAGATATCCACAGAAGAAGTGGGGGTGTCAGGGTTACAAATAGCATCCAAAATGAAATCAGAGTCCAAAGCAAAAGATTCCTCAAAGTTCCAATTTATTAATAGAGCCATGTTGACACATCTGGGTGAAACCCGAATCTGAAGCTTCCCAAGTTTCACCACTCAGTTGAAAGTTCAAGTCCTTGCCCCCACACCCACAAGTCCATCAGTCTGCCCAATCTTCTACTGCCATGCTGGCAGATTCCACCCATCTCCTTCCATGCAGGTGCAGAGGTGCAGAGACCTTGGCTTCCTAGAAAGAATTTGTTATGGCTACATGCCGGCAACTTCAAACAACCCCCACTCCCATCTTCCCACAATAGAAAATGCATAGTAGAATAGTATAAAGTGTGGCAGGCCTAAGATCCCAAATAAAATGGCTTCTGCCTGACAAGGGGAAGGGGTTGAGGGTTAGGAATAAAGCATGTGTATTTTGCCACAATGCAAATATCATCATTATGTACCTGCATAATTAGGAGACATCTATCATATCTCAATATCTCTTCTTTGCTGTACTACGTAAACTACATAATAATCCTAGTGAAGTGGTAAAAATGGCATTTTAAATTTGCAAATTTCATATGTAGGAGGTGTAGTACCTAACATGTAGAAGAAATACTTTTTATTGTTGTTGCTGAATCCTTTTTTTCCCAGCACTGCTTCGCAGAGTAATCGCAGTTAGTAGTAATGAGCGATCAATATTTCTAGCAACAGCACTAAAGAATAATCTTTCAACTATGGATTTTTGGCTCCTTGTGATTCTTAGCTGGAATACTATTTTCATCTTCAGCAAATCAGACTGAAACGTTGTTTAACCTTGCCAGAAAACTCTGATCTTAAAAATATATGAGCAACAACCTAGATAAAGGTGTTAGAACAATTACTGAACAGAAATCAAAGGACAATTTTCATACATAATATAATGTAGAACATAGAGTCCAGTGATGCTCTGTGCCCTGCTTTTGAAGTTCTCTATCAAAGCATTGTTGTAATGGACACATGTGGGAAACCAGCAGGTAAAAATCCTCCCTGAGTCATTAGGATTGCCTAATAACATGGAAAAATTAAGAAAATATTATCTATATAGGCACTTCATTATTCTGAAAATGTGCTTAGACTAACTGTAAGAGTCTTAAGAAAACTAACATAATTTACTTATTAAGGCATGTGTGTATGTATGCATCCATGTATGCATCCATGTATGTATGTATGTATGTATGTATGTATGTATGTATGTATGTATGTATGTATGTATGTATGTATTTGTTATTTTAGTTAAATCATAATAGAATATTTGGTTGGTTCTACTTATTATTTCTTCCTCAACATGAGTGGTTAAGTAGTTTATATTTATTTGATCTGATAAAATGAAGCTACAATTCAAGCATACATAAATTCCCCACCTAATAAGTAACACATCCAAAGTGCAACATCGAATGATACAAGTAATAATGCAAGAATACCCTGAACAATCAGTCATAATAAATACAGCAAATACAATACGATAAATACAGTTGATAATCCCAAGCTATCCATCATATCTGTTACAGGAGGAGGAAATTCTTTTGGTTTCACTTCCCATTTTAATATGTTGTGCTTCTCAACAAGCTCTGAAATTGAATGTGATTGTATAAAGGAAGTCTCTCAGAAGTTAGATAAGTTGTTAATGTCTGTTTTCTTGTGACTTCTTCAGTTAATAATTCTAAGTTGAATTTTTTGACCATCATCATGTTTAGAACAAAGTGACCAGATTTTTTTATTTTTAAGCGGGACGGGAGGGGGCGCCTGGGCGCCGCCATTTGTTTTGCCCTCTGCGCATGCGCAGAACGCTGCGCATGCGCAGAGGGCAAAACAGCAAATGTCGGCGTCCAGGTGAGGTGGGGGGGAGGGGGGGAGGGGGGGGGGAGACGGGAGGGCGCTTGGATGCCTGCAGCTCGCGACAGGTAAGCTGCCGGCTGCCTCCTTTCCCCGTCTCCCGCCTCCCGTTCGTTGCTTGCCAGCCCGGCCGAAGGGAAGGCGGGAGGCGAGGAAAGGCCTCCCGAAAGGGAGGCGGGCTCCCGAAGCCTCCCCTCTTTTCGGGAGGCCTTTCCTCGCCTCCCGCCTTCCCTTCGGCCGGGCTGGCAAGCAACAAACGGGAGGCGGGAGACGGGGAAAGGAGGCAGCTGGCAGCTTACCTGCTCCAAGCATCCAAGCGCCGCGGTCTCCCGGTCGCCCGCCCGGCCCCAGGGCAACGGCGGCAGCGAGGCGACGGGGGGAAGAAAGGGGAGGGGGATGAGGAAGGGCTGTTTGCGCCGCTCGTAAACTCAAAGCGGCGATGGCTCCTCGTCCCTCACCCCTCCCAACCGCAGCGGCGCCTCCGAGGGCGGGGCTAGGGATGGGGCGGGGGAAGGAGAGGAGGAGCAGCCTCCCTTCCCCCTCCCCCCAGCTTCCAGCCGCCGCCGGAGGAGTCAACAACGCGGGACGCCCGCCCGCCGCCAACGCCGCCCACGGCCGGCCCGAGCTGAGAGGCCTGCTGCCTTTCAGGCCGATTTTTTGAAAGAATGCCCTAGTCGGGCAAACTTTGAAAAAATCGGGACTTTTTAGAGGGCGGGCGGGACGTGGGACAAATGGTGAAAAAGCAGGTCTGTCCCGCCAAAATCGGGACATCTGGTCACCTTAGTTTAGAAGGAAGGGATCTAGTTTGTATTAAATTGGACTCCTTCAATGAGCTCAAGGTGATTAAAGTTATGATTACAGGTGGTAACAGCCTCCCTATCGTCTTTGGGCAACCTTTTCACAATTTTGACATGCAGCTGCTTGACAAAAGGGGCTGATTTTCTGTCTGAATATATTTAAAGAATGTCTTATAGTTTCCTTGTTGTTTTTTCCAATAACAATTAACAATTGTCCCTTCTCTTTTTGCATTCCTTGTCATCATTAGAGTAGATTAGAGCGGAAGGAAAATGTTAACGGTTAAGGTTCATAGTTAATACTAGAGGACCATGTTGATCTCTTAATAGATTTGGATGAACTTTTCTTAATGGGAAACATTCCAGTTGAGCACAAGTTACCATGGAAATAATTCACCATTTGAGGGTTCTTGAGCAGATACTGAAATACTGAATCTCATGGGCTGGATAAACCAAATCTCTACTAGAGTCAGAACTATTGGTGCTGTTAGGAGACTCCCATAGCAAACCTAGTGGAAATCAAATAACCCAAAGGAACAACTTTCTCTGCTCTTGGGTTAGATCAAAGCAACAACACATGAAATCAGACTAATTTTCAATCAAGAACCAACATATACTCTATTTCAGCTATAATCTCATTTTCTTTCTCATGCAGTTTTGATACAAGAAACAAAAAAAAACCCATCTCTGGAGGGGGGGATTTGTACCTTCAAATTTTTGACAAATAATCAGCAGCCAACTTACCATAATGTGAAACAAATCTCAGAAGTACATTTTATTTTATCTGAGTTCTGGTATTCCTTTTTCTTGGATAAAGTTCTGCTAAAAAGCTATGACATAATTATTCAAGTACCCCCAAAAAATTATGGTGGGGATGGATTGATGTATACATTCATAACATTATAACAAAACTCTTTCTTATAGTTAAATTAAATTGAAAGCTGTAATTATGCCTGTGACAATATATCTAGCAGAACTTTCATTCTAGCAGAGATAAATGGGCCCCATTACCAAAGCAACAAGTGGAAAATGGGTCTCAAGTCCAAAAAAGGTAGAAAGGGCAAGTGGTTCAGACAGACACTAATTCACATCATTTTAACAAGGGGAGCAGAGACAGCACAACCAGATTGCCAAGATTGTGTTTTTATAGCTAGTCCCAACATATTTCCACCAGACTTGAAATACTGAAATACTGGGATTAGACAATTTACAACTACGTCGCCTCCGATCTGATCTAAATGTAGTTCATAAAATCATATACCAAAATGTCCTTCATGTTAATGATTACTTCAGCTTCAACCGCAGCAATCCACGAGCATGTAGTAGTTTCAAACTAAATGTAAACCGCTCCAAACTCGACTGCAGAAAATACGACTTCAGCAACAGAGTGATCAATGCCTGGAATGAACTACCTGACTCTGTGATTTATTCCCCAAACCCCAAAAACTTTAACCTTAGACTGTCTACAGTCGACCTCTCCCCGTTTCTAAGAGGTCTGTAAGGGGCGTGCATAAGCGCACCACTGTGCCTTCCGTCCCTGTCCTACTGTCCTATTTATCGTTATTTTTTACTTATGTTTATATATCCTATACATGTTTGACAAATAAATAAATAAATAAACAAACAAACAAACAAACAAACAAACAAACAAACAAACAAACAAATAAATAAAACAAAAGTAGCCTTAGCTTTTCTGTTCTGGGCTAGCAGGTAGGCTAGCAACCTATGGTGAGGAAATTTAGTCACAAGCAGAAAGATGCCTTTCCCACAAATTTCCATGAAGATTTTTCTGTGCAGGAATTTTATAAGACATTAAATGATCCCATATCTTAAATTAGGAATGGAATTATGATACAATAATGTATTCATCCCCAAAGAGGGAATGAAATTTATGCCTTTCCTCATCAAAGTAACTTCGAGAAAAACAAGTCTTTTTCTTTAGGGGTTGAATGCCAATTAGTTTTATAAACGGTAGATGTGTTTTCCCTCCCTACTCCCCTACCCCAATTCTATTGCATTCATGGTTGCTTTATCTTATACATTTATCACACACATTTATCTTATTTTAATTTATTTATATCTCACCTTTATCATTATTTTTATAAATAACTCAAGGTGGTGAACACACTTAGTACTCCTTCCTCCTCCTCCTCTTTTCCCCACAACAGCAATCCTTTGAGGTGATTTGGGCTGAGAGAGAGTAACTTGCCCAAAGTCACCCAGTGGGCTTTCATGCCATTGGAATATTGACTGTACTATAGTTGACTTCTGTTCAAAATTTGATACTGGAATAGACAGATAAATGTACAACATATAATTATGTCGTAACATGGAGTAAATTTAAAACAGTATGGAGATAGAGGCATGAATTTATATCCATAGAATCATAGGGCTGGAAGGAACCTTCTAGTCTAATCTGCTCAAGGCAGTAGCCTTATACCATCCCAGTGAAATGGTTGTCCAGTCTATTTTTGAAAATCAGATATTAAGAGTATTATTGAGAGTAGCTCATACTTGTGATGTGTTATTCTGCCCTTTGATCTCAAGGGAATGTTTCTATGGGAAATCTATAGCAACTTTCATCCACCTGAACCTTTCAGTTTAATAACAATATATAATTTATTACAGCAAGTTCACAATTAGGATAAGAACTCTGGATCAATAAAAATAATTTTTGATCAATAAAAACATTTTATCAGTGTGGAACAAGTAAGAATGATAAACCAGTGAGACACTCATAACTTAATTTTACAGCAATTAAATAGGTGCAAAATGACTAAATTTTGGCCTATACATGCTTTCAAATTTTAAGAAAATTTGAACAGAATTTAACAGAAAACAAATTAAACAGAAAATGCTGCAGACTAATATATAAAGTTTCTTTCCTTTGTTTGAAGTATCATTTTTAAGAAGCAGATCTTTCTATAATTGAGTCGTGTGTTCTTTGTATGGAAGATGGGGCTATGCAGCTATGGAAGCTGCCTCTGGTTCTCTAAAGATGAAAAGATCAGTATCTCTATATGTCATAATTTGGTATATTTCTTTCTTTGAAAGTATACTCTCCACTGAGTTATTGTTCCTAATGGTAGTAACAAGATGAAAAATTCTGTTTCACTGACATTTTATGAAATGCTGTCTCTGTGAAGTAACAAAAACTAAATGTATCTCTATAAATAGAAATGCTCTGTCTAAAAAAACATATTTTAAAGGTTTCCTTTTGGTGAGATAGGTTCTTATATAAATACAAGACTCATTTATTTGTAATGCTAATACTATGCCAACCATGACATAAAACTTGGTTTGTTATTGTTGATGAATTCACTTTAGAAATCCTTCCTTCCTTCCTTCTCCCCCCTTTCTTTTTTTCTTCTTTCTTTCTTTCTTTCTTTCTTTCTTTCTCTTTCTTTCTTTCTTTCTTTCTTTCTTTCTTTCTTTCTTTCTTTCTTTCTTTCTTTCTTTCTTTCTTTCTTTCTTTCTTTCTTTCCTCCCCCCTCCCTCCCTCCCTCCTTTTCTCCCTTCTTTCTTTCTTTCTTTCTTTCTTTCTTTCTTTCTTTCTTTCTTTCTTTCTTTCTTTCTTTCTTTCTTTCTTTCTTTCTTTCTTTCTTTCTTTCATATAATTATAACCTGTTTCTGAGGTCTCATATCTTTGAAATATCATGAACAAGAAGTTTATTTTTATCCAATGCTTTATTTGGAGCTTATGACTTGTGACCTATAATTTAATTTATAGTTGTGGGTGTTTTAATTGGTTTGTCTCTCAACTCAAAATAAAATGTACCATATAATATTTCCAAAATACTACTAAGGAATACCTGACTATTTATTTGAATGGTTGATTTATATCCTGCCTTTTTTTGCCCACAGTAGATATACCGTAGTACTTCCTTCTTCTGTTTTTGCCCAGAACAATCCTGTGAGAAAGAATGACTGCCATTCAACCATTGTATAGCTAAAAGTAGAATTTAATCTGGGTCTCCCATGCCAGTAGAAAATCCTTACCATATAATATACTGTTTCATTTTTGAGATTATACTTGTATATTGTTCAGTTTCCTTAATAAAAGATTATAGTAATTGTAGAGATGTACAATGTTTCATTAAATCTGTAAAAATGCATTGGTTACCATTTGACCAGAGATGCTGAGTGATCAATCTGATCTCCCAAAGTGATATCAGTACTTCAAAGGAATATGGTAGAAGCCAAACATAAATTTTATAATTGCTACAATGATTAAAAAAACCATGGGCTACTGAGATATACAGAATGCCATTTATACATCAGTTTATAATGTCCAACTGCTTATTAATTTGGCTGGAAGATTTTAAGGAATTTAAGGGGAAATCTACAGTGTTTTTAATAATTAATACTAGTGTAGCTTTTTGTCCATTTCCTCCAAGAAAAATCAAATGCAACACCAGAAATTTATCCAAATCTGCTAGATCTTTACAGAATATCTAGTAGATTTGGATAAATTGGATATCTATCCCTAAATAACTAGATATTTAAAGAAAAAATATGGGGAAAAGAAAAAGAATTCCTTTCATTGGCTTAGTAAATTAACAGTGGCTAAAGATTAACTGACCAAGAAAGTTTTGAAAAATGTTTTAATTAAAACTTTTTTTATTTAAATCAGCATATCATTTAAGAAGTTGCACCCTCCTGTTAGAAATATACTTCTAAACTGATAAATTTTTGAGTTTTGTTTTGTGTTCCATAGGTTTTTTTTAAATTTTGTTTCCAATGTTTTGTTGATCACTGAATGTTTGAATAGAATATGATTTTACTTGATGCAGTATTTCTATGTGCAGATGCAAGCAGCATAGCTTATTGCAATCGACAGATGTAAAATTGTGTCATCCAACATTTTTGGTATGGGACCCAGTGTGTTGATAATCACTTGGACCGCTGGCCAGTTTATACCATAATCATTCAGTTTTAATTTTAATATCTTAATGCTTTGGGTGATCTTCACCAATTCTTTGTCCTCCATTTCATTATCCTCTGGTATTGCCACATCAATTATCCATACTTATTATTATATAAAATCATCCTAATTTGCCATTTATGAATAATTATGGGTTTTTCACTGAAAGGAGAAAAAGTCTTCTCTTCCCAATGGGACAATGACAATGAGCACCCGCACTCCAATACTCTATTCTACTTGCTTGATGATATAGTGTATTAAGCTTTTCATAAAATTAGTTGGACTGAGATGAAGCAGAAGTATGCTAGATTTGTGTCTCTGAACTTTGAAGACAAAACAAACATGTAGAGAAAATAAACTTTGTGACTTAAGAACCATTAATAAAACGATTGTGCATCATTTTATTTATTCCTCTATTATTAATTGATCAGGTTAATTGATTGGGTTAAATAAGGAGAAAACATTTTAATCATTGTTTTTAAAACATTGCAGAAGATGGCAATGACCAATTACGTCCATACTTTTCCAGGAGAAAAACATGTTTGTATCCATATGATCACCTGGAATTGATCTTTTGAAAACTTTCCTTGTTATTTGCATATAGAATTTATATTTATTTGGTGAAAACTACTCTTTCTTCAGCCTCAAATAGTTCATTATAAATAACGTTGTGAAACTATTTTGAATTCTCTGGAGAGATGTAGAGTAAGATAGAATTTGCACTTTTAGTTCCCTAACCATGTTTTTTCCTCTACCATTGTTCATTTAATAGTCCTAACTACAAAATCTTTCTAACTACTGCCCTTCAGTCTTTGTATTGTTGACAAACACAATCCAGACTTTTCTTCCCCATTTTTACTATACTGATAATAAATGAAGTTGACACATGTCATCATAATATCTGGAAGGCTTGTTCTCTCAGCTTTGTCTATTCATTCTGGCAAAATGAGACTTGGAGTTATGCATCAAGAGGGCTTTTGCCTTAATTTTAAGACATTTTTAGACATTGATTAAATGCACTGCATCTATTCATTCTTTTCAAGTTCAGGGTGACTTTAAAATCATATTTGAGAGAGAGTATTTAAGGACATACTGAAAAAAAATGTGTACATAATTTTGGCAGGACACAAAAGATGTTCAGTTTTCTTTTTGAAATGTTAGTACCAAAGTATCACAGGATTGATATCTTCGTCTTATCTAAGCCTACTATATCTGCAGTATAAAAGTCCAGATGATCAGTAGATGCAACAAAGAGATATAGAGGTATAGATTTGTTGCCTCTAGTGCTGGTCCAGTTTTTTACAGTCATGATCAGGTACATAGAACATTGAATAACAGAAGTTGGAAGGGATCTTGGAGGTCATCTAGTTTAACCCCCTGCTTGAGCAGGAGACCCTATACCATTTCAGACAAATGCCTGGCCAGTCTCTTCTTAAAAGCTTCCAGTCAGTGATTGGATACCCACAACCTCTGAAGGCACGCCATTTCACTGGTTGATTGTTTTCACTATATATAACCTTGTTTGAGTCTATATATTCAGATATATTGAAGCATTTAATACTTATCTTTTCAAATTGGTCAGTGGCTAGACTAAAAGTTTTAGAAAAATTAAATTTTATAGAGTTGTCTGTATTCTTTATCATTTTGAGAACTAGTTCATGTTTGAAAAATGTCTCCTATTTTTGTTGAGTTTTTTTGTTTTAATGTTTAAACAATATAGAGCACTCATAATTCCTTAATCTATTTTAGAAGAGGGAATTGGCAATTCACAACTATTTGAATATTATGTCTCCTGAATGGGGAATATTTCTATCCAAAATGGTTTTGCTATCTGCTGCTATTTAGTAGTTATCCAGAAATGATAATTTTACATATGACGCTTTGATATCTTTGTCATATAAGTCTCAAACAGCTGTAAAATGTCAAAGGGGTTCCAAACTTTGCCTTATCTGTCTCTGCTGTCATTGAGTGATCATCTGAATTTGCAATCCGGATATGGTAATCCTAAGCAAATGAATGCATATTTGATATGTCAATGATGGATTATTATGCTCTGTGAAATATATTGAGTGTTGTTATGTTCATAAAATATATTGCTTTTAATCATTTCATTTTAGGGATAATATATGAATGGCATTTATTAATTCTAACCGTTGGTTTATTCTGTAGTAACATGGTCTAAATATGGTCAGCAAGACATAACTGAATGCAATTCTATCGGTTAATTGAGATGTAAAGCAATATAAAGCTACTGTAAATCAGGCAAAGGTTAATAATGAGGGAAATAAAAGTCTACTTGCCTTGAAAGATAAGTAAATCACATTAGGTAATGAGTTTAGTGGCAATAGAGAAAGTCCTGTTCAGAGGTACAATTAAGTAAAAGGATTTGGATTAATATAATCAGTCTTATCTTGCCTTACCTGGTTTTTTAGATATATTAGTTTTCTGCTTTTTACATTTTTACATTTACTCTTTGTGTCATTCACATAAAATAAATTTGTGCCAAATCTATTTTATGTGAATTGGAAACTACATGTCCCAAGCATTCTACATAGTAGGATAATATTTAAAGTGACTGTATATGAAATGGCTATATTTGAACATCTTTCACAGCCAATGAATTGCTAATGATCATATCAATGATGTTTACAGATCTACTTTTATTTGTAGATCTACTTTTATATGATACCCATATACATATACACCTTTCCAGCTCAAGCTGTTTCATAAGAATTAAGGTACAAAATCCATCAGTCATGGATTCCTTCCTTCCTTCCTTCCTTCCTTCCTTCCTTCCTTCCTTCCTTCCTTCCTTCCTTCCTTCCTTCCTTCCTTCCTTCCTTCCTTCCTTCTCTCTTTCTTTCTTTTGCAGTAGAAAGCAACCTCCCCCAAGGCAAATATCTTGTGACAGCAGCTTTGAGATGCTCCTAAAATTCCAAATTACTCACCAACTCCCAAGACAGGGGATTCCTGACATAGAGTTTATGGCTTATAAAACAGTTCCATGTGTGCTGGTATATAAGGATGAGAGCAAGTGAGGGCGTCCCTGAATGTGTGAATGCACATGAGAAACATCCATGCCTTTTCCAATCTTCTTTCTTTCTTTCTTTCTTTCTTTCTTTCTTTCTTTCTTTCTTTCTTTCTTTCTTTCTTTCTTTCTTTCTTTCTTTCTTTCTTTCTTTCTTTCTTTCTTTTTCTCTCTTCTCGGTGGCAGGAGAAGGAAGAAAGTGCTCTGGCCAGCGTTCAGCTTACTTTCCTGACGAGGCTCGGAGACTGCCCGGCTCTCCAGGCAGCGCCACTTTCTCCCTGCCCTGCTAAGGCCCCCGCCGGCCCAGAGGCCGGCAGACCCTGAGGCCAGCGGAGCTCTGTAAGTGCGCACCCCGATGCTTCCCAGCCCACGAAGGTCCTGGAGCTGAAGCCAGGAAGGCGAGAGGGGCGACGGCGGTAGCAACTGCGCTCTGGCGGACCCCTGAGGCCAGCGGAGCACTGTAGGTGCGCACCCCGACACTTCCCAGCCCATGAAGGTCCCGGAGCTGAAGCCAGGAAGCCAGGAAGGTGAGAGGAGCGACGGCGGTAGCAACTGTGCCCAGCAGCGGCATGTCCTCTGTCATGTGTCATCTCGGAGCATGGTCTCCGGGCTGGCGGGGGCCTTGGCAGGGCAGGGAGAAAGTGGCGCTGCCTGGAGAGTCGGCGGATGGGCATGCCAGGCAGTCTCTGAGCCTGGAAGGTGCTCCCGCCTGCCCCTCGCTCTGGCTGTCTCCCAGGAAGTTTGCGGGAAGTGGCAGGTGGAGTTGGGCAGGGCAGAGCCTCTGGTGCAGCAGTGCCCAGCAAGGAAGACCATGCGGGGAGACACGGCCAATTGTCTCATTCACGGTGCTGTGGGGTGGATGGGCTGGAAGAAGTGCGGTTGAGCGGGGCTGGGGCAGTGCAGCCTATTGTGCCTTCTCTTGCCCTGCTCTCCATCCTGGAGGGCCGCACATCCCCCCGCCAATCCTCCGTACACACTGCCCGTCCCATTTCTGCAAAGGCAGAGCCCTGCAGGGCGATCTAAAGAGGGGAGGGGGATGCTGTAGAAAAGGCCGCCTTCCACCCGTGCCTCCCGTGCTGGCTCCATGGGACTGGGGGCTCCGAAGCAGCCCACTGGCTTCCAACCAGGCGCCGCAGGCCAAGTTCCCAGAATGTTGCTGGCAGTCGGCCGGGCTGATCCGCAAAGAGAGCAGGCAGGTGGCCAGGTGAAAAGCCAGTGGGCTGCTTTGGAGCTCCAAGCACCAGGGAGCCAGCATGGGTGGAAAGTGGCCTTTTCTGCAGCACCCCCTCCCCTCTTTGGATCGCCCTGCAAGGGGGGCACTGCCTTTGCAGAAATGGGGCAGACGCATGTGCAGCAGCCCCGGGACATCCACTTGCCCTTCTGCTGCCCCTCTCAGCATCTGCATTTCCACGAAGGGCTGCCCGCCCACCCACTGGCCGGGCCGGGCTGGACACCGACCTCAGAAGCACGCAGACGTGGGGGACCACCGGGAAGGCCGTGTGGAATGCCACCAAGCATGGCAGGGCTGCAGGGAAGGGAGTAGGCTGCTACTTCCCTTCCCTGCCGCCCTGACATGCTTTCCTGCCTTCCACCTGGCCTTCCACTTGCCTGCTGACTGGTGGCCCATAGAGCCCCAGGCAGAATAGTGCCCTGCGAGGGGCCCACCTCCAGCACTCCTCTGCCACCCCCCTTGCCTCTTAGCGCCCCCTAAGTCATCCCACCGCCCCCCAGGGCACGGTACCGCCCACTTTGGGAACCACTGCTCTATAGGGTTAGTTTGCAACAGTTTATTGAACAGAATACATACCCATTAAATAGTCATTCCATAAGCAAACTGCACCTGCATTTTGACATTTCTTTAGTTACTGTATCTACACCTAGGTACTATTTTTCAACATTTTTTCATTCATTTCAACATTCATTACTTTCTTTTCATAATTTCTTTTGGGGACACTTAAGTTTATAGTATTTGTTTCCATTTTACTCTTCAACATATCATTATAATTTCCATAGCCATGTCTAAAATACTGCTTCTAGAACTGTTTCATTTGAGATTCATGCCAAATTATTTCATTCCTTTTATTTTTAATTCCATCTACTCTGCTAGAGGCTACTTATTAGCCCTCTTCACCCACATATGAAACACATTTTAATATCCATTAAATCACTAAATTTTGGTGGCACTCTGTAACATTATCGTTTTCTCTCTGTTCCAAGAAGCTTCCAAATCTTCTATTAGTAGATTCATTTGTCTTCTAATATGTTTTCATATAAACTTTTCTCTTTCTGAAATCATTCTGCTTTTACACTTATGTAGGAAGTTAGCACCCATCCCCTCCTAGAAAAATGAAATATCCTAGGAAACATTGAAAAAGGAAAGAATGTGTTTCCCTGAATGAGGAAAGGAGAAACATGTTTTAAATACAAAGCAGCTCCCTGCAGCTCCCTGCCCCCCCTCCTTCAGCTCCAGGGTGATAGGATTAAGATCTTCCCCCTTAGGACATCAGCCCTCTACCACCTGGAAAATTACCAGCACTCAAACAAACTTGGGAGGCAGCCTAAAAGGCTAGCTAAAAACCCCTAGGGGGGTTCTGATCACCAATTGGAGGGTTTTACATACACAGGAACAGGAAACTAAGAGGTGGGGCCCAACAGAGGTCATAAAACCAAGGGACTCAGCATCTTCCCTTCCTTTTTCTCTTCACCCACACCTGGAAGCATGTAATCTACCTTTTCTGTACAGGGGCTCATGCCATATGCTCCTGTCCACCATTAAACCTTCTTTCCAAGCAACTTCCATGAATCCAGTGTCTTTTCCCCCACTTGGAACTGAACCCAGAAGGATATTCCTTACAACACTTACTACTTCTACTTCTTGTGTGTCAGTACACTGTAGATTCTCCCTATTTAGTAACAGTATGCTGGCTTGCAAAGAAGTATCTAGATTAAAAACCTTAGCTTGCACAGAATTACCTGAACAAGTTTGGTATGATAAAAAAAGTGCCAAATGTGGCTACTATAGCTGTTACAATTAACAATGAATACTGCATCTGGCATGGATATAATTAAGACTATTAACCTAACCTATACCTTTTCTTACCAACAAGCTTTATGTGAACAAGTCAATTGATTATTACTACTAATATAAAACTGTAAATAATGTTAGAGCAGAAGATTCTGCTCCAAGCAGTATGTGTCATTTAGCTTCAGATCACAGCCATTTTTGGTGGCTGTTTGATTTAAAGAATGCTACTCCATTTTAAATCTTACTATATGTTTTCTGCTTCAGACACAATCTAACTTGTGTATTAAATCTATAGAAAAATTGTGATGAATAACAGGAATAAAGCACTGTTATTGACTAACTGTCTAGTGTACACCATAGATATATTTTCTTTCTCTTCTGCTCGGTGACCAATAAATTGAATGATAGAAGAGGTAAAAGGAAGGGCATACATGTCTGGCAGCCTTTCTCAGATTGAAATAAAATGATAAAAGAGCTGGCCTGGCCTTGCCTGGCATCTCAGTCTATACAAGGAAGCTGCTATTAACTTAAAAATGAGACAGGAGGAAGAAGATACACAGGGTATTCATTAAAGCTTTTGACAGGCTCAGAATCAGAATCCAAGACAATTTGAGCAAGGGATACAATTCAAATGATGCTCTCTGTGGAAATAACAAATTATAATATCAGCGATAAGTGGCCCTTGAGACAATCAAGACAGTTTCCAGAGTATTTTTTGTACAGAATGAATGCTAATAGCCTTCTCCTTTTAAAATGGCATCACTGCAGTGTCCTCTCCCCAAAAAAAATTTGTCCTAAAACAATGATCCTGAAATGATCCTGGGTGAAATGCTTAATTCTCTTTATTCTGTCATTTTGTTTGGGAGTGAATGAAATATTGCCTGGTTGTTGTTGTTTTGGCTTAAATAGGATATTGGAATTATAAGAATGTTTGCATTATTAAGAAAATATGAAAGCTGTAATTTGACTTGTTACATGTCACTAATATTGCAATAAGATATACATAATTGTAATCATAAAGTATTGAATTAGAAAATAGTCCCAATTTACTACAAAGCAATAGTCCAAAGAAAGATGAATAATGATCACGTGTAAACATTATTTTGTTACTATACTTCTATAGAACAAATGCCATATTTTGTTAATATTATCCAATTAAAATGTATGAAAATAGCATTAAAGCTGTTTTTAAATTGAATTGTTTTTCATTATTTTATGCAATTTAACAAATTAGACTTCTAATTCATACCTGAGAATAATTCCCAGATGCATTGACTGTTGTTAGTTTTGTTACCTATTTTATTATTTTTATTAAATTATTGATTTAATTGAAACCGATTTCTCTTTTTTCTCTTTGTTTCAGCTTGGTTTTGTTATGTCTGTCATTTGCTTTGCTTCATGTTGGTTTTTTGCTTTAAATTGCTTTAAATGTAAAGCGTCCTTTTGACATGAGACAGGCAAATAAATTGCAAATAAATCTAATAAATAAATAAAAATAACAAACAAACAAATGTTTTTAATATTTTGTAAACCACCCAGAGTCAGTGGAGTCAGGCAACATAATAATAACAAAATAATTAGTTATGTTACTATGATAAAATGCAGCCTTTGTATTTTCATCTGTTTGTTACTGTTTTGACTTTTAGGCAAATTAGCCATGATAGTGATGACCTAACCCTAACCCACTATCTACACCTAAATACTGTTCTGATGAATACATGTTGTCCTCTGTCCAATAGTCTCGCCTCCTCTCTACTTTTCTGCCAATCAATTTCTGTTTGGTATCAGAATTTAACTGATGATAAAACCACCATAAACTTTGCAGAGGGGCATGCCTAATGTATGAGGGAATGCTTAATATGCAATACAAATTTAACCTTCTCTACAAATTTAACATTCTGGTGGCTTTATATGTGACTGAGGCAATACTAGATTTACAAAGCAGCACCTTGCCTTGTCTAATTTCAAAAAGATGTGTGTGTCTGGATCAGGTTAATACTTGAATGAGGACCCATTGTTATAATATCTTATGATAATTGCACTTACAAAAGTATTTTTCAAATTGAAGTACATAATATAAATATAATATAATCAATATACTACACTACACTACACTATACCAAACTATACTATACTCTTAAGCTTAAACATGTAATATATAATCCATTAATTATAATTTATGTTTCTTTCTCAATAGGTTCACCAACAAAATTGTAACTTTCAAAAATGGAATTTTGTATAGGAAGAAACAGATAAATTGGAATTAAAGGTGTGAATATTCACTTCCCTTTGGAGGTATCTGCTTTTAAGGACGATATGTTGATTCAGAAGATCCAGAGAGAGAATCGTGAAATTTATTTCATCTACTCAGTCCATGGAGTTTTAACTTACTTCTTCAAGGCAGCAAATTTCCACAAAGTTGTGTGATGGATATAGCAGTGTATCTCTGTGCCTGGAAACCTCACATTGTGGATTAGTCTGCTATCAATTCCATTTTGGGGACAGGATTGGATGTGATGGATTTATCTTCAGATATGAGTAGGCATGGAAGAAATCCATTCAGTCACAAGCTGGAAGATCAGAAGAAGGTAAGGCTATTTTTGATCATATATTTTTCTTCTATTCCAATATTATTTTACAAAATTTATTATCATTTACAAAATATTTTGCAAATATGCTATTGTGTACTATATGATTTTTACTCCACAGTAGTTATTTGTGGAACTAATTTTATTACTACCTGATCACTGACTTCCAAAGAATCTTGAAATTATTGAGCAAATATGATTGGCAAAACATTCACTCTTCTGCCATTTCTGACTCTGTGCCAAGTGTTTCTGTAATAATGACTATTATTAACTTTCAGGCTTTGCTTGTTTGAATGTTCGATAACTTTCTGGGAAAATAAATGCTTCCCCATGGCTTCTAATATTGATTTATGAAAAGAACATCACCATGTATTAATTAGTATTATGTATAGAATGAGCAAATGTTGTTGAATATGCATGTTTTAGAAATTATAATTTATTTGGGATGAATATTAGAGCTATTTATTTAACACAGATTCTTTTAAATTTTTCCCATGAATGCATAAGCTGAATAAGAAAATATTTCCATTTCTTTTAAAGATTTCATTTGCAGATGAACAAGCTTGCCTATGCAAGGTTTAAAAGTTCTTTTCTCTGAATAGATGGCTATTTCTATAATTCTTTCGGCACTGAGATGTCTGATGACAGGTTTTAATTGGAACTGATTGAACTGCATGTTCAACCATGCAAATTAAATGAATTAATGAATAAATAAATCCTACAAATTTCTTGATCAGGAATTCTATCTTATTAAAGTTTCTAGTTGCAAGGAGAGTTTATAAATGCACTTTGATACATTGGGATGGATGGATTTCTATAGAACTTAACTTGCAATTAACATAAAGAGTTCTGTACATAACAAAATATAAATGTTACATTTAGATTATCACACCTAGTATATTTTTAACTGTTAAATGTTCAGAATTGAATGTTTGCTAGAAAGTTTGTCCAGAAAGTGGCTGCTTATTACGGTACTAGTGATTGGGGTTGAAGTTATGCGTTCAAACTACTTACATAGCATGGGGATCAGTGCATACTTAATCAGCCTACATGTGAAATAGGCAGCTTGATTATGGTTCATTCTCAACTTCTGTCTATCTTCTTCTTATTTACTTGCAATGATAAACTGAATGGCCCAAACACAGATTTTTAGGATTACTTTGTCAATTCACTTTGGAACTCAATGTGATTGCTTTGAATGGAAACAGCTTTCAGAGATCTTTGGCAGAAATCTTTCCAATCTGTTGGTTGATATCCTAATGGCAGAAACTGAATGTAGTTCCTTTTGCAATATAAATCATGTATTGTACCTCTGAATTTTAAAACAATGATACTTTCAGGATAATAAGTATGTATTTATGTAAGCAGAACATTTTCTTAATAATTTTCCTAAATTATATAAAACAAAAACTTCTGGAAATTGTAGGTGACAGAACACTAAGCACATATGTTGTCCAGTTTAGCCCATTTATTATTAAACAGGGACTATAGGTTGATCCTATTCTTTTCCCCAACCTCAGTGTTACACACTCCAGCAGGATTATGTAAATTGCAGAATTGTGATTGCTTTTCAAATATTTTTTTAAACTTTAGCTACAGTGTTTCACTATTTTGTTGGCATTGTTTTTTATTGCTTTACTTGTGTTTCTAAGCATTAGATATATGAAAATTTGTTTTATTGTTTTATTGGATTGCTGAAGGCTTTCCATGAGATGGGCGATCATATTCATTTGGTTAATAAACAAAAATAAATGATGTTTAAGAAAGATACTGTTCTACTGTTGGAATGTTATAGACTACTACCCATTTGTCTCTGTGTGTGCATTCCTTCTTAGGAAAATATGTGTCGATTCCTTGCCATATGGATTTTATGGATTTCAGTATTACTATACAGTTTAAATAATCTATTTTGAATTTGAGTACAAGCTGGTAAAACTGGAGTTATTTCTTCTACTGAATAAGATACAACTGATGGTGTCTGGTCGTTTCAGACAAGGTGTGTGCTGTGTGTGCGGGTTTTTATCCAGTGATATCTATTTGATTTGCTAATATCAATTTGTTTGAAGATAGTGCAATGTCCAAGGGGTTGTACAAAGCACTTGAAGAAACACTTTGCCAAGGGCATTCCTTGCCTGGAAGAATGCAAGTAGCTACATCTTGTAGTAAGCTCGGAGGCCTTCCCAGGTTGTTATTTATCTATTTATCTACTGCCTTTCTTATGTTAAAAAAATAACTCAAGGCAGCAAATATGCATAATACTTTTTCTTCTTCCCATTTTCCCCACAACAACAATCCTGTGAGAGATTGGGCTGAGAGAGAATGACTTGGCCAAGGTCAATTAGCTGGTTTTCATGATTAAAGTGGGAGTAGAATTCACAGTCTCCTGGTTTCTTTGCATCCATATATGCATAAGCACAGAGACTTTGCTTTGCAAAGATAACCTGGGAAAGCTTTTGAAACAACTGTCTTAAGCTTTCTAGGGATGCAGTTGCCTCAGTGCTTCATGGATGATCACTTTGCACAACCCTTTGAAATGTTTTGCAAAGCCTTAATATTAAGTACCGTAGTATTTCAGACTTCAGAGAATATTGCATCCTATGAACAGGGCACCAGTAAGGAAAGCTTCCTAGAGTTGTTAAGAAACTACTACAATCTCTGACAAACTGAAATAGGTGTGCAAACTAATTTAGCTAATACAAGATTTTAGCTATAATATGTATTTTCTCTAAGCTTGTCTGACTACTGGAAGAAAAACAATGTGTTTTTTCCCCTCCTATTATGAGAACAAGAGAAGGCAGCTTTCAGAGAATAGCCGCCCTGAGTCCCTCGGGAGTTGGGCGGCATATAAGAAAAGCCAAATAAATAAATAAATAAATAAATAAATATTTAAAGATATTAAAACTTTAAGATGCTTTAGAAATCACACAAAAACATTTGCCTGTTACAAAGACATATTTCAGGAAATGTCTTCCAACTTGAGGTGCTACATTGAATACAGTTTTGACAAACACCTAGCCCATTTCACCATCAAGCACACATGAATCAATATTTTTATTGGATCCTGCATTATTTTTATCATCAAGACAAAAATATATTTATCCTGTCTCTTTCTCTCTCCTCCCTCCCTCTCCCTCTCTTTTTCCTAATAAACATAAATCAATTAGATGCACTGTTCAGAATTTCACTTTTCACATTGCATCTTCATTGTTTGCTAAATAAATAGCTCCTCTATAATATTTGCTGTCTCAAGTAAATGAAATGGCAAAACTGCTTACAAAGCATCGCTATAGCAATAGCACTTAGACTTATATGCCACTCCATAGTGTTTTACAGCTGTCTCTGAGTGGTTTACAATGTCAGCATATTGTCCCCAACAATCTGGGTCCTCATGAGTGAAGGTCTGGATTTATTTGAGATTTTTAAGGATGAAAACCCAGATTTCATTTGTGTATTAAATAATGGTGTTGATAGCTTCAGTCTTTTAATAATCTGAGTCCCAGATCTGTTTAAAAACTTTTAGCTAATGCACTCAGAGTTGAAATTATATAACACTCAGCATGCCTGAGTCCTGGTTGATGATTATTCTTTACCAGTATTGATAATGATGGTGAATACGGAGTGGATGAACTTCTCTTGTTTTAATAATAACAATAATACCTTAAATATTAAAATAAATATTAATTTAGTAATACCTCAATTATTACATTGTAATCATCTTGTATTCCTATTGTATGGTCAGCAAGTATATGCAGTAGATATATATTTCTAAGTTTGGAAATATCCAGTTAATGCAGGATTAATTTATGTGGTATGAGAACTTTGTAAAACTTTTGATACAATTTTATAGGTACCTTTGCATCTTTAAAAGTCATGTTAATCTTGGAATGTCACAGCATGTCAAAGATCATTTCAATTGTACTCAAGTCAAATACAAGATAATCCAAAAAAACATTCCAGTATGATAAGTTTACTTTTCCTGAAAAGCCCACATTATTTACTTGAAATCTGTTGAACTGTGGTATGGTTATTGAATATTTCTACCCTTATGTATATTTCTACCTCTTCCTTTCAGTTCTGAACTTTTAGGACAGTTGCAGAAAATTATGAAAAACTGGTAACAGCTGCACATGCTACCCAGGGGTGGGATTGAAAATTTTTAGCAACTAGCCGGGCTGCGGTGGCGCGAGCCTGTAATCCAGCTAACTCTGGAGGCTGAGACTGGCGTGGATAGCTTGAGCTCACGCGTTCGGGCCTGCAGTCTGGGCTATCGGCTTATCCGAGGCACTAATTTCGGCATCCATTTACCTGGGGATTGTCGGCCACTGAGGCGCCGAGGGCTATCAAGGTTACCCTAACCGTTGGGGGGTTGAACCGGCCCATGTCAGAGACGGAGCACGCTTCAAGCTCCACTAGTGGGAAAGCGACTGTGAATAGCCGCTGCAGCCAGAGCAATACAGCGAGACCCAGTCTTTAAAAATAGTAAAATAAAAAAAAAAATAAAAAATTAAAAAAAAAATAAAAAAAAAATAAAAAAAAAAGAAAAGAAAATTTTTAGCAACTGGTTCTCTGCCCGGTTGCTGGGTGGGCATGGCCATGGGGGCGTGGCCTACTTGGCCTCTTGCACCATGGCGGGGTGGCGTTTTTGCCCTCTCCAGGCTCCAGAGGCTTTTCTCAAGCCTCCAGGAGGGCAAAAACGGCCTCCTCTGGGCTTCGGAGGCCCTCCAGAGGCCAGAAACAGGCCCGTTTCCTGACTTCTGGTACTTCCAGTAGGCCCATTTTTCACTCTCCCAGAGCCTCCACGTGGGTATACTTACCTCACATCCAAAATGGGCCACATGGAGACTCCTGGGAGGGGCAGGGTGGGGTGGGCAGGGTCAGCCAGTCCTTGCAACTACCAGTTCGGCAAACCAGATGTAAAATTAACATCCGGTTCTCCCAAACCGGTCCAAATCGGCTGAATCCCACCACTGATGCTACCCCATCACAGTCAATATTTGGATAATCTGCAGGCTTCTCAAAAAATAACCATTGTCATATTAGAAGGCATAATTTTGTTTGTTGGTCATCAATACATGTATACATGCATGCATGCATACATACTGTCATGGTTTGTTTCACAAACCCTGCTCACAGCCAGACAAGAAGCAATGGGGGAGGGAATGGATTGGAATGCAAGGGAGGCGATTATGGAATGCAAACACACACACACATACATACATATGTCTTACATTATACATATGTGAAACAATAATATATTGTAGTCCTTCTCTAGCCTCTGTTTTGTCTCCATGAGACTTGTGGTTTGCTTTTCCAACATTTTTCCTGCTTTCTGAGCTGAAAAGGGAGCTCTTCATTTAACTGATTGCATTCATGCTCAGCAAGAGCAGGACTCCTGAACTTTAAATCAGGGGAAGAGAGTGATGGTGTTTGACTTTCCAGACACATAGAAGAAAAGAAAAGAACAGAGAGTACAGAGAATGGAATTGATGTGAAAAGAAAGACAAAACCCAAGAGTTCTCCAGCAAAGATATTAGTTATATCAATAACTAACAACTGTTTCATTTTAAGGCCGATGAACCATGGGGCAAAAGGTCTATTGAAATGTTGGCACTAGCTATGGAATTAGACTATCATGTACATAAAAGAAACTGCAGTCTCACACTGTCAGTAAGTAATTGCTTGGGATGGCTTCAGTCTAGATATACCGTAGTAAAGTTTTTTTTAACCTAGCTGTTCATGTTGAGTGTGTTTGGAAGACTTCTGAGGAGTTGAAGGTCTGCAAAGAGAGAGGATTTACTGTTCAGGAAGCCTGAGATGGGATGTGTCCTAGCCTCTCTCCAAAGTCCCTTATAAGAAATCCTCCTGTGTTTGAAGGGAAAAGAATAATTCCTATTCAACAGAATAATTCCTATTCACTCCTATTCAGTGAATTTCTATTCTGAGTATTCTATTCTATTCTGACTGGAAGAGAATAATTTCCATTCAATGAATTATTCATTAGAATAATTCCTATTCCAATGCATAGTATGCTAATCTGTAAAATTATGAAAATACATAATATTGAACCTGGCAATAAATCTTGTTGCTCTAAATTATACAAAATTATACTTTTTTCTATAAATAGTATACAAAAAATACATAAAATGTAATATACAAAATAATTGGTATTTAAATTATCCAGAAATATCCCATCATCATAGGTAATGGCAAAAATAATATCCTTAATACTTTCACAGAGGAATGTTTACTTGAATGTACATTCAATGGGAAGACAAGAGCTTCCTACCCGGTTTCCCCCAAAATAAGACATCCCCTGATAATAAGCCCAATTGGGCTTTTGAGTTCATGGCAATAAGGCCAACCGCTTATTTCAGGATTCAAAAAAATATAAGAAAGGGTCTTATTTTCGGGGAAACCAGTGGACCAAACAGCATCCTGGTAGGTTGGGGCCTCACTGCAGCATAAACTTAAAATTTGGAAATCTATTGAAGCAAATCTGAATACCCTAACTTTAGTTTATTCAGAATGGTGATTATGCTTTTGGTTTAGTTTACCTCAGAGTTGAGAATGCTGAGGATATAATGTTCTTTTTTATAATTTATTTGAAAGTTAAAAAGTGCAATTGTAATTTTTTAGATTTAAAATTTATATATTTCCTGATAAAATAAACAAACAAAAATTGTTTCTTTTTTCCTAGTAAAGGGCATATATGATCCAAAATGGTCCTGAACGATACTGCCTTTCAGCAGAACTCTCATTAGAATTAAAAAGCTGTAAGCTGTTTTCCCAGGGGATCTAAAGTACTGAAGCTTATTTCACAAAATCTGTAGCATCCCTCATGGTTATCTTTGCCCAACATCACAGATAATATTGCTTTACACTTTGATAGTCAATTTGCTTTGAAGTTTGCAACCAAAGAATGTATTGGTTAAATTTTACTTCATAAATACTTTCTATGTGGCTTCAGATTTTTACATGGTAAAAATATAGATGGTTTTGATATAACAGTTGTATTCTGTGCCAGAAACATATAGTAAAATTGAAGATAAATCACATCATTTGATTCTGGAAATTTTTTAATACTTTTTAAATATATAGTCTTTTAAAATTTGCAAGGATTTTCTTCTTCTGAGTCTCAATTTAAGAACAAAAACATATATATGTTTATGGAATATAGACATTTTCTATGCTATATAAAAGTGTTGGAAAAACATCAATCTATGAATGATGCATACCTGACTATTTTTAATAAAGACTTAGTAAACAGGAGAGAGAATAAGTAGTTTGTAACCTACATGCAACTGTTTTTCAGAAGACTCAAATCAGGGCCTTTTCCAAATATTATAAAAATGGAGAGCCCCCGAAGCAGCTGGCCCCCACTGTTGAACATGTGATAACCCTTTTTCCCATTCATCCATATGTAAATGCATATCTTTGTAGAAAGAAATGCTCTGTATGAACATCCTTCACTATTAAGTCACACCATGTTGACCTTGTAGAGCCGTGATGGCGAACCTATGGCACACGTGCCACAGGTGGCACGCGGAGCCATATCTGAGGGCATGTGAGGCGTTGCCCTATATCACCTCCAGCGTGCATGTGCGTGCTGGCCAGCTCATTTTTGGCCTTCCAGAGGGTGGGGGGGAGGTCATTTTCTCCTTCCCCAGGCTTCAGGAAAGCCTCCGGAGCCTGTGGATGGCGAAAAACGGCCCAACAGGCCTACCGGAAGTTCGGAAATGAACTTCTGGTTGGGCCATTGGGTCATTTTTCACCATCCACAGGCTCTGGAGGCTTTCCTGAAGCCTGGGGAAGAAGAAAACGCCCTCCCCCGCCCTCCAGAAGCCAAAAATCAGTTGAAATTCGTTTTTTGCCATCCACAGGCTCCCAAGACTTCAGTGAGCCTTGTGTGCATGCGCGGGGGGGCAGTGTGGGAGGGAGGGCATTGCATTATGGGTGTGGACACGCACGCACACACGCGCCCTTTTGGCACCCGAGCAAAAAAAGGTTCGCCATCACTGTTGTAAAGAGTTTTATAGATGTTGCTCATGTCTTAGTCTTTGGGTGCTGATGGGAACCTCTTCTTGCTTGTATGATATATGCTTGTGAATGACCGGCTTTGTGATTTTGTTTACTACTATGTTCTCTAGTTGGACTATATATTTGTGATGCATTTTTATGCTGTAAAGTATCCATAGTTTATCAGAGCCAGGGAGCATATATAATAATATCATGATATTTTCTTTTTCTCTACAATAGCAAAAGTAAACATTTTGTCTATATTCATGTTTATATTAAAATCTATTTATCTATTTTTCAGCAACATTAAACTTGAATCATACAGCATGATATGCATGATTTTGTTTTCCATTGATAAACAGCAAAGCCTGAAATTTGACAGATTTTATTAAGAGCTTTTAAAGTTTGGCAGGTATCAGGCTAGGGGCTGAGGGGCTGAGTTCTAGACTTGCCTTAGATATGAAGCTAGCTAGTCACTATTTTCTGCCCTAGGAAGCAGGCTATAGCAAATTACTTCTGAAAAACTATGCCAAGAAAACTGCAGGGACTAATTCAGGAAGTCATAGGGAGTCAACAATGATTTGAAGGCACAAAAACAAAAAACAACTCTCCCACATGCATAGTTATTTGGTTCACCATAGTAATAACTTCTTACTAAAAAGGAGCTATTAGTAAACTAAAGTATGTATATTAATATTCCTTTGAATTTATTACATCTGTGGCATAAGAAGAACAATAACCAACCACTCCTACACATCTGCTGAGATGTATATGAGGCTGCCTGAGAAAAGATAATATATACCTAATAACAGAGAGGGCAAAGCTTTTATGTGTGCTAAGAAATTTCTTATTTTTGTTATTGTCTGAAAAAAGCCTATGACCCTTTGTTTTTTGGAAGTCAGCATCATTCTACAGTTAGTCCTTGACTTATGACCACAATTGAGCCCAAAATTTCTGTTGTTAAATGAGATGTTTGTTAAGGGAGTTTTGCCCCATTTTACGACTTTTCTTGCCTCAGTTGTCACTGCCGTTGATAAGTTAGTAACAGTTGTTAGGTGAATCTGGCTTTGTCATAAAAAGTGATCACATGAACTTGGGACAAAGGAACTAAATATGAATCAGTTGCCAAGAATCTGAATTTTGATCATGTGGATGCTGCAAAGGTTGTAACTGTGAAAAATGGTCATAAGTCACTTTTTTCAGTGCCGTTGTAACTTTGAATGGTCACTAAATGAACTGTTGTAAGTCAAGGACTACCTGTACAACTGTCTAAG
The DNA here is from genome assembly GCA_023053685.1 of Diadophis punctatus similis. Classification (NCBI taxonomy): domain Eukaryota; kingdom Metazoa; phylum Chordata; class Lepidosauria; order Squamata; family Dipsadidae; genus Diadophis; species Diadophis punctatus. The sequence goes on along the minus strand of JALIGW010000004.1, from coordinate 42,134,473 downwards.
TATAAACATAATTATTGCAGTTTTATGAAACCAGGTGTGTCTTGTAGGAGCTCTGATAACCTCACAATGTGCAGGTTCATAATTTGATTCGTTTGCATGATAATTGTATGACTTGGTCCTCCTTTTGAGTATGCCCATATGTGAGATCAGTGATTATGAGATTTTTGTGATCTCACAAGTTCTAGTGACACAGGACAAAAACACTGTGAACCGAGGTGGCGCAGCGGTTAGAGTGCAGTACTGCAGGTCACTTTAGCTCAGTGTTTTTCAACCACTGTGCCGCGGCACACTAGTGTGCCGTGACATAGTGTAAGGTGTGCCGTGGGTAAAACACCCGCCGGGTGTTTTTGCTACGGGACATCTCTGTGTCCCGAAAGTTGGTTTCGGGACACAGAGATGCCTCTATTACCGTATTTATCGGCGTATAACACGCAGTTTTAAAACTAAAATTACAAGCCAAAACTCTACCTGCGTGTTAAACGCCGATCCCAGCTGATTCACCGCTCTGGGGGCAGCTCAAAAATGGGCGGGCGCATCCCTGCTGTTCTCCAGCCAAGCGGCCGAAGGAGCCCTGGAGCCCTGACGCCACCCTGCATCTCGGTCTCTTGGGGCTTGTCCGGCAGCCTGCTGGGAAGGCTGCGACGCAGGGAGGGAAGGAGCTGCTATTGCCGCTCCGGCATGTCTCTGTGGCTGACCAGGGAGCCGCGTCCTTGTTAACAATGGAGAAGCTGCGCGGAGCAGAGGCGCCTGGCGAGCGAGGTGAGTGGCTACATCGGCTGCAGGCTCCTGCCCGCGTCTCCCGCCCGCCCGCCTCTCATTCTTTTAAATGCTAAGGCAAGAGGTGGGCAAGCGGGCGGGAGACGCGGGCAGGAGCCTGCCGCCGATGCAGCCACTCGCCTCGCTCGCCAGGCGCCTCTGCTCCACGCAGCTTCTCCATTGTTAACAAGGACGCGGCTCCCTGGTCAGCCACAGAGACATGCCGGAGCGGCAATAGCAGCTCCTTCCCTCCCTGCGTCGCAGCCTTCCCAGCAGGCTGCCGGACAAGCCCCAAGAGACCGAGATGCAGGGCGGCGTCAGGTCTCCAGGGCTCCTTCGCCGCTTGGCCGGAGAACAGCAGGGATGCTGCCACGGTCTGGGACTCAGTCGGGTGGCTGCAGCCCCGCGGGAGACGGCAACAGAGGTTCCTTCTTTCTCCTACAGGGAGAAAGACAGAAGGAAGGAAGGAAGGAAGGAAGGAAGGAAGGAAGGAAGGAAGGAAGGAAGGAAGGAGAAGACAGACAGACGGAAAGAAAGAAAGAAAGAAAGAAAGAAAGAAAGAAAGAAAGAAAGAAAGAAAGAAAGAAAGAGAAGTTAGGAAGGAAGACAGACAGAAAGAAAGAAAGAAAAAGAAAGAAAGACAGAAAGACAGAAAGACAGAAAGACAGACAGAAAGAAAGAAAGAAAGAAAGAAAGAAAGAAAGAAAGAAAGAAAGAAAGAAAGAAAGAAAGAAAGAAAGAAAAAGAAAGAAGTTAGAAAGGAAGGAAGACAGAAAGAAAGAAAAAGAGATGTTAGGAAGGAAGGAAAGAAGAAGAAAGAAGACAGACAGACAGAAAGAAAGAAGTTAGGAAGGAAGGAAGACAGAAAGAAAGAAAAAGAGATGTTAGGAAGGAAGAAAGAAGAAGAAAGAAGACAGACAGACGGAAAGAAAGAAAGAAAGAAAGAAAGAAAGAAAGAAAGAAAGAAAGAAAGAAAGAAAGAGAAGTTAGGAAGGAAGACAGACAGAAAGAAAGAAAGAAAAAGAAAGAAAGACAGAAAGACAGAAAGAAAGAAAGAAAGAAAGAAAGAAAGAAAGAAAGAAAGAAAAAGAAAGAAGTTAGAAAGGAAGGAAGACAGAAAGAAAGAAAAAGAGATGTTAGGAAGGAAGGAAAGAAGAAGAAAGAAGACAGACAGACAGAAAGAAAGAAGTTAGGAAGGAAGGAAGACAGAAAGAAAGAAAAAGAGATGTTAGGAAGGAAGAAAGAAGAAGAAAGAAGACAGACAGACAGACAGAAAGAAAGAAAAAATAATTTCTTTTTGTTTATTTGATTCCTATTCAAGAGAATTACTTTATATATAGTCAATATAGGCACAGAGTTAAATTTTTTTAACATTTTCTAATGGTGGTGTGCCTCGTGATTTTTTTCATGAAAAAAGTGTGCCTTTGCACAAAAAAGGTTGAAAAACACTGCTTTAGCTGACTGTGATCCGCAGGTCAGCGGTTCAAATCTCACCGGCTCAAGGTTGATTCAGCCTTCCATCCTTCCGAGGTAGGTAAAATGAAGACCCAGATTGTTGGGGGCAATATAAATATACATTGCTTACTGTTGTAAACTGCTTAGAGAGTGCTTGCACTGTGAGGTGGTATATAAATCTCACAAATAAATAAATAAATAAATAAACTCTCTTGCTAAATTTCAGTAATGTGGCATGAGAACCCTAGGAAAACTTGGCAATCTTATGAGATTTTGGCCATTTAAAAATGTTGTTGATACTGTTTTGAGGTAGTTCTTATTTTGCCAATTCTTGGCACGTAATTATATATCCCTTTCTCCTCATATGTAATACAAACAAAGGAATCTTATTCAGAATGCAGTGAATGAGGAGGGAGGCTTACTTGCTAACTCCTTAACACAAATTGGATCCTTCTCATGCAGTTCAATTAGATTAACAAAATCTCCATTTTGTCTAAGCATTGTAGCCATATGGGGAAGTGAGGGATTTGGTCTGGGAAGGGCAGAGATAAGTCTCTATTCATCCTGCTGTGTTTCAAAGGAAAACTAAGTAAGTAGCAGCATGCTTGAAATTAAGAGAACATCTAGTTTTGCCTCAACTTTGTCCCATTTTCCAAATAGTTTTATAGGGACATAAAGGCTAATTAAAGTGAGTCTTTGAAAATTACATCAGGCTTGCTGACCCTTTCTTTTCTTAAAAGATATTCAAAATACTTTCTCTAGTTTTAATTTTGGAAATGTATCCAGAGGAACACTTCAATGCTTTGAAACTATTATGCTAGCACAGGGAGCAATGGAAATAGTACTATAGTTTATTTAATTTTTCAGGTAAGTATTAATTAATTTTCTCCTCCTGATTGGAATCACATGTAATATATCCCTCAGGCTGAATTGTACATTAGTACTTTTCTACAATAACTTGAGTTGCACATGATGAAATACTTGACTTTTCACCCACCTTTCACATGGTCATCTCTAAATTTAATTTTCCATCTAGGAATGGAAGTTCTGATTAAGAAAGCAAAATGAGCTTTCTGTTTCATGTAGCGGCACTCCAAGGCAAGGTTTGCAGTTCTGGCATCCACTACAGCAAATGCAGCAAATACCCAATCATTGACTAGCTTAATATTGCCTTCTGTTCTGGGCTGTATCCTGTACATCCCCTGAATGACAAACATTTTTGGAAAGATGCAGAGAACTATTCTGAGTGAAGGGAATCAATTTCTGGACATCCAAACTTATTCTTTCTACTTCAACAAAGCTTCCACTGGATACAGCTACATTGGATTCCATTTACATGCTGTTTGTTCTCCAATAGATAATGAAACACAATTTGTGAATTCATGTATTTTATTGGATGATAGAATATAGTGTACGGGTTGCTCTCGAAGTTGCTACCGGTGCGCTGCGTGCGCATCTCCACATTTTGTGCGCATGCGCGCATGCTATGCGTGCGCGTCCCCTTATGAGATTTTGCTTCCGTGCATGCGCAGGAAGCAAAAGAAGCCAAAAAATTCTGGAAAAAAGATGGCGACGCGCGATGGACCGGTGAAGACGACGGACCGATGTCGTGCGCAAATTACATCATCGGCCGGCCGCTACCGGTGCGGTAGAGTGGACCGCACCGGTAGGAACCCACCACTGTACGTACTGTACCTCAATAATATTGATGGAAAGCAGCTACTTTTGAGCTGGATTGCTAAAAGACAGAGAGAGAGAAGCTTCATCATTTCCCCCATCTCGTAATTTCTGCTTCAAATCAGTCTTGTTATTAATAATAAGGAAGCAGTGATCTGTTTCCTGTCATCCAACTGATTAGAAAAAATCATGAAACAGGTGACACTTCCAAGGCTTTCTGGCAGGAGAGACAAACATTTCTCAACTCAGTGCAGATTGTGGGCATGCATTTTACTATGAACTGTATGGCTTGTAATATACAGCTGTACCTGGAATTCTTTGAAACTGGTGGAATTAGAAGCTGATCTTGCAATGGTTAGTCTCCCGATATGCAATTATCTTAAGAGAAAGTTACTGTGGCACATGATTCAGCTCCTTGGCAAACATTTTGCTCCTAATGCCTATATAGAACTGTTCCGTGGAGTCATTAGGATGTTTGATTAGATTAATTATTTTTATGCTTATTATACATATCACTTTTCTTTGTTACAATTGAATTGGATGTGACCTTGCATAACTAAGACTGGGACTTGGTGGTAGTGATAGTTGGATTTGGGAAAATCAATTGAGGCTGACTTAAAAAAATATTTAGGACTTAAGATTCAGGGGGTGGCGGAGGAACGGTTCCAAAGTCTGAAATGTGGGTAATTGATTGAACTGGTTTGCATTTTTTCAGCAGAAATAGACGTGCTAGTTAGCTGAGATTGCTTGCAAGGGTTTTTTTTTGTCATTACGTTCAAGGGCAATGGGTACCTATTATCAGTGGCGGGTTGCCGTCTCACTGGTGAGCTTTTGCTTCCGCGCATGCACGGAGGCAAAATCTCGCCGAAATCTCTCTCGCGTGCACGTCCCCTCACGAGATTTTGGCACAATTTTGCTTCCACGCATGCGCGGAAGCAAAATCGGCCAAAATTTAATGAAAAAAATGGCAACATGCGCGGTGGACCGGCAGAGAGGACTTTGGAGCAGTTGCGCAATCGGTTGCTCCCTACCGGAGCTGCGCACTAGGCAGCTCTGGCAGGAACCCACCTCTGCCTGTTATTAATACTGACACTATTTGGCTGATACAAACAGTATGAGATTTGTTGGACATAGATTTCTGATATGGCAGTCCATGTGTTGATAATCACAAAATTGTCTTATTGTAATTACTTTATGCAGCATTGCTCTTGAAAATAGTTCAGAAGCGATGACCAGTGCAGGAAGAAGTTGCTAGGTTTGTCCTTGCTGTGTAGGCACTGTATGCTTGTGTTGAATGCCCTATATTGGCTGTCAATTAACTATGATTGGTTTATAAAGCTCTAGCAATTTAGTTCCATTCTTTCTGAGAAACTCCCCCCCCCAAGGGTAAAGCAGTAAACGCAAAGGACAACTTAATTAGTCAGAATTATCTGTGTACATTTTTATCTTGCAGGCCTCATTTATACAGTCTTTCCATCTTATACAGTCTTTCCATCAATAATTAGATGTATCTTAATGAAATTTTAACCTGGGTCTTTCATATGTTTTTGATAATAAAAGTACTGTTTGTTGTGGTTCATTCTGGTTCAAAGGGTCATTGATTTTTAAGTTTTTATCTGTATTGAAGAAAGTTGGAAGTTACCTTTTTCTATAGCTTCCCTCCCTTTTTGTTTATACTGCCCAATTTTGCTTTTCCCATCCCTTCTTTTTTTTAATTTAGCTCTTTTTTTTCTTTGCTTTACTGTATGGTACTGTTTTTGAAATTTAATACAATTTTGAAGAAAAATAATTAGAATCTTTTTCCTTGGGTATTCAGCTGATTCTCTTGCTGCCTACTGCTGCTGATAATTGTTGCAAGTACTTTTCATAATTCATTGTGTATTTTTTTCTACTGTTATTATATGCTGGTTACTTTTATTATAAATCATATTGCAAGTATGGTTGTCAAGTTATAGTCCACTGTTCAGCCATAAAAAGTTAAATATTTGAAACCAGTGTAAATTTATGTGTGTTTGACAGTCTACTTAGTATCTTTACTAGGAAATTGACTTATTTTTAATTAATTAATGTTTATTCTGAATTCACATGAAATTGTTGCTATTTTGTCCTTGCATCCATGTTGTACTTGAGCTTAATAATGTCCACCTTTTTACTTTATTACTATTAGTCTTCTCATCGTTCCTATCACTCATCTCCTCCCACTTATGACTGTATGACTGTAACTTGTTGCTTGTATCCTTACAATTTATATTAATATTGATTGTTTCCTGATTGCTTATTTGTACCCTATGACAATCATTAAGTGTTGTACCTCATGATTCTTGACAAATGTATCTTTTCTTTTATGTACACTGAGAGCATATGCACCAAAGACAAATTCCTTGTGTGTCCAATCACACTTGGCCAATAAAGAATTCTATTCTATTCTATTCTATTCTATTCTATTCTATTCTATTCTATTCCATTCCATTCCATTCCATTCCATTCCATTCCATTCCATTCTATTATTATGCTTGATCTTTTTCAGACAGACCAATGAAGTTACAGTTATGTAAGCTAATCAAAATGAATGAAAGGAAAAAGCAAGCCTTTTTTAAATTAAAAAAATACATATAGAATTTGTTGTCATGGTTACAAATGCTTTACAGACTACTCCCCTTTTAAAGCTGTTATGTTACATATATTTCTCTCCACCCTTACTGTATGGCTGTTCTATTTGTAAAAAGAAAATAAAGAAATACAGAAAATAAAGAAAAGGGTTATTTAAAAATACAGAAAGATTAAGAAATTCATTTTTCAGGCCTCAAAACAGGATGATATGAAAGTATCAGAAGAATTTGAGGGAACAAGAAATTTGAAATATATTTTGTTTCAAGTTCAGTAGCAAAGAGGTGCTGATTAAAGTGGTTAACATTTCAGTAGCGAAACAAAACAAAACTACCCCAGGCTATACACTTAAATGAGCTTTGAAGCTCAACAGTAGCAACAGAAACACACAAAAACTGAACAAATCCTCCCAACGTAGTTCTAATAGTAGCGCTCATGTTTACAATATAGAACTTCAGCAGCATTAAAAGCATATTTCTGTGGAACACAGTAATACATTATATACATAATTACATTTACCTCAGAGGTGGGTTTCAGCAGGTTCTGACCAGTTCTGGAGAACCGGTAGCAGAAATTTTGAGTAATTCGGAGAACAGGTAAATACCACCTCTGACTGGCCCTGCTCCCATCTATTCTCTGCCTCCCGAGTCCCAGCTGATCGGGAGGAAATGAAGATTTTGCAGTAACCTTCCCCTTGAGTAGGGTGGGAATTGAGATTTTACAGTATCCTTCCCCAGCCACGCCCACCAAGCCGTGCCACGCCCACCAAGCCACACCCACAGAACTGGCAGTAAAATTTTTTGAAACCCACCACTGATTTACCTGAAATTCAGCCTAGCTGCAGTTGGTTGGTGGATTGTAGAAAACCTGGACTTTTCTCACCAGTGTTACAAACAATTTCACTTGAAATGGCCAAGTATTTATTTATTTGTTTGTTTATTTGTTTGTATCCTACCTTTATTATTTTTACAAAAAACTCTAGGCAGCGGACATAATACTCCTTTCCTCAGCGGTGAAATGCTCCCGGTTTGCTCATGCCTGTCGGTCGTCAAAGAGCTGATCGCGAAGGCAGCGCGACGCTCCGCCTACCCGCCGGGACACCGCCATTTGAGTTCTTTTATCCTCTGTGCATGCGCAAAGTGTTCTGTGCGGTGTCCCGGTGGGTAGGCGGAGTGTCGCGCTGCCTTCGCGATCGGCTCTCCAACGACCGACAGGCACGAGCGAACCGGGAGCATTTCACCCCTGCCTTTCATCCTATTTTCTCCCTAACAACCCCGTTAGGTCAGTTGGATCGAGAGTGACTGGCCGAAGGTCACTCAGCTGGCTTTTATGACTAAGGAGGGACTTTGACTCATGGTCTCTTGATTTCTAACCTAATGCCTTACCTACTAGATCAAACTGGCTCTCTTTTCCCAGTACAATCATTCATAACTTTTGGAACACCCTGAGAGGAAACATTATATTGTTTCCTGATCTTGCCACATGGTGGGAGGGTAAGAGATTCAACGATTTCAAAGCATTTATAGTTCTGTTGAGAATTAAAATCTGTTAGTGCTGGTGTTTGTAAAGAGGGGGATTGTTTACTTAAAAAGAGGCTACTATTACTACTTTCCTAAAACATTGGACTTTCTACCATATTGCTTATTTTTGGTCATAATTATTTTTATTGTAATAATTACCTTTTTGTTCAGTTCTTTTTTCACATGGAGATTTACCTGAAAAAAGGAAATCCACTGAGAAAAATAATGGCATAAGGGACACGTATTAATGGCTATATAGTCTTAAGCAATAGATTATTCTTTGATTGCAAAAAACGTATTGAAAGAAATGGTCTCAAGTATGTCATTTGATTTTCTATAGTTCAGTGAATAAATGCGTGTACCTGTGTGCAAAATTGCAGCTGTAAGTGCCTGACTAGATATGAGTAAGGTGCCACCTTGATATGTGTTTTCTTTCTATTCGAACAGGAAACACCCCCCCAAATATGCTATTATAAACCAGCAAGTGCTTTTAGATGTACTGTAATTGGCAAGACAGTTGCATCGAGTGGAAGAATATTTTGAAGAGCATCATTTTCCTAGAGGGGACAAAAAGTTTATGCAGATGCAGGTTACCTGTGAGGCAGGTTACAAGTGTTTTTATGATATAGACAGCCATCCAACCAGAAATAGATTCTTAGGATCAATAAAAACCAAGGCTATGATTCTAACATGGGAACAGGATCCTGCAATAAACTTTGACCCACATTAATGCATAGAAGGTCTTAATAAAAGGTTACAGACATTGATGCCTTTATTAAAAACTTCGCTAGTCTGAATAGGTGCTACTAGATTAATTCTGATTAATACATGAGGCTGCTTTGAAGAATAGTATCTTTTTATAAAGTCCTGATGAAATGATTAAGTATGGACATCATGTCAACTATGCTATCAATGGTAGCTCTCAAGTTCTTTTTTTTTTTTCATGCAGCATGGGTCTTTGATCTTTAAACTGTGTCTGGTTGGAAACCAGAGCAAATGCAGGGCTGCCATTTCCAGGCACACTGGTTTCAAAAAGTGGACATTTGGGTTTTTCTGTAATGACATCTGGATTAATGAGAAGCATCTACAATTATATATGTCTTGTGGCTATCTTTTTGTGCAAGCTTTTATTGGCAGTTAACCAGGGTGGGATTCAGCTGGTTCGGACCGGGTTGGGTGAACCGGATGTTAATTTTACATCTGGTTCACCAAACCGGTAGTTGCAAGGATTGGCTGACCCCGCCCACCCCACCCCTCCCCTCCCAGGAGTCTCCATGCAGCCCTGTTTTGGATGCCAGGTAAGTGCAGGGCCCACACAGAGGCTTTGGGAGGGCGAAAACCAGACCTACTGGAAGTACTGGAAGACCAGAAACGGGAGGGTGCTTGGGGAGGGTGCTTGGGGAAGGTGAAAAAGCCCCCCCCACACCCACCCAGCAACCGGGCAGAGAACCAGTTACTAAAAATTTTCAATCCCACCCCTTCAGTTAACTTTAAATACTAACTGCTGTTTGTTTAGAAGGTAAGATATTTTTAACATGTATGTTCCCACTATCTATTACTGTAGTTGAAACTGGAATATAGCTGATGAAAACAAATCTTGCATTGATTCTAACAGGCAACATTTCTAAAATATTTTCAGCTTCTTGACTAATAAATATTGTTTGCAATATTTACAATTACAATTATAGGCCTGAGACAGATTATAACAATTTTAAAGTTGTGAAGTAAGTTCTCCCATGAAGTGATACTTTAAAAGAAACTCGTATTGATCTTATGCATTAAAGAATGATGTAGGGCAGGGGTGTCAAACTCAAAGCCTGTGGGCTGGATCTGGCCCGTGGGTGCTTAGATCTGGCCTGCAGGGCCATCCTGGGAACAGAAAAGGATCGGCCTCCAGTGCCTCTGCCAGCAAAAATGGAGCTCGGTGCCCCGTGTGCAGCCCCCCGGGCTCTGTTTTTGGCCGCAATAGCCTCCTGCAGCCCTCTGCCAGTGAAAATGGCACGCCCTGTTTTCATTGGTAGAGGACTGCAGGAGGCCATTGCGGCCAAAAATGGGGGCTAGAGAGGCCACACACAGTGCCCCCCAAGCTCCATTTTTGCTGGCAGAGGTTTAGCAAAACAAACTAAAAACAAAACAAAAGGAAAAATGTTTCCCCTTTTGCATTTGAGCATGCAAGAAGGGACAGGAAAGGACAAAGGGAAAGAGGAAAGACAAAGAAAAAGAAAAAGAAGGAAAGACTGGAAGAGAGCATGGAAGGAAAAATAAGGAAATGAAGGAAGAAGAAACAAGAATGAAGAGGAAAGGAAAACAAAGAAAAGGAAGGAAGGAGTTTATAATGAGAGTGAGGGAGAGTTTGAGGGAAGTCGTGCCTTAGCTTTTGGGCACCACAGGTACCCCCCACATGAGTGGCCATGCCTACCCCAGCCATGCCCACCTCGCCCCTCCCCCAAGATCAAACACAACCCCAATGTGGCCCTCAATGAAATCGAGTTTAACACCCCTGATATAGGGGGATGCCTTAAAAACTGGAATTAAAGAAAGATTTGGTAAAATCTTATTTTGGCTTAATATATTCCCCAAGAGTGCCATAAGCTTATATAATTGGTAGGTATAACTAATTATTTAAAATATTTATATGTAGGTACATTTATTTAAAAATATTTTACTATAAGAGTAATAATTCATTTTTTAATATTCTAAAAATATTTAAAAAGAGTAATAGTTCTTTCACAGCAGAAATATATTGCAGGGTTATCCCTGGAAATGTGTCAATAAGGAACCAAGAGCTATAATAGCAAGACAAGGTTTATTGATTTATTTGAACATTTAAGAGATCTTATAGTGGTGTTTATGCCACATATAAAGAATGGCAATTCAGGAGTGTAAATTTGAACTGCATAACTTACCATCCAGAAGCTACAATTGGTCCAGAATGCAGTGGCATAGGTAGTTATGGGAGTATCTCAATTCACCAGTTAAACACCACACTGGTCTTCAGTAGGCTTCTGGATGCAATTTGTAGGGGAGTTATTGCCTATAAAGCTCTGCATGGCCCAGAATTTGGTTATTTGACTTGTTTGGTCTAGCAAAGTTAATTCACCAGGCTGAAATCCAGGAAACTGTGAGTTCTAGTCCTGTCTTAGCCATGAAAGCCAGCTGGGTGACTTTGGGTCAGCCTTTCTTCACTGGCTGTTGTCAAAAAAAATAGGAGAATGTAGGAGTATTGGCTAAGTACACCACCTTGAGTTATTTATTAAAAACTAGCTGATAACCCGGTGTTGCCTGGGTATTTATAGATGTTGAAGCCTTTGTCTGACAGGGAGCCATGGGGGGGGCTTTCTTCTCCCTACTCCCATCGCATTATCCCTGTCCTCTCCCTTCCCCCTCCCATGCGCTCCTCTTTCCCGCCCTGTCTACGATCCTGGCACTTTGCCCCAACTCCATCAGGTGCTTCCCCATTGGTCCACTGGAGGGCGAACGTCACGGCTGGCTTTCTAGAGGAAGCTGCGAAGGAACTGACATCACAAACAATTGCCGCTCTAGGACGCCGCACTCGCTCTCCTTAATGACCCAGGTGTTGCAGAGTTATGCTGGAACACACACACACACACACACACACACACACACACACACACACACACACACACACACACACACACACACACCAGGGGTGTCTTACCCACCCCCCAGTATTTGTTTCCAGAGGGTAAGTCATCTGTGTACCAAGTTTGGTTGAAATTGCTGGAAGCGTTCCAGAGTTATGCTGGAATACACACACACACACACACACACACACACACACACACACACACACACTCACACACACACCTAGGGTCTTACCCCCACAATATTTGTTTCCAGATAGTAAGTCATCTGTGTACCAAGTTTGGTTGAAATTGCTCAAGCCATTCTAGAGTTATGCTGCAACAAATATACATACATACATCCTTTTGTATATATACAGTATATACAGTATACTGTAGATAGATAGATAGATAGATAGATAGATAGATAGATAGATAGATAGATAGATAGATAGATAGATAGATAGATAGATAGATAGATAGATAGATAGATAGATAGATAGATATAGATAATAATAGATAACAAAGGCAGGACAAAAATAAGTAAATAAAATTTGGAAACTGCCTTTTGTCAATGGTATTTACCCATCCTGAATGCTCTACTAGATGACATGCTTTTGATCCCTTTCTTGAAACAATGTGTGATAGGCTCTAGGATGTGTGCCTTTTTCATTGTGGCCCTGTCCTCTGCAATATTCCCTCCTCTCCGGACACACAGTTGGCCCAAATTTTTTGACCTCTAGAAAGACACTACAAGCTTGACTAATTCTTCAGGACTTAGGGTCATAGTGATTAGATTTCTTGTCTGGAGGAATGTAGTAAATGTAATTTCCTGACTAATTCTCAATAGTTCTTTACTGATTTTAACTGAAATTTTTAATTTGGTTTTTGTATATATTTTGTTATGTATGTTACTGAGAGTCACAGTGTTCAAATTGTGCAACCATATAAATGTTAGATAAATAAATGAACAAAAAATATGCACTTTTCCTTCTCTGTAGAATATATAAAAATCAATTTGAAAGCGAGAGAGAGAGAAAGAGGGAGAGATACAAATTTTTATTTTCTCTAGTTTCTAAATAAACCGAAAACAATTCACTTGGCATATTTCTATTTTTGTCTTTTCAACTCTTCTGACTTTCCATTTCTGTAAAAGATTCCCTTAATCAAAATAGAAAGTTGGTGTGCATGGGATGTAATACTTAAACCTTCTGAGTAAATGGACTTAGCTTGATGACTGGGCTAGCTATGCAATTTGTTTACACTAATATATAATTATAACAGATGATATAGAATGAAAATTTGCACAAGAAACATTAGATGCTCATGATAGTTTTGAGAACAATGTGTGCTGTTCTTATTCACTCTTAACATCCTTTCTTCAATTCATAACCATATAAAAATTAAAATTCAAGAGGGACAGTTTGAAGATTAGAATGCTAATTATTATATTTATCTACAAAGAAGATTACTTTGAATGTAAGAAGTGGCATCCACATGACAAAAGCAGTGTCACATTGCATCACAAGCTCTGCTCCTTTTGTATGCATATATGTTGTTGTGTTGCACTGCAGCTTTTGTTATTCTGAACACCCTTTTACCAGTCTTCCTCCAGGCACCCTTGAATAAGAATTGTCCCTGAAATTTCTTGTAAAAGAATAGAAACACAGATAGACAGACAGCATTGCTTCTTCCTACATCCTTAATGAACCTATGATCTTTTACTGTTAAAATTATTTGTGGAAAAAAAAATTAACTTTTCTTTCAGGTGAACACAAAATTTTACAAGTTAGGAAAAATATTTCATTTCTAGACATATGATTTGAAGATAAACTTTAATCTGGAACTGTATTAGTAACAGATTTGAAAAAAACACAGTGTATATATTAAGCAACTAGATATTTTGCAGAATATATTAAGCATTGTAGTCACTTCTCTTTTCTCATATGACTAAAGGATTCAATTATATAAAATTGACTGCTCACTAAGTGTTCAGTCTGGCAGCCAATATTATTTCCAAGTAGAGCAGAATTATCTCATTCTATTTTATTCCCGGTGGATGCAACCGTATCTTTGGGAAGGGAATATGACATCACAGAACCCTGATCCAACATCATCACTTTGTGTTCAAATTAGCCCCACCCCATACTCTCATTGTGATGAACAATATGCCTTCTTATATTACTTATGTCATTTGGCAAGATAGGTCTGTCCATTTTATTTTATTCCTTGGAAATGCTCTGCAATCCTGGTTTTAACCATTTTTTTTATTCCTAGTGTATCATTGGTTCATCGGAAAATTATATATTTTTTCCTATATTGGGTTATTTTAATAGTTCTGGAAGCATGGGAAACTTTGCTTAGCAGCCTGGTATTCTAGACTTTGGATTAAAATTGTACTCTTTTCACTGAAATGAGCAGCTCCACATATTTCGCCCTTGGTGACTAAGTTATTAATCTTCACTCTGGTAAGCATTTTTGAAACATACACATTTTTTGAAGTTTGATAGCATTCCTTCAGTTCTATTGATAACTTTGACAATTATTTATAACTATAATCTTCCAGAATTTGCTCTGTAACTGTTAATATGCCTTAGTCAGAGATGGCAACATATTTTCTATCTTTTTGGCAGGCGCTCTATAATTCTAGCGCTGTTAATGTATTTGCATTTGGACTGACCTTTCTTGTCCACTGTTTCAGCAGTGGGTTGTTGAATTCTGAGCCATTATTCTTCTGACTCAGAAAATCACATCGAGGGACATCTAATTAATGTGCTGAGCCACTCCTGAAGAAAAAGAAAGAAAAAACCCCACATAGTACTGGCCATTTTAAATCCTGCCATGTACCATTGCCATCGATTAAGCAAATTGAATTTATATGAAAGCTATCCTATATCTGAAATCCATTTGTGCAAATACTTTGCTGCATATTAATACTATTAATCGTCATTGCAAATGTCATCTCATTAGCCACATACATCATTTTTGATGCTTTTGGAAACCTATTCAATAACATTTTTCTATGTTTAATTCTATGTGCCCATGTTAACGATTCATTTGGATTTCTACAACTGTAATTCTGAATTTGTCACTTGCATTTTTATTTATATATGACTCATTAGGTAAAAGGTCAACATTTATATTTATTACCCACTTCTTTGTTAGATTTATATATTTATTTACTAAATTTCTAGACTTAATTAACAGCCTAGACACCCATAAAGCAGTGACTGCAGGGGAACAAAACCTTTACTCCATATTTTCTGAAGGAAATATACAGCATTTGAGATGCTATAGACGTATTAGCTCAAAACTACAACTCATTTAAATTAAAATAAATGTGTATTTTCATTTTGTTTGAGTAATAATTTTGATAACTTCTTTATAGTTTATCAAATTCTCATATTTTCAGAAGTTTCATTTTTGATCTTACTCATCAGACAAGGTTGATCTCAGCTTTGATTTTCTGCATCCAAAGAAATGAAAATTCCTAAGATAAAAGCTACTTGCAACATGCAATACCTTCTTGAACTATAAGTCTTAATTATATTGTGTTATGGGCTGTTGAATTTTTATGTTCTTGCATTAATTTCTTTGATTGTGTGTAAGTTTATGGATGGAGAATATAGATATAAGACCTATGTAAAAAAAAACAGAAGAATAACTGATCTTGACAATTGAAATCTGAGACTATTTTAGGGGCATATTTCTAAGAAGAGGCTCCTGTATTCTCAGCAAGCAAAATGAAGTTTATTAAAGACAAAAGATTGAATATTTTCTCTGTCCATGCAATATTGGTGATGTTGCAACGTCACTTGAAATTTTGGAAAGCTTAGTGGCAGTCTTCTAGAATTAGAATTCTATGCATGTAGTGCTGATTTCTAAAACATATTTAAAATGTAGGTAGGTATTTTATTTTGTTTTCTGTTCAGTTGTGTCCAATTATTGGACACTGTAGTTTTCTTGGCAAGGTCTTTTAGAAGTGGTTGCCATTGCCTCTTTTTTAGGGCTGGGAGAAAGTGACTAATCCAGCTGGTTTCATGCCCAAGGCAGGATTAGAATTCCTAGCCTCCCTATTTCCAGCCTGATGTCCCAACCATCACAACAAACTGGCTCTCATGTATTTTATTGTATATTTCATACTGTATATGAAAAGGTATTATGTCTATTAAAATAAGCCATTTTTCAAGAGAAATACAACACATTAATTTTAAAAAACACGATGATTGGGGGTGCAGAACAGTATGTGTTATGTGCTCTGCAACTCTGTTTTTGGACTATTAATCTGAACCTCTTTTAATAAGATTATAAATAAAATAGCAATGTATATGTGTACCATGGTTAATTACACAGTGTTGATTTGCTTGAATGGGACAAATTGTAGCATAAGGCATTCACAAACAAAATGCAATCAGAATCCATTCTTCAGCTATTGCTTGGGATCTGTACAGTTCCCCGTCCTGAGCTCTTCCCTAGAACTAATTGGATTCTAGAATATGGCATTTTAATGAGCTTACACATAAAGTTAGATCACTCTGAAATAGGGTGGAAGGCTAAAATTGCCCCTTATAATAAAAAAAAGAGAAGGGTGAGAAGAAACCCAAAATTTATTGTAGTGTTGATTTCTGCTGCTCCTGCCATTGGTGCTTCTCCCATTGACCTTAGTTCTATTTTCTATTTTCCAAAATTTCTGTTTTGAAACTGGGTTCGTAGTGGAGCCAGGAAGCCCTTCTTAGAAAAGCTACTCCAAAGCAGCAATAACACAATTTCTAAGACTTACTTAGTATAGCACACTTACTGTACTTACATAGCATATTTCTATATCTTCAGGAATCCACGGATTTAAACATGTAAGTGATAACTTGACCAAAACATTATAGGCCATACAAGCATTATCCGGTTGGCAGGGTCTCTGAAGATCCAGGTATATATTATTATTTGCTATCTCCTTACTTACCTTCCCTGCTTGAAAAATAATATTTTAATAATATCTTCAACAAATCACTAGAGATATGCCATGTTCCTTCTTGCTTCAAACACTCCAATATCATCCCAGTGCTGAAGAAGCCCTCCATCAAGGAACTGAATGACTACAGACCAGTTGCTCTAACATCTGTAGTTATGAAAACCTTTGAAAGGATAATGATGTCTCACTTGAAAACCATCACGGATCCACTGTTAGACCTCCTGCAATTTGCATACTGAGCAAATAGATCGACAGATGATGCTGTTAATATGGCTTTGCACTACATCCTACAATATCTTGAATCTCCAAAGACCTACACAAGTCTCTTTGTAGACTTTAGTTCAGCATTCAACGCCATCATACTGGACATTCTTCTAACTAAACTAAACCAGCTAGCGGTACCTGAATACACTTGTAAGTGGATCACAAGCTTCCTAACAGACAGTAAGCAGCAGGTGAAGCTAGGCAAAATCACATCAGATACCTGTACAATTAGCACAGGGGCTCCCCAAGGCTGTGTACTCTCACCACTTCTCTTCTCTCTCTATACCAATGACTGCATCTTAAACGATCCATCTGTTAAACTACTGAAGTTTGCAGATGATACAACAGTGATTGGTCTCATTTGAGACAACGATGAAATTGCATACAGACAGGAGGTTGAACAACTAGCCTCGCGGTGCGACTGGAACAATCTGGAACTGAACACACTCAAAACCGTAAAAATGGTAGTAGACTTTAGAAAAAACCCGCCCATTCTACCACCTCTTACAATACTAGACAACACAGTATCAACAGAAAAGACCTTCAAATTTCTAGGTTCTATCTTATCTCAATTTAATTTAATTAATTTAATTGAATTGAACGTTCTTATATGCCGCCCCACTCCCTTGGGACTCAGGGCGGCGTACAACACATAGAAGAACAATTCATAAAAACAATCATAAAAACAACATCATAACAATTAAAATATTATAAAAAAGTTAAAAAAGAATCATCCATCATTCATACCAGGGGGGAGACCAAAGATGATCTAAGTGGTGTCACTTTCACCCCGCCTGCCGGAAGAGCCATGTTTTTAATGATTTAAGGAAGGCCAGCAGGGTGGGGATAGTCCTGATCTCTGGGGGCAGTTGGTTCCAGAGGGATGGGGCTCCCACAGAGAAGGCTCTCCCCCTCGGCCCCGCCAACCGGCATTGCTTGGTCGATGGGACCTGGAGGAGACCAATTCTGTGGGACCTAACTGGTCGTAGGGAGGGATGCGGTAGGATGCGGTCCCGAAGGTAACCTGGCCCTGAGCCATGTAGGGCTTTAAAGGTCAAAACCAACACCTTAAATTGGGTCCGGAGACTAATGGGCAACCAATGCAGCTGGCGGAGGATAGGTGTCACGTGGGTGTATACAGGCATACCCACCACAGCTCGCACAGCTGAATTTTGCACCAATTGCAGTCTCCGGATACTCTTTAAGGGTAGCCCATGTAGAGTGCATTGCAGTAATCCAGCCGTGAGGTGATAAGGGCGTGAGTGACTGTGAGTAGAGCCTCCCTCTCCAAGTAGGGTCGCAATTGGTGCACCAGGCGAACCTGTGCAAAGGTCCCCCTAGCCACAGCTGAAAGACCTAAAATGGTCACCTAACATCAAAAACGTCATAAAAAAAGCACATCAAAAATGTTCTTTCTGCGCCAACTCAGGAAGCTCAAACTGCCCAAGGAGCTGCTGATACAGTTCTACAGAGGAATTATTGAGTCTGTCATCTGCACCTCTATAACTGTCTGGTTTGGTTCTGCAACCCAACAAGACAGACACAGACTTCAAAGAATAATCAGAACTGCAGAAAAAACAATTACTGTCAACCTGCCTTCCATTGAGGACCTGTATACTGCACGAGTCAAAAAGAGGGCTGTGAAAATATTTACAGACCCCTCGCATCCTGGACACAAACTTTTTCAACTCCTACCCCCAAAACGACGCTATAGAGCACTGCACACCAAGACAACTAGACACAAGAACAGTTTTTCCCCCGAATGCCATCACTCTGCTAAACAAATAATTTCCTCACCACTGTCAAACTATTCACTAAGGCTGCATTACTATTACTATTAGTCTTCTCATCGTTCCTATCACCCATCTCCTCTCACTTATGACTGTATGACTGTAACTTGTTGCCTGTATCCTTACGATTTATATTGATATTGATTGTTTCCTGATTGCTTATTTGTACCCTATGACAATTAAGTGTTGTATCTTATGATTCTTGACGAACGTATCTTGTCTTTTTATGTACACTGAGAGCATATGCACCAAAGACAAATTCCTTGTGTGTCCAATCATACTTGGCCAATAAAGAATTCTATTCAAGGACACTATGCAGATTTGGATATAGCAGTTCGGACAATTTTTGCCAAGCCCATTTTTTTCCCAGAGATGTGGTGATGCACTAGTCAAAGCAGGTTTAATGTTTTTATAATTCTTATGTCTATCTAAGAATATAAAATTATGCTTGGGAATTGAAAGAGTGCCCAGTTATAAGCAATAATATAAATATTAGAAATTGACTGCCATTTTTAGTTAGTATGTCTATTTCTACATCAGTTGCTAAATTTATTTTCCATTATGTCTATGGAGATTGTCAGTCATCCAGGTGATGGTTGTCCCAAAGGTGCTTTTTCAGGAGGTAACTGGACTTCCTTGTTTTTCTTTGAAGATATTTCACTTCTCATCCAAGAAGCTTCTTCATCAGCTCCAACCGGATGGTAGGAAATGGAAGGATTTATATTCCTTGTAGACAGCTGGTCATTTGCATTCTTTTAGAGAGTCATTGAGGCCATTTGGAGGTTTATCTACGTCAGGCGTGTCAAATTTGATTTCATTGAGGGCCATCAGGGTTGTGTTTGACCTTGGGGGGCCAGGGTGGGCGTGGCCAGCTTGACATCACTTGTGTCAGGAGTGCCTGTGCTGGCCAGAGTGCTCTGCCAGCGAAAATGGGCTCCCAAGCTCTGTTTTCAGCTGGGATGGCCCCTGCAACCCTCTGCCAGCAAAAATGGAGCTCGGGAAGGCTGTGCGCGACCATCGCGAGCTCCATTTTCACTGGCAGAGGCACCACGGGCCAGTCCTTTGCTGTTTCCAGAGCGCTCCCAGGGCCAGATCTAAGTACCCCATGGGACGTATCCAGCCTGCGGGCCTTGAATTTGACACCCCTGATCTATGTCTTCAGGATCACCTGAGTAGTGCAAATATGTGTGGAACCTTCTTGGCTTCAGGATGTTTTCCATTATATTTTTATTCTTTTGTATAGATACAGTAAGTACCAATTATGAATCTAATTACACCTTCATGTGAAACAGAGCAAGTAGTATACTTATTGTAATGTATATTATCATCACCATTCTTTCTGATTTAGAACTAAATATATCACAAGAAAAAACAAGTTTATGAAGAACATATTTAATAAATTACTTAAGCGCTATATTCCTATTGTGATTCCTTTACTTTTTAAATATAATAATCTTAAGTCTAATAACTAAAATAACATGGAATGTTATAAAAATGCAGTATATAGTCACATTGAAAATACACTTGCAGTTTTTATATTCTAGTTCTCCACCATTATGTCATTTGGACTAGTGTAGTGTATATTAACAAAAGTGCCAAGAGGATTAGACCAAGTCAGGATCATTTCTGTTGGTATCTTTCTGTGGCTGTAAATCCTGGAAAGATCTCATTTTCCTGTGAATTCGTCACCCCGCATTTTCTGCCAAAAGGCTTTATGTTGATAAGCCTTATTATAACTAATCTCTGGTGTTGGCTGTGATGTTGTTATGCCTGTGCAAATAATTTAATGAGACGAAGGCACCCACATGTTAAAATGTTTGTGGTTTATTGAAATTCTGGTACTGAAATTTTTGATACAATGAACTGCTGATGAGGGAAAATTGGACACTAAAAGGTCTTTATCTGTACCACACAATTTTGTTTGGCCTGCAAAAATGTCTGTTTAGGACTGTGTAGGCCAAGCTATAGGAAGCTAAATTGTAACTCTATAATAGATTTCTTGAATTTTGCATTAGAAAGCTGGGCATCAACACATATTAGTTAGCTTTTATTATCATGAAAAATATTAGCTGCCTGGGAAGAATTACTGTTTATTGTTTTGCTACTATAACTCAGTTAAATGAGAAAATTGAAATAAAGGAATAGCAATAGCACTTAAGAGTTATTTACCGCTTCACGGTGCTTTACAGCCCCCTCTAAGCAGTTTTACAGAGTCAGCATATTGCCCCCAACAATCTGGGTCCTCATTTTACCGACCTTGGAAGGATGGATGGCTGAGTCAACCTTGAGCTGGTCAGGATCGAACTCCTGGTAGTTGGCAGAATTAGACTGCAATAAGTGAGATGCATCCAAACTACAAATATTACAAAAGGCCATTCCTGTACAAATCAAATCTACGTAAAAACAATGTGAATTGCCATAGCACAATTATTGTGGGTTTTCCCCCCAAACAATTTCCTCCTGCTTCAGCTTTGTAGATTCAGTGATACATGTTCACAACAGAAATATTTTTTTTCTACATTGAAAACCAAAATGACTGCTCTGTACATTAATTGTAGAAGCTTGTGTGAAAGACTGCACTCACTTCCTATTGACTGTGATATAATAAATCACCTATTTTGCTGCAATATTTTAAGAAAATATTATATTGTTGTTACCAGATATCACAGTGTTTCTCTTTCTTTTCCTCTAGAGTCTAGATAGTAAGTAGTCAAATAAACCTACAAGTGGCACTTCTCAGCCGCAGGAAGCAGTGAAGGACTAGGACTTTCAATTAGCAATCATGTTGCTTATTGCTGCTTTCTTTTTTGGGGAGCAGGACTTAAAAATTCAGATGATGTGCTTTGTTTAAGAGATTGAAATATACGGAAGAAAAACCACATGAGATGGAATGAGAACTGTATTAAGACAAGGCAAGTTGAAAAAAAACTGAAGATAATCTTTAAATGAGGCAGTACATACCGTATTTTTCGGAGTATAAGACACACCTTTTTACCCCCCCAAAAGAGGGTGAAAACTTGGGTGCGTCTTATACACCGAATGCAGACCCAGCCACCCCCACCCTTTGGCCTCTGTCTTCCAGCAATTTACCTGCTTGCAGGAAAGAGGGAAGAGCCTGTAAAGCCAAGCAAGTCAGTAGCAGTTTCCCGATCTACAGCTGTTTAGGTTTGCCACGTGGGAAAAAGAGGCAAATAGCTGGGAGCGACACGCAGATTTTTATTTTTTGCTGAACTGGATGGAAGGGGGTAAGTGAATAACTATAAATGTCTGTAGAATGTTCAAATTATTAGACTTATTTTTTAAAGACTGCTTTATTATTGTTCTACAGCCAGGGGTCTCCAACCTTGGCAACTTTAAGACTTGTGGACTTCAACTCCCAGAATTCAACAGCCAGCTTTGTTAGCTTTGCTGGCTGTGGAATTCTGGGAGTTGAAGTCCACAAGTCTTAAAGTTGCCAAGGTTGGAGATCCCTGTAAATCTAGACAACTTAACAAAATAAAGAAGCTTTTTAAAATAAATGCTTGCTCTGAAGAAGCCCAGTGCTATTGTATCTTCTTTTAAATAATAGAGAATAATGTATACTTCCAGAAATTTTAATTAATTTTAACAGCTCTGTACAAGTATAATATGAAATGTAACAGTGTCCTGTTTAGTATTAGAGTTTAGTTACCTTGGAGTAGATCTATTTAAATAATTGGGAAGAGTTAGTGTGACTACATTTAAGAAACCGTTCTGGCATAATGTACATTTCTCCAATTCTTTGCTAATTCTATGGGTCAGGCACACATGCACAGAAATACACAGCGAACAGTGTATATCATCTGTGCTGTTTGCTGTTTGCTGTTTGGCAAATTGCTTGGAGGCAGAGGCCTTTTTTCCTTGTTTTCCTCCCCCAAAACTAAGGTGCGTCTTATACTCTGGTGCGTCTTATACTCTGAAAAATACGGTAATTTTATTTATAAATACACAAATACACAGACACACAGACACACACAGACACACACAGACACACACACACACATGTTCTGTTCTGTTTGTATCAGTATGGGAATGATAAATAGCTGTAGATACTCTCTCATAATCTAAATTCATAATCTTTTGTGAAAATCTTCAACACTGTATACAATTTTCTGTACGTGTTGACAAATGTGTCAAGGCCAAGCAGAACTGTAGTCTGTAATTCCCTTATGAAAGTGGCATTCACTGCTTGGTTAGATGTGGAGGTTTGGAAACAATAGTGGGAAATTTGTGAGAGCTGGCAATGAGTATGAGAGTGTCTACTTTGATAAAGTGTCTTGAGACAGAATTGTGAAGCAACTGAATTTGCCCTAGGACAGAAACTTCTCTCTCATTTATTTTTGCAAATAAAATAAAAATCAGTTCAAATAGAATTAGGAAAAATGTAGGCATGTTGAAGAAGCATTTTACATTAATTTGTGTTATTGGAAGTTTTCAAAAATCTGCTGAAATTGTTTATTTTTTAGACATATATGATAAATTGATATAGAATTAGTTTAAAATAGGGGGAAATAGTATGTGAAGGTAATTATAATGTGCAGGATAAAAAAGATTATTATCCACAATAATTGATTTTAAAAAAGCAAGAATGAAGCATTAATTACTGGACATTTCAATAAATATATACCCAAAGGACAAGAACATGAATGAACTAGATACTTGCAGAGATAAAAAGCAGCCATATATTTTATCTAAACCCAAGAGCACTGGGATAGAAGAAACATATTGGAACATCAGACCCAGTGGTGGGATTCAGCCGGTTTGCACTGGTTCAAGAGAACCGTTAGCTAATTTTCTGAGCAGTTCTGTGAATCGGCTGTTGGAAGAAACAGCCTTTTGTTTTTCCCAACTTACAGAGTTAATCCTGTCAGGAGGGCAGGAAGGAGACATTCTGGTGTGCTTCTGTGTGTTGTTTCTAGCCTAATCCTTATCTTTATTGCCCTGCTTAAATGTTTTCAGAAACTGCCGCTGCAGTTCAGCCTTGTTACATTGTAACAGCTAATGGTTCTTGGCAATACGCCCAGACTTTCTGTAGCCTGAGCTCCTTCTCTTGAGTTTTCTCTTTTTTTCTTTTATTAGGGACTTGACTTTCTTAAAGGGGAAGAGTTGTTTTAAGCTTTTTACACTGCTTTACTGGTTCCCAGCACTGTCCTTTTGGGGTGTACTTCCAAGAGGCAGGATGCAAGCTTGGTACTCTGTCTTATTTTTTTACTGCCTTTCTGGGGGCATGTAATATTCCCTTAAATCTGGATGATTTCCTTAGGATATCTTGTGAGGTGAGTGAGACCAGCCAGTATCTTTAAGTGGTGCAAATGGATCTAAGGATTGCTTCTCCTGGGTGGGAAAGGGTGCTTTGTCAGTTAACTGAGCACAGGAGTCTCTTGTCTATGGGGATTCTTCAGTCATTCAGGTCATGGTTGTCCCAAAGGTGCTTTTTTCAAGAGGCAACTGGACTTTCTTGCATTGCTTCAGAGTGGCCAAGGCACTGATAGTAAGATTAAAAAAAATAGGAGGTAGGGGTGTGGATCCTCCCTGCAATTCATTTTAGTTTTCTCCCATGATAATAAGGCTTAGTAGCATGGCACCAGGCTTGAAGTTTATTTAGATATCTGTGGCATGTACTAATTTTATTGTTATCCTGACAAGCTTGGGAGGGCAGAGACTTAAACTTGGGTCCCCTATATACTTCATTAATTTGTCTCTTTAGCTCGGCATTTTGTAGCCCAAGTGTGCCCACCCACTTTCTGGAGAGCTTAAATGAACTCTCTGCTAAAGGGTTTCACTTTATGAGCAAGAGTTGGCTGCTGATAGTTATTGTTGCATTTTAACTATTTGAATTCCTCAAGGTGCTCTGGCACCCTGCCTGATTTGTAACTCTGGGTTGCAGGTATTGCAGATGAAAAGGAAGGTATTCAGACAGAATGGTTTAGGTTTCCATGATGGCTGTGTGACTGTCATTGATCTTCAGTGTGTATTCCCCCATTTCTAATCTAATGATTGGTATTTAGGGCAGCTTTTTGCAAGCAAAGAAACTTTTTGTATTTTTGTACAGGTAATCCTTGACTTACAACAATTCATTTAGTGACCATTCAAAGTTACAATGGCATTGAAAAAAGTGACTTATGACCATTTCTCACACGACCATTGCAGCATCACCACGGTCATGTGATCAAAATTCAGATGGTTGACAACTGTCTCACATTTATGACAGTTTTAGTCTCCCAGGGTCATGTGATTCCCTTTTGCAACCTTCTGACAAGCAGAGTCAATGGGGAGGCCAGATTCACTTAACTGCTGGGTTACTAACTTAACAACTGCAGTGATTCACTTAACAAATGTGGCAAGAAAAGTCATGAAATGAGGCAAAATTCACTTAATAAATTTCTCACTTAGCAACATAATTTTGGGTTCAAATTGTGGTCGTAAGTCAAGGAGAGGCTGGGCATGACAAGGAGTGGCGGGGTGGGGAGGGGAGGGGTGAGGCGGCCAGGCGCGGCGAGGTGCTCCTCAGTGTGAGTGACATCGAGTTGGCCATGCCCACCTAGTCACATGACTACCCAGCCACACCTACCCAGCCGGTCATTAGGGCAGAGAACCGGTTGTTAAATTATTTGAATCCCACCACTGACCAGACCATCATATTATATCACATGAATAGTTAACTGTAGTCTCAAGCCTCTTTTTGCTCTTCCTGAGCATGATGATTGCTAAAATAAAAGGAAGGAAGGAAGGAAGGAAGGAAGGAAGGAAGGAAGGAAGGAAGGAAGGAAGGAAGGAAGGAAGGGGAAATGGCCTTTCTCATTTTCCATAATTTCTCTACCTCCTAGGGTGGCCTTTCCCTATTCAAATATTAAATAGATCTTCCTGGCATTCCAAGTTCGTCAGACCTTATTTGTTCTCAATTTCGAATGTCCTGTCTTTGTGTAACTCTATTCCCTTTGTATTTAGACTGTCTATTCAAACTTTAATTAGCAGAAAAATTGTCTTGAAATATTTGGAGGTAAAAGTTCATCTTCTAGAAAGAATTAAATGTAGTTAAAGACTATATATTTCTTTCTAATGAGTCTGTTTTTGAAACTAATGGCTTTTTGTGCAGATTGCTCTAGAAAGTAAATATTGTTTCCTGTCAGTGTATAAGCAACAAAGAAAGCACAATAAAAGCTTCTCCTTGTGCAAATAAATGCCTATCTTTTATCCTTAAAAAGTATTGCCATCAGTGATTTCTCTTCCAAAAAAGTGTACAGATAATTAATTTTATGAGGGAGCTGTGGCTTTGATAGATGACAGTTTTATTTTCTGGTTTTTCCTCCTGTGGAGGGCAAATTCGCTTGGTTGATACAGTTAGGAAGAATTAAGAGTGTTTTATTTATGCAGAAACACACACACACACACACAGACACAGACACAGACACACACACACACACACACACACACACACACACACAGAGAGAGAGAGAGAGAGAGAGAGAGAGAGAGAGAGAGAGAGAGAGAGAGAGAGAGAGAGAGACTCTTAAACAACAAAAAAGCTGTATGTTTTGAAAAATAGAGGCTGTTAGTAACTATATTTCATGATAGGGCAACATATTTCATTATTTTTATTCTTAGTGGAAGATGTGGAATAGCTCAAATGTTTCTTGTTTCAAACCTAGAAGTACGAGACATACAGACACACAATTATTGCTATTATCGTTGGTCATACAGTCTGCCAGAGCTTTAGACTGGATTTGACATTTTTATCCATCTATCGAGTCCTTCCCAAGAACCTGAGGTATGCAAATGCTTTTATTTGATGGTAAACCTGCATTCTGCAATTGACCGATGGTGATTTTGGCAGTGCCAATGGTGTTCAAAGGGTACTCCAATCATTTTGGGATTGTACCCAAGGCACCTATTATTATTGGTACTACTTTTGCTTTCTCTTTCTAGTCATTTATTTTCTATTTGCAGGACTTTATATTTTGTAATTTTCTCCAGTTCTTTCTCTTCTGTTCTGCTATCTCCAGATGTTGCAATGTCCATCACCCAGACTTTTTTGTCTTTTTTAAATCAACAATTGTTAAGTCTGGGGTACTGTGGCAGATGCTTGTCAGTTTGAATTCTAAAGTCCCAAAGCAGTTCTTCATTTTCTATTACTTTGTCTATTTTGTGGTTTCACAAGTTCCTGTTTGCAGGCAAGATGTTATTGTTGCTAATTTGTCATGCTATTGTTTGTACTCAGTCTGTTCCATCTACTTGTAGCAGCTAACTAAGTGGTCCATCATTTTTTCAGCTTCTTTACAAAAATGGTGTTTGCTGACTCTTGTCATTTTTTTCCATTCTGGTTTTATACACATTTGTTCTTAAGGTTTGGTATTGTGCAGCCTTAGTTCTTCTGTTTTTATTCAACTTTCCTGCTCTTAGCCACTGCCCAGTCTGCTTTGTCTGCTTGTTGTTGTTTTTTATGCATTTCATGTAACAATTTGACTTGCTGTGTCTCTTTTCTATTCTTTATATGGTACTAGTAGCTGGATACCCGTCCTTCGCTATGAAACTATGTGATGGGGCTTGATAAATTGATAGTTAAAGCTTTAAAATTAATCAGTAGTTACCATGGGCTTGACACATTGACACTTAAAGCTTGAAAATTTATGTAGAATGTGTAACTCTTTAGCATCAGAGCATGTTAATATAAGGCAACTGGCAGTTGGAACAGAGTTCTTTTCAGGTGGGGAGGGGGAGTAGAATGTCTAAACTTCCAGCCCACAGGCTGGATGAGTCACACGCTGGCCATGCCCGCGCCCGGTTTAGTGAAAGGGTAGCACCAGAGCTTGTTAATATAAGGCAACTGGCAGTTGGAACAGAGTTCTTTTAAGGTGGGGAGGGGAAGTAGAACATCTAACTCCTTAGCATCAGAGCATGTTAATATAATACTGTATAAGAAATACTAATGATCTGATGGTCATTTCAAAAAATCCTTTCTTAGCAAACACCTAGAAGCCAAGAGGAACATACGTCCCAAGTTTCAAGTTTCTGGCTTTACAGTTCTGGAGATTTCGTGATGAGTGAGTGGTATTTGGCTTTTATATATATAGATTTCTTATAGGCCACTTTGCTCTCTGCAGTACTCAGTAAGCTTTCATGGTGTACCAGCTTCAGTGCATTTTCTTCACTATCCTTCAGATATTCTTCTAATATCCTTTTCTTCTCCTTCAATTGTCTGCTGTAGTTCCAACATTCTATGCCCACTTGGAATCTTGGTCACTAAGTGGTTGTTTAGGAAGGTTAAAAAACTTGTAAATGACATTATTTTATTTTGAAAGAAAAAAAGATCTGCTATAAGCCTCTAATAAGATATGTAGAAAAATGCACAACCAAGAACTATATAATTTCCTCACATTTAATTTTTCACACTAGTAACACCTTTGGAGAAAATACAGTAAGCTTATTCACTGTTCAGTTAACTTTATAAAAGAGATTTGTAAAAGAAATTTTGCCATGAGTTTCTCAAACACAGAATCCTATACATGCATTTGTTGTGTATACATAAAGCAGAGTACTGGGCCTCAATAAATGGGATAGAGCTATGTCTAAATGAAAAATTTCACAGCAGATGGCAGCATCTGCCCAACATTAGCTCATCTGAAATAAATAAATTAAATAAATAAATAAATTATAGGGTTGTAGCCTAGATTGGGGGATTTAAAAAGATCAGAATCAGGCAATGGAATCACTTCATCCACAAGGGAGTCATCTAGAGCTGTGTTTGATTTGTCTGTTAAATTAAAAATAAACAAACCATTCTCTCTATTTCTCTCTTCTTGGTTCCTGTCTTATCTCACAGAATAGAAACAGCTTGGTTAAAATTCCCGTATTTCTATCATGTTGGTAGGAAAATTTGGGAAGGTGGTGACTGACAAATAAAACAGGGAGATGCTATTAAAATAGTTGGTAGTGAGCTCCTGTACCTCAGGAGAAGGCACATGTACAAATGAGAAAAAGAAGAAGTAGAGCGTATAAGTTTATTATTACCTGTTGTAGATTCACAAACTGATGAAGGCTGCATGAGAATTTGAGAAGGTGGTTATGTCTTTGCTGACAATTTTTTTAAAAAAGGGCAAATTAAATAAGAGCCTGCAGTATTTAATTATAAGAGGGCAGAGCTGTAACAGCATAGACTATGTAGTGTGGGAACTGAGGCAATAACATTCATTTGTGTGTCAACATGCATGATTCTGGAGGAACAACATTGATATATTTCTCACATGAAAGTTCACATAGCTAGCATAGTGTGGTTTATATCGTGCTGATTCTCTCATCCCATTATGGGTGGCCAGAGTTAGGCTGCCAGTAACTAGTGCTCTCACTGCAAATAGTGCTCTCAATGAAGCATAGAGCCTTTTCCCCAAATGTATTTGTATTTGATTCTCCCCCCCCCCTCAGAATTTGGCATCCAACTAACTTAGTTCCATAGGCAATTGCCTAGTTTGCCATCTGGATAGTGCAACTGGTAATTGTTATTTAGTGTAGTACTGTGCTTTTCAAATATGTAAGATAAAAGTCGTATATTTTAACTGGAGAAGGCCTATTGGGATTAGACGTTCATAAACCTTATCTAGTCATATAAATTGGTAGTTTTGAAACTTTGTTCCCTACTCAACTTTGTTACTTATTTCAAAAAATCCATGGGGATAGTGTAATAAAGCAAATATAATACTAAGAGTATGGAATGACAAGCTATTTGTCAGTGGTTCTACCCTACTCTGATGCTGACTGTGCATAGCTGCCTAAGTTTTATTTTTCATAAATATATGTAGAGAGGAACAGAAATGAATTTTCCTCCATAATCAAATTGCAAATAATTTTACATCAAGTTCCTATCAGCAAATATAGCAATAGTTCTATAACATTGCATAGAAATTCTGTAGAGATCCTGAAGCAAAATTTTGTTTTGTTTGTGATAGAAAGCCTGAATAATTTGAAACAAACACACACACACACAAACAAACAAACAAACAAAAAGATAGCAAAAACCATACCATTTTTAAAGCCATATAAAAATCCTTAATATGCCATTCTTTTTCTGGCTCACTTGACTTCCTCTTTCATTTTTTGTGTTTTTGTGTGAAAAATTTAAATTTATAGATTTTGTATTTTAAAAATTATTTCAGATTTGTTTCATAAATATATTTTTTCCTCCCTATATTAAAGAATAAAATGAGGGCAAATCTGTCTATGCATCCTAATCTATCCATCCATACTTCCCATGGAACTTCAATACTCTTTAGCAGAGGTGTCAAACTCGATTTCATTGAGGGCTACATCATGGTTGTGTTTGACCTTGGGGGTTCTGGTGGGCCAGTCGGTCGTCACAGAGCCGACAGAGCCTGTGGCGGTCACGGCGCGGGGCTTCCCCTGCCCGCTTCCCCTGTCCGCCTGGATGCCGCCATTTGAGTTCTTTTGCCCTCTGCGCATGCAAAACAGGGCAAAAGAACTCAAATGGTGGCGTCCAGGTGGGCGGGGGAAGTGGGTGGGGGAAGCCCCGTGCCGCGACCGCCACCAGCTCCGTCGGTTCTCCGATGACTGAATGGCCTGCCCGAACCGGGAGAATTTCACCGCTGCTTGGGGGGTGGGGGGCATGGCCAGGGAGTGTGTGGCCAGCTCGATGTCACTCGTGTTGGGGGCACCTGTGGTGGCCTAAGTGCTCTGCCAGCGAAAACGGGCTCCCAAGCTCCATTTTCGGCTGAAATGGCCTCCTGCAACCCTCTGCCAGCGAAAACGGAGCTCAGGAGGCTGCCCGCGGCCCTCCTGAGCTCCGTTTTCACTGGCAGAGGCACTGCAGGCCGGTCCTTCGCTGTTTCCAGGGTGGCCCCGCAGACCAGATCTAAGCACCCTGCAGGCTGGATCAGGTCCCTTGGTTTTGAGTTTGACACCCCTGCTCTATAGCAAAAGAAAAATAAGGATGAAGTGGAACAAGAAAATGAAAATGGCTATTTGTTTTAGGAATATTGGAAGCTCCCTTGCAAAATAATCTACCAACTTGACTACCTGGTTATGAACACTTGGAATCAAGGGAAGGGTCCCTTTGCTTTTGCTTCTGTCTAATATAGATTATCTATATTTATCTACTTTACTTTTTATGTTTATACCACATATAACCTGATACAGACAGGTGGGTTTAAAGGACTTGCTCCAATAAACTGACATAGAACAGTAGTTTTAGATACCAGTTTGAATATTGTTAAATATGAATGCATAGGACAGGGAAACATCATATTACTGTCATTTTTCTCCCCTACCTCCACCTTCAACCCTTTGAATTAGAATATGGAGCTAATGTTCTATGCTTAAATATTAAAAATCTTAAAGGAATCCTCCTTGATTAGGAAGCTGTAATAATGAATTCTACTAAATGAACAGATTGAACCACATATTATGAAATCAAATTTTCCAGTCTGAAGAAAATTCCCAAACTTTTATAATTTAAATCTCATGAGTTTCTGGTGATATCTGAAAGTCAGCGACCTCATGGAAGACTTTAGCTTGTGGATTATTGTACAGGTAGTTCTCAATTTACAACCATTCGTTTAATGGCCATTCAAAGTGACAACAGCACTGAAAAAAGAGGCTTATGACTGTTTTTCACACTTACGACTATTGCACCACCCCTGTGGTCATGTGATCAAAATTTGGATTCTTAGCTGTGCTGACAGTGGCTTTCCTTTCAACTCAGACCTGGAACTCTGGCTGGTATTTGAATGGGAACCAGAAGTGTAATGCTTTTATTTATTGTTCTTTCTCTTGCCTTTATGTTCTACAGAGCAGATGAATGTAGCAATGATTTTTTTTGTTTAGTTTATTAGGCAGGGAGATGATCAAAACTATTGGAACAACTATGGGCCAGGAGAAAGGGTAGCTCGGAACTGCAAGGCTCATTCAGAAAAGAAAAGTGAATTCTGAGTGCAAGACTTCCAGATTAGGGGCAGAAGAGAAATCAAGCATCTTCTGCCCTTCATAACGGAGGAATCCTGTAATCTTATTCTTATCTTCCTGGGAGCACAATCTCATTGCACTTCACGGATTACCTTTCTTGCGGAACCTTCACAGCTTCATATTATTGTCCAGCTGGCTTAACAACAATAACCTCTGTTTCAATATATATAAGAGAGACATGCCCAGATTCTCCCAGAGCCCCCATGATAATATGTGCCACTGCTGAAGAGCAGCGATTTATCTTAATATTTAAATATTAATAATTATTTATTTTAAATGAAATCTAAAGTCCTGCTTTCTGGAACAACTAATAAAAATGTTTCATTTCTGTATGGTAGTTTTTAAATATTTGAAGACTGTTATTTTATCTTCTCTTAAATTTTTTCTGTAAGGTAAATTATTTATTTCAACTGTTTCAGTTTCTTCTTTTCTGGATATTCTTCTGTGTGCCAAAGTCCCATTATATTTGATGAAAATACTATATTACATAATATACTGTCGCCCTGCCTATTTAACTTATATGCAGACCACATCATGAGAAAGGCGGGGCTAGATGAATCAAAAGTTGGAATTAAGATTGCCAGGAGAAATATCAACAACCTCAGATATGCAGATGATACCACTCTAATGGCAGAAAGTGAAGAGGAACTAAAGAGCCTCTTGATGCGGGTGAAGAAGGAGAGTGCAAAAGTTGGCTTGAAACTCAACATTAAGAAAACTAAGATCATGGCATCTGGCCCTCTTAATTCCTGGCAAATAGTTGGGGAAGAAATGGAGGTAGTGACAAATTTTATTTTCCTGGGCTCCAAGATCACTGCAGATGGGGACTACAGCCAAGAAATTAAAAGATGCTTGCTCCTGGGGAGAAAAGCTATGACAAATCTAGACAGCATACTAAAAAGAAGAGACATCACCCTGCCAGCAAAAGTGCGTATAGTCAAGGCTATGGTTTTCCCAGTTGCAATGTATGGCTGTGAAAGTTGGACCATAAGAAAGGCTGAGCACAAAAAAATGGAGGCCTTTGAACTATGATGCTGGAGAAGACTCCTGCGAGTCCCTTGGACTGCAAGGCGATCAAACCAGAGGTGGGTTCCTACCGGAGCTGTCCAGTGTGCAGCTCCGGTAGGGAGCGGCCGATTGCGCAATTTGCGCGCGACTGCTCCGGAGCCCTCTCTGCCGGTCCATCACGAGCGTCGCCATTCTTTTCTGTGAATTTTTGGCCAATTTTGCTTCCACGCATGCGTGGAAGCAAAATTGCGCCGAAATCTCACGAGGAGACGCACGTGGGCTTGAGATTTTGCCGAGATTTTGCTTCTGCGCATGCGCGGAAGCAAAATTGCGCTGAAATCTCTGTTGCGCGTGCGTCCCCTCGTGAGATTTCAGTGCAATTTTGCTTCCGCGCATGCACAGAAGCAAAATCACGTGAGGGGGCGTGCATGTAGTGAGCGCGCCCCCCAAAGCGTGGAGATGTGCGTGCAGAGCACCGTCACCGGTAAGGAAGCAACCCGCCGCTGGATCAAACCAGTCAGTCCTAGAGGAGATCAACCCTGATTGCTTGTTAGAAGGCCAGATCCTGAAGATGAAACTCAAATACTTTGGCCACCTAATGAGAAGGAAGGACTCACTGGAGAAGAGCCTAATGCTGGGAAAGATTGAGGGCAAAAGAAAACGGGGACGACAGAGAATGAGGTGGCTGGATGGAGTCACTGAAGCAGTTGGTGTGACCTTAAATGGACTCCAGAGGATGGTAGAGAACAGGAAGGCCTGGAGGAACATTGTCCATGGGGTCGTGATGGGTCAGACACGACTTCGCAACTAACATTATTATTATTATTATTATTATTATTATTATTATTATTATTATTATTATTATTATTATTATTATTATTGTTATTGTTATTGTTATTGTTATTGTTATTGTTATTGTTATTGTTATTGTTATTGTTATCTCTTTTATTCATTAAACATGAAACTCAGTCAACTGAACATTTAAAAATGTGTCACAAATATCATTGACTGGTGCTGATGGTTGATATGGATTGCTACCAGCATCCTAGGTATCAACCAAGTATCTTCTTAAAATATATGATGTTCTGAGTAGCACAGTTATTGTTGTTGTTGTTGTTGTTGTTGTTGTTGTTGTTGTTGTTGTTGTTGTTAATCTCTACCATACATACATGGCCATTTATTACTGTGCAACTTTTACTTATGGCTTGGAGTTTCTTAATGAAGGTTGTAACTTTGAGTTTGGTAATTTACTCTTAAACTTTCAATTATCTAAAAAAGGCTCAAAGCCTTCCTAGATCCACTGAAGTTATTTTTAAAAAGCCACAATATTTATATATAAAAGCACAGCTAGAGTTTTAGCATTTTATAATTTATAAGAATGGGATTCTTTTCTAATTAGATATTTTAGCTTAACTATATGTAGGTCTTTAAACAAAAAGGAAGCAAAATACAGATTTTTGATCTTTGTGAGTTTGAATTTTTATCAGATAATCAATGCATACTGTCAATCTAATCTGCATTGAAAAATTATCATATAATATCTTGATCAACAGTAATTATTTCTATTTTTTTCTAATTTTTCAATAGCCAGTATAGGTCCATTGAAACTATACACAGAATCTCTTATAGATTGCTCCAATAGAAGTTGTCTAGAAATTTACTGTACTAAAGCCAATGTATTTTTCCACTAAAATATTATCTTTTTGAACAAATTTAATCTCCCTCCACACACAAGTTAGCCTGAAATATTCAATAAATTAAACAAAAATCAAGAAGATCAGATACTGTTTTTAAATGCAGACTGTGATAGAATTTCCTCAGTGTGTCAGGGTTCCAAATAGCATCCAAACTTAAATCAGAGTCTGAGGCAAAGTATTCCTCAAATTTCCAATTTATTAATGGAGCCATGTTGGCACATCTGTGGGAAAACCGAATCTGAATCTACCAAGATTTCCCCACCCAGTTTAAAGTTCATTCCCCTTGTCCCACACCCCCAAGTCCATCACGTTGCTCACTCATCTTCTGCCAGCGTGTCCAATACTCCCATCCGGTTCTGGGCAAGTGCAGAACAAAGAATGACCTTGAGAATCTAGAAAGAATTTGTTATGGCTACACCCCTCATGCAACCACCCCTCCCAGCTTCCCATAGCAAGAATACATTCTAAGCATAGGGTGGCAAGCCGAGGCTGCCAACGAACGATGGCTTCAGCTTGACAGGGTAATTAAAATGATCTTCCAATTCAATTGTGTATTAAATAACTTTATCTTAACCCAGCCTGATCAACAAATTCTACTAGTCATCTAAGACTAACACTGGCAAAGTCTTTTCAAAGCTGTATTAAATATAAATGCAAGGTTCTGAGGCTGACCACATATAATGTGCAAAAAATTTGCAATTTTTTTAGATTTGTCTGAATTAAATGTGGTCAGAAGTTTTCTTACGTTTTTAAATTAATCCATTAAAATATTTTAATTGTATTAAGATGAGTCAGGAAAGAAGACCAGCTATGCTGTAGATATACTTTATAATTTTATCATCTACACCTTTATTGCAAACTGAAGAGATAGTACTACATCATTTAGAGTTCATTCAAGCATTTAAGTCATTGACAAAACATGAGCTACCTTGAGAAATCAAATAATTAATTTTTACATTGTATGCTTTAGTTTTATGCCAAGTTTTGGAGGCACTTAAAGAAAAATATGTATTTATTAAATAGTTATACAATTCTATTTTCAAGTTTTCAGCCATGTCAGTTTTGTCATAAGAAATAAGTTATACTAAATACTTAGGGCTCCAAAATGAAAATATTGAATTTACCTCCTTTACACTTGAGTTAATACATTGTAAACTCATTCAATTCTAAAACCCTTATAGTTAGATTTATTGTAATATTATGGTGTCATATTTAGTAACAGAGTCTATAAGGAAAGGATCTTCAGTTTTGGCACCCAATATGTAATGTTCCCAGACATTACCAATTTTCCTATTTTATCTCAAATCCAGTTCAAAACTCCAACTATATTGAAATACACCATGGGTTCCCAACCCCCAGCCATGGCCCACTACTGGGCCATGACCTTTTTGAAACCGAGCCATGGGAAAAATGAGCGAGTGCATGCGCGGAGCTCTACTTGCATGAGTGGAGATCACTTTTGCTTGCGTGCAAAGCTCCATTTGCATGAGCGTAGGGCGCTTGTGCTCATACAAGTGAAGCTTCACACACAAGTTCAAGTGCCTGCCACTCATGCAAGTAGAGTTTCTGTGTGAGCGCAATGCACATGAAGCTTTGTGTGAGTGGAGGGCGCACATGCGCCATTCACAAAAATGAAATGCGTATGCACCTACCACTCACAAGCCCCCTCTTGTGCTGTGCCACCAAACTGGAAAGGTTGGGCACCACTGAACTATACAATAACATCTGATCCACTTCCTAGATGAAGGAGAAGGAATAATTTATCTCTTGTGAATCTCACTTATTAGATCTAAAAAATCTAGTGACCTAAGTATATGCATTTTCCAATGCATTTCATTGGGATATATAATTACTTACTCTTGATTCTCTTATCTAGATTCAGTGAATGAATTTAACTAAAATATTTTCTAAAAATGCTTCTTCTATACTTATTCTAGAACATTTCCAGTACCTCCACAGAACAAGGTAGACCTGAAAAACTAATGCTAAAAGTGCTAATGCTACAAATCAATTACGGCATGTAAGCTTGAATAAAATTGTTATCGTTTATATGGAATTCCATTTTTCTGGGTTTTAATGGAAATTTAAACTCATACTGTCACTTTATTTTCCTTTGAA
The DNA here is from genome assembly GCA_023053685.1 of Diadophis punctatus similis. NCBI lineage: Eukaryota > Metazoa > Chordata > Lepidosauria > Squamata > Dipsadidae > Diadophis > Diadophis punctatus. The sequence goes on along the minus strand of JALIGW010000004.1, from coordinate 42,098,044 downwards.
TGATACTCACATAGAGACACACTTCATACATAACACATCAAAACATGGATTAAAGCATTAATTTCACTGCATCTTCAATGACATAAGCATTTACTCAGGCTTTTTTATGCAAATGCAATAATGTCATTTCTGCAATATCCAACAATTATTCCTTTTGGGAAAGAAGTTATTCAGTTATTCAGCTTTGAGATTCAATATTTTCAGAAGTTCATATTCATTTCAAGTTTATTGCTATCTCATGGGAGTTGACATCTGGACAAAGGAACACAAATTTTCTATACTTTACTTACCAGCTAAAGGACCTGTTTAGCATTTGAAAGCCAAACATGTTTCTCCAACTATATGGTGCTCTGCAGAATTAATGTTATCAGCAATTTATGAGTGAATAACTTATCAATATAACTAGCTGTGGATAATTATAATGAATTATGGCTTCAATTCATTGAAATGTTTATTATATACATTTATATATACATCTATGTATTTGTGTATGTATGTATGTTTGCATATAAATGAATATATACATTTTGTTTTATTTCTTTTTAAAATTCTCTTAATTTTCTTCGTTTATTATTGTTTTCTTTTTATTTGTTTTTTGCATTTAGTTTATAAAAAATGAGGAAAATGTAAAACATTGGAAGAACTGTTTTTATCTTAACTACCGTATTGGCATTATAGGTAGTTCTTTCTTAGTGACTGTTAATAGTTAAAGCGGTGATGAAAAAGTAACTTTACAATCAGTCCTTGAATTTACAATATTTGCTGGTCTCTAAAGAAACCTGAAATAAGGTCATAAGCACTATGTTGGTTCCACTTAATGACTATTTTACTTAATGACTGTGTTGTCCCAATTTTGGTCACTAAATGAGGACTACCTGTACTGCTTTAGAAAAGTTTTATGCTTTATGAACTACCTTATCTCATATATTTTCCTTCAGAGAAACCAGCCAGCTTGAAACTTTTATCAATGAGAGTTCTTTTCATGGTAAAATAATTACATGAATGAACTGATTGCTTTCCTAGCAATCAATTAACAGTTTATAATTAGAACTTGATAACACTGCCAAATATCTCAATACTTAAAAATAATGCTATGTAAAACTAAATATAGACAGTTGGAAGTACATTTCATCTATAGAACTCCATCAATAAGCCATCTATTATTTTTGCCTTTTCAGTATTTAATAAATTATACTATGGATATTTGAAGAACCAATATTTAAAATAATTAAAAGAAAGAAGAAAATAAATGAATATGGACAAAATATTAATTTCTCATGTTCAGTGATCTAAGGAAAAAGTAATTTTTTAAAAAACTGAAAATAATTTATCCAGAAAAATTTTAGGACACCGTGACATTAAAAATGATGATTTTAGACTCACTGTTCCATAAACAAGAATAAAATGTTTTTATGACATGGTTTTGTTTTTCATTCTTCTATTAGGGTTGATACATATCCATGTATTCTTTCATTTAAAAAAATAATCCTAATGGAATATACTATGGAATACCATTATGTTGTGCAGACCAAAACCAAAAATGTTTACATAGAGCAAAACTATGCAGAAAACCATGAAGCTGTAGGACTTTTTCCACTAAATAAAGAAACCATAAATAAAGTTACCAGTAAGATATTCAAGATCAAACCAACCAGGACTAAAATTAACCAGGTTCTGGCAAAAGCTTTCTCACTTTGAACTTTCATCAGAAGTCAAGCTAACCACTCAGGAAACTCTTGGTAATTAAGATCTCTGTCAAGAAGATCTGCCTTTTAAATAAGTATCATAATGAGAATTCAAGCGAAGTAACTCCTTATCATCCTGCCAAACTCACTGACACCGTTTCCAGCACACAAAAGATATCTGCATATTCAGGAGATCTCATATAATTACAAGTTTAAATTTCAGTAATTTGAATAGTTTGCTGCTGTGGAGAACACTTTAATACCTCCATGTCTACTTATGCAAAATGGGGTTCAGTATTAGTCAGGTTTTAGTCTGGATATACACGACTCCTCTTCTAAATATCTGCAATAACTTGAACCTTCCATAGGAGATCCTTTTTTCGAGTTCAGCAGGATGTGGAGTAGGACAATCATATTTTGGAGCTTCATCTTTTTGTAATACAGTGTTTATTTTAACATCAAAATGTAGTTTTCCCACATAGAATAAATTAAGAATACATTATGAAGAATATATTAAGCATGAACTTTTTCTTTTGGTACAGTTAGGATTGTGCAGTCTTCAGATTCAGTTCCAAAATGGTGCTTTGGAGCACATTAGGCAGAAAGATAGCAACTATCTGGAATGCTTTAAAATATCTGCATTTTTCCCCAGAATCATTAAGCAGCTGTGAGGAGCAATCATATGATCCCAGCTTTTTAATTCATTTTTAATGATACATTTTAACTGTCTTTACCTCTTATCTAAATTTTAAATACAGTTTTTATGTTTTAATATTTTACCTGTATACCGCTCAATTACAAGTATTTCTTGACTTACGACCACAATTGAGCCCAAAATTTCTGTTGTTAAGTGAAACATTTGTTAAGTGAATTTTGCCCCATCTTACAACCTTTCTTATCACAGTTGTTAAGTCAATCACTGCAATTGATAAGTTAGCAACCCGGTTGTTAAATGAATCTGGCTTCCCCATTGACTTTGTCAAAAGGTGATCATATGACCTTGGGACACAGCAATGGTCATAAATACAGTTTGAACCGGTTGCCAACCATCTTAATTTTGATCACATGATCATGGGGGATGCTACAAAGGTTGCAACTATGAAAAATGGTCATAAGTCCCTTTTTTCAGTGCTAACTTTGTACGGTCACTAAATGAACTGTTGTAAGTCGAGGACTATTTGTAGTCTGGGGATAACTTCAAATGTTATTGTTCCCGGCACACTATGCCAAAACTCTTTAGATCATGTCATTCAACAGTTTCTAGAAGTAAATTTTCCAAACTGGAAGCAGACTGGTATGTTACAGACATCATTCATGTTTCAAGATTGATCACTCTCAGAGCATATCAAACTGTTTTACAGCATTTTCTTCTGGATGCTACCCTGTATCATGAATGGCAGATCCAGAGGAATTTTGGAACAATATGGATTGAATAATGAAACAGATACTCCAGAACAATATATCCAATTCAACCAATGTTACACATAGCACTGGGAACAATTTTTGCATATCCCAGCATATAGATATTTTTGGCTTGGGAACTCTATTATTACCCTTGAATTACTAATAAGCAAATTTAGGAGACTTTTGAGATTAGTAATTATAAAACTAGGCTGCGTTCTATATTAGAGCTGGAGAAAATTATTTGGGCAGAAAGCATTGTGTCGGCAGTCTTCTTTTTCAAAATTTTGCACAAGGACATTGTTTTGCCAAGTGTTAAGGCGATGGTCAGGTGCCCAGGCAATTGATTTTTTTGGATCCAGAGATAATGAGCTCTCCAGGAAATAAAGGGATTTTAAGCTTTATTATTAGCTCAAGCAAACAGAGCTAAAAGCATAACATAAAAAACATACACACCAAGCAAGTTAATACCCAAATCTCTTACAGGCGCCCAGGAGCGCCTTAATAACAACAGCACAAATGCCCCAAAGGGTGACCAATTTTTCAACAATATCCATCCCTAGGTACCATTGTAGAGGTGCCCTTAAACAACACTGAAGATTATTATCAAAGCCTGGCACCATGACTTTGTGGCCCTGCCGTGTTCAGGAGTCCTGATTTTGACTGGGTGGCATATGACTCTGGGATGGGAACTGAAAGTCTAAGACGTTCCCGGCAAGAGAAGGTTTAAAGCTGCATAAAATTTCTCGCCACCTTCTCCTTTGATCAGCAAGCAAGAGTAGAAAACAAACAAGCTTAGCTCAGAAAGTGCTCTAAACTTGTAGGCCTTTCTTAATATGAAGGAGAAATAAAAATATGTCACCAAACTCTCTTGCATTGCTACTACAAATGTACAATTCAAGTCTCAAAGAAAAAGTTTTCTTCACAAATTGCCAGTTTAAGATTTACAAATGCTAATCAGTGATGGCTTGATATCAAAGTACATATAAGATATAAGACCATGTTCTCCACCTAGATGTAGACTGCCTATCTTGCCTCAGGCTTTGACTTACCAATAGCAGGAGGACATGTCTTTTGTCTGGCAGACATAGCCTGAAAATCAAATATTGACAGACATTTTCAGTGCCTTGGTTTTTATTATTATTATTTTATTTTGAACTGTTTCCACAACAGTACAAATGTTTGTGTATTGTGACCTTGTAAATTGCCTCCATCTTTCTTTTTCCTGTCGGCCAACATCCCCAACAGTCTAGATTTGAAGTATTGAAGAGCCGAGTTGGTGCAGTGGTTAAATGCAGCACTGCAGGCTACTGCTAGTTCAGCAGTTCAGCTGTTCAAATCTCACCGGCTCAAGGTTGACTCAGCCTTCCATCCTTCTGAGGTGGGTAACATGAGGACCCAGATTGTTGGGGGCAATATGCTGAACTCTGTAAACCGCTTAGAGAGGGCTGTAAAGCACTATGAAGCGGTATATAAGTCTAAGTGCTATTGCTATTGCTATTTAATTGATTTCCTGATTCCAGCAACTGGCTTCAGTCCAACACCTTCAAATCTATTACTCTAGTCCAGTGATGGCGAACCTATGGCACGGGTGCCACAGGTGGCATGCGGAGCCATATCTGCCGGCACGCGAGCCATTGCCCTAGCTTAGCTCCAACGCGCATGTGCACGCCGGCCAGCTGATTTTCGGCTCACGCGGAGGCTCTGGGAGGGCGTTTTCAGCTTCCGGAGGGCCTCCAGGGGGGGGCGGGAGATGGCGTTTTTGCCCTCCCCAGGCTCCAGGGAAGCCTACTGGGCCCACTGGAAGTCGGGAAATGGGCCATTTCCGGCCTCTAGAGGGCTTCCGGGGGGCGGGGAGGCCATTTTTGCCCTCCCCAGGCATTGAATTATGGGTGTGGGCACTCGCATGTGTGAGATAGCGCACGCGCACGCGCTTTCGGCACCCAAGGAAAAAAAGGTTCGCCATCACTGCTCTAGTCTGTAGATAACAAAGCCCATCATATGCTTCTATGGTGAAATTGGAAGAATGAATTGTCATCAATTTCATATTATTGCTAGCACATGTTCTTGAAAATAAATATTTGTTGGAAATCAGTCTTTCTGAAACTGGAAAAAGTAATTTCATACACATGTAGGCCAAAGTACTTTTTTGCAGGTTTTCACTGTAATATTTTGTCACAAATGTCAATCAAGTTAAAAGTTAATGTGTCCTGCTTTTCCTTCCATTTGTCCTCCTTTCTTCTTGTCCATATTCCCCTTGTCTATTCAAGTACCTGATAATCTTAGAAACCATTACTTCACAGAAAGGGTAGTAGAAGCTTGGAACCATCTTCCAACAGAGATTTTATTTATTCATTTTATTTTTTATTTATTTTCGTCAAGCATGTATTAGAAAACATATACAAGTATAAACATAATTAAGTATACATGAAATGGATATGAATAAAAGAGAACATTAGGACAGGGACGGTAGGCACGCTGGTGCGCTTATGCACACCCCTTAAATACCTCTTAGGAATGGGGTGAGGTCTATAGTAGACAGTTTAAGGTTAAAGTTTTGGGGGTTTGGGGATAGTGGGTCAATCATTAGTAACTGAGTTTAAACATGGGGTAAACACATGTCCATCATTCAACAAAAATTAAATGATTAAACTTTTTCCCCCCTAAAAGAGGGTGGAAATGTTGTTGCATCTTATACACTGAATACAGCCATTTTTGGCCGCCTGAAGCCCCACCCAGCACAAAAACGGGTGTGCAGAGGGTTTGGGAGGTCTGCAGAGTGCTCCTGGGGGCTGGGGGAGGGCAAAACTGCTTTTTTCTTTTCTTAAGTTTTCCAAATACTTTAATGGTCACTGAGGTAGGCTAGAGAAAGCGGGGATGGGAATTGCAGGCAATGGAGATTTGTTTGTTTTTTGGTTTTTTTGCAGTCTCCATATTATGGAACATGAACATATTATCTCAAGGTATCCTCATTGTTGACCTTCTGGAAATTATTAAAAATAGGGCTATTCTGGAGGGCCTTAGATTAAAAGTTTATAATTGAGGCTGTTGCACTATACTACCATAGATTTCTATTTTTATTTCTTTTTACACTTAAAATTGAATAAACTTTTTCTTGTATCATTTCTAAGCTTTGTTTTATGAAAGAAAATTACAACAGGAACAAGATGGAATTTCCCATGATTAGTTCTGTATATGAAAGGGAAAATGCCATTTGCTTAGAGTGGATTACATGTTCAATTATTTTATTCTTCTGGAGTGATAGAGCACATCATTGTCGTCATAGCAACTGTTAGTCGGTTTTATTAGCTGCCTTGTGTCAATTATGAATGCAAGTTTTGATGCATTAAAAATAAAAACTGAAAGCAGTATGACTTTTCATCTAAAATATATTATTGACCAATTAGATCTTTATTTTAAAATACATAAAACTGTGTTCTTTTCATTAAAATGCCATGTGAATAAAATACTTGTACATGTGGGTATGTGTATGCATAGTCTTAGGGCCAAAGGCTATCAATAAACGCTGGTTAGCTTGAGGCTTCTAACTGGCACAGAGATAACTTTAGCAAACACACCATGAAAGAAACTTCCTTTCTCTCTGTGACTTTCATGTCATATTACATATTACAATTCTATGTTTTCTGTTAAGCTTTGTTTCCTAAGACAACTCTTTGTACTGTGCATACATGATCTACCCATTCCATCTCACGCTGTTTTTCATATATTAAATAATGCCAGATTTGCTGATCTTGGCAAATCTTTCTCCTTATCATCTAATTAGGAGTTCCAAAGTGCAAAAGCTCATCCTTATTTTTCTTCCCCCCCCCAACGTTTTACAAGGTAGCTTAATATTACGGTTTAGTATGTCATCCTTATAAAGTGGACATACACAAAATTTAATATCAAATAATGCTCATTTTATACTATTTGAAGACTTATGAACTTTTGTGGAGAGGACAAATCAGTGGTGAAATTTAAAATTTTTCCCCACCGGTTCTGTGGGCGTGGCTTGTTTGGTGGGCATGGCTTGGCGGTCAGGTGGCCGTGGCTTGGTGGTTATGTAATGGTGGGCGTGGCCAACTTGTAAAATGTGGTGAAACTCACTTAACAACGCTCTTGCTTAGCAACCAAAATTTTGGGCTCAATTGTGGTCATAGGTTCTTTCTTTCTTTCTTTCTTTCTTTCTTTCTTTCTTTCTTTCTTTCTTTCTTTCTTTCTTTCTTTCTTTTTCTCTCTCTCTTCTTCTTTTTCTTTCTTTCTCTCTTTCTCTTTCTTTCTTTCTCTCTTTCTCTTTCCTTCTTTTTCTTTCTCTCTCTCTTTCTTTCCCTCTCTTTCTTTCTTGTCTCTCTCTCTTTTCTCTCTCTCCCTCTCTCCCTTCCTTCCTCTTTCTTTCTTTTTCTCTTTCTTTCTCTCTTTCTCTTTTTCTTTCTTTCCCTTTTCTCTCTCTCTCCCTCATCCACCTCTCTCTCTCTCACACACACACACCTGGTCTGGGCACATAGACAGAGCCCTTCCTGGGAAGTTCTCCTGCGCGGATGCGCCCTGCAACCGCGGTGGTGGCAGGGCTTGCTTGGTCTCTCTGCCATCCCAGAACTGCGCTGCCCCAGGGAGTTTTCCCAGCATGGAAGCGGCGCGTCCCCCATCATGGGCTGGATGCGGGGAGCGGGACCCGAGGCGGAGGGAAAGGCAAGTGGGCGGCAGTCGGACAAGCGCAGCGGGTCTTCCTCCTCCCCACCGCCAGCGTCGGCCTTACCTTCTGCTGCTGCTGCTATTGGGCTGAGAGCGGTAGCAGAGGCAGAGGGGAAGGCAAGTGGGCGGCAGTTGGACGAGCGCAGTGGGTCTTCCTCCCCCCCCACCAGCAGCGGCTTTACCTTTTGTGGCGGCAGTGGCAGCACCGCTGCTTGGGATAGCAAGCGGATGTCCCGGGACTGCTGCACATGCGCACTACATTGGACTGCTGGTGCTCCAGCATTACATCAGGCTGGCTGGGATAGGGTCAGAGCGCATATGCAGCCCCGGAACATCTTCTTGCAGAGTGAGCGACGACCAGGGAACCAGTTCGGGGGTGTGGCCAGCCAGCCGTCGCTACCGGTTTGGCGAACCACCGGCGGCCGCTGCTCCCGCTACGCCAGTCTGAACCACACACACACACACACACAAAGTTTCATTTAGAAAATAATTTATTTTGATCATTTTCTGGCATGGGAAATCTTAAATGAGTAAGATTGTGAGTTTACAATCATACCACAGGAGACAAAATGTATGCTGGAAAAATGATGAACATAATGACTGCACATTTTGGAAAAGTGGAACATAACTGTAAACTTTAATCTATGCAAAATTTCAAAATTAACATTTGAATTAAAATGATACCTATGTGTAATCGTAATAATATATTGTAAGATTATATTCTATCTTGGCTAATTTACTTAAAAAAATTAAAAAGTAAGGTTTATTGATGAAAACTGTAATGGTAAATAACTAAAGGTTAACAGTGCAAATGTAAACTACATGGCCTGATAAGTTCTGATCAGTTCTCAATGAATTTTGAATGCTGCTGCATGAAACCTAGCAACGTAGTAAGAGGTAATTATAGTCAAATAGCAACGCAGAGACATACAATTGACCTCTGTGGCCAGGCAACCAAGAAAAGCATGAAAAATAAGAGTAATACAAATGTTTCTATAAAATCAACAGTGTAATTATGGTTTCAACTCACATGGCATTAGAAAAGCAGAGTTATGCTAAAAATGAAATTGTCCTCCATCCTGCACCTAACACAGTGACAATGAAGTAGTGTAGAATGCAATGAAAGGCCTGACCATAATTGGGAACTTCTGGCTATGGAAAATACATAATAGATCCTACTGTGTAGCTTAGGCTATCAGCAATGGGGTGATTTACAACCGTGGATAAATCTGTCTGGTGCTCTGCATATGGAATCTGTCAAGAAATATTCTTGTTTGCTTTTTATGCAGGGATGTGGGAAGGAAAAATGACATTACTTATAGAGATTTCTTCCATAAAGATCAATATTTCCAACCTATACTAATGGAGGAACTCGGCTCATTGGGAAGAGGATAATCTTGTCATCAAGCTAGAAATTGAACATGGAGATTTGTACTCTGGCTTCCACTTTTCTCAGACCTGCCTCTAAATGTAGGTTGGTAGCTTGAAGGCTACAGTTATACTGTGGCCTCCTTCTGATTAAAAGAATCTGCATCCAATTTATCAGGGAAGAAGACAACAACTCACTACCCTTCCTAGACAACCTGATCAGCAGATACTAGAATGGCAAATGGAAAAAGTTTTTTTAAATAAAAAAAACCTACCCACACCAATCAAGTGGTCCACTACCAAAGCAATAACCAACCTTCCACAGGAGAAGCTAAGAACTCTATTTAGATTAGCACAAACACACTGCAGCAACCCTGAACAGCAGAAAAGGAAACATAGCATCTATATATCTTCCAATAAAATGGATATCCACGCAACTGCATTAAAAAGTGCCTGACTACTAAACCCAATATAGCCCAATCAATGCAAGCCTTAAAAAGGGCAACACTGCCATACATCAAAAACATATTAGAAACCACCACCAGACTTTTACAACCACATAGAATCAGCTTAGCACACAAACCAATTAAGCCCTCCAAAACAATCTAAGTGAATGAAAAGACCCAGAAGAAGAAAAAATAGAAGTCATCTACAACATTCAGTGTGATGGCTGTCAACAGCCACTACATAGGACAAACAGGCAGAAGACTAGCAGAATGCATCCATGAACACCAACTATCAGTCAGAAAACATGATGAAAACTCTTTAATTTCAGAATATATGGGCAGACTTAACCATAACTTCAAGTGGGTAACTCTAAACATCCTAGACTAGGCCAAATCCAAAAATGCTAGAGAATTTCTGGAAGCCTGGCACTCTGACGAATTGGCCATCAATGGACACATAGACATAAACAACAACTACACAGTGTGCAAAATTTTGCAAGAGACAATCAACAAACCAAAAAGGGAACAAAAAGACCAAAACACTTCCCCACCAGCAGTCTAGATGAGCATAACTTAACACCAAGATTAACATCAGACCAATAATCAAGAAGTAAACAAAGCCCAGTCAAGGAACTGCCAAACAAGCTAATAGTAAACAGCCAACCAAAGAACCTCGAAGACAAACAGAAACAGTGGATGGAAACTAATCAAGGACATAACCAACCTAGAACTAAGGAGAAATTTCCTGACAGTTAGAACAATTAATCAGGGGAATGGCTTGCCTCCAGATGCTGGATGCTCCAACACTGGAGGTTTTTAAGAAGAAATTGGATAACCATTTGTTTGAAATGGTATAGGGCCGTGATGGTGAACCTATGGCACGCGTGCCATAGGTGGCACACAGAGCCATATCTGCCAGCACGGGAGCCATTGCCGTAGATCAACTCTAGCGTGCATACGTGCACTGGCCAGCCAATTTTTGGCTGGCCATGCCCCCCCTCCCCTTCCAGGGGTCTCCAGTGTCCCATTTTGAGGTAAGTAAAGGGCTTGCGTGGAGGCTCTGGGAGGGTGTTTCTGGCCTCCGGAGGGCTGTGGGGAGGTGGGAGAGGCCATTTCCGACCTCCCCAGCCTCCAGGAAAGCCTCTGGAGCCTGGGCAGAGCAATAAACAGGCCTTCCGGTCCCACTGGAAGTCGGCAAATGGGCTGATTCAGGCCTCCGGAGGGCTTCCGGGGGGTGGGGAAGTCCATTTTCTCCCTCCCCAGGGTCCTAGAAAACCTCTGGAGCCTGGGGAATGCAAAAAACAGGCCCACCATGCCATTGCGTACCAAAAGCGGGGGGAGCGCAGGGGGGGGTCGCACATGCATACATGGGGTGGAGCGCATTGAATTATGGGTGTGGGCATGCATGCGTGCGCACGATCCCCCTGCACTCCCCCCGCATTTGGCACACAGCGGCAAATAGGTTAGCCATCACTGGTATAGGATCTCCTGCTTGTGCATGGGAATGGACCAGAATACCTCCATGGTCCTTTTCAACTCTGTTATTCTGCTATTTTGGTTTTATTCTGTTACTTGTTCAGCACAGACATAACTTAGGTTATTGAAGAAATAGCTGGTAACAAGACAACTCCCACACTGACAGGGCAAGCCAATACAATATAAATTGAAAGCAAACACCACTCCTTATTAGCATTGCTCAGAGAGCACCAAGGACCCCTGAATCAACTTTGAGGTACAAATATTTTCTTTTATCAGAATCTGCATCTCTTTGAGCAGCTTGGGCAACACTGTCTTCCTATTACCAAAGGTTTGAAAGCCATTGCCAGGAAACTTGCTCAGTGGCTTACCCAACTTTGTTCCATTAGGGCAGCGGTGGAGAACCTTTTTCTCTCGGCGTGCCAAAAATAGGCGCGCGCACACCCACCAGCGCTCCCGCGTGCCACTACCCAAAATGCAATGCGCACCCCCCCTGCGCATGCGCACCCACACCCACATGCACGCGCCTGCACCACGCACGCGCCCGCACCGCGCATGCGCACATCTACTGCGCATGCGTAACCGCCCCCTCCTCCTCCTGCTGTCAGCCTCACACTCCGGGCACCAGCAGAATTGCGAGGCTGGCAGCAGAAGGAGGAGGGGATGGTTACGCGAGCCGCCCAGCCTGCGCAACCGCCCCCTCCTCCTGCTCCAAGCCTCGCACTCCGGGCACCAGCCGGAACGTGAGGCTGGCAGCAGAAAGAGGAGGGGGCGGTTCCGCGAGCCGCCCAGCCTGCGCAACCGCCCCTCCCTCCTCCTGCTGTCAGCCTCACACTCCGGGCACCAGCAGGATTGCGAGGCTGGCAGCAGAAGGAGGAGGGGGCGGTTACGCGAGCCGCCGAGCCTGCGCAACTGCCCCCTTCTCCTATTGCCAGCCTCGCACTCCGGGCATCAGCAGGATTGCGAGGCTGGCAGCAGAAGGAGGAGGGGACGGTTACGCGAGCCGCCCAGCCTGCACAACCGCCCCTCCATCCTCCTGCTGTCAGCCTCACACTCCGGGCACCAGCAGGATTGCGAGGCTGGCAGCAGAAGGAGGAGGGGACGGTTACGCGAGCCGCCCAGCCTGCGCAACCGCCCCCTACTCCTGCTCCAAGCCTCGCACTCTGGGCACCAGCCGGAACGTGAAGCTGGCAGCAGAAGGAGGAGGGGGCGGTTACGCGAGCCGCCCAGCCTGCACAACCACCCCCTTCTCCTCCTGTTGCCAGCCTCGCACTCCGGGCAGGAGCGTGAGGCTGGCAGCAGCAGGAGGAGGGGGCGGTTCCGCAGCAGGCTCTCTCCTTCCCCACCATCCCAGAAGAGCGGCAGCAGCGGCAGCTGAAGGGAGAAGGGAAAGATTCGCTTGAGCTTTGCAAGCAGCCGAAGTGAAGAAGCCGAAGTTCGGTTTCGGGTTTCGGGTAGCTCTGCGCATGCGCGCCAGAAACCCGGAAGTAGAGTGACGGACCCGTGGCGTGCCAGGCGAAATGGCTCCGCGTGCCACCTGTGGCACGCGTGCCATAGGTTCGCCACCACGGCATTAGGGTATCAGGTCTTCTGAGGAAAACATGTTTCCAGATCATTCTGTTTACAACATCATACAAATCTCTCTCAACTCCCCCCCTCCACTAATGTTCATTTAACTCTTACAGGGACAAATCACTGTATCATCTGCATGAAGATGAATGGGAATGAATTACGGTACCCTCTTAAGGAGCTGTAACTCCCTATTGTTTAGATAATCCACAAAAGTATGTAATAAGAATTTAAACAAGAGTAGGATTATTTCCTAGCCTTGTTTAAAGACCTTACACATTGATGAAACATGAGATGTTGATGCAACATGACCTTATGGTTACATCTAGCTCTCGAGGCTTTTATTCATGGAGAATAAAAATAAGAAATTATAGACAGTGATCAATGAAGAAAACTTTTAATTTTTCCTATAATCAAATGGAGACTTTTGTAGAGGGATTCTATGGTTTCTCAATAACATGTTGCAATGCTAGACACTGATAAACAATAAATTGTCCTCCTTTAAGAAGAACAATTCTTCAATTACGAGAGGTTTTTTTTTTGTTCAAGCTAGTCCCTCAGGTTTCTTGTGTAAAGTTTATTAATTTTGCTAACTGATGGAATTTATAATTTTTAGACTAATCCCTTCTATCTTTTTTCTAAAAACAGGAACAGCAGATGTTATTCCCCCAGTTGCTAGGATTATAACCATGCTTCCAGGTTTTAATTGAGCAATCAAATCTGTGTTTTCTGCAGTCAGTGCCTAGGCAAGTATGTTCTTTATATGATAATGAGAACATCTGTTAGTCCACTATACCATATCCATGAATTTTTGTGAAATGCCTATGGTAGCACATAATTTGACACTTAGGAATCATTTAGACAACTGCCCAACCCAGAGGAAGGGAAATCAACAATTCAATGCATTATTTCTAGAATTAGAAATACAAAGAAATAGCATATAAAGTGTTGTGTACATTGATACTCTCTATATGTTTAGACTAGACTAGACTAGACTAGACTAGACTAGACTAGACTAGACTAGACTAGACTAGACTAGACTAGACTAGAACAGAACAGAACAGAACAGAACAGAACAGAACAGAATGCTTTATTGACCAGGTGTGATTAGACACTCAAGGAATTCTGAACATCATCAGAACATATGTTATATATGTTCTGATGATGTTCAGCTGACTATAATGATTCTCAGGATGCCATGCAAACTGAGGGGAAAGATACATGCTGAGAGAGCACTTTGGATTTAGAAGACAAGTAAGTATTGCAGGAATATATTGAATGAGTCTTCTAATGAGATTAGAGTAATTTAAAAAATGTTACCTTGAAAACAATTATTTTGAGGACAGAATTGTTATTGTTCTTTCCAAAATGTGTCTTATATTTTTATCAAGACTAGGCTAGATTATACGCTGACTTCTCCTGTAATCTGTTTATATTTTTGAAGTAATTGCTGCATATATATGTCTGCTAGTGGGTAGACTTATATTTATACAACAGGAGGATCTTTTATCTATAGAGGAAGCCTCAGGAAAAAATGATGTTATACAGGTAATCTTCAATTTACGATCAGTCGCTGAGTGACTGTTTGAAGTGCAACTGTCCCCCCAAAAAGGGACTTACGATCTGGATTCAAAGTTCCAATGATTGGGCCTCCTCTGCAGTCACATGACTGAACTTCGGGCATTCAGCAACATGGTTGCCTTTATGGCTGGCTGCAGCATTCTGTGTTCATGTGACCACATTTTATGACAGCTTTGCAGAAAAGTGGCACTTCTGGATTTCAGCAAAACTGTGTCCACAGCCAACCATTGGTTCAGTTAATAACTGCAGCATTCCCTTAATAACTGCCACAAAAAAGTCATAAAATGTTTGGTCACATGACTGATCAATTTTATGACTGTTACAAATAAGGCTGTAATGGGCAGGCTCCATTACAGTTATCTGCCGAGGACTATCTGAAATTTAACCTGCTGTTCAATAGTGGCCACTATTTATTGCTGTTATAAATTGGCAGAAGAGCTCTGATCTATTTTCAACTAAGGGACCCACAATTATAGCACTGTGCAGTTTGGCTAGATACAAATCATTCCTCCAATACAAAGCATACCACTCTGCTGGAGTGGTAGCATGTGGTAGCATCATACCCTTTTACATTCCTCCATCTCCTGAAGATTTCTATGCATAGAAGTTATGGTATTTGGGAGATGTGCTTTCTGCTGTCATGTTAGATAAGTGAATGCATCACTAAGGGTTAGGGTTGCTATTCACTCATTAATAAGAATCACACAGACTGTGCTGAAGATAATCTCATTGCTTATATGGAACTGTTGTTCTTGGTTAGTCACCTGTCATTTCAGTTAACTTGCTTACCTTCCCTAGATGGTACAATATGGCTAGTATATTGGTTTAGAGGAATTGAGAGTATTAAGCTTATGTGTATTACCAGGTTGCCCCGTTGCTAGAATTGGAAAATATGACTTTGCCAGACTTCAAAATGAATGAGAATGCATTCCTGTTTCACTTTTGAGATATACCATTTCCTGTTATGTTACTTTGCGTTTTGTCTCTGAATTTTTAAAATTTTTAAAGTCAAGGGTTTATCATTTTCCCAATACCTGGAATAATTTGGCAGCTGGGATGAAGCCTTGTTGCTTCAGGTAACTAAAAAATGGTAAAACCCTAGACTACATGTACACACGCACATACAGAGACAGACATCTTGGAGTTAATGCCTCACAAGTATATGGATAAATCTGTGTAGCTTTTTTGTAACCTTTTCAAAAATGTTTTGCAATTGTTCTCTTTCTAAGGCTGAGAAAGAGTGGCCTCAAATCAACAAGTTGGCTTTTTTGCTTAAGGCAGAAACAGAATTCATGTCTCCACACTCCTATTCAAATGCTTTAATGTCAAATCAGGCAGATCAGAAAATTAGCCACAGGAAGACTAGAGCTATACTTTACTGAAATAGGCTACAATAACAGAATCTTGCAAACCTGACTATGCTTTACCTCTCCTTCTTCTTATACCCAGGGAATCAGGAAAGAACCTGCTTGAGTCACTTCTGAATAGTGTTTTGCTTTTCAAGACTAAAATAATGTTTCACCCATCTTTGCTTAGGTAATGGCTCTGATATATCTTGGTCAAAGTTTGGTCCAGTGGTTAAAGAAAGAAACCAGAAAACTGTGAATTCTAGTCACACCTTAGGCTGGGTGACTTTGAACCATTTTGTCTTAGCTCAACTTACTTCACAGAGTTGCTTTTGTTCTGGAAAATAGGAGGAAGAAGGAATGCTGGATAGCTTTGCCACCTTGAGTTATTTATAAAAATAAAAAGGTGGCACAAAAAATATCTTAACCCATCCCTGATCATTTCTCTTATTCTTTACACCTAACCACTAAATCAAACTGGCTTTCATTCATTCATTATCACACACATATGCCTGAACACACACAAAAATGCACATATAACAGAATAACAAAGTTGGAATGGACCTTGGAGGTCTTCTAATTCAACTCCCTGCTCAAGTAGGAAACCTTATAGCATTTTAGACAAATGGTTATCCAATCTCTTCTTAAAAACCTCCAGTGTTGGAGGACTCACTTCTGGAGGGAAGTTATTTCACTGATTAATTGTTCTCACTGTCAGTAAATTTGTGCTTAGTTCTAGGTTGGTTTTCTCCATGATTAGTTTCCACATTGCTTCTTGTCCTGCCTTCAGGTGCTTTGGAGAATCGGTTGACCCACTCTTCTTTATATATTTATATTTATATATGTACATCTCCCTGCATATACAGTTTATGCATGTTTGGAAAGAACCTTTTTATAGGAAGAAAGAAATTGGCAACTACTTTCCCAGAAGAGAAAAGTGTGAAGACATAGCAGCAGATATTTTCCAATGGCAGAATAGTATGTAACTGCAGTCACAATGAATAACTTGTGATCAAAGTGTTTTAGGCTTCAGGCCCATTGCTTTAAACTGGCTTAAAATCAAGCTAGCATGATTACAGGACAGGAGCACTTTAAATACACTAAATGTGATATGCCTTCAGTACTAGAGGCATACAGCTGATTTTAATGGGTATCTAAGACCTGCTAATTTTCAAACATGGCTTTGCGCTGGGATAGAACCTATTAATGAAATTCGAATTTGGTACTTCAAAGAGACACAATAACTTCAGCAAGGAGAAATTAAAATAAGAAAAAGGACCAATTTGAAAAACAATTATTCAAAGGAGATTACTCCTTATCAGATGGGGAACAAGGAAAAGTGAATACAGCCCAATGTAGACAAAAAAGGATAATGTTTACAGCAATGAACATATGTGAGGAACAAATAATTCTGTGCAGTACGGTGACGAGAAAGATCAATAGAAATGAATTAGGGTAGTATTAAGATATTGGAATCTGTAGTGCTACAAAGATGAGGTAAAGGTGCTATCTAAAATTATTCACTGAAGTTGTTTAATCAAATGAAGCTTAATATGACAGACTGCATATTTAAAAGGAAGAAATAAAATATGAAGAGTAAAAAAAGTTCTGATGTGTAGATAGGTATTTTAATTATATCTTTCAATATCAACTTAGTTATGGGGGTGTTTTTGTGAGCCTGCCCAGAATTGCAACATTTGGTTAATTTACATTATCCTGTAAAGCCTTATAATAAATTGATTCCTAGACACTGCCAAATTCCAGAAGAAAATTATTTGTACTATTTAATAAAATGAAAACTCAGCAAAATGTATTTAATGTTTTGTTGTCAATGCAATTAAATGTTTCTTCAACTCCTTTATCATCATTATTGTAATTGTTTATAGAACAGCGAAAATATATGTTTTATGTCTTGTTTGCTATTCCGTCAATTTATTAAAGGTATGTGAATATATTCCATGTATTTAGAGAATTTCATGAAGAACAATGTCACACAAATGGCATTTTCATAATTTAAAATTCATCGAAAGAAGGGCAATAGGTATCTTTTTAATACCTCCCTTTGCCTTGGTTAAAAACAATGACAGGACTTTATTTTTTTAAAAATAATAATTTTTATTAAGTATAAACATTAAAAGGGACAAACAAACATTAAACAAAACACTATATGTATACATGTGTACATATATACATGCAAACCTCTTGGGTATTTCTACAGTAAGCGTCTTCACGTTATTCTTTTACATATATATATCTGTACAACTATATATAACTATCTGTATCATATTTTTCTTATAATTTTTGTCTAGATATAAATTAATAGATACATACATTTATAATAATTAAACTTATCTATTCCTCTATAGATTCATAAATTGTATATCAGTCTAAACATTTCTGTTTTCTTCTTTTCTCCTTTCCAGCCAATTATAAAAAGAATTCCAAATTTCAAAAAATTCTGAATTTTCTTTCTGTTTTAATTCCATTGTTAATTTGTCTAATTCTGCACATTCTAAAATTTTTCTGATTATTATGTTTTCAGTCGGTACATCACCCTGTTTCCAGTATTGTGCTAAACATATTCGCACCGCTGAATGACAGGACTTTAAATTATGATAAATTTAAGTCTTTATGTTCTGCAAATATTTATTTGCAGAATATAGCAATGTGTATTTGCAGAATATAGCAAATGGAGAAGGTTATCTATCTATTTATTTATCTGTATTCTGCATTTATTATTTTTACAAATAACTCAAGGCGGTGAACACATCTCACACAGGTTCCTTCTCCAATTTCCCCACAAGAGTAAGGGGTAGTGACTTAAGCTAATATCTGGTTATTATTTCTCTGCCTTACTTAAATGTGTAGTAGACTAGAAAGGTTTTCTTCTTGAGATACTAAATTCTTGCTTTCCAAATAATCAGATGTTTTTTTCTCCCACAAAGGTATTAATTGTACTTCATTAGATCATAATGAAATAATATTAAAATATTGTTAATAAAATAAATCATTCCATACTGTGTCTCGTAACTGGAAAACCTCATTATCTAATAGATGGTATATGAGGTTAGTGGTGTAACTGATTTTTTAAAAAGTAATTTAAAATACTGTCTTTTAAACATAGTAGTTCTCCCTCCCTCCCTCTCCCTCCCTCTCTCTCTCACCTCTCACCTCTCATCTATTATTGTTGTATTTTGAAGGTCTCATGTATCTATAAAACCTATGTCTCTACCTAACCATTCAGTTCTGTGTGACTTATGGTTTCACTGGGAATCCCCCAGTCATCTGTGTGTATTTGTGCAGCACTTCAGATTCAAATATATGGGGTTGCATATGTAGCACCTGTCTATAACTCTTTAAAACAGCTTTATCTTTTCCTGTGATCATGCACATGCTGTAAAAAATTGCTCTCGTGTGCTTCAAAGCATATTTTTGGAAGCTGATCCAAAGTGCTCTATGGTCCTAATATCCTCATACATTAAGAAAAGATTCCATGCATCTCATTAAATGAACTGTAGCTTACAAATGATTATGCCATAATAAATGTGTTAGTCCTTAAGGTGCTATAAAACTCTTGGTTATTATTTCTCTGCCTTACTTAAATGTATAGTAGACTAGAAAGACTTTCTTATTGAGATACTAAATTCCTGCTTTCCAAATAATCAGATTTTTTTTCTCCCACAGAGGTATTAATTGTACTCCATTAGATCATAATGAAATAATGTTATTTCATTATTCAAATACTTTTGAAAATTTCCACTGGTAGCCCCATTTGTCTTTTCAACAAGTGCATTAAATTGGTGGTACATTATTATGTATCTGATGGATTGTAGTCAACAAAACCTATGTCATAATAACAAGTTGTTGAGATGCTACTAGACTTTATGATACTTAGAATGTTGAAATTTTGGAAAAAGTGACCAAACTATATCTGTCAAGTAGCTATGAAACTGGATAGTAGCATAAAGCAGGTAAATTATCACTGTTTATTTCACTGTTCTTTTCCAGTTAAGTGATTCTAAAATATTGACATAAACCTAATTTTCTGGTTCTTTTACTATTTGCTACTAGTGCTATGACACCATCCCATCACCATACTTCCTAGTTTGGTGAGCCAAACCACTAAATCTCTTTTTCCACTTGTTGTATATAAACTCAGAGGTGGGTTCCTCCCGGTTCGGACTGGTTCTATAGAACCGGTAGTAACTTGGAGGCCTGGGTCACTGAAACCGGCAGCCATGCCCCCAATCCAGTTCTCTCGGTGGCACCCTAGGCACCACCATCTTATTTTTTGCTTTTTTTAATAGTACTTTTTTTTAATAGTACTGTGCATGCACAGAGGGTCATTTCTGGGAATTGATGCACGCAAAACGTGCAATTCCATCACGATGTGAACCGGTGCAGAAGTTAAGTAGAACCCACCCCTGTATAAACTCCCCTATGTATCATGTGGATCAATGACATTATGAATACCCAATGGTTGTAGAGGAAGAGACATTCACAGAGCAATTGTAGAGATACTAATATCTGTGTGCTGGAATGTTTTGAACCAGGAGGCCAGGTAATGATACCCAGTTTATGTTTTTCCCTTACATTGCACAAATATACATGTCTTCTGTCAAGTATCAAATGAAGATGTTTCTTCAAAAGCAATATACTGAATTCAAATATCTTATTGCTTTAGTTTTTAAATTATAATCTAAATAGCAAATACATGATACATTTCAAACTAATTCTGATACATTATAACATGATCAAATATGCAATCTGTTGAAGGAAGATGTTTTCAAATGTATTGGAAATGACTTATTATTAAGCAAAGTAAGTTGGCAATTTCAGTTTCTGGAATGAGTTGTGTAATAATAGTCTTGGATGGCTGTCTAGTGAAGGATGTTATCCAATCATCCATGTATGAATCAACATTTAGTCATTAGATTTTGTACAGGGACATTGGGGTCCATATTGTTGTTCTTATGTCACAAAATGATTTGTCTGGCCCTGAGGTTTATTTAATCTGTTATGGAATGAGAAAATATTTAATTGTCCCCGAATTTAGGACATGGAAGTCTTTCAGTGAAACATTAAATCAGTTTATAATTAACATGTTTAAGTTTTATTCAGCCAGTTTCTTATTTTTGCTTTTCACCTAAAATGGGGATATTATCTCTTTTTTCTTAAATGAGAAATGTGTGGTAATAATTTTCTAATCAAATCACAGCCAACATAAAAATAATACATTATCTACAATCTTCCTTAAAATGGATGGGAAGCGCAGTAGCTGTATACCAAGGGCTAGTGGGAAATGAAATTATCTTCTACTTGCTGTGTCAGCAGTAGGATATTTTATTATATCTTCAGATTGATACTGCAAGATGAAAGTGCCCATATAAAATCCTGATGTTGCTAGAATATTTGTATTTTGTTTTTTATTATATTTTAAAACAATATTTTGTAATAATAAGTGCAAGAGTATGCTATCCTTTTTTCAATCTATGAATCAATGAACTGAATGCCAAATATACTTTGCTTTTTTCCAGAGACAGTGAAGTGTTTACCATTGTGGTAGCACCGTTTAATTACAACATAAATTTCTTAATTTAATTTCTTTTCTCTACCATGCACCATATGCTAGCTTTTGTGGCTAAGACTAGAAACTTTGATTTATATTCCAAAATTGTTTAGTTTTTTGTTAGTCTTGTGCAATGATGCTAAGAAATATTTCTGATGAACAAGCATTAAAATAAGATGGACTTGTAAAGGACCAACATGTTCTACTCACCTATACCTGACCTGTCTTATTATTCAGCTCACTGGGCACACTATATTGTATTGCCTTGGGTGAATTATGAAATTGTCTATTGGTATACCTGAGAAACATTCATGTTTCGTATGACATTACCCACAGTAAAGAACAATAAAACCTAACCTTAATCTGTATGCAGAAAGAGGATCTTTACCAGTGGTTGATAACATTTATGGGTACTTGGGTAGGGACTGCAGTTCAGTCTCTTGATTTTGATCTTCTGGAGGGCCATATGAGTGATGTGCCAATGGAGGGTTAATGTATTTTAGTCTGTTTTGGATGTATTTAAGGATGGCAGTAGGAGTGGAAATCTTTGAGAAGGCATTCCCACCTTTAATTTTGAGTAGAAAAAAGTTATTGATATTTTCTGGTAAATTACAGTTAACTTTTCTTAAAAGCCCTTGTTTTAATGTTAATATCAATTTCTCTATATAACTATAGTAATTAAATTGTATATTATTGTATAAAAGATGACATACTTTAAAAATGAAACATAACGTATTATGTTTAAAATCCTGAGACCCAAATTTTGTTGAACTTAGTAAGTTTTTAGTCACTGATAGAGGAGAATATTTGTAGTTCAGTGTTGAATTGTGGGGTCCTTGTGACTCACAGAGCTTGGTTGCTTACTTGCCAATGTTTCATTACCAAAGTAGGTAACATCATCAGTGCTAGCAAGAAAATAAAAATAAAAAAATGATCAAAACTTGCCTGATTTTTCTTGCTAGCATTTTGGAAAAATGCCAGGGCAACTTGCAATAGTCGCAAATAACACATGTCCGTGTTCACCTCTACTCTTTGTAGTCTTTTTTGGGAGGACGGTATGTATTCAGTGATTTAGGAACAAGAATAGAAAGATTTGTATGGATCGGTAAATGTGATAATCTTTTAATAATGTTGTAGGTATAGAATACAATGGGAATTAATGAGTTTTAGGGCAAACATACGCACCAGTAGAACATCAGATGCTGAAATGATGGAAGTGTGAGTCATGATTTTCCACTTGCTAAAGTTCTAATTATATTTACTAGGGAACATGCTGATCTCTGAGAAATCATGTATAGGTTGGTTATTGGTTTAGCCCAGTCCTTCTCAAATAGTGGGGCGCCCCCCTGGGGGGCTCAGAGCAATGCCATGGGGGCGCATGTGACCCTGGGGAACATGCGTGGTCCCTCTTGATTGATTCCCCTGGATGGGGAGTGTTTTCCCAGTTGCATGCTGCTCCGAGCCCAGAAGAGAAGGCGGCCAGGCGGGGCGGGGCAGCTACGTGGTACCTTGTTGTTCTTGATGGGCACCGCGGTTGCCATGATGGCGTGGCGAACCTGCTGCTGGACAAGGAGGAGCATCCTCTGCAGCTGGGCAAAAGCTTCAAATGGCACCCTAAAGCCTCCTTCCACATCATTCGCTGTGAGTGCCCGGCAGAGGCGGCGCTTATGGGCCAGGCCGACAACCCCAAAACATCGGCTTGATTAAGCTGGCCTGGCCCCATGTCAAAAGAGGGACCTAACCACGGTAGCCTATGCCTGCCTAACCGAAAACAGGCTCCACTGAGTTCAGTGTGACTTACTCCCAGGTAAGTGGGTAGAGCAGCCTTCCCCAGCCAATAGTTTGCTTGCAGCTTATAATAAGTAAAATAATAAATATTAACACTAAAATTCCATTGGGGCCCAGATTGGAGAGTTGGGGGTACACTAAAGTGACCAGATTTTTTTTTTAAGCGGGACGGGGGGGCGGGCCCGCCTGGCCCCCTGTCCCGCTTAAAAAAAATTTGTTTTGCCCTCTGCGCATGCGCAGAACGCTGCGCATGCGCAGAGGGCAAAACACAGCAAATGTCGGTGTCCAGGTGGGGCAGGGGAGGAGGGAGGGCGCTTGGATGCCTGGAGCTCGCGACAGGTAAGCTGCCGGCTGCCTCCTTTTCCCGTCTCCCACCTCCCGTTCGTTGCTTGCCAGCCCGGCTGAAGGGGAGGCGGGAGGTGAGGAAAGGCCTCCCAAAGGGGAGGTGGGCTCCCGAAGGGCTGCCGGCTCCCGAAGGGGAGGCGGGAGGCGAGGAAAGGCCTCCCGCCTCCCCTTCGGGAGCCGGCAGCCTTTCGGGAGCCCACCTCCCCTTCGGGAGGCCTTTCCTCGCCTCCCGCCTCCCCTTCGGCCGGGCTGGCAAGCAACGAACGGGAGACGGGGAAAGGAGGCAGCCGGCAGCTTACCTGCTCCAGACATCCAAGCGCCGCGGTCTCCCGGTCGCCCGCCCGGCCCCAGAGCAACGGCGGCAGCGAGGCGACAGGGGGAAGGAAGGGGAGGGGGACAAGGAAGGGCTGTTTGCACCGCCGCCGGAGCTCAAACCGGCGACGGCAGTGGCGACGGCTCCTCGTCCCTCACCCCTCCACCCGCATCCCAACAGCAGCGGCGCCTCCGAGGGCGGGGCTAGGGATGGGGCGGGGGAAGGAGAGGAGGAGCAGCCCCCCTTCCCCCTCTCCCCAGCAGGCAGCCGCCTCGCTGAAATTCCGCCCGACTTGCTTCCGGTACCTCTCTTTTGCTTCCCCGACCTAAGCTTAACTCTCATGGGTCATGCCCTAAAGTGAAGGGAGCCCCCCTCTCTCCACTCTCCTCCAATGTTTAGCTTAGTCCCGCCCTCTACCGTTATATCATTGATTGCCTCTAAGCTTAACTCTCATGGGTCACACCCTAATGTGAAGGGAGCATTCGGCCATTGGCCACTGGTTGTTAAAAAGTACTCAGCCTTCTTCAAGGATTGGCTGGTTGCCGGCTCTGTTGTCCAAGCTCTTTGGCAGTGGGGTGGTCTTTAGCATAAGGTGACCAGACGTCCCGCTGTTTCGGCATTCTTTTCAAAAAAGCGGAACTTTTTGAAAAGAATGCGGGACGCGGGACACACGCATGAAAAGCGTGTCTGTCCCGCCAAAAGCGGGACGTCTGGTCACCTTAGGGTACACGAAATGTTAACTTCTTCCTGGGGGGAGGGTGTAACAGAAAATAATTGAGAAGCACTGGTTTAGCCTAAAATGAAAGAATCAGTTATTGCAGATAACAACACTGTACTGATCTGCACATTATAAGCATATTGAGCAGAAACTTAGTTGGAATGAATAAATGCTAGCAGCATTTTCCTGCAAAGCAAGAGATAGTATCTTTCTGTATCAGGTCACATCATACATAGAGATATGGCAATAAACATTAAAGGCTGCATTTTAAAAACTGTTCTGATTGCCTTGCAGTTCTTCTGTCTGAGGAATGGCAGCCATTTCTACAGATAACACTGCCCTCTTGGGTTTGAGAGTATAAAAACTAGGTTAGGATTCAGGACATTTTTTCTGAGTGCCCTTTCAGTAATATACACACACAATTTAAGTAGCTCTGCACAATAATTCTGACAAACTGTAGAGAAAAATGTGTTTTTGTCTATTATCTTTGTTCCTGGGATTTTTCATTGTGACCATAAAACTCAGTGATACAGTGGAAATTTTATCTTCCAATTTTAATTAATTAATTAGGCTTTTAAGGAAATTGCTGATGAAGGGATCTGTTTCTTACAAAATGTTTGAAAAATCTTACTCACTTCTTTGGAAGGTTTATCTAGGTAGCCAGCTAATTTATATAATTTGAGATCCTATGAAAAAAATGGTTAGAATATTAGCATAATGTGTTAACCCAACTACTATAGCTTGTGAAGGGAATTCTGCTCCTTAGACATGAAAAATATCTGCTAAAATGGGAGGAGGATCCCTAAATGGAAGAATATATAATTTATCATTCTTTACTGTAATCTTCCACTCTAACTCCTTCTTTGATGGTAAAGATGTCACAACTCATTCTTTTCAATGAGTAGGCCATCCATCCTATCAGCATTGTTCTGATAAATTCTTCAGAAGGCTCTATTACTATCATGGCTATTTATGAAGGTTCCATCAATCCTCTCTGGGCAATTGTACACCTTAGGCACAATTAACTGCTAAATATGGGCAGCGGGTTAGAACAACCAATGGAGGTTTGACTCCAGTTCATTGGACACTTGAAACTTTGTACCTATCAACATCATGTCTAGAACTATGGCCAGCTCTGGATGACACACATTATCTATTTTCTCTACTGCTGTATAGCTGATTTATTGTTTTTAATCATTGCATATTTATCGGTATACTTTTTTGAATTTATTTTATTATGACATAATGAAATATCCATTACTTCCAGTTTATTGAAAAGAATTGAAATACTGTATATATGAATGGAGATATATGTAATATTGCATGTAGTAGAATGATATAATTTTCACCATTCTTTGGTGATTTGATTGGTTTGAAATGAATGCAGCTACACTAAATATGATCATGTGCCCAAAATGTATGCTTTAATTGCCTCTATTATGTGTCCAAAACAAGTTGCAAAATGTTGTAGACTTTTCCAGGTCTTAAGTTTAAAAAAATAACAGCACCAATCACACATTTTGTCTAATATGCCAAACTTTGAATTCTTAGCATTTTTCTTTGATGAAATATATCTTAATTTTAAATGAGTTATTGTAATGCATGTAGATGTGGCCATTTGAGACTAATGAGTTATTTCTATTTCTATAGTGTAGTTTAATGATAATTACTGTTAAAAGATTTCATAGAAATTTATTATGAATATTCTGTAGCATTCTGAGGAAACATTTAGAGGTTTTGAAGGTTTTCTGTTGGCAAACCCCCTACATTTATATGAATTATTTTCTTTATATGCTATGCTTGGGAGCTTCTACGGTAACTACAGTAGATATATATGATATAAATCCAATAAATATATATTAAAGGTTCTCCCATCTAAAATTCCAAAGGAGTTATTTTTCATATAACTTTCATTTCATAGAAAGGTACCCTTTAGATTTATAACTTCAGCTAAGTGGAAGATATTTTTTCATGAGCAAAACTGGGAGCCAGACATGCAGATGTTTCTGTTCAATACTTCTTTGCACAGAGCTTATAGTCTGCCAGAATAGAAGATGGTAGTTTCATAGGAATGGCTCAGGGCTAGAGGTGATGCCTACAAGATTGATCTTTAAGTTGCAGTTCCTGCCTATGTGGATCCCAACACATAAATAACTTTCGAGGACTTATTTACAAGGCAATTAGGAATCAAGCCATTCTTTATTTATATTTATGCCTACAGCAATAGTATAGTTTCACATTTTGAAATGGAATTTCTTAAAGTAAAAATGACTTAGGAGGTAGCTTTATGATAATTCTTGATCTTTTGTTATTTTACTATCATTGTATATCCACATCCCATTAAATGAAGTAAAACATTTATTATATCCTAACACAATTGAATATTAGAACTAGAGTTCCCCAAGAGCCATTAGTTAAATAAATATTTAAAGTCCCACTGAAAACAATAGGCCAATTACTCTGACCAATTTAATGAATCACTGTTACTTTACTGTATTTCTACATTCACACAAGAAACTGCTGTCAAGTCCTACATGTGTATACTCTATAACACTTTCAAAATTTTGTCAGTTGTTGTTATTCCCTTAGTGTTTTATTAAAAAGTTAACATATCAATAGAAACTAGCTTTAACCTTTTATAGTATGTCTGCTTGCAGATCCACATCTGCTTGTGCCTCTTGATGAACTGGTGATTGGTGGGCCCGGTTCCTCTTCACAGAAACTTGCAAGTCTGAAAGTTGATCTTGTTTTGATGGGGCGAAAAGCATGCAATTTGGAAACAACAAGATGATTAGAATTCATGGGAGATAGGCAGTTCTTCTGTGGTTGGTTGGGCCCTATACCATGTAAGACTCTATATAACAGTGATGGCGAACCTTTTTTGGTTCGCGTGCCAAAAGGGGGGGGATGTGGGGGATCACGTGTGTGCGTGCCCACACTCATAATTCCATGCACCCCCGCACATGCACGCATGACCCCCCTGCTCCCAGCATGCAATGGCACGCCCATTTTTCGCTCTCCCCAGGCTCCAGAGCCTTTCTAGGAGCCTGGAGAGAGCGAAAACAGCCTTCCCCACCCCCTCTGGAGGCTGGAAACAGCCTATTTCCTGACTCCCAGTGGGCCCAGAAGGCCCGAAAATCAGCCGTTTGGTGCACACATGCACGCCGGACCTGAGCTCGCGTGCCCACCGATATGGCTCCGCGTGCCACTTGTGGCACCCGTGCCATAGGTTCGCCATCATGGCTATATAACCTGCATTTTGAATTGCACCTGAAAGTTAACTTTAGAGGTCTAGCTCAGAGGACTAGAGGCCTTCTTTGTCAGTGCACTTGCCCTCTGGAACAGCATCTGCTTGGAGATCCATATTGCCTTCACTTTGCCGAATGTCAAGAGGTCTCTAAAATTAGTTTTTTCCCTCTGGATCTTGAGTCAACGGTGAAATCTACTTACCTTTCCTACAGTTCGGAAACACGCACATAGCATTTCACCCCTGTCTTGAGTTAAGATGTAGCCGGGAGATGATGTAGAAATATGTTGCTCCCTCACATTATTTCTGTGTTTAATATTGTGTGGTGTGTGATAAATAAATTAAACCAATTATTAGCCAGAAGAGTTTTTTGTTTTTGTTTAATATTTAGTTAACATGTATTGTGAAAGGTGCCACAAAACCTTTCTCTATTGATTCAATGTTTACTGAGTCTCTCATTAGATGTGGTCAATATTCTCTTTCACTATTCAGAAAGGGCAATACATAATATAAATATTTGTTGCATATCAATATTTAACAGTTTTATATGAATGAAGCCAAACGAGAGAGGCAATATTTATTTATTTATTTATTTGTGAGATTTATATACTGCCTCACAGTGCAAGCACTCTCTAAGCGGTTTACACCAGTAAGCAATGTATATTTATATTGCCCCCAACAATCTGGGTCCTCATTTTACCTACCTCAGAAGGATGGAAGGCTGAGTCAACCTTGAGCTGGTGAGATTTGAACCGCTGACCTGTGGATCAGTGTCAGCTAAAGTGGCCTGCAGTACCTGTCTCTAACCGCTGCGCCACCTCGGCTCCAATAGCTACCAATTGCTGTTATATATAAGCTGATATTTTTGTTTCATCCTTTAGAAATACAAAAAAGAAAAGACTTTGGAATGTTACAATCACTGAAGAAAAGTATGACAGAAAAAACTAACCATAAGTATATGTTCTAAAAGAAATTAGCACTTCTTAAATTATAATGAGCTTGATACAGTTCAGGGAATAAAGTGGCTTCAAAGATCTGATCTTTCAGCAGGACAGACTGACAGTAAACTGGACAGAACGTCCCTTATTCCTCTGAATAACTGTTGGTGTTCTACCAGATATATTGCGTTATTGTAGATGAATAAATAAATAATATATACCAATAAAAACTGCTTGATAAAGAGTATAGGAATCAAGCGCTCTCTATATATCATATCTTTTCCTTCCACCCTTTGAAGTCAGCAAGACATTGACCTTTCAGAGACATCGCTGTTTAACTATGGTAATAATTCTGCATAGCCTGAAATTGATTGATTCCTTGATTGATTTAATGGATTTATAGGGCTACCAGTTCAACAATGTGACTCTGACTGGCATATAACCAAAACAACAAATAAATAACCCATTCACATACCCACCCACACAGAGAGAGGGGGGGAGGAGAAAATCACAAAATACAAAGATCTGCAAATAGAAGTAGAATGCCTATAGCAAAAAAGCAGATAGTAGCAATGGTAATATTTGCCTTAGATCAGAGGTGGTATTCAGCCAGTTCAGCCCAGTTTGGCTGAACCAGTTGTTAACTTAGTGTGCAGTTTGGAGAACCATTTGATCCCCCCATTGGCTGGCCCTGCCTCTCCCAACCACTCCTCACCTTGGCCTGCCTCTTCTGAGGCCATTTTGGCATCTTGTCACTCCTTCATGGGCGGCAGCCTGCAGGTGGGGGTGGCAGGGCAGCAGGGCAGGGGGCCCTCCCTCTGTGGGCCCGTCCCAGTACCCTTCCTCCTACTACTACTCAGATCTGCTGCCGTTCCTGCACCTGAGCATTCCCTCAACATCCTGCCCTGCATCTGCCACCTGGGACTGCTCTACATCTGCCTGCATGAGTTCATCGAGCAGTTCTCCAAGCACGTCCCTGCTGGCGCGTGCTGCCCCACCACAGGTGTGCCTTTCCCACCTGCATGGTGGACTGTGGCACCGGGTTAGCCCAGAGAAACAGAGAGAGAGAGGTATGAATGGATGAGTGCTGGCACTTGGCTTCCAGCACCAGAGAGGGCGGGGAATGGAAGCGGCTGGGCTGCCACTGCCTTTCATTGGGGCGCATGGAGCAAGACAGGGCTCCTCTTGCTGTCCCTTGTCCCCCCTCGCTGGGCATTACAGTGCTTCCTGTGCCCCTCACTTAGCCACCCGCCCCCTTTATCGGTGAAATTTGGGGGGTGGCAGGTGGGGCGGGGGAGGTAGGGTATTCCCAACTCCTGGGCCGACTGGCTTCTTCCCAGCAGCTCTTTCTCTGCCTTTCGGCGTCAGCCGTCAAAGACTATGCTTTTGTGTGCAGAAGAGCTGCACTGCAATGGAGACATGGGAAATGAGTGGCTGGCACAAGGGAAAGACGAGGAGCAGGGAAAGAGGAAAAGCGGCCTCCTCCTTCCCTCACACTGGCCACTCCATTGCCTGTTTCTCCATTGCAGCGCTGTGCCACGGAGCTTGTCCCACCCACCACCACCTAGATGCCCTCACTTCCCCCAAACATTTCTTTGCCTGCCTGATTTTCAGTTCCATCACATTTCTCCGTTGGGTTTCTCGCCATTGTGTGCAGGGAAACAAAAGTTTGTGGGACTAAAAAAAGTTCAATGAATCAATTTCAACTTCTTGCAAAAAAAAAAAGATCTTGCAAAGTTGGAATTGATTTATTGAACTTTTTTTAGTCCCACAAACTTGTTTCCCTGAACACAATGGCAAGAAACCCAACGGAGAAAAGCAATGGAGCTGGAAATCAGGTAGACAAAGAAATGCTTGAGGGAAACTAGAGCATCTGGGCACCAGGCACTGAAACAGGCCTGTCTCTCTCTCTCTCTCTCCAGCAATTTCCCAGGCCTATCAGAGGGAAGGCTGGCATCTACCGGCACTTAAACGCAGCGGCATTCCAGCTCTGGCTGGGAAGGAGCAGCCGGCATAGGCACTGCAGGCAGGATGTGGTGAGAAATGTGACGGAGCTGGGAATCAGGCAAAGAAATGCTTGGGAAGCGAGGGCATATAGGTGGCGGTGGTGGGTGGGGCAATGGAGAATGGAGAAATGGGCAATGGAGCGGCCAATGTGAAGGAAGGAAGCCGCTTTTCCTCTTTCCCTGCTCCTTGTCTTTCCCTCATGCTGGACTCTACATTGCATCTCCTGCCCCAGAGTGCCAAGAGGCCCGGACACATCGTGAAAGTCAGCCTCTTGACAGTCTTTGGTGGGAAAGCACCGGTGGGGAGAAGTCACTCCACTGAGCCCAAAGGTGAGCTCCATGGCACCAAAGAAGGGGCCGGGTCACCACCGAGGTCGGTCCTGGATGGGCAGGTCTCTCTCTCACTGGCTGAATTTCGCGATGCAGTCTGGGACCTTCTGCTAGGAGACGGCATGTGGGTGAGTCCCTCCAGTGCCATGAGGTGTGTGTGTTTTCTCTGTGTGTATGTTTAAGGCCAAGAAGAAGGAGCCATGATGTTCATTTTGTGAGCCCACCTCCTGCCTTTCTAAAGGGACACCTCCCTCCCACCGCCCTGCTTGCTCCCGCTTGTTTCCACCCCGGTCTTCACTGGGTCGGCTCACTTACCTTCATCCCGTTTCCCCGTTTCCTCTTTCTCAGCTTTAAACATACACACAGAACAAACATGCACACACCTCATGGTGCTGGAGGGACTCGCCCATGAGCCATCTCCTCGCAGAAGGTCCCGGAGCACATCAAAAAATTCAGCCGGTGGGGAGACCTGCCCATCCAGAACTGGCCTCGGTGGTGACCCAGCCCCTTCTTTGGCACCATGGAGCTAACCTTTGGACTCAGCGGGGGGATTTCCCCCCACCGGCGCTTTCCCGTCCCACACCGAATTTTGTGATGTGCCCCCAGGTGAGTGCTGCCCCACCCCACGCCACTTGCCTCCTCTGCCACCTCTGCCACAGAGCAGCAGCAGCGGCCACAGCAGCACATCCAGCCATGGCGAAGGTGGCAGCGCCAGACAACAACTACAACTTTGTCTTCAAAGGTGAGGGGCGGTAGTGCAGGACTTTGGGCAGGGTTTACCCTGCAGCGCATAGCCAGCCGTGGTTCGGGGGGGAAGTTGCTGGGAAGCAGGGCGGTTGGGGGACGCGCAGTGGGAAGGGTCACCTGGAGCTTTGGTGGGGTCTGCCTTGCTCGCCTGGGCTTGGCCCTTCCCTCCATGGGCTGCCTTCTTGAAGAACCCAAGAATCCATCCTCGAGATGGGATCCACTCGATGCCCCTGCAGGATTTCAGCCTCCTGATCCCTGTGAGGTGAAAGAGCCACTTTTGTTTGTGGCCATACCTGCTGTGCACCCCCTGCCCCTCTCCCCTCTCCCTGCAGATTCTGTGGACAGCAAGGCTTGCCAGGAAAGGCTCCGCTATTTTGAATTTCCTGCTCAGAAGTGAAACTTGGCAGTCTTCAGGTTGCCCTGTAACTCTTTTAATTTTCAGGGCCTTTGCTTAGTCCACCCCCCAAAGCTCCCATTTAGCTGACCAGTTTGCCAATAAAGGGGGTGAAAAAAGTTTGCCAATAAAGGGGGACCTGGCCAGGATGAGGG
This sequence comes from Diadophis punctatus similis, assembly GCA_023053685.1. Classification (NCBI taxonomy): domain Eukaryota; kingdom Metazoa; phylum Chordata; class Lepidosauria; order Squamata; family Dipsadidae; genus Diadophis; species Diadophis punctatus. Next base: position 42,065,930 of record JALIGW010000004.1, on the reverse strand, counting down.
TGCTCAGTGCAGGCAGAAACCTTGCAGCTCTGCACCCCAGAATGAACCTTGTTGGGGCCCCCTGCGTCTCCTCCATCTGCACCTCTAGTAAGGACTCGGCCTTTGCCAGAGGCCAGAAGAGACCAGCCTCTCCTTGCAGCTTCTGGGACCCAGGGGACCCCAAATGTGCCCATTCCACAGCATCTGACCACAGACTACATTGTCAGCCTTTGAGATGGCCTACTTCTTTTTGAAGAGTTATATATTTTTTAAGATAAAAATGCCCAGAATAGAAGTGTTGCTCTCCAAAGGTGTGAATGTTCTGGAAAGCTTCACTCACAACATTTTGGAAGATGCGGCTCCCATATGAGCAGTTCCTCTCCCTGCCTCTTTTCCCCACTTGGGCTCTTAGAAATTCTTTCTTAGGGAACACAGAATCAGGTACTTCAATGCCCTGAAGGTCCTCTGCCTGCCTAGCCTTCATCTTCTCCCTTCAGAGCAAAAGGAGCTTTTTCTCTGTGTACATAGAGGTAGGGCATTTTTCTGCAAGGAGTGTTCTTACACATTCTCATTAAGGGTAGTCCTTGACTTATGGCCACAACTGAGGCAAAATTTCCATTGCTAAGCAAGGTTTAAGTGAGTTTTGCTCCGTTTTGTAATTTTCCTTGCAACTGTTAAGTGATGTTCAGTAGTGGTAAATAAATAGAGATTGTATCTTGTTGAGGCCTTTGAGACGAGGTAGGGCCGGGCATGGTGAGTGATGTCGAGTTGGCCACACCCACACAGTCACATGACCACTCAGCCATGCCTACCCAGCTGGTCATTAGGGCAAAGAACCGTTTGTTAAATTATTTGAATCCCACCACTGCCTTAGATGCAACCCTAAAATATCCGGAGCACCACTTGAACACTGTCAACATTGACAAATTCACCATCAGTCAGTTGCAAAAGGCAGCTTTACGGGGAGCAGCTTATATTCTACAATTATACCTTTAATATTATCCCACAACATTTGCCTATCCTGGGTCCTTGGGAATGACTCAATACAGTAGGTGGATAAAATTGCCAAACGCAGTCAAAACATCTGGCTGACTGTACAATGAAACACAATAATGTAAAAAATAATTGATTTTACACACACACACACACACACAGAGAGAGAGAGAGAGAGAGAGAGAGAGAGAGAGAGAGAGAGAGAGAGAGAGAGAGAGAGAGAGAGAGAGAGAGAGAGAGAGAGAGAGAGAGAGAGAGAGAGAATGTACAACATGGTATTAATTGACACATATTGACTCCATTGTAGAAGGATATGGCTTCTTGAAATAGCAAAATCATTGTATGATTTTTTTAAATGTGGGATTTTTGTTTTATATCTGTGGAAAGCCACAGTCCTGTTGAATTATATGGCTTGGCGAAAGTTTGTTCCTATGGTTTTGTTTCATAAGACATTGTGCAGTTTCTGCCAGCTCCTACCGCAATATGCATATATTCCCCATGCATTTTCTGAGGGTTCAGCACTTTGAAGAGGAAAAAGGCAGGAAAGTCCTGCTCTGTGAATGAGACCCACTCTCAGCTGGAAGGTTAAGATAGAAGGCTATACATTTTATATCAGTAACAGATACTGTTTTCTCAAAATTTCATTACTTTGTTATACATTATATGAAAGTTTATGATATGGTGACACATCTGCCTTTTAAAATATTGCTTTAAAAAAGTGGTTCTCATGTGAACAAGCCTCAGTGAATCTTAGAAATGTAGTGGTGTGTCCCATTTGAATTTAGATTCAGTTTTTATGGAGCCAATCTTAAGATTTAGGTATGCTTCTCCCACAGAGACCATCATTGTGACTCCCAATTGTGAGCACACCCTTAAACAGACTGAAAATTGTATTGTAATCAATTACCTTTTTTCCTAGTGTTCTGATCATTACTCTTTTTTAATTTATGGGAAACCTAAAACAAATATATAGATGATTCAAATTCTTGTTTTTTAAAAAAAGTAATTTAAAACCATTTTTCCACTTTTACTGCTTTCCATGTGATACAATTATTGCATGTGTGTGCACACTATGTCTGTGTATGTGGCAATTTCCCAATTCCTAGCTAAACTTTAATTAAACTGTCTGATTTACATCCCATCTGGATACACGTTGGTTCAAGCTGTAAAATGAAGGAAACAGCTGGAAGATGTAGGGACATTATATCCATTCTATTCTTTGAGGAATTTCATCTATCATATAGTAACCCGGGTTCATAATTTTTATTTTATACATTGTCCTTCAGTTCCTATATGCCTTAACTTGACTATGGCTTTATGATTATCAGCATAAAACACATCTGGAAATATTTTATAAATGTGATGGTAATCTTAAAAATGCATTATTTTAGTAAGAGTTAGATTATCCTAATTCATCATTTAATATTTTTGTAATGCTCTAAGAAAACAACCCCTTACTTCCTTAGTTTTCTATGCCTTTTTTCTCAAGGAAAAAAAATAAGTATATAGATATACAAATTCAAATAGAAAATAAAGTACAAATGCAAGATTTTTTTAAAAAAATCTATATTTTACTCTTATTGCTTAAAATGTTTCATACTTTTCTATCAAAAGAAACTTAAAATAGCTATTATAAAAGATCTTCACTAAAGCAGTGGCACAAGAATCAAAACTAGCAGTGAACTATTTTAAAGTGTTGTAGGTCAACTTCAGATGCTATATAATCCCATAATCTGGCAAAATTAGTATGCCGCCCAGAGTCTCTGTGGAGTGGGCGGCATACAAATGCGACCAATAAATAAAATAAATAAATAAATGAAAGACATGGTTCCAAAAATAAGTCAGTCAGTCAGTAACACAACACAACACAACCAGAGGTGGGTTCCTCCCAGTTCGGACCGATTTGCCCGAACTGGTAGCAACCTGCTGGTGACATCACAATGACACCACGTAACCGGTTTGGTCGGTGCCGGTCCATGGTTGGTGCCGGTCCACCATCTTTTTTTTGAATTTATTTTATTTTATTTTTTTTTATTTTTTTATTGGAATTTTTTTCTGGGTTTTTTTTTCTTCTGCGTGTGCACAGAAGCCAAGTTTCTGGCATTGCGCATGCATTGCGATTTTGTTTTCGGCTTTTTGGGGGGAATTTTTTTATTTTTTCAGCACTGCGCACGCGCATGCGTGCCCATGAGGCACGCCCGCGCAGCTCGGGAGGAAGCGAACCGGCAGCGAGGTAAGTTAGAAGCCACCCCTGGGTTACATAACATAACATAACATGAAATCTCTAAAATTGGGAAAAAAGTGATAACTGTATTGTCAACAACTTTGTTTCAGAAGTGTATGTTTAAAGGAAGTCATTCTAGCAGTTTTTAATGGCTGAAATCATGTGGGAAAAGGCTTAAAACCCACTTAGAGATTTTGATTTCATGTTTTTTAAAGATCACAGTTGGCTAATATAAGGACAGTATTCTGTGTTTTCTTCTCTTAATCAAGTCAGCATTCTAGTAGACATATGTAGCTTCTGAACAATCTTACTTTATTACAGTGATAAAATAAGCAATAATAAATAATTGAGGGTATTTCTTTCTATGTGGAATTAACATTATAGTTACTATAGAAGCTAAGATCCTGGATGGTACCATAAATACCCTATAATTATTTTCTTAATGTATCACTATGTCTATTAGACAAAAAGACAATCCCTTTGATTGTGATCATTGATTGTATCACATCTTCCTTCAAGTCTAACTATTGATACACAATGAGGAAATGAGGGAGGAAGGAAGGAGGGACGGAAGGAAGGAAGGAAGGAAGGAGGGAAGGAAGGAAGGAAAGCAAAAGAGAACAGGAGAACATCCAAGAATCATTGACAACTTTTTAATGGGCATTTGTGGTTCCTCCCATTCTCTTTTGTTAATTTAAGAGACAGAATGCTATTGCTCTACAATGCCATTTTTATTCTAGTTTTACTTAATGAATAGAGTTGAATAGAGTTACCATTCCATAAAAAATTGAACTTTGGAATAATGAAGTAGTCGCTATGTGAAAGCTCTTAAATTTATGGTGTAAACTGGTAGATTGAATTTTAAAATCCCCTGTTATTCTATTATAGGGATATGTATTTCAAGTTACATCAGAACTTAATGTACTAACTCATAGATCAGAATTAAGACAGTTTTAAGATCACATTCAACTTTTTAAAGATATGTTACTCAGTTTTTAAAAAGGATTAACTTATATAATGCCAAGGATAAGCCTAAACAATTATTTTGATGTATTGTCCATTCTTAGAATACTATTTATTTTTCAAACTTCACCTACACAGTATATATATACATACATACATACATACATACATACATACATACATACATACAGACACACACACACACACACACACACACACACACACACACACACACACACACATTATAGGGGTATTAAATTTATAGTTCCTTTTTCCTTTTTTACGCTGCAGAATTTTAGTTGTTGGTACATTCATTTTAAAAGTCAGCTAATTCTTTTGGGTTAAAATAAAATAACTTTATTCTTGGTTCACGATTATTTTGGATTCAGATTAAAATCTCTTTTATTTCCATACACCCTGATTTAAGTTTAGCAAGTATATACAGTAATTGTTAAAACTACGGCTTTTTAACTGATTGGATTTGATTCGTCTCTCCCTGCCCCCATCCTTAGTTCAATTTTCCTTTTTCAAAGAATGAGTTTCTCTCTTCTTCGGAAAGTTAAGCTTCAGTGACACTGAGTAATTACTTTTACAGCTCACATGCAGTTTGACTTTAAAATTTAATCTGTTCAAATCAGTTTGCATGACAAGTGATTGTGCTTAGCATGTTGCATGAATGATTCAGAGGATCATAATAGCTACCTTAATAATTTCTTATGAATGATTAAGAGTGATTGTATTACTAAATAGAAGTAGTTAATGGATTTTTAAGAACCAGCATTCCATAGTAAAAATTTTCTAGATCGTCAGAGAAAAATTCATAGTTTCTCTCTCTCTTTCTCTCTCTCTCTCTCTCTCTCTAGTAACCCCAGAGAGATGGAAAATCCTTTAAAGATTTACTAAGTAATAAATAAGTACTGTATTTTTCGGAGTATAAGACGCACCAGAGTATAAGACGCACCTTAGTTTTGGGGGAGGAAAACAAGGAAAAAAGGCCTCTGTTTGCTGTGTATTTCTGTGCATGTGTGCCTGACCCATAGAAATAGCAAAGAATTGGAGAAATGTACATTATGCCAGAAAGTTTTCTTAAATGTAGTCACACTAACTCCTCCCAATTATTTAAATAGATCTACTCCAAGGTAAGTCAGGATTTAACTCTAATACTAAACAGGACACTGTTATATTTCATACTATACTAAGTTTCCCTAGTTAATCCCACTGCAATGTTTTATTATATGCTGTATCTAAAAGCCAGTTGTAAATATTAGAAACCTAATCTGTGCTACTGATTTATGGTTTCAAAATTGAAAGCCAGTTTAATCTAATGGCTAAAACTAGTACACTGTGAGTTCTAGTACTGCCATGCCTTAGGTATGAAAGTTGGCTGGGTGACTTTAGGAGAGTCAGTCTCTTTCAGCCCAACCTACTTCATAGGGTTGTTTTGTGGGGAAAATAGGAGGAGGAAGGAGTATTGCATATGTTAACTGCTTTGAATTATGTATAATTAAAAAGTTATGATAAAAATATTAAAAATCACTATGTGATCTAAGAGCTGTATTTTAACTTTTATATTAAGTTAACCATTAAAATGTGGGATTTATGCACAAATCTATGAAAGTGTTTTCAGAAATGATTCCTGAACTAGAGCTCATTCTCAAGAGTGCATAGGATTTTCTTTTCTTTTTAATGTTGCGGACATTTAAAAAGTAAGAGAAAAGCATACATTTTCCAGTTGTACAGCATGTTAAAATCTAAATGGAAACACTGAAAAATCTTATTGGCAATATGCTTGTTTCTTTAGTATCTTAATAAAGTGACAGAATAGGACTCAGTGAAATATACTGTAGGTTGATTATCAATCTCTGCCAAGAATGTGGAATGCCTGTCTGGTTGATATTGACCGATCATCTTACTTATTTACTCAGCCATCTGTCCTGTTTAAGGAATGATTATTTACTCAGCTTCCGTTTATCTAAGTTCATTAAAACTCTTCTATTTGTCTATGATAAAAGTTAATTAGACACTCTTCTGTTTAGTTATGCAATCACACCTTGACATGATCTGTCTATATGTTATGTATTAACCATTTATTCATTGTAACTAAATTAATAAAAGTTAATCTTTTATACTTGTGTGCACAAAGAAAATGGCTATAAGAATAAACGCAAGTTCTGGGCAAGACAGATCTGAACAGCATACTCAGAGAGAACAGGTCTCTGAACAGCAGAGGCTTCGCACCCAGAGAGAAGGTCTTCCTAGCTCGGAACTGGTTTGCTCAAGAAAACCATGTCTCTGTGTTTATGATTCCTACACATACTAAATAAAACAACTGGATAAATGTATGGAACTAACTATCCATTTTTACTGAATAAAAACAGAAACACATCATATAATTTTACAGTATCACTTTCAAGAAAAAAAACTTGCAGATACGGGGTTTTTTTGATCACATATTATTTGTGAACTTTAAACTGATATTGATTTTATTATAATCATTGGGCCAACAATGCTTACAGAAATGCCAAACACAAGCAGTTGAATTTACTAATGATATTGTTTTTATTTCCCCAGAGTGCAATTGATGGATGTGATTGCATCATGGGACATTTAGAAAGTGGTACAGGTAGTCCTTGACTTACGACCACAATTGACCAAAAATTTCTGTTGCTAAGTGAGACAGTTGCTAAGTGAATTTTGTCCCATTTTACAATATTAATTGACTCACTGCATGGTTGTTTAGTGAATCTGGCTTCTCCATTGACTTTGTTTGTCAGAAGGTTGCAAAAGGGGATCACATGTCCCTGGGACACTGCAGCTGTTTAAATATGAGCCAGTTGCCAAGTATCTGAATTTTGATCACATGACAATGGGGATGCTCAACGGTTGTAAATGTGAAAAATGGTCATAAGTCACTTTTTTCAGTGCCGTTGTAACGTCCACCAATCATTAAATGAAAGGTTGTAGGTCAAGGGCTACCTGTACTGGCAAATCCAGCTACCTATTCTGAAAGTTCTTTGTGTCATGGTGTTGTGGGATGGCAGGAGGGGAGAAGACAGGTACAACTCTAATTGTCTGTCAGTATAAAGTAGTCTTTTATTGATAAAATTTATCATGTGCTAGCAATGGATGGAGAGTTCTATGTAATTGTAATAAAACAACAGTTGCTTGGAATGAGACAGTTATATTTTATTGCAGTGATTTGAACCATCTCATAGCATGTATTTTTCATTTATTCTTTACATTTTAACTCTATAGCATTTTATCCAATAAAATGTAATAAAAACAAATCTTTTTAAACAATGAACATTCAGTCCATAATGTAACTCTATAATGGATTTTTTTTAAAGGAAAGTCATAGATATGTCACAATGAGGGGAGGAAAGATAGATAAAATGTCTGATTATAGATTTAATCGCCGCCCCCAGACACACACAGACACACAGACACACACAAAGACAGAGACACAGACACAGACACACAGAGCCACATACACCATAATACACTTTCTAGGTCCTGCCTCAGATCAGGGCTTTCTCAAAATCCATTTCAGGAAGGAAGGGACAGGATACTTATCATAAATTAAGAGATTCTCTTAGGTAGAAAAACAGTTTCTCCCCAAAACATATTATGGTGCATATATACCTAATAAGCTATTCAGACTTTTAAATAGCTGATCAATATTCTTCAGCTCTTCTGAAACAGATGTTAAATCTCAACTACTTTATAGTATCATCAAAAGCTTCCCATTGAATAAGCATCCTGTAACTCTAGTTAGCAGGTGCTTTTGCTGTAGTTTTATTTCTAGGTCATGTGAGAGTGTATAAATGAACATCAGGCTGTACTTAAACATTTTGACAAGAACATTCACAGTTGTCAGTGAACTGATATTTGATGCCTGGAGGACTATGACACATTTTATCTTCAAATTTTAATTCACTTTTGTTTCTAACATTAGGAGTAAGGAAAGTATTATTATGCGATCATGAATACACACACTTTCATAATATGGTCATGAATACATACATACAAATTCACAAGTTATAATCTTTTAGAAGAAAGAAATATAATTAAAAATAAATAAATTAAAATCCATCATATTAATACTAGCGTGTTTTCTTTTTTTTGCTTTACCTGGAAACAATTTTATATTTTAGTATTAACTTTCCACACAAATATTTTTCTAAACTGGGCTTCTTTTAAAAAAAACCTTCTTTCATTCCTCCCTCCCCCCCTTCATCTGTGAAAAGCAGCAATATTGTTCTTACTTATCATTGTAATGAGTGAACGAAACAACTCAATAATGGCCATGGCCTCAATATAAGCAAACAACAAATTGAATTTTGCAGGTCTTTTCTTTGCAAGTATTCTTTGCAAGTACTATGCAGACAGTGATATATTTAAGACTACCATTTTATAGTCTTTGACTCAAATATAAATCAATCATGCCATGAAAAACTTTGCAGATATAGATAATATACCTGCTTGATTGGGACAAATCTGGCTATATCCCACTATTAATATTTTGTGGTGGGGGGGAGGTTTTCTCTAATAATATAGTGTTTGTTCCTTGCCTAGTTTTCCATAGTGTGAACTATCTGCTTCATTACTAATACACAATGTCCTGAACAGAGGACAATATGGATGTTTATAAATGATAAGCAGATAGCATTAAGACCCAACTATTTTGCCTGAGTTTCAAGGAATATTTTAAGGAGGCCTGAGAGGTATCCCAAAAGCTGGTATAGGAAGTTAGCACCTACCCCCCATCCTAGAGGAATGAAATATTTTAGGAAATATTAAAAATGGAGAATATTATATTTCCCTGGATTAGAAAATGGAGAAACATGTTTTAGGCAGAAAAAGACTCACTCTTAGTAGCCCCCACATTTGTCAATGGACCATTAAGACTAGAGCAAACTCACACATTCCCCCCACCTTTGTTAATAGCCTGGGCCAGTCTATTCTACATAACAAAGATCTACCCCCTTCAGGCAGACCCATCTAGCAAACAGAAACTCACCACATGGCACCTGGGAAGATTGCATCAGCCAGCACTCAAACTAGCCTGGGACACAGACAAAGCCTACAGAGTTAGCTAAGACCCCCACCTCCTGGGAGTCTGACACCAATGGGATACATTTCTTACACAGGAACAGGAAACTCTTAAGGTGGGGCCCAACAGGGGGTATAAAACTCAGGCACTCTCAGCATCTCAGCCCTTCTCTTCTTCTTCAACATCTTCGAGGCATGTGATCCCCCTTTTCCCCAGGACCTCAAACCATGTGGTCCTGCTGTCCACCATTAAAACCATCTTTCCAAGCAGTCACCATGCTTCCAGTGTCTTTTTCCCCACTTGGAACCGAACCCAGAAGGATATTCCTTACAACACTGGTATACTATGATTCTATGAAATTAACTTTATAGTATATCACCCATTCAACATTACACCCTGATTACATGAAAGCATTTTGCAGGGACTACTAGGCAGCCTATAAGTTGAACTTAACACTGCCCATAACTAGAATTTCTGTTGGTGTGGTTTAATAGGGAGTGAGCTCTGTCAGAAGAACTGGTAAGCATGCCTGGCTGTGATAATAGTATTTGACTGGGACACTAAGTCTGATTGCTCTTTCATTTTTCCACAATTCCTCACTGCAGCTCACCAGGAGAAACCAAAATGGTGATTAGATACTGCTCAGACTGCTGAAAAGGAGAAGCAAAAGACAGTGTAACCATTAGCAGCAGATCCTAACTGTTATTTATGGATGTCAAGTGTTCTTAGTGTCTGTAATCAAAGGATCCAAAAGAGTTAAGATTTATGTTAAACTGAGATAAAATTAATAGCTTTATATTGCATGTGTGTAGCTAGAAAATATATTCTGAGAAAGTATTCTTATTGATATTGAAAGTTTGGAAATAAAAAATAGAAATGATATTGAAAATGTGATATTGATATTGATCTTTGAAGACTAATAGAGCACATCTATTAATATTATCTACAAGTCAGACGACATAATGAAAACTCCTTAAATTCACAACATGCGTAGACTTAATTGTAGTTTCAGTTGAGAAACTCTGAACAACCTAAACTAAGCTGAACCCAAAAATGATAGGGTATTCCTGGAAGCTTAGCACTCAGACAAATCAGCAATCTATAGGTATATAGAGATAAACAACATTTACAAACAATTGAAAAGAAATATAAAAAAAGCTAAAAATGAAATAAAAAGATCAGAACAATACCTTTTGCAAGGAACTACCAACTTAGACAAACAATCAAACAGTAAAGAGCAACCTAACCAAGGAGAAAACAACAACATCACCAACTCTGACAAGGCAAGCTACTGAATATAAACAGAGAGCAAACTCCACTCTCTTCCAACACTGAAGATATTATTTAGCTTGATAATGAAATGTCTGCAGGCAAACAACCAAGCTCAGAGAGCACCAAGGACACCACATCTCTTTGATACATATAGTGTAGGAATTTATCTCCCTACCCTAAATTTGATTAGAAGTGGCAGATAGCTGTAATAGATTAAAATAAATCATTTTCACTGAATTATATTGTGGGAAGTGAGATGATGTTTCCAATTAGATGGTGGCTGGATATATAGCAAATATGCTGATTTTTAGACTGTTTCAAGCTGTTCCTCTAACATAGTTGGAATAGGCACTGCTTAATTTAAATCAAGTAACCAAATAGCAGAATTAATTTGAAACAATATTTCAGACATTTCAGCAGTTGAACCATAGTTAGGTCCTCAAACTGCATGACAGATGAAGTAATAGGTGGTATTATAAGAAATGCAATTTTAAAAGAAAGATTCTGAATTTAAATTTTATCAAACATGTGAACCTAATATTTTGTACCACAAGCATCTGAAATACCCTATGAGTGTTTTTGGAATTTTCTGCTTTCATGACACATCTTGTCTTTCTTTGAAATGTTGAGGGCGGAATTGGATGAATTGAGATTGCCCCCATGTTGCATCTCCTCCTTTGAAGATCCTGGTATGACAATTGTCTCACTGAAGAATTGTGGGAGATGAAGCAAGTGGCATATGAACTTAGAACAGCAGTGAAAAAAATGTGACCAATTATAGTTACACACTGAGATTGGGAATCTATGATGGCAATAAAAGTGGTGAAGTGTGCTAAATGTGAGAGGCTTATTGCATGTGCACATTTCCAGTTGATTTGTGTGAAGTCTTGGGAATTTATCTGGAATTCTCTTGAGCTTGCAGAAATCAAGAATGTGGATAGAGCAATGATGGCGAACCTTTTAGACACCGAGTGCCCAAACTATATGTTTGCGCATGCATGAGTGCCAAACTGTGCACTCATGCATGCGCAAACTGAAAGGTGCTCACAAGCACGTGAACACACACATGCGCAGACATGCGCACAAGACCAAAGACCAGCTGGCTGGTGGGAGGTGGGGCATCCCAACACCAGCAGCGCGGCAAGAGATAAGATCTTTTTCTTTCATGAGCTTCTGTTTCGTCCTTTGCAGGCAAACAGAAGCTCACGAAAGAAACGCCATGGAGATCTGACCTGGGGTGATGGCGCATGTGCCAGTAGAGAGGTCTCTGCATGCCACCTCTGGCACACGTGCCATAGGTTCACCATCAAGGGGATAGAGCCTTTTGTGACATGACTCTTATCACCTATAGTCTGAATCCATCTGACACCTGGCTTATTTGAGATGCTGGGTGGAATGGGTGGCTGGATTTGGGAAGTGGTTAATATATATTTTGAGGAGAAAGTTGTATCAATTGCACTGAAGGAGCTGGTAATGCTCCCTTTTGCATGGCCATCTCTTGATTCAGCTATTTTGGACAACTACTGAACAGTCTTCTATATTCTCTATTTAGGAAAAAATCAGTGAAGGTAATGGCACCTTAAACTAAAGAAATTAAAGAGGAAATTGATTTTTTTGAACTCTTTTCTGTCAGGATTCAAGCTTGGGTATGGGCAGAAGTGGCATTTATATGTGGTGGAGAGAGTACGTATATGTAGTTTAAGGTTGAACTGTGAAGTCCTGGGTGCTCTCTGAGCTTGATTGTTTGCCTGCAGACTTTTCATTATCTAAGTAGGTAACACCCTCCATGCTAGAAGGGAGTGGGATGTGCTGTCTGTTCATGTACAGTAGCTGCCCTATCAGTGTTGCTGGGAATATTTGTTTTCTCCTTGGTAGTTCCTTGATTAGGTTGTTATTTACTGCTTGACTGTTTATCTCAGTTGTTAGTTATTTGATTAGGGCATTGTTTACTACTTACCTGATGGTTTGTCTGGTGTTAATCCCTGCTTATCTTGGTGTTGATTGTTGACAGGGAGTTGTTCTGGCCTTATTGTTCCCTTTCTAGCTTTTTATATTACCTGAACATGTTACCTTGTCTGGTAATGAAAGCCCTGCAAGAAACAATATTGTTTATAGAAAGTTACTTTATCTTCAAATCTGTCATGCTCATCAATTAATACAAGTTATGGGTTAGTTAAGGATTAATATACAAATCAGGTCTATTTTTCTTTTTAACATCTGCTGAAATTAGTTAGTTACCCAAAGAGGGCCTAGGGGGAGGGCCTTCTCTGTAGGGGCCCCTGTTCTCTGGAACCAACTCCCCCCGGAGATCCGGATTATCCCCACCCTGCTGGCCTTCCGAAAAGCCATTAAGACATGGCTCTTCCTGCAGGCGGGGTAATTTTGAGACAATATTCATCGGATGTCTCCCCCATGTATGTTTGTGTGATATAGATGTTATTAATTGTTTTTAAATTGCTTTTTAATGATTTGGTTGGTTGTTTTATTAAAATGTTGTACGCCGCCATGAGTCCTCAGGGAGTAGGGCGGCATAGAAGAACCTCCAAAATAAATAAATAAATAAAATAAAGATTAATATAAAAGCTACTAAAAGGTGGGATTTTTAAAAATTTAATGGATAATTTAGGGTTGGTTGATGTATGGAGACAAAGAATGGAAACTAAGGAGAATATGCTTATTTTTTAGAAAAACATAGTTCCTTTTCAAAAATAGATAGGATTTGGATTTCAAGAGACTTGGTTACTAAAATTTCTAATGTGGAGATTTTATTAAGGTCTTTTCATATCATAACTCTGTGAAAATGGTTTATTTTTTTAAAACTAGTTACTTCAGATGAATTTTAAAGGAAAATCATTATAGAAACATGAAATTGTCAGGGAATATGGCAAGAAATTAAAAAAATATTTTGCTGCTTATTTGGTTTGGAAGAAAGAGTTGGTGTTATTAAGAAATAGAATTGGATTTAGAAGTTTGGAATCTGAGGTTTGGGTGATATAGATACCGTATTTTTCGCACTATAAGATGCACCGGACCATAAGATGCACAGTAGCTTTAGAGGAGGAAAAAAAGAAAAAAAATCTGCCTCTGCCTCCCAGCATCCATCCAGTATTCATCTTGCAAGCATCCTTGCAGCAAACAGCGTGGTCAGATTCAGCATGTTATCACACTCCCAGCATGTGGCTCGTCAGGGCTCCGCTCCGTTGCACCCACCACCGGTCAACTAAGCTGAGCTGCTGCCGCCGGAGAACTCTGGAGCCTTTGCTGCAGAGCAGTTGATTGGTGGTTGGATCGGCCTCCCGGAATACTGCCGATCAGCTGTTCTAGGCTGTTCATTTGGCAGCGGCGATCGGCAGCCAATCAGCTCTTGGCAGAGAAGGCTCCAACGTTCCCTGGTGGCGGCAAACAGCGGCAACGGTGACAGCACCAACCCCCCTGCCACAATATTCATTCTACAGTATAAGATGCACAGACATTTCCACCCATTTTTGGGGAAAGGGGAAGTGCATCTTATATTGCGAAAAATTTATTTATTCCTGTGATAAAGTTAAAGTAAATGTACATTTAAGGAATCATCATGTCGTGCAGGCTGTTCTTAAAGTATGGAATGAATAAATATACACTTATATTCTATCTGAAAACACCTTTGTGTGTTTAATACCAAGAACCCTTTTATAGATGAGTAACAATAAGTGAACATAAATGGTTAACTTATTGTGATGTATTAGAATTCTCTTGAGGAAATTATAAAAGAAAATCAAGACTTAATAACAGAAGGATATGCTTATCAATTGTTTTCTTATGTACAATTAATAGAAAGGTTTTACATGGATAAAAGACTGTGGTTTTGAAACGAATAAGGCTGAGTTTGTACTAAAGATGAATATGTTATTGCTAAAATATATAAATATTTGTTGAGATATGGGACAGAGAAACAAGTGAGAAAATGTATGACAAAATGGATTAAAAAATCAACCATAGTGTGCCTATGGACCAATGGGAATATATGTGGTTGAAAGGATTGAAATTTACATTATGTTCTGGCCTTTAAGAGAATTTTTATAAAATGATCTATTATTGGTATTTGTCATTAGAGAAATTGTCAAGAATGTATAAAGATACTTCAAATCTTTGCTGGAAAAATGTTTTTTATCAGGGCAACCTGGTCTATCCAAATATGGGACAGAGCATACTGCTTCCACTTTCGCCTTTCAGCCCCAATCCAGGAGCCCTCAGTTAGAGGTTAATTTGTTGTTGTTAGTTGCAAAGTCATGTCCGACCCATCGCGACCCCATGGACAACGTTCCTCCAGGCCTTCCTGTCCTCTACCATCCTCTGGAATCCATTTAAGCTCACGCCTACTTTAATACATCTACCTAATATGTAAGGCAAGCAGCCTGGGTTTGAATCCCAGAAAAGTATGGCTAGCTGACGAGAGCTAACTAGCTTGAAATAGATCTATACTAGTCTCCCTTTATTTCTTTGTTGGTAAATATAAATTTAACACAAAAACTTTACTGGAAATGTAAACAACATTATCATAGCTGGAGGAAATGTTAAAAAGCTATTTTACAAACACACACACACACACACACACACACACACACACACACACACACACACACACACACACACACACACATTTTTTGGATACAAATTCAAAAGATTTCAAAGGTTAAAATACAGCTGAAACCAGAGACCTTTCTTTGGAGACTAATTGATAAAAAGATAACTGCAGCAAGACTTCTATATGCTAAAAGTGGAAAAGTTCAATAATACCCACAACTGAGAAATGATTGAAGAAGATTGAACTTGCAGAGACAGCTAAATTAACTTCTTTGCTTAGAGAAAAAACAATATCTGCATTTATGGCTGACTGGAAACCCCTTCTAGACCTTTGGCGTAAAATGGAAAAAATGTACTTCTGATTTGTGGTTTTGATTATTAGAAAAAAACAAACTAACCCTGGATAATAGAAAATAGTGAGCTTTCTTTTGCAATCATAGATACATGTTTTTCTAACTGTACTTATATTTTATGCAAAGGAAACTGGAATCTTCTTCTTTGTAATTCGTTTTTGTCTTCCTTTCTGTACTTATGTCTTTTTCTTCTTCTTTTCTATTTTTCTTCTTTTTCTTATTATTCAATTGTCCCAAAGGTGCTTTTTCAAGAGGAAACTGGACTTTCTATTTCCAGTTGCGTCTTGAAAAAGCACCTTTGGGAGAACCATGACCTGGATGACTGAGAATCTCCATAGACATTATTAAATTGTGTTAGTTTTTATGTTCCATATACTGTACAACTTTTAATTAAAAATATTTAAAAAGGGGCAAGAATAGGGACCTGATATTCTATATGGCCAAAGTCTTTAAATAGATTGTTGCACATCTTATTTGTAAGCACTTGCCAGCATGTTACCTACTTCATATCTACTTCTTTTATAGAGTTATTAGTTTAGTAGATCAGGGAATGTCATAAATATAGTATACCTGGACCTCAGCAAAGCCATGAATCCCTCCCTAATATTCTCTTTAATTGAACAGTTAAATATAAACTAGATTGTACTATTGTTGTATGGCATTACAGTTGATTGAATGACCAAACCTAAAGAGTGTTCATTAATGGATCCATTTCAGCTTGGGTGAAAGTACAGAACTAAATTCTGAGTCCTGAAGTACTGAGCATTCTATCTTGGTTTTTTCCCCTCGTGTTCAGTGTTTTTATCAGTGTTTGGATGGGAAGCTGATAGGGTCTCTTCTCAGTGGCTGTGTCTGAAAAGTCTTGCTTCCTGACATAAGGAATGTCCTTAAAGAAAAAGTTTAGGCTGTTTGGATAATGAGAGTAGAAGGCCTACCATTAATTAATTTTCTGTAGGGAAAATTTTATTGTATTTTTTTTCTGTGTAGTATTCCTTGTATTCTAGGAAGTAGGCAGTATATAAAACTGAATTACGTAATCTATTTTTATAGGATCAGATGATATTTAAATCAATTTTAGTCAGGGTTTTGTCTTCTGCTGCTGTAAATATTTTCATAGCAAGAGTTACACTGAAGAAAGATTATCCATTACTGATTACTGATAATTGTTTTGAGATTCATAAAGAAGAGTCATTATGTACCTACACAAGTGGATTTAACCCCCCCCCCCATTTCTTCGGTCACATTTCTATTATTTTAGCTTGTATGTGACACATGCCATCTACTGGTGGTTTTCAGAGTTCTCTGTAGATTAAAAAATGTGTTTTTAAAAAGCTGAGCTAGTGTCTGTAGTTTTTAATTTGCGTTAAGTCTGAATCCTCTTTTGGTATCAAAGTAATGTTAGCTTCCATCCATGATGGTGGTATTTTCGCTTCAGATAGGACTGCATTGTATACCTCTAATAATGGTTGGCCCAGAGTATCTTGTAGCTCTTTATATATTTTTGCCGATAGCCCATCTGGGCCAGGTGTTTTGTTATTTTTTTGTTTTTTAATCACCTCTGCTAGTTCTATCATTATTATCCCCTCATTCAGCATAGATTTCATTGCTTCTGCAACCTTAGGCAAGTTAGCTTTTTCCAGGTATTGTAATATTTTTTCTTCTGGATGTTGCTCATCATCATCATCATCATATAGTTTCCTATAGAAGTCCTGGGTACTATTCTTTTCCCCCCTCAATTTGATAATGTAAAGTTCCAAGTGTTACACTGAAGAAAGATGATCCATTACTGATTACTGATTATTGTTTTGAGATTCATAAAGGAAGAGTCATTATGTATCTACACAAGTGGATTTAATCCCCCCCCCACATTTCTTGGGTCACATTTCTATTATTTTAGCTTGTATGTGACACATGCCATCTACTGGTGGTTTTCAGAGTTGTCGGTAGATAAAAAATGTGTTTTTAAAAAGCTGAGCTAGTATATTCGAATGCCTACTAATGCCATAGAGAAGGTGGTATAGAATAACAGTAGAACTGAATTTTTAAAGTACTTATAACATTTGAAATGTATCCTGATTTATTTTTATTATGTTGGGTTTTTTAAATGATAGTTTCTGCTGCAAATAAGGGGTGTTACTAATTACATCATTTAGGGAAACATCATTAGTAATGAAATAAAGAATCTGAACAGTGATATTGAGCCTGTGACAAACATATTTATTACATAACTTTTTGGATAATGCTAGTATTATATAAAAGTAGCAATGATTAGTGAGAGAGAAAGACTGGCAAATGTAAGTCTTTGTTTCATATAAGTAATTTGTCTTCTATGGTTATAGCAAGGGCTTTAAAGCAGAATGTTTTGTACAATTCTGAACTCCATAGGGTTTCTTACTATAAAATTTAATATATTCCTTACTTTTAAACTAAATAAAATAAAAGTATGTATATATCCAATCTCTGCATAAAATCCATATATCAGCAGAATACTCACTGATTAACAATGAGAAGCAGGATTTATTTCTGAAAGAAAGCAATATCCTTTGATACTTATAATATTTTATTAAATTAGATTTAAATTAACTTCTGCCCAGTGTTTGGTTCCTAAAGCAATCCTTAGTTTTATATAATGTAGTTTACTTTTTGTTCTTCTAGGACAAGGGTGTCAAACTGGTGGCCCGCTGGTCACATGCAGGGCATGCCCACCCCAGCTCCATGAAGGGAAAAAATGCTGCGATACGTCACATGATGGCAACGTAACGTAGCGAGTTTGACACCTGGGTTCTAGGACATTATGGACAGTAATTGGGTCTGACTCTTAGTAATAAAAATTATTAGAGAAAGGATATGTGTTTTATATTCCATGCTGTTCTTTTAATAGGATTAGAAGATTTAACATAATGTAATTGAAATATATGCAAATCCTAGAAAATCATTTGGCACACAATGCAAAATCAGATTGAAATATTGTCGTGAGAAAAGAATACAAGAGGCTGTGCATACTATGCTGCACAGGCTGTAATACTGTGTTAGATCTAATGTCTCAGAGTCTTGTGTTTATGAAACTCTAGTGATGTAATACTAATTTCTTAAACCAAAGGATTCTTTACATTTTGATTAAGTAGACAAAATTAACCCATCACACTAAATTATGTTTATGTTTAAATCCAACCTTTTAAAAAAGTGTTTTCTGCTTATTTTTGAATAACTACCGTGTTTCCCCAAAAATAAGACATGTCCCGAAAATAAACCCCACAGGGCTTTTTGGGACATGCATTGAAATAAGGCCCGCCCCAAAAATAAGCCCCCCAACAACTTCTGGGGGAAAGGGGGGGACATGCCGGGAGCCGCTCTTTTTGCAGCAGACTAGCTCGGCTCCTCTAGGCTCTGCCTATGGCAATTTAAAACCCGTTTCTGCCTGCGAGGAAGAGGGGGCAAACATCGATCCCTGCCTCCGCGCATGCAGGAGCGCATTTCAAAACGCTGCCAAAGGCAGCCCAGAGCCAGCGAACCAGTCCAGCAAGTGAGGGAGGCGTCAGCAAGAGGCGGAGCCAAAAGGGAGGGCTAAAAGGAAGCTTGCTTCTCAAGCCCTGTGCTTTTCTGGGCATTTCCAACTGATGTAGGCAGAGGCCAGATGAGCGCAGGGCTTGAGAAGCAAAACTTCCTTTTAGCCCTCCCTTCTGCCTGCGAAGAACAGGAGGCAAGCATCGGTTCCCTTCAAATCGCTTCAAAGGACTTTGGGGGTTTGGGGCGGGGGGTGGGGCAGGGCGTCCCTGTTGCCGCTGCTTTCCTCACTCGCACCGTGCCACGCCCCATCCCCCGCCCAAAACCCTCAAAGTCCTTTGAAGCGTTTTGAAGGGATGCGTTTTGCCTGCGATGAAGGGAACTGATGCTTGCCTCCTATTCTTCGCAGGCAGAAGCATGTTTTAAAACGCTACCGAAGCCGAAAGGGACAGCTAAAAGGAAGCTTGCTTCTCAAGCCCTGCGCTCATCTGGGCATTTCAAACTGACGCAGGCAGAGGCCAGATGAGCTCAGGGCTTGAAATGCAAACTTCCTGCCTGTGTTTTGAATCCTGCCTGCGATGAACCCAGAGCAGGCAAGCCAGTCTCCTGTAACTTCGGCTCTTCAGCTTCCAAATCCAGCCTGAAAAGCAGCCGCTCTGGATGAGCATCTCGCGCTGGGGCGGGGCGTGCATCTTCCTCCCCGCCGCTTCTGGATTTGGAAGCCAAAGAGCCGAAGGTTGGGAGAAAGATTTCTGCTGCTTCTGTCCCACCCGCCCTGCCAACCCGCAGAGCGAGATGCGCCTCCTACCTGGGAGTTGTCCCGGTACCTCGGTCGCATTCTTATGGTGTTCTCTCCATGGCAGCCTGTTCTAAAAGAGAATGTCACACGAGTTCAAACTTCTCGAACTCGCGAGGTGTTCTTTTACAATGGGCTGCCCTGGAGACAACAGCATAGGAATGTGACGGAGGTCCCGGGACAAGTCCCAGGTAGGACGCCCGCCCCGCCTCGCCCCGCCAAGAGAGACACACCACTTACTGGAGTTTTGCAGCTCCGTGGTCTCTCGGCTTGTCTGTTTGTAAGTTTTTTTTCCTAAAGAGACTAGCCGAGAGACCACGGAGCTGGCAAACTCCAGTAAGTGGTGCGTCTCATGCCCCACCCACCTGCATCCCGAAAATAATAAGCCACCCCCCCCCGAAAACAAGGCCAGGGGCATTTTTGGGGGGGTCAAAAATATAAGCCCCTGTCTTATTTTCGGGGAAACACGGTAGCATTCATATTTCCCATGTTTTGCTTCCTTTTAACTATCATTTTGGAAATATATATATAATATATATTTTCTGAATTATTGTTTGATGTATCACTGTTTCAACAGCTATTTGGTGCAAAACTTTAGAAATAGCAGCTATTTCCATAATGCGGACAGCTGAACTTAAAAGCTTTTTTAAACATGAATAAGTTAAAAAGAAAATAAGTAATATTTTGTATTTTTAGTCACTATTCATCACAGAAAACAATAAGAGGGAAGCATCACAACTAAATACTAGGAAAAATTAAGAATATCAGGATTATTATCAGTGGAATTAATATATCGTAAACCAGCATAACTCATTGGGGAATTTTGGAGTTGTAGTCCATACATCTTAAAATTGCCAAGTGTGAAAAATACTAAGCATTGATCAACTGTTGTCATATATTTTGCTTGCCAATTATGGAGAAAAATTTAGCTTTCTGCAGCCAAATAGATTGCTCTACAAAGTTAGATGGCCTTTAAGATTGCAATTCTATAATCAAGTGTCAGTTTGTCAGTTCAGTGAAATTATTGAGATCTATTTGTGAGCAGTTAAGCTCACAGAATGCTGTAAAATAGCATTGTGAGCTTTTTATACTGATACTTTACATTTGAATGGCATTTCATATATTCAAAGAGAATTTTCACTTGCAAGACCTTTTTTCTTTAAAATACTTAATTTTGAAAAATTAATATAAATAGAGAATTAAGTCTTAACATTTTCCAGGAGACAGGACTGATTTAATCAACCTCATCCTTGGGTACATAGCTGAGTGAAACAAATCTTCTGATTCCATCTGTTAGACATAAAGGCTGTCAGAGAGCCATGACTTTCAAAGGAATTTAAAGGAAGCAACTGTCTTCTCTTGCCCAGAAATCTCTTAATAATCTGCCTGCCCAGAAATATTCTTACTGTTAAGGTGGCTCCATAAAGACGGGCAAGAAATATAATCTGTGCAACCTAGACAGATGGGAGCAAAGGAAAAATTAATAATCAATTTAAGGGCTAGATTTTGGGAGTTTATTGTATATGCATATATTCAACTTTTTAATGCCAGAAGTGTGAACGAATAAGTTTTAATGTAACTATATAACCTGAAGCAAATCTGGGTAGCCCTCAGTTAGTCAACAAGTCAACTTATGATTGTAAGTACAAAGACCGGCAATAAAGTGTCTTTTTCAGCACTGTATAATTTTCAATGGTTATTAGACAAGTCAGTTGACTTGTCTAATAACCATTGAAAATTATACAGTGCTGAAAAATACACTTTATTGCTGGTTTTTGAACTTACGATCGTTGCAGCATTCCTGTGGTCACACGAACAATATTCAGGCACTTTGCAACAAGTAGGTGTTTATGATATTTGCAGCATCCACAATCACATGATTGTGCAAAGCTTTCAAGTTGCCATAAGCAGGAGGGGAGAGGAAACTGACAGAGCTGCTTGGTTGCCCCAACTGAAAATATATTCCACACATGCCTTTTTACAGATTGTATCCTAGGTTACCGGAGTCAGCAGGAGGGGTGTGGGTTTTACAGCCCGTGGTTCATTGGAGAATGTGATTTATGACATTCCCAGGGAGAAGAGGGGAGACAGGGTCATGAGGCCCCGTAAATTACGTGGGGTCAGAGCTGACTCCACCGGAGTAATTGCCAGAATGTTGCTCCTAATAAATGACTGGATTTCTTTTGAATCTTAGCTTGTGGCTGATGAATTAATTAGGGCAGCTTTTGGAAACCTCACAGATTGCCATTTGTACACTTCATACCTGGCTTCTGGTAAGCAAACTCTTGCAGTGGACCGTCTGATTAGCTGCTGCAAGAAGATCACACAGACTGATTACAAACTATGGCATGACACAGTAGCAACAATGGTACATTGGAAGATCTGCAAAAAACACCTTTTACCTACAACCAAGAACTGGGGGGACCATAAAATTGAGAAAAGAATATAAAATGAAGAAGATAAAGTGTTCTGGGACTTTAAAGTTCAACTAGATGGGCACCGGCCAGATTACACCCCAGATTGTCAATAAGAAGAACAAAAAAAGTCTGGATTGTGGACTTGGCAGCACCTGGAGACAGCTGCTGCCAAGAGGAGAAGAGGAGAAAGAAGTAGAGACGGTAACAAAATACAAAGACCTAAAAATAGAAGTAGAACAACTGTGGCAAAAGAAAGCAAAGATAGTACCAATAGTAATAGGTGCCTTGTTTTGTCCCAAAACAACCGAAATACCACTTGAACATGATCAGCATTGGTAAAATCCCCATCAGTTAATTGCAAAAGGCACTTTACTAGGAACAGCTTGCATCATGTGACAATAACCTGAAGTCTATCAAACATCCGTATCTGCTTATCCCAAGTCCTTGGTTGATAAAAAATGCCAAATCCAATCAGAACATCTGGCTGACTGTGCAATGAACTATATGAAATTATAGTAGTAGTGGTATGCATTTAGGTTGAGGTTACCATGGCATTTATATATGAAAAGAAATTTAATAATTTGAATATAATTTTTACACATTATTACACATTTTTGGAAACCACTTCTCAGGCTTTTTGTAAGATTATGTGTAGAAAACTGTGATATTACTAATCAAATACATAATAGTATTTCCTGCCTAGGAAATAAGATTTATATTTTTCTAATATTGTCCATAGTGAATTATGATCAACTCTGATTGGTGTCCATTTTTCAGTAGTTATTTTAGGATTATTTTATACTACAGCTTTTCCCCGTGGATCAACAATTTCAAATTAATAATGTGACTGTGAACTATGGAAAGCAATAATATCAGCTTTTTAAAAATAACAGTCCACATATACAGTATTTCAGTTATAACTCTCCTTCAAGGAAATGAAATTTTAAGACCTCTGAGCTGCAGATAAAAATGCAGAGTTTAATGGAAACAAATATAGTAGAACACAATAATAGTGCAAATTAATTTTGAATCAAGAGTCAGGTGATTATTATGAGGAAATATTTAAAAGCAGTATTTTTTTTCATTTTTAACTTCCAATTGGACCATATTTGAATACTATGACAACATTTCTGTGAACATTTTTATTGAAGTCTATAGCATCTGCATTTTTCTGATGCTCATGTGTGTTCTGTGTTGTATACAATCATATAGATCTGGGGTGTCAAACTGGCGGCCTGCGGGCCGGATGCGTCACACATAGGCCATACCTACCCTGGCTCCACAAAGGCAAAAAACCTCATGATACATTATGATACATCATATGACATGACTGAGTTTGACACCCGTGATATAGATGAATGGAAAAAAAGGACAAATATTAGATTTGTCTAGTTGGTTAGTTTACGCTAAGCTTGCATCCTTCACATATGCTGAGTTTGCAATTTTTAGAATGACAACCTAGCAAAAAATGTAATTATGTCAATAAAATTTCTTGGTTGTAACTCTGATGTGAATAGAAAATTAATCACATTAAAATACAAAATGCAAATATGAATATAATTCATACAGCAACATTACGCTGATAAACTGATATTATACTGACACTTTCTTTAGAAGCAGCTAGCCATGTTGGTATGAGCTGACATGCACTCTGCAAATGTTTAACTTCTATGATTTCAATATGACATAGGCACACAATTTTCTCTTTGGTCCACCCTATTATTGAAATAACACATTAACCATAACTTAAACAACCGATTTGGGTTTGTACAAAAGTCCTAATAAAGATCAACTTCAATCTTAATATACTGAATGAAGCCATGAGATCTTATCTGTCCCAATTCAAAATAGCATATGAACACAAGTTATAAAAGATTCACATATCAGTGCAACTGAAAAGAAATGCCTTAAATAATGGAGAAATAAATTTACAGTAATAATGCCACTTTCACATATAACTAACTTTTAATAAACATGTGACTGATGAATGCTGAGCTTAATAGAAAATGTACGCTTTATATCTGACTTTTAATATATTATTAGAATAATTTATTTCAATAGCATTTAAATTAGATGTAATTTTACTGAGGGATAAAATCCCTGCAGATTTTACTCTGCTAGTCATTACTATAGAAGGCGGTGCTTATCTCCATTTTAAGGCCATTGACCAGTGCTGTCCGAAGACATGTGTGGCCAGTATGATGTCATGCAGTGCTGTTACCTTCCCACCAAAGTGCTACCTATTTATCTACTCACATTTGCATCAGTAGTGGGTTTCAAATTCCGTTACTACCAGTTCGCTATTGGTAGTGCGTGTGCACTTCTGCACATGCACAGAGACATCCAGGTGGGTGAGCAGAGCCTCCCGCCGCCGCTACCGGTTAGCCCGATCTGGGGTGACCCGGTAGCAACCCACCACTGATTTGCATGCTTTCAAACTGCTAGGTTGGCAGGAGCTGGCGCAAGGACAGGAGCTCACTCCACTGCATGGCGCTTGGGTCTCAAACCTGGGCTGCCAGCTTTCCAGCCAACAAGCCCAGTATCTTAATTGCTGAGCCATCCTGCTTCTCTACTGTGGGATAAACAGTTCTAAAATTATCTTTTATTCCATGACATTGATTATTTTAAATTATTATCATGCTTGATTATTTGTTTAGAGTTTTAGGAGCAGAACTGAAATGATTACAAATTAAATCCTACATTGCCAACAGACATATGGACTTATCTTGTCCAAAAATACAAAATGTATGACTCATTTTCTCTTTGCATTTCCACTGTAAAGAATGGGTGTCAACTTCCTATGTAATTTGATTTGTTTTTCCAGCAGTTTTGTTTGTCCATGCAGTTTTCTGCATGCCAAGTGTGGTCAATATTTGGTTTCCATAAAAGGTATGCGTTTGCTTTGAGGCTATCTTTTTTCCCTCTCTTGCCAAATCCACAACTGATGCACGATATAACTTTGGCTTTTGTTCTTAATTTAAACTTGGCAGAGTGCTTCCCTTTGGTGTAAAGCATAAAACAGCTTGCTCATGACACTGAAGCTAAGCAATTCTGCTGCTTGTGAAGTGTGTGGTTTACGTTTTATGGAAAGGACTTCTGTGCTTTAGTCAGATTCCAGAGCAGTGGTGAAATGTGCTTGGCTCTACCTGTGAAAATCCATTGCTTCATGGACTAATGTGCAATTAATGGAGAAGGCTCTAAAGAAATTCTCAAGAGATTGTTCCAGTTTATTTTTGAGGCTAAAGTTTCTCAAAACATAACTTTTTGATGACACCAAATCTTGAGCCAATATAGTCATCCAAAGCAGAAGCAAAAACTGCAGTACCAGAAAGAAAGAGAGGAAGGAAGGAAGGAAGGAAGGAAGGAAAGAAAGAAAGAAAGAAAGAAAGAAAGAAAGAAAGAAAGAAAGAAAGAAAGAAAGAAAGAAAGAAAGATTAGATGCAATTTCCTTTGCTAATGGTGGCTCCCAACTTACACCAAAAAAACTTAGGAGATAGGCTATGTTCTGAAATATATTTTAACTAGAAGCAAACCTTAAAAAGGCAGAGAATCTCCAGAGATCTAGAAAGCTTTCCTCTTTCTATTTGTAATACTTAC
The DNA here is from genome assembly GCA_023053685.1 of Diadophis punctatus similis. Taxonomy (NCBI): domain Eukaryota; kingdom Metazoa; phylum Chordata; class Lepidosauria; order Squamata; family Dipsadidae; genus Diadophis; species Diadophis punctatus. The sequence goes on along the minus strand of JALIGW010000004.1, from coordinate 42,040,216 downwards.
AAGTCAGGTGGATGTATTTATACATAAAATCTCCAATATCCAAAGCTTTCTGGTACATTTGTAGCACGCATTACAACAAAACCAAAAGTAAAGTAACAGTCAAAGAGCCAGTTTGATGCTCAGGTTAAGTTGTCAGGCTAGAAACCCAGAAACCTGGAGTTCTACTTCTACCTTAGTCACAAACCCAATGACCTTGGGCCAGTCAAATTCTCTCAGCCTTAGGAGGCAATGGCAAACCACTTTTGAAAAACCTTCTCAAGAAAGATGCAAGGACTTATCTAAGCAGTCTCTGAGAATTGGAAACAATTGAATAGGGGGGAAAACCCTCTAGCAGTTAAAGTAAAGAAACTCAAAGCATTAACAGTAAGTCATAGTTTGGAAAATAAAAGGACTTTCCTTCCTTCCTTTCATAGGATATGACTAAGGTGACCAGACGTCCCGCTTTTGGCGGGACAGACACGCTTTTCAAGCGTGTGTCCCGCGTCCCGCATTCTTTTCAAAAAGTCCCGCTTTTTTTAAAAAGAATGCGGAAGCAGCGGGACGTCTGGTCACCTTAAAGGGAAAGATGACCCGCGCGTGCGCAGAAACAAGCTGTACTGGCGGCGGTAGCAACAGCGCTGGCAGCGCTGGCGAGTGAAGTTGAAAGCCCTGCTGATAACATGGTAGGTGGGGGGGGGGTCGGGTGGATTTCCCCACCTGGAATGACCCCCCCAACGTGCGCGCTCGGGGAGGAGGCGGAGAGGCAGGCTCCTCCTGCGGGAAGAGCAGAGTCGCCCCCGCCCGCGAGCAAAGGGCAGCGTCGGGCACACCCCCCCCACGCCAGCCCGCATCATGGGGAGTGAGCGAACGAGCGAGAGAGGGAGGGGGCAACGGGCGCGCAGGGCTGCGAGGGAGTTGCGCAGGGAGCCGTGGTGGGACGCAAGGCGGCGGCAGGGACGGGAGGGCTCCGCGGCTGCGTGGGGAAGGAGCCCCGGGCTGGGCAGAGAACCTTTACCCTTCTCTTCCTCTCCTCCTCTTCCCCCAGTTCGCGGGCTTCAACTGCCGGGCATCGTCCGCACGGCACGGTTCAAGAAACCCCACTGCGCCCCGTTCCTCTTTTTCTCTCGCTCCCGCTTCAAAACTACTTCGACCTGGAGGATGCGGAGGAGATTCATCCGGGCCCAGCTATAGCTAGAACTACATTACCCATGAGGCCCTCTGGCCTAACCATCTGGTTGCATAGATTTATGAATAGACGTGTGCGCAGCCTGCAGCTGCCGCTTCAATTTTATACAATTGTTGGGCAGAAAACAACGGAAAACTCAGCATTTTAATTCAGTTTTGATTGGACAGAAATACATGCTTTCTTCACTTCCAAGTCTATTGGTTGTGGTGACTCCCCCCCCATCTGGATTCCGTTCAGCGCTAGAATTAGGCTGGCCGAGGCTCTCTGAACGGACTTATATGGAAACTGCATAACCTCCCGCCTCCCCCCCCAACCTGGATGCCGACATTTGCGTTATTTTGCCCTCTGCGCATGCGCAGCGTTCTGCGCATGCGCAGAGGGCAAAACTCAAATTGCGACGTCCAGGCGCCCCCCCCATGGTGTCCCGATTAAAAAAAAAAATCTGGTCACTTTAGATATGACAAAAGTGGGGAACTAGTATTGGAGAGGCACCTACTGTTTTGTAATATTTGCCTTAGTTTATCTGACTGAAATAACTAGATTATAGCTTTGAATGGTAGTTTTACATGTTGCAGTGTAGAAGAGTTTGCTCAGGGTTTGTGTACTGTTTTTATGCTTCTACTTGTACAAATAAAAATAAACAAAATCAAACCAGTTCTTTTTAGGTCTTTCTAGTGCAAATTTAATACTTTTAGGGTGCCTACCTACATGAGAAAGAACACTTTAAGAATCCTTCCCATGACATGTTCTATTTTGTTTTCCCATCTCAGGACTACAGAGGGTTTTCATTCTCCCAATATTCTCATCATTTCTCTGTGGTATGCACAACTACTCTTCTTAAGTGCAGATTTAGTTTCACATTGGCTGCAGGTCATAAAATAAATGCAAACCTACTGCATACAGTGAATTGACTTATAACATATGTCTTACAGATTACTGAAATGAATAAAATGTTAGTAAATCAAAATTAAGTGTCATTAGTGTGATTATAGAAGTATTTTACAGCAATCTAATACCAGTGGTGCAATAGCTCTTCCAGATACAGTTCTCCTTCTGATCTAAGGCAGATATTGCTGACTTATTTATATTTCTTGATAATCAAAGGCCTATCATCTACTTGCTAATGAAGAATCAATTTTGGGATGGTCTGGCCAGTTGTCTTGACCACACATCAGCTGAAGTCTGTATTAGATATCTGAATGAGGAGTTTGGAAAACAATATATGTATGATCTTCAGTTTCTTTCCTGCCACAAAAATGCTGGACATCATGCTATGCAACAAGACCAAGTTTTCCTTTCAAAACAATAGTTATTATTACGTTAAATTTATAAGACGAAAGTTCAGCTACTGAATACAGCATCCTGTTCTTAATTGTGAGAGTATTTTAACATTGGCAAATTATGATGCAATTTAATTTTAATGAGCTTTTTTCAATATGCTGTTTCTTAGTTAAATATTATTATTCTATTATTGAGATTTAGAATTGATAGAAAAACATGGTTATCCCCACAACTAGCACAAGCAATTCAGCATAAAATTTGCTTGTACTAGAGCCCAAGGGATTTCCTGGATAATATCTATGACACTGTTACAGACATTGCTATAACCACAGTTTTATAACCCCTTTAGTATTTGTAATTTAAAACTACCACTGTATAATTGTACAGAAGTGCTCAGATATATCTTGAAAAGTCAGATAGGATCGTATGAATAGCTAAATGTACTATTGTTGAGCTGAATTGAGGGGAAAGAAAACTTAGCATTCCATATGATTCAGATATGCAGAAGTTAACTGAACAGCCAGGTGCCTTTTTTATTCCCATCAATGGGGAAACATAAATCAGCACGCTGGTTTTGAGATTCAGAACAGGCTGTGTGGTATCCCAGAGAAGTCTATGAAGAGCAGTGAGGCTATTGTCAATTGTCCCCTAACACCGGCTGCAAAAAATGACCTCTTCCTTTTGCCTAATGCCTTTACAGTATAATCATAGAATTGTAGCATGGAAAACAGCCATTTAAGCCCCCACGTCAAACTCCACACTTCAGTGTGGGAAGCTATCTAGTTTCCATTTAACTATATCCAGGGAAGAGACTCCTGCACTGTTCTAGATTAGTTGCATGGCTTTGATTGTCTGGTGGGTTTTTTTTCACCCTTCACACAGTTTTTCTGAATCTTAAATCCATTATTTGATTAAGGGGTTACCAATAAAAATGAACTAAGATAAATATATTCTGACTTCTGATAATTACTTCATTGTTTGCTTGTAGCTCAAACTTTGGGGTAAGGGTGCAAACAATAGGTCTTGATCTTTTGCATGACATTTCAGTTCCTTGAAAAGTGCTTTCATATCTCCCTTCAGTAGTCTTTCCTCAAAGCTCAATGTATTTAGCTATTTAAATTTCTGCATATAATAACTTTCCTGCCCCCTTAACCAATTTTTATCTCATTATTTGAATCTGTTCTAATTTCTTTGAAACTTTCTTAAAGTATAGTATCCAGAACTCAACATACTTCTTGAAATATGATCTGACCAACGCAAAATAAAATAGATCAATTCCATTGGTCTCTCTTTTTTTGCAACCACATCACACATTGCTGACACATTCAATTTCTAACTAGGACTCAAAGATTGTATTAAGACAGGTATCATTACCAAGCCAGCTATCATTTATCCCATAGCTTTGCTTTTCATTTTCATTAAGTGAAGAATTTTGTATATGTCTTATTAAACTTCTTTCTGTAACTTTCGCCTCATTTCTCTAACTTACTAACTTCATTCTGACTCTTATGCTTAGTTGAAGTTAGATATATTTATGTTACCAAATTAAAAATGAAATAGCATTTGTCTGGAAATGATAAATCCATGCTGAATTCTAGTAATTGCTGCATTGTTCGGGGTTTATGGTCTGCTCTAGATTTTTCCCCCTTTGATAATAAAATAAAATTGACAAGGCAGTAGTTTACTATATCTTCTCATTTCCTCTTTTTAAGAGAGGAATAATATATTCTCTTCTTTAGTTACAGTATATGGCACTTTGCTATTTATCCAGGATGCTTAAAGATAATCCATAATTCAGTTAGGCTATTAGCTACTTCCGTCAGTACAATAGGAAACAATATATCTCTTAAGTATATGTAAGAGCTGTATGTGCTTTCCTCATTTTTTACTTCTCATATAATTACAATAATAGCCTAGGTACATGCCAAATATGCTGAGAAATGTTACTAATCTTAATAAAACTTCATTTTATTGTTCTTCTTGAATTTAGATTATTTTAAATCTAATTTAATTTAGTTTTTTAGTTTAAAAATACCCCACCTTCCCCCCCCCGGCTTCTCTTTAATAACAATTTCAGGACCCTTGCCTTACAAAAACTAGTTTTTCCTCTTTTCTTAAATGCAACAGATTCCCTGTATCTACAGCAGAACTTCCAAATAGAGGCGATTCCCTACTTGGAGGAGATTTGGGTACTATAACCAAAAGTGAAGTTTCAGTCATTGAATGAAAAAGAGAGAAGCACTTGTATGAAAGAAACCTTTATTTTATTGATATTGGTTCCAGATCATTCCAACAGATATTGAATTGCAATTTTAAAGCTATTAACATATTTCTAGCATGTTCACATGCAACAGATCAATAAAAAGTTAATTTGGCTAATGTTTTCTAAGAGCTATAACAGCTTTGGGCATTCAACTTATATTAATCATTGAGCAAATGCTTGAATGCCGCATTTAATGTTTGAGGGCATTATCAGAATCCTGTTTTAGGTGTCTTTGTCAAGTAAGTAAAGCAAGCTTATCTCATACAACTATATTTTTACAATATAGCTGTAAAAACAATAAAATTTTATTGCAACAATAAAATTATTGAAAGGCTTGTAGTGTTACTGTAGTTTTTATTTATCTTTATTAATTTAAAAACAAGCACATACATCAAGATTGCAACAACAATTTTGTATATATATTAGGGTAAACAGATTATGTTTACAAAAAAGGATAAATCCCAAATTGAGCCAAAGATAATTTTTCTCGTATATTCCAACACCTCCCATCTTTATACATCATTCCATAAAAACAATTTTGCATATTTTTCGTATCAGAGAACTAAAGATGGAGACTCGTAAGTTTTTCCAAGTATTGTGTGCTATAGTCAACTTTTGTTATATCTATGTTTTTATTTTCTTTAATCACTTCTGTCCAGAATCTTTGTAAAATCCCACAGGACCACCATATATACATATCAGTACCTTTTGCCAACCCTTCAGTATTTATGTGAGTAATTACTGTATGGGGATATGATACCATCTATTAATCACTTAAGTAATTTTCTTTGATCTTTGTTGATATAGATCATCATGTGTCGTCTAAACTATAGCCCAATGTGTGTCTGAGATATTGTTAAATCTGATTTCCATCTTTCTTTGAGGGAAGTTGATCCCAGCCCAGCAATTACTAAGAGAATATTATATATTTTAAATTTTAGACCTTTGGAGGACTTTGAAAGTTGTAACAACAGGTTTTCAAAGGTTGTTAACAATTGCAATGCTAACTTCTTAGATTTTTTTTGACAAAGGACTCATTTCATTAATTAGTAGGTAATTAAGATTCATACTTGCCAATTTTGCCTTTAAAATACATTATGAAATTATTTGATTATTTATAAAATAATCCTTTCATATGACAAGTTTTGCTGCCTACGCACGTTGCTATAATTATTCTCATTGCCTGTAGAATCACATTGTCTCCAGATACTTTACAGTAATACACAAACTAGAAATCAGTTTCACAGTGTACCGGTGTATATATACACCAAGCATTTTTCCTTAATACCAATATTCCCAGGTCTGGTCTTCAAAAATTCATATGATCACACTAGAAGGCAGCAAAGAGATAGAGAAAGCAGTAATTTCTGTATCAAAATCTAGTAACCTATGTTATTCAACAAAGGGTTATATTTAATATAACTTCCTAAAATCTATAATTTCAAATGTATTAAGCTTTGAATCACTTATTACCCAATTAAAGATAATTTAAGCCAAAGTACTCAAATTCTTAGAATATTGAGGTTGCAATTTCCAAGCGGGTAATTGCTGTTAATGCTAGAACTGGAGTAGTGTACAAATAATTTCTCAAAGTTTAGAGCCTGAGCAGCTAAAAGAAGGGTTAGGATTTAGTAATAGGCCCTCACAGCTGGAATCTCAACCATCTTGAGTTCAGGAGAGGCCATCCCTCCGTATAGCTCCATGGCTATAGTACGCTATTCTCAGGATAATGCATTCTATGAATTCAAGGCTGTGTTTGAGAGGTATTGGTAATTTTCATTGCTCTTGAGGTCTTACCTAGTATGGCCACACTGAAGAAGTTAAAGTCAACTTTTATATTTGATTCTGTAATTTGGTTCCACCAAACCAGTATATTTTAAAACAAGGTACAGCTATTGTAACCAATACATTACATACATTACAATACATGACTTTTCTGCCAATAAAGTCAATAGAATAAGATTCGTTATGCATTCAAAGAAAAAAATACCTATATTAGCCTTAATAGGCAATGAAAAAAGAGTGAGAAATCTCATAATTTTTTTACCATTAATTATTTTATAACTGTTATCAAAATAAATTAGGTGACAAAAATATATAAGCTTATATTTAAATCCTTTCTTTTCGACTTCTTCTCGTCTACAGTAAAGCAGTAAATGCAGTAAAGGTGCATGACTAAAATTATAGACAATCTTCAGAAAATTTAATATCAACGCTGTCTAATCTAGATCTTTAGTTCTTTCCATTTAAGTTGTAACTTTATTTTGAAAATACATTGAAATTACAACAGCACACAAATATGTTTAAAGAGTGGCATGGAAATTGTTTTTAAAGGCATTTTGCTCTGAATGAGATGTTAAATTATAATTTTGTACTCTCTGCAATTTATTTTATACCAACCTGCAATGTTTGGATGGAACATTAATGGTAACCAAGAAGAAACTTTTGACAAAGCAGAATTGCAACAAGGAATGTGAAAGCTGAGTCTTAGTAAAGCTTGGACACAGCCCTTCCAGCAGATTTATATTTTCCTAGGAAACATCAACCCCAAAAAATAGATATTAGGTTTTCATTTTAATTTATGGTTGCTTTGGACTACCATTATTATGAGCTTACCGTTTGATGGATATACGTAATTTGAGAAAGGTTAAAGTTAAATTCCCTGACTCAGTTCAAACAATCAGTAAGAAAGTGAAGATTTTTACTGGCTTTTAGGATTATAGTTGATGTATAAAATACTATTTTGTAGCATCCAGTTTAAGCAGTATTAGATGATAGCAGTCATTATTTGATCCTGTATACTGACTATAGTGCTGGTCTTTTCTGCCAGCTGTTTCTGTTGAAAGTTTATATCCTCCAATTCATGCCTAAAAACCTTATCACAAATAAACTGAACTGGTATTTTACTGCCTCCCAGAAATGGGAGGGTGCATTCATGAATGGCTTTTCTTCCTGAAAACTCTGCTTTCTTTTTTCAAAGACATATCAAATTAGAACCTTGAGAACAGCTGACCTTCTCTCCCTTTGTGTTGAAAAATGTTGACTGGGGAGATTTGATTCAGCCTTACTTTATAATGGAATGGTAATGCAACAGTATGTATTACTAAGAAAAAACTAAAATGTGGTTCTTAAAACATGGAATATCTTCATTGATCCTAAAGTTTCTTGATACTTCAATTCTAAATTTACAGTATATAGATTTTTTTACAGGAATTTTAGAGATTACATAAAGATTAAGGTTTAATTTTTAAATCAATGCTTACTTGCTATACTGCAAAACCTACCGGTAGGTATTTTTTTTCTTTTAATATGGAAGGTTTGAACTCAGAGGTTAAATATCAGTTAAAGTATAATTTGGTGGCATTTTTTTAAAAAAGTTACAAAGATACTCCCAAAGGTGCTTTTTCAAGAGGCAACTGGACTTTCTGGTTTTTCTTTGAAGATATTTTGCTTCTCATCCAAGAAGCTTCTTCAGGTCTGAAGAAGAGCTGAAGAAGCTTCTTGGATGAGAAGTGAAATGTCTTCAAAGAAAAACCAGAAAGTCCAGATTGCCTTTTGAAAAAAGCACCCTTGGAACAACCATGATCTGGATGACTCTCTCTATAGACATCTGCAAAGATACGATACTCAATATATTAATTTTCCTTCCAGACATACTTAATATTTTAGAATACTGGATGGCTTCCACATGTGCTATGTACATGGTTTATTATGGCAATTTCATGGAATCTCCAAACATTTTTCTAATACATTGTCATCAGTTCATGTTTTATCTCCTTTTCATTATTTGTTTTTCTTCAGAAGGATGATCTATATCAGGGGTCCCCAAACTTGGCAAATTTCAGACTTGTGGACTTCAACTTCCAGAATTCTCCAGCCAGCTGTGCTGGCTGGAGAATTCTGGGAATTGAAGTCCACAAGTCTTAAATTTGCCAAGTTTGAAGACCTCTGATCTATATGGACACATATAACCCAAGAAGTTGCTGTTGTTGTGAAATGTACATTCTGCTATTCTCCTTACATAAGCACTCCAGACATTTTGCAACAACTGAACAAAATACAACTAAATTAAAAATTATGATAAGAATCAATTAAAGATTAAGGGTATGTGTGGTATATATATATATTGCTCATGAATCCCCCTGCTTCATCATATTTGCCATCTAATATCTTTATCTTTTGTTTTTTTATTTATTTTATTGTGTTGGATTATTATGAGCCACCCAAAGTTATTGATAATCAGGTGATACATAGATTTAATAATTTTGTTTTCTTCCTAGCATTTTCCCACATATGCAAGGTTTGCTTTTCAGATCAATTGAGTGTAGATCCATTGGTTGTGGCAAGAATTGGCCGACTGGCTTGTCTCCTGAACCTGATATTGTTGGCTGAGAGAGAATAGCCATAACAATAGCAATCACACTTAGACTTTTATACCGCTTCATAGAGCTTTACAGCCCTTTTTAGGCGGTTTATAGTTAGCAAGTTTCCCCCAACAGTCTGGGTCCTCATTTTACCAACCTCAGAAGGATGGAAGGCTGATTCAACCTTGAGGTGGTCAGGAGTGAACTCCTGGCAGAATTAGCCTGCAATACTGTATTCTAACCACTGCACCACCACAGCTCCTTGGTGTAACTTGCCGAAAGTCACCCAGCTGACTTTCATGGCTAAAGTGGAGGTAGAAAAATCTCTTCAATCTCTTCATTCTCTTAAATACTGAGAGAACAGGAGACAAACACTCTCTTTGAAGAAAATGTACAGCTTGAAAGCTTAGTTCCCAAGTCCATTATTGAGATTACTATTGAGATTTGGTAATGGTCAGTGCTACTAAAGGTTTCCATGGAGTGAGTTAGCAAAGAGCAGAAGAACTAGGTGAGATCAGCATACTGATGGCATCTCACTAAAGATCTGAACAAAATCTCCCAAACTAAACAAAAAGACTAGATTGGTGCTGAACTATAATTCTCTAGCACAACAATCTGAGTGCTTCTCAATTGGAATACTGCAAACATTGCTCTCCCGTTCACAACCCTGCTAAGTTTGTGCATTTTCTGATTTCAAATTCAGCATAAACACACATTGTCTCCTTTGCTTCCTCCATTCTATCTATATGTGAGAAAATTTTATCTATGCTTATTGATGTTTCACACATCTGTGATATTATTCTGAAATATCATACTTTCAAAATACCAAAAATACAATTTTGAAACCTGTTCTGTACATAATTTTGTATGCTGAGAAAGGGAAACAGATGCATGAAGCAAATTCAAACTTTATAGAAAATCCTGCTAAATGATGGGTCTCCTGGGACAATTCCTTACACATTAATCTATGGTACTTTAGTTTACCTCATCAACTCTGTAAGCAAAAGACATGTTGCGATTCATAGCTACCATTTATTTTTAGAAGACACAGAAATAAAGGCATTACAATTTATTGATTGAAAGGCTATGCACACAAAAATACTGGTACAAGGATGATTCAGCCAAAAGACATATCAACCCTGGAATAATTTATACTTTTGTAATTCCATGTTTTTTATATGGCTGAAACAGGTGCAACTGTATCAAAGCTGTAACAGGAAATAAACAGAAAATCACAGATGAAGTGTGAAAAAAGGCTTAATCTTAGAGACAGTCTGAATTTCTGTCTTGGAAAGTTTTTTATTAATACATTTTTTCTGATTATGTATCACCTGTTGTTTTTCCTAAGTTATGATTAAATTGTATTTATTTATTTGGCATAAATGCCACTCCAATCATTAACTCTGAACAATTTACAGATCTCTAGACAGTAGTAATAGGATTAAAGCTAAAATATAACAATAAAAGTTGCTTAAGTGTCTACAAAAAATTATATAAAAATGTACCGTATTTTTTGGAGTATAAGATACACCTTTTTACCCCCCAAAAGAGGGTGAAAACTTGGGTGTGTCTTATACACCGAATGTAGCCCCACCCACCCACCCCCACCCTTTGGCCTCTGTCTTCCAGCAATTTACCTGCTTGCAGCAAACAGAGAAGAGCCTGTAAAGCCAAGCAAGTCATTAGCAGCTTCCCGGCCTACAGCTGATTTGCCACATGCTAAAATGAAACTGAAACTAGCAAAGAGGCAAATAGCTGGGAGAGACACGCAGATTTTTATTTTCTGCTTAACTGGATGCAAGGGGGTAAGTGAATAACTATAAATATCTGTAGAATGTTCAAATTATTAGACTTATTTTTTAAAGACTGCTTTATTATTTGCTTTGCTGACTGCTTCATTATTTGCTTTGCTGGCTGTGGAATTCTGGGAGTTGAAGTCCACAAGTCTTAAAGTTGCCAAGGTTGGAGACCCCTGTTCTAGACAACTTAACAAAATAAAGAAGCTTTTTAAAATAAATGCTTGCTCTGAAGAGGCCCAGTGCTATTATATCTTCTTTTAAATAATAGAGAATAATGTATACTTCCAGAAATTTTAATTAATTTTAACAGCTCTGTACAAGTATAGTCTGAAATGTAACAGTGTCCTGTTTAGTATTAGAATTAAATCCTGGCTTACCTTGGAGTAGATCTATTTAAATAATTGGGAGGAGTTAGTGGTCCCTTCGGGACCGCATCCTGCCGCATACCTCCCTACGACCGGTCAGGGCCCACAGAGTCGGCCTCCTCCAGGTCCCGTCGACCAAACAATGTCGGTTGGCGGGGCCGAGGGGGAGGGCCTTCTCTGTGGGAACTCCCTCCCTGTGGAACCAGCTCCCCCTGGAGATCAGGACTATCCCCACCCTGCTGGCCTTCCGGAAAGCAATAAAAACTTGGCTCTTCCGGCAGGCGGGGTGAAAGTGTGACGATACTCTTTTAATTTTTATATGTTATGTTTTTTAACTATTGTATTTTATTGCACTGTATTGTCGAAATGGATCCGAATATGTTGTGAGCCGCCCAGAGTCCCTAGGGAGTTGGGCGGCATACAAATCCATTAAATTAAATTAAATTAAATTAAATTAAATTTAAGAAAACTTTCTGGCATAATGTACATTTCTCCAATTCTTTGCTATTTCTATGGGTCAGGCACACATGCACAGAAATACACAGCAAACAATGTATATCATCTGTGCTGTTTGCTGTTTGGCAAATTGCTTGGAGGCAGAGGGCTTTTTTCCTTGTTTTCCTCCCCCAAAACTAAGGTGTGTCTTACACTCTGGTGCGTCTTATACTCCGAAAAATACGGTAATTACATAAAAATATTCACCCTCTGGAGGGAACTGATACAACTGAAAACTGATTGGAACAGTGAGGTATTAGTTGCTTTCTAAAAAAATTAATGGAGAGGCCTCATATGATATATGGAGAGATGCTATTACAGAGCAGTGGGATGGTCCAAGATCCCGCAGATGACATTTTCCAACATTCAGGGAGGGAACTCACTTTTACAAATCTACAAGGAGAGACAGAGAATGGAGTGATTCACCCATTCTCTGACTTCTTCCCCCCCAAAAAAGCAAAACAATATCATTTGGTTTGAATTTAATAACTGATAGGAACTAATGACTGAATGTGAATCAAATATATGACATAGCTGCACCATCGTCCCCAGAAGCTTAATAATGCATTTGCTTTGTGAAACGTATTAAAAATGATTGGCAATATATAAGAATTCTGCAAGTATCCTCAGCAGGGGTGGGCTTCACTTACCTTCACCACCAGTTCGGATCGTGACATTTCACGCGCGCTCCCTCGCGCGATTTGGCTTCCGCGCATGCTCAGAAGCAGGAATTAGCCCGAAACACAGCTGAGGAGCTCATCATCTGTGCTTTGGGTGAAGAAATAAAGGTCAGAATTCACCCACGGGCGGGCAGGAGGGCCCTTTTTCAAGCCATGGAAGGGGAAAAATTCGCACAAACTCCCCCAAAAAGATGGCGGCGTGCACAGAACGGCACCGAGAGTGACATCACCAGCGGGTCGCTACCGGTTCGGGCAAACCGGTCCAAACCGGGAGGAACCCACCCCTGATCCTGAGATTTGTTTGTTTTCATATAGCCCAGCCTGCCAGAAGCTGTGCTGTAAACCTCAAGATTCTATTGTATGAAGACATTTAAACCTCAAGATTCTATTGTATGAAGACATTTAAACTTCAAGATTCTATTGTATGAATGTAAACCTCAAGATTCTATTGTATGAAGACATTTAAACCTCAAGATTCTATTGTATGAATGTAAACCTCAAGATTCTATTGTATGAAGACATTTAAACCTCAAGATTCTATTGTATGAATGTAAACCTCAAGATTATATTGTATGAAGACATTTAAATTTCAAGATTCTATTGTATGAATCTAAACTTCAAGATTCTATTGTATGAAGACATTTCAACAGCCTACAAACATGACAGTGTCCCAAGTTGCGTCCCTTGATGTCACTTAGTTGGAATGTGTAATAATAGCAATATCAGGGGCTTTATCCCACCTTGGTAGTTTAACAACTATCAACAATTTCCCACGGATTCCATTGCAGGGATATAACAGTTTTGATTCATTCGATTCTGACAGTATTAAATACTCGTTCGATTAACTACTCATTGGATTAACTTAAAATTAATGAGAGGGTGGTCTTCTAAAATGTCAAGTTTTACTTAGTTCATTTATACTTATTTTGCTAATGCAAAACTTCTGTAGTTCGGTATTTCAGTGAACAATTATTAACCATTCTGTTTTTTTAAATAACATTGTTTTATACACATATATTCATAATGTATCCATTTGTCATTCAACAAAAATATGAAATAGCATAGTAAAGTTTAATCATTACTATATATGACGAGTAATCAAGATAATAATAAACAAATTTAAGTCCCAATGAAATTCAAATGGAAAGTTAGGTCTGATAAGCAGAGGGCTATTTTGATTAGAATGGGAATATATTACTTTTATTTTAGATCTTATTTATTAACTGTGCTAATGAGAAACAATTAATGTATGAAAGGGAATTCTGAACTACAGGCTATTACAAACTGAGCTTTTTGTGCTTTTATGGCTATCATTTTCTTTTACAGTTATCTCTGTTTACTATATAGTCCTGGAAAGTATTTCACCTTAATTTATATGGGCAAGGATGCGTCTTCATTTAAAGTTAAAACAAATCAAAGTTGCATCTTTCTGTCATAGTAGAAATGCTGGAAACAAGATATATAATTTACCCATTTTATTTATTTTTTAATTTCATGCTCTTAATGTCTTTGAAAACAATAAAACCTTCATATTGTCTGCTGACTGATAATGCTGAATAAATAAGAGAAAAATAGAAAGAATGGAGGCATTTATATATATTTTGTGTTTTGACAATTAATCTTTGCCTGGGTGAGTTTTTGAGTCGGGGTAAGCCAAATCATTATCCAGACTTTATCTTTCCTAATATTTACCCCATCATGGATCTGTTAAAAGTTAAACTCCCAAACTCATTTTCAACATAGTCCATGACAAGAATCTTTCTGATTTTATCATTTTAACACTGAATCACATTTTTAAAGTAGTATGTGAGAATTAATATAAATCAGTATTATTAGCTGCTTACATACATTATTTTTAAAAACAAAAATATTTGTCTGAAATAATATTAAACAATGTTGCCTTCATAGCCGCTGTCCAAATGTATGTAATACATGTTTAAATGCAAAGCATTTTTTCTAGCTGGACAGACAAGAATTAGTAATCAGATGCAAATTTTTAAAACACTCTGTTCAGTATGACTTCAGAAAAACAGATGTTATTCCATCTTGAAAATCAATAAGAAAATTCTTATTAATCTTTAATTATATCAAAGTAGGGATAAATTTGGCTGAAAAGCTAGCTAAAAACTGTTTAAGAGAGCATGCATCAGATGCTCACAGCTTATCCATAACTGTATAATAATGTGGTTATTCAGCCCCAAAGTGATAAAACAGCTTATTTGCATGTAATTGTCAGATAATATAAGAAGCTACTTAACTGATCTAGCCATTTATGAACTATGTCAAGTTAATGTAGATTAAATGTTCACATTTATATGCTGAAGTCATAATTTTTGCTTATGAATCTGGAATTCCTTTAACAAACTTTGAAAGGACTCTGAGGAATGGTTAAAAGTTAAAAAGAAATTTGTTAGATTACAATGTTATAAGAACTGATTGAGTTTTTGCTTCCTGAGCCAAGACCTCATAGCTGGGCAATCTTTGTAGTGTTGTGGTCCTAAATTTCCTTGCTAACCAGCTGGAGGTAGCAGCTAATATCATAGAAAGATAAAGAAGTCAAAAGAAAAAAAGGGGGTTAATTTTGTGCATCCTTGTTTACACTTCAGGTAGTTAAGAAAGGGAAAGGCCAGTGGACCACAAATACTACAGGTCAGGATCTCACAACCTTTTTCAGTTGAGTTTTACAAAGCAATAAATCTTCTCAAGGGCCTACTCAACAGCTAAACTACGCCTTTAACTTCTTGGAAAGAAAAATATACCAAAGAAAACACTCCTTCTGCATTCTATAAGAACAAAAATTCATACATAATGTTAAATTCTTTTCCCCCCTCTTTTTGCTATACATTCCATTATTATTCTTTGCTACGCTTTCCCCTTTGGCACATAATCTTCTGAACTTGTACTAAAGTCTGCTTGTAAAAGTTACTTAATGGCCTGCATATCAATTTTATACTTAAAACTGACAGGATTTATATAGGACTATTTAATGTACCTTGATGTTGGCTCTTATGTGCCTCAGAAGCAATAACTATGTTGCCAGATATTTCTATTGGCTTTTCCTTTAAATGCTGTAAAAACATTTGAAAACATTCAAATGTAAATCTATCGAAACCAGATTAAAGTATAGTCTGTGAAATAGCCTGATGAAACTGCTATTTTCTGTTTTTATTTTTAAGAAGTAAGCCTGACAAATAGCATTTCAAATCTTTATTCAGAAGCATGAATTATGTGCTTTGAAATTCAAAGCTTATTTCTTATTATTCTTATTTGCAGAGAAACGCCCTTTAAGTTTAAAGGCAAAAACCAATGTTTCTCATAAGCAAAGAAAATCTTAGCTGTTCTTTATCCTTGAAATTCTAGTGCAGGACAAGATCTAACAGTTTATGGGCAGCATTGCAGCAGATGTTAGCTAATGTACATGGGCTAATATATAAGTAAACAATATATGGGTTTCTAACTCTAATCTATGAACAAGGAAATATATAACTAAGTTCCAATAGGAAGCCACACCCAACTAGGCAGCACATAAATACAACACACAGAATAGTACAAAGCACACATTCCGGTAGAGAGAAGTTCCCTGGGGATGGGGTCTAGCACGAATCCGAAAGCTCGAAAGACTAAACCTCTGGTCCCAGTGAATGACCCAGATTGGATTCTGCAAGAAAATATGTATTCTGTACCCATATCAAATCTCTGTAGTCTTCAGCTGGATCTGGTAACCAATAAAATTTGAGACAGAGATGGTATGCAACACTATATAACCACAGAAATGGTATCCTATAATGTTTATGTGCAAGAACAATTCTTCTAGTCCGTCTCAATATCTTAACATGTACACCTTCCCCATTTCTCCACCCCATCCAAAGGAAAACATGACTTCAGTATTGCTGCAAAGGGTAATTGATGAATGCTATTTTTCAGTAATATAGGACACATTACTTTTCATGGTAAATTATAAAATAAAAAGATCCTGGCAGAAAGATTAGAGAAAAGGACGGTCAAGATTTATATACCCTCTGAGGAAGCTTCAATTGGTTATTACAAATTGACCAAGGATATTGAAACTACATTCTCAGTACTGAGAAAGATAACTATGTGATGGATGGCAATTAACATGCATGTCTCCTGAGGGAAAAGAATAAATCAAAGGGAGGAAATTAAAACTGATTATGCATCAGTGAGCCAAAAAGGTCCATAGTCAACAAGCTCCAGGGCAGACTTGTGGTTAAGTCAGTCTGCACTGTTTCTCAAGAGCTCCTTTGCGTACCAGGGTAATACAGTACTTGGGAACAAATGGCTAAATAAAGCAATGGATAGGAAAAACATGTTTGAGCTCCTTTTACATTCTCATGTTACCTCTCTTAAATCGTTGAAAGCTTATCTTATACAAAAGATGAATGTTCTACTTTGAAGGTAATGTCATGCTTCTTTTTTTTTAAATTTCATCTGGACCATTTTGAATTTTGTCATTACAACATTTTATACCAACGTTTTATTATAAATTGTACTGAAGACAGCTAACCTTTATTTTTTTTAATTTTTTTATTCAAAAAGTTTTATTAGTACAAAGTACAAACATTTTTCTCTTTTCTCCCCCCCTTCCCCCCTAACCCCAACTCACCCCCTTACCCACCCCCCTTCTCCCCTCCCCCCGCCCCCGGACTTCCCAGAGAAAGTACAGGGCATAATATTCAATAAAATAAGTTTAAATTAAATTTTAAAAAAATTCTAATTTCCACATTTCTTTGGGTCTTTAACTCCTAATTATACAAAACTTTTTAAAGCATAATCAAAAGAAAATCAAGCATGTTATCAATCAAACACCATTCAGTATCTCAGGCTGATAATTTACCCCACTAAATATCTATCCTTTATATAATCTATATATAATCTAATAAAAATAGGAAAAAAGAAGAAAATCTTTCCTCTCCATTTCAATCAGTTACAACATCACAACATTTCCTCAAGGTTAAATAGAGCTTGAATAAGTATTACATAGATAATAAATAAACATTAAATATTTGTACCTATTCAAAATACCTAAATATTTAAAATATTCTATCAAGTTGTTAATTCCAGTGTTTTAAAATTTCTAATTCCTTATACCTCAAAAACCTTAAACTTAATCATAAAGTCAGACACAATATTAAAAACATAATGATACAATATATCAAATTGTTAACTTCACAAGAATTCTAAATCATTAATTGTATTTTTTAAAAAAATATTAATAATAAAAAAAGGGAATAAAGAAAAGGAAAAACAAAAAAGAGGAAAAAAAACCATATTAATCCATCCTGTAAATTTCAACACTAACACCAAACTTTGTCCAATCCTTCCTCTCGATCAGATTTTGAATCTGGTT
The DNA here is from genome assembly GCA_023053685.1 of Diadophis punctatus similis. Lineage (NCBI taxonomy): Eukaryota > Metazoa > Chordata > Lepidosauria > Squamata > Dipsadidae > Diadophis > Diadophis punctatus. The sequence continues at coordinate 42,022,436 of JALIGW010000004.1, read as the reverse complement.
GTTGCAGCCTTTTGTAGCTTGATGGTTTTAAATTTGTCAGCTCGCCTCCCATCTGACTTTGATCCTTTGTCTCCTTTTCCACATTGTAAACCTCTGTCTGGCTCTGCAAATCACCTTGAATCTTCGAAACTCTTTCAGTTTGAACAAATATGGATGGCTTTTCCTTCTCCTCCTCTGTTACTTTCGTGCTTCTTTCCTCTGGAATTTTAGATATATCAGCCTTTAAAACATTGACATAAAAATCAGTAGCTTTCTTTATCGTGTTAAGCCGGTATCTTTTTTCCAAAAATTTCACCACTATCTCTGTTGGGGCATCCCATTTATACTGTAGGTTACGTCTTTTAAACTCTTCTACCAAAAAGGTATAATCTTTTCTGGCTTTAAGCATTTTAGGAGGAATTTCTTTCAATATCATTATTTCCTGGCCATTTACCTGAAGATTATTCTTGAAAGTCGCCTGTGTAATTCTGTTCCGTAAAGCCCTTGTGGTAAAATATATTACAATATCCCTTGGCAGGTGTTTTTGTTTTGCAAACCAAGAGTTGACTCGGTATATCTTATCAATTTGCGTAGCCAATTCCTCTTTGAGCATTCCAGACACCTGCTCCAAAGCCTCCACCATCCTTCCTTTCAGATCTTCATATTTTTCCTCTTTCAGGCCCCGCACCCTTATAGCAAATTCCATGCTTCTGAATTGAGTCATTAACACCTCTGTTTCAAGATTTGCGATATCACTTTGAGTTTTGTCTATGAATTCCTCCGAAATTATCAAGGATTGTTTAGTTATTTCCACTTCGTTCTCCAAAACTTCCATATTTACTGCTAATACATTACAAACATCTAACACATCTTTCCTCACTTGTTGATCCATCTTCTTTAAAGCAGCCTGCATTTGTTTATTAATTTCAGTAATTTTTGAGTTGAACTCCATAACCAAATCATTTTTCATAACTTTTAAAGTATTATATAAATTTTCAGGTGTTAAAGTCTGTGGGGGTGTTAATTCAGAAGTAAGTTGCATTCTTGAAGTATAACCAGAGGAATATTCAGTTCTTTTATTTGAAACAGTCTTTCCAGATTTAGAAGCCATTCCAGTATTTCCAGAAAAGTACAAAGAGAAAGCCAAGTCTCTAGTTGACAAAGTTCTTTCCATATATAAAACCAGATAGTCTTTTATTTTTAAAAAGATATAAGTTGTTATTTTAATCCATAATCAGGAAACAAGAAGAAAAAAGCCAGTTCTCAGGATCAAAAGTTTCCATTAAAAAAAAGCTGCAGGCAAAACGAAACTTAATCACTTTCACTTCCACGCCCATGAGCTCCGATCGCCATTTTATTGCTTATTAGCACAACTTTGTGACTTCCCAGCAGTGGAGTTAAAGATTTAGATACTTGCCCTTTTGAACTCCTGCCTTTCTCTGTCTGCTTTCTTTAGTGCTTGAAGTAGTTATAAATCCCATTGTAAAAGCAGCGGTGGTCGCGGCATCTTGCTCCGCATAAGCGGAGGCATCCGAAGTCCCGGAGCAGGAGACAGGCTACCTGGGGAGCCCTCACCCTTCGTGCCCCTAGTTAACTCCTAGGGCACTAGGGGGGCTCTACCCCGCCTGTCAGGCTCTCATCTCTCCCCTACGCCCGGGGAGGAGATTTTCAAGCCGCCAGACAGCTGATCTGGCAGCTTTTACAGGACTTCAGAAGAGGCGCCCAACGAGGAGCGTCCGCAATGCCTGCGGAGCCAAACCGGAAGTCAGTTAACCTTTATTGTTGCAGCTTTATTTGAAATCTTTGAAAAAAATGGAAATATAAATATTTCAGATATTGATTTATTTATTTATTTAAATGATTTATATCGGTGCCCATTTTAAGCAACTTTAGGCAGTTCTCAAGAACCATTAAACCAAGGGTGGCTTTTGATTATGCAGCCTATTATTTTATATGAGGAAGGAATGTAGAAATATTATTATTACATTTATTTGCTGCCTATCTCACCATGGGGCTACTCTAGACAGCATTGGTTAGAATTGTTTTTGATTGGAAATGGTAAACAGTTACCTTGTTTTGAGTCATGTAGATTATTGAATTTAAAGACATTTTTTTTAAAAAAAATATTGCCTTTAGGAAAATTGGAATATTATTTGTATTTAGATGTCTGAAATATAAGTTAGTGGATAAGGATATTGGTTCATGTGGACTTGGGATGACCCACAATTACAATTTTTTTTTAAAAAAAGTCAAAGTTCAATTGCACTAATTATGACTTTTTTGACCACACCCTGCAGACATCCTTGTTTGTGGATATGTCCTTCTCCCTCCCCCTTCAACCTCCTTAGCTATGTTTATTGCTGGTAGGTGCTGTATTTTCATTAGACTGCCTGGAGTAATTTTAATTAGGTAATGAAAGTGATGGTACTCCAGGGCTGGAAGTTTGGGGGACAGTAAAAATGTCAATGTGCAGTATTTTTTAAGACCAGTATAAAGCAACATGTTAATGCTGAGGGGCATGCATAAGTTCACCAGCGTGCCTACTGTCCCTGTCCTAATATTCCCTTTTATCAGTACTCATTTTATGTATATAAACAATGTTATATCTATGTATTTTACCAACACGCACTTGACAAAATAAATAAATAAATAAATAAATAAATAAAATAAATAAATTGTTCTAGCTTTTGGTAACAGGCAATATATCAAAGAAGATCAAAACCTCCACTCGATTCTGGGAATATCTGAAAATCTGATGGTTGATTATATATATTATATTTTATATATGTACCACCTTTCTAGATAAAAATAGCTCACTGTGATAAGAGAATATTTAAAAATTGAAATTCATTAGTAGAAGAAGTAAACTCATCCAGTTAGTTCATAGCCATCAACTTACCTAACTATAGCATGACAAAAGCTTGCCTAAATAATAATAATAAAACAAAAAGTTTAAGCTTCCCTAACAGGTGAAAGGAATTGAAGCCATCTGAAAATCCTGGAGATGATAACAAATTCAGAAGAAAGTGGGATATGAGCCAACACTGCAAATGTGAATTTTCAAAGACTCAGCATTAAATAGTGAATACAGAATAGATGAAAAAGATATTCACAGATATCAATGAAAATGCAAGCACATGTGGATGTTTCACAGCAAAATAATGCATCTTTAAGTTTAATCAATTTTAAGGTTTAATAACTTTTGCATAACTACATTCCTTAGAAAGTCTCCAGATGATTGACCTAAGCAACTGTTTCTTTGTGATCAACAATTGTAATGGTCAACAATTTTTTCAGTGTGGATCTTATGCAAAAATCACATAATTGTCGCAATACCTCCCCAGATTAAGAAAGTCCTGCAATAGTGTTGAACTCTTTAATATCCTAAACGTTAACATTCTGACCTCTGAGGTTATATTATTATCCAGAATATCATGAGAATTTGGCCTTCTATTTTGCAATTTCCTGAAAATTCATGTCAGAGCAAAGACTTGACACTTCTGCCAGATGTTTATTTGATATTGGGAGTCCATTACCAAAGGGAAATTACCCCCTTGTAGTAATAGTAATATTTCGGATGCTTTGCTGTGTATGAGTGTTATTTTGCTAATTTCTCCCTTGGTAAACACAGAAGTCTATGCAAGAGAAGCTCAAGACATTTTGGTGAACAACCGGTAGTGTTCCTGTGTGGCCAAATCAAGATGGGTGCATCAAAAGTGACCTAAGGATGTTTGTTACATGAACAAGAAAATTCTCACAAAGATGTTTCCCTGTCAATAATAATAATAATAATAATAATAATAATAATAATAATGATGATGATGATGATGATGATGATGATGATGATGATGATGATGATGATGATGATGATGAAAATATTGAACCAGGATGACCTTGTCACTTTGCCAAGTGGCAGGACCAGCCCTGTCCATTAAATGACCTTCCCTTGCAAAAAAACATAAAGTAAAATATGATGATGAAGTTCATCCATCATGTTCGAAGAAGACCTTGACATCTGGGATGTCAAGACTTGCGCGTGAATTGGATTAAAGTGAGGGAGAGGTGCGCATAGTCAGCCTCACTCTCTCTTCCCAGATTCCATCTTGCTCCAAAGAGCAGGACAAGAGTCGAGACAGTTGGAGATGGGCTGGGTGCAGTGGTTGACCAGGGCGTCTTTCGTGTCTTGCCGTGCTCTTAGCAAACCACATCGCTTGCAGAGACCGCCTTCATGACCGTTGTCCTATTCTCATAGATTTCATCCGCTCAGTCCGCTGGAATCTGACTTCACATGCTCGGGATAGACAAGTCTCTATCTCACCTCTTTAAGTATACACTCATAGGAGCACACGTGCTGCATCTGTTAGTACTTTCTTACATTAAACATGTATTTTCATGGGATTCTACATCAATAGTTGTGTGATCTTAAGAGAAGTGGTCAAGTGCACTCTAAGCTCCCTGAACTCTAAATCACCTTCCCTTTTTAATCCAGTTTGTTGCCAATCTACATATTGCCAGGGTTCAAAATCCAGCCAGCAATAGATACCTTCGCTAAGTGTCATGGGCTAATGGACGCCTTTGAATCTATGCTTTTGGTTTGCTTGTTTGTTTAAAAGTTTGGTTTTTCCCCAGCAATTACTGGACAATATGAATTCAGTTTTTTATGTTTGTGTATAGGTAGACACATGCCCTAGCCTGCAGGCTGAAAATTGTAAATGGATAAATTACAGTAGATACTAAATGGATGAAAGATCAAAAGGGCCGAAAAGTTATGTGGGCAAATGCCATTTTATATTTTATAAAAAGCAATCAGATAGAAATTGAAGGTCCAAATGTTATGTGGGAGGAATAATGGGTTTTTGAAAGCATCATTATCATGCCTCATAGGTTTACAGTAAAATGAGAAACTCCTTGAAAGTTTTGACAAGTTTCAGAATTTGCCAGCTAGTTATTTAAACTTTTGGAGATTGCTAGTATCTCAGTCCATCTAAAATTAAGAAAAAGAGTCAGTGGTTCAGCGAGAGGATGAAACCTCTGAAACAATTTACATTAAAATCAGTGGAATGCATAAGGTCAGGGCTTTTAAAACCTGGAAACATCTGGTCCATAGCTTGTGGTTCTTTCTTGAGCACAGATGGAAGCCACGGGCAGTCTGGTGTTAGGAATCATTTTAACTTTGGCTGACATGTGATTTGCAGTCTTACCTGCAAATACGTTGAGGACAGCAACCAAACCGTGGACTATTGCAATGTCTTTGAAGATGATTCCATAACTGCAAGTGGTATAGAATCTGGTGGCCAGGTTGCTAGTGAGGGAAACCTGCTACTGCAGAATTATGCCCATCATGATGTTGCTGCACAGGTAGGCTTCTGAACCAATTTGGTCTAGTTATCAATTATAGTGACTAATAAAGTATAGTAGTGGTATTTATCAGGAACTGACATTTGCCATCTGATCCAAACATCTATAGACATTTTCCCTGAGATCTTGCAGAGTCTGACCCTGCTAGCTTTCCTAAAAGCCTTAAAGACCTGGCTCTTCCTTCAAGCACTGGGGCAGTGTGTGGCTGGAGCTCAAGAAAATTGTTTGTACCTTTGAAAAGTGTTTTCTTTTGGGAGACATTGAAAATTTTTATATTGATTTTTCTGTTCCTAATATGTTGGTAAGCCTCCCAAGGTTATATACTACATAAGATGTGTGCCTATATAAATCTTAATTATAAGTAAAATAAAACTATTTAGTTATATTTAATTTTGTACCAGGTGATAGTGACCAGTTTGGTTAGTAAGTAGTATGTATGTTATTGCCCTCTTTAGATTGAATCATCTTAATATTAAGGAATGTTAAATTATTATTTTTTTCACAGGAGAGCAAATTTTTCTTTATTAGAACAACTAAAACAAATATCTTCAAGGGTTTATACTCTTTGGGCTACTTTCCAATTAAGTACTGTACTGTATGATTTCAGCTATAATTCTGAATCTTCTTGTTTTTTCCTTTGTGTTTTGATTTAGTGGATTAAAGGAAACAGTAAAGGAAACAATAATTAGGATTAGGGTCAGTAAACCGTAATTGGAACCCTAGGGGAAGGAATACATGGTTGGCTTATTCAACCAAGACTAAATGAAGAACCAACTTATATCTGGTTGTCCTTACTTGACTTTTGTTAACAATTATTTTTTCCAAGTTTTTTATTTTTTATTTTTTTACAAACATATCAATGCGTGAACAGTGTGGCACCTGAGTATCTTACATTTTAGTACAAATAAAGTACCAGTAATATTCATTATATTTACTACGTTTGACAAGCTTATATCATTTTGGTAATAGTACACATATTTTTGTTGAGTTATAATCTTTCCTTATTTAGTAATTCAATATTTCAATATGTTATTTTTATGCCAATCACCGTATTCTGAGTGTCATTCCTTTTACTACAAATAAAATATTATTAATCATATTTGTTACATTTAGCAGGCTTATATGGTTCTAATAATAATACACATATTTATGTTAAGTTATAATCTTCCATTATTTAATTATTCAATATTTCAATATGTTATTTTTATGCCAATTACCATTAAGCATGCTTAATAATACCATCGTTCAAATTCTGATTTCCCCTCTTGTTATTACTTCACCTTATATAAAAATATGTATTCCATTAATCCCCCCTCTCTAGTTTCCATCCCTATTCTAACTTTTAATTATGCCATTATTATATTTAAAGATATTCCCTTTCTATCCATCATCTCTTGTCCGCTTTAAAGCTTTAATTGTTCATTTCTTAGCTTGCCTCCCATATTCCTCTCTTGGATCTTAATCTCTATCTGCTTCTACATCTTGACCAATCATTTTAAACATTTCTCTCTTTTCTGCCCTATTCCATTGTCTAATTTTCAGAATACCTACTCTTGCCCTTATCTCTCTTCCAAAAAAGTCTTCCTGCAACTCCAGTTCCTCTTTTAATTCCCTTAATTAAATCCCCTTTGGCTTGTTTCATCAGTCATTATTATTGTTGTTATCTCCTTCTTATAATCTCGTTTTATTTGTTGGTTTATCTGTTCTGTTTTTTCATCTACTCTTTCAATTGGCTCCTCCTCTTCCTGGGCGTCATGGTCACTCTTTGTCCTTTGTATCATGTTTTCCAGCTCTTCATCTATGCTCTGCTTTTTATTCATAATCTCCTTGTAGCTTCTTGTCAAAGTATCCTAAATACTTTTGAGTTATCAATGCCATTTCTTCCCAAATTCCACTCATTTCTTGCTGGTGGAGCATCTCGCTTAATTTTATTTTGTCCCTCTTTCATCCAATAATCCAAAAACCATATATTCAAACCTAAAGTCACTTCTCAAAAAGTTCAATATTCATGAATCTTTATATCCCAAAGCTAATCGACCTGTTGCTCTGGATAATCCCAAAAATTTTTCCAGAACCTTCATAAGTCCCTTTATAAATTCTGTCTTGTGTTGTTGCCTTCAGGGGTCACTTTAATAATAATGTCTTTCTTACTCTCATGTTTAACTCCTGATGATGTAGACAAGGCCATAGGAGCGATGAGCTCCGCCACTTGTTCATTGGACCCGTGTCCCTCCTGGCTGGTTTCGACCACCAGGGAGGTCTCACGCGGCTGGCTCCAGGTGTTGGTCAACGCTTCTGTGAGAGAGGGGTCCGTCCCGTGGCCCTTAAAAGTTGCAGTGGTGAGGCCCCTCCTCAAGAAGCCTTCCCTGGACCCGGCGGATTTAAAGAACTTCCGTCCGGTCTCCAACCTTCCCTTTGCGGGGAAGGTTGTAGAGAAAGTGGTGGCACTCCAGCTCCTACGGCTGTTGGATGACACTGATTTTCTGGATCCCTTTCAATCGGGTTTCAGGCGTGGCTACAGTACGGAAACGGCTTTGGTCACCCTGATGGATGACCTCTGGTGAGCCCGGGATGGTGGTTATTCCTCCATTCTGGTGCTACTTGACCTCTCAGCGGCTTTCGATACCATTGACCATGGTATCCTTCTGCGTCGTCTCGACGAGGTGGGAGTGGGCGGCACTGTGCTACAGTGGTTCTCATCCTACCTCTCTGATAGGACGCAGTCGGTGTTGACAGGGGGGCAGATGTCAAGCCCTAGGCCCCTACTATGTGGGGTGCCACAGGACTCGGTCCTCTCGCCCATCCTGTTTAACATCTACATGAAACCACTGGGTGAGATCATCCGACGACACAGGGTGAGGTATCAGCAGTATGCTGATGATACCCAGTTGTACATCTCCACCCCGTCTCAATTCAGGGAAGCCGTCGACGTAATGTGCCGCTGCCTGGACGATGTTAGGGTCTGGATGGGGAGGAACCGGCTAAAGCTCAACCCTGACAAGACCGAGTGGCTATGGATATTGCCTCCCAAGGATTCAGCCTGTTTTAGATCTACGGGGCTGTTTGTGCCATTTGCTGCATAGTAGCTGCTGCTGACGGCCTCCGAGTTGCCGATGTCTCTCGCCTCCCGCTGGATTAATTTGGCCTGACACCCAGGTGACTTTCTCCCCCCTGTGCACAACCCCCTCTCTTCCCACCATTTCAGTGTGGAGATATCTTTCTCCTTGGAACACTATTACGGTTGCAGGGTTTATTTCGATCGGCGTGACTTCGCCCTTCCCCCCCCTGGAGGCCTATTTATGGATCCAACTGTGGCCGCTTTTATTGCTGGCGCCATTATAGTTATTATAGTCCAGCAATGAGGGGAAGTGGGAAAAGAGGAGAAATAGAAACAGGAGAAAACGGGACAATAAGATCAAGATTACAGTTCCGGTTTTCGATGACATCGGAGCGGAGAGAAAGCGAGCTATTAGTACTACCTCTCTTTGCCCAAGGAGGCAAGAAAGATCACGTGAATTCCCCGCCATTATTGTTTGCTCCTACATCTATGGTGATAACATCTCCCCGGTTGTTTGGCCTAATATCACCCCTGCGCTCGTGGAGGTTGTTGCCCATCCCTAAGACTATCGGGAATAAGACTATCGCAAGCAGGGTGAAGATGTGGAATCTCCCCTCGGTCGGAGATTGGCTGTATTCCGAGGGACATAAGACTCTATACTCCCAACATCATCAGCGTAAACGAGGTTCCCTCCCATTCCGGGTATACAGAGCAACAGGGAGGCGGAGCCGATCCAGGGAATTTGTTCCCCCAACACCCCCTTGCCTGGAGGACCCTGCCTTCCTTTTTGGAAAAGACTTTTAATTATACTCTCCTCCTCTAAAAATTGTGGTATGGATGTGCTTATGTATGGAGATGAGTGATTTGAATGTCTGATAATTTAAGAAATGTGTGTATAAAAAATGGAAAAGCTGGGGGCTGTAATTCCGTTCCCCCCGCTGAGTGCAGAAACAGAAGCGGGGAGGTGGGTTCAGTGACCCTATCTTGTGAGAATGGTGTGTATGGCCTGCAGGGAGGGAGGGAGACCAGCGGGGGGGGGAGGGGGTATCTGGTAGGGATGAGAGCCGGAACATCTCGGTCATAATGGGAAGAGGCAGGTATGGCGGGAGCAGAGGGGAGGGCCGCTCTCCGGGAATAAGACCTCGCTGTGTACAAGCGATCCCTTGTTCCGGCCCCTCCGATGTGGTTCCATCTTGCTCATCCCGAGTGCCTGGCAACCAGGGTGTTCAGGGCCCTGGGCTCAGGATGCTGCTGCTTAACGCCAGGTCAATTTCCAACAAAGCCCCCCTGATTCGTGATTTAATCACAGAAGAGGGGGCCGACCTGGTTTGTATAACTGAGACCTGGCTGGGCCAGGAGGGAGGAGTAGCTCTCTCCGAGATATGCCCGGACGGGTTCTCAGTGCAGCATCATTCCCGACCCCAGGGAAGGGGGGGAGGAGTGGCAATAATAACACGTGGAAACCTGCATCCTCGTAGGATCCCTGCCCCGGAGATTGTTGGGTGTGAGACTCTCCTTCTGAAGTTGGACTTAGGGGTACAGGTGGGCTTTCTCTTAACGTACCTGCCTCCCAGCTGCGTAAGTAAGGCCCTGCCTGAGCTGCTCGAGGCAGTAGCCGGCTTGGCAGTTGAGTTCCCTAGGCTCATGGTGCTGGGGGACTTCAACTTGCCTTCTGCTGGTGAAACCTCTGGGATAGCCCAGGAGTTCATGGATTCCATGACAACCATGGACCTGACCCAAGTAATCCAGGGTCCGACTCATGAGGGTGGTCACACGCTCGACCTAGTGTTTCTCTCGGGGCAGTGGAGAGATGATCTGAAGATAAGGGATATAGTCATCACCCCTCTGTCATGGTCAGATCATTTCCTACTGAGGTTGGATTCCGCAGTTCCATTCCTCCCCCGCAGGGAGGAGGGACCGACTAGGTGGTTCCGCCCCAGGCGCCTAATGGAACCAGAAGGACTCCAGAGGGAACTTGGGGAAATACCTGAAGCCCTGGTACACAGTTCGGCTGATTCCCTGGTGGCTGGTTGGAACATCGCAGCATCAGGGGCTTTAGACCGAATTGCGCCTTTGCGACCTCTCCGCGGCAGTGGATCCCGGAAAGCCCCCTGGTTTACCGAGGAGCTCCGGGAGATGAAACGCCAGAAGAGACATCTGGAGCGCCGCTGGAGGTCCAGCAAAACCGACTCCGACCGAACACTATTAAGAATTTACATCAGATCTTATTTAGTGGCGATAAGGGCGGCAAAACGATCCTATTTTTCCGCTCTTATTGCGTCCGCAGATTCTCGCCCAGCCGCCTTGTTTAGGGTGACTCGCTCCCTCCTTGCGAAAGGGGGGAGCGAGGAGCACTTGCAAGGCAGAGCTGAGGAATTTGCCGAGTTTCTGATGGATAAAGTCGCTCGGATTCGGTCAAACCTGGACTCTGGCTGGGCAGAGTCCATGGAGTTGACAGTGGCAAGTCTTAGTCCACCGTTGTGGGAGGAGTTTGGGCCTGTTTCTCCTGAGGATGTGGACAGAGCCATGGGGGCAATGGGGGCCTCCACCTGTTTATTGGACCCGTGCCCCTCCTGGCTGGTTTCTGCCAGCAGGGAGGTGACACGCGGCTGGATCCGGGCGGTGGTCATCGCTTCTTTGGAGGAGGGTTCCAAAGTCATTAAAAGCTGCGGTGGTGAGACCCCTCCTGAAGAAGCCTTCCCTGGATCCAGCTGATTTGAAGAACTATCGTCCGGTCTCCAACTTGCCTTTTTTAGGGAAAGTTGTGGAGAAGGTGGTGGCCACTCAGCTTCTGCGGCTTCTGGATGAAACAGATCATCTAGATTCCTATCAGTCGGGTTTCAGGCGCGGCTACAGTACAGAAACTGCCTTGGTCGCTCTGATGGATGATCTCTGGCGGGCCCGGGATGGGGGAAATTCCTCCATCCTGGTGCTACTTGACCTCTCAGCGGCTTTCGATACCATCGACCATGGTATCCTTCTGCATCGTCTCGGCGAGTTGGGAGTGGGAGGAACCGTTTTACGGTGGTTCTCCTCTTATCTCGCCGATAGGATGCAGTCGGTGTTGGCAGGAGGGCAGAGATCCACCCCTAGGCCCCTGTTATGTGGGGTGCCTCAGGGGTCAGTCCTCTCGACCATCCTGTTTAACATTTACATGAAACCGCTGGGGGAGATCATCCGCAGACATGGGGTGTGTTTCCACCAGTACGCTGACGACACCCAGCTGTACATCACCACCCCGTCTGACTTCAGTGTGGCAGCCGATGTAATGTGCCGATGCCTGGACGACGTTAGGATCTGGATGGGGAGGAACAGACTCAGACTCAACCCCGACAAGACTGAGTGGCTTTGGATATTGCCTCCTAAGGATTATGACAACTATCCCTCCTTGGTTCTCGAGGGAGCGAAACTGACTCCCTCGGATCAGGTCTGCAACTTGGGAGTCCTCCTAGACCCACAGCTAAAATTGGAACACCATCTCACTGCTGTGGCTAGGGGGGCCTTTGCACAGGTTCGCCTGGTGCACCAGTTGCGGCCATACTTGGAGAAGGAGGCTCTACTCACGGTCACTCATGCCCTTGTCACCTCCCGTTTGGACTACTGCAACAACACATGGGGCTACCCTTGAAGAGTATCCGGAGACTCCAGTTGGTGCAAAATGCAGCTGCGCGTGCTGTGGTGGGTGTGCCAAGGTACACCCACGTGACACCTATACTCCGTCAGCTGCATTGGTTGCCCATTAGTCTCCGGGTCCAATTCAAGGTGTTGATCATCATCTTTAAAGCTTAGGACCACCTTCAGGGCTTAGGACCAGGTTATCTCCGGGACCGCATTCTGCCTCATACTTCCCTCCGACCGGTTAGGGCCCACAGAGTTGGCCTCCTCCAGCTCCCGTCAGCCAAGCAATGCCGGCTGGCGGGTCCTAGGGGGAGAGCCTTCTCTGTGGCCGGCCCCGCGCTCTGGAACCAACTCCCTCCAGAGACCCGAACCATCCCCACCCTGCTGGCCTTCCGAAAAGCCGTTAAGACATGGCTCTTCCTGCAGGCAGGGGGTAGAGCTTAATTCCATCTACACTCTCCCCCGGGTATGTCTGGTGGTTGAATGGTGCTTTTATATTGTAATTTTTAATTTTTATATTTTGATTTTAAATTGAATTTATTGGTTTTCTTGTATTTTTCCTGTGTTGTAAGCAGCCCTGAGTCCCTCGGGAGTGGGGCGGCATATAAGAAACCATAAATAAATAAATAAATAAATAAATAAATTGTCCCTCCTTGGTTCTTGGGGGAGAGAAATTAACTCCCTCAGAACGGGTTCGCAATTTGGGTGTCCTCCTAGACCCACAGCTAAAATTGGAGCAACATCTTTCAGCTGTGGCTAGGGGGACCTTTGCACAGGTTCGCCTAGTGCACCAATTGCAACCCTTCTTGGAGAGGGAGGCTCTACTCACAGTCACCCATGCCCTTATCACCTCCCGGCTGGATTACTGCAATGCGCTCTACATGGGGCTACCCTTGAAGAATATCCGGAGACTGCAATTGGTGCAAAATGCAGCTGCGCGAACTGTGGTGGGTGTGCCTAGGTACACCCACGTAACACCTATCCTCCGCCAGCTGCATTGGCTGCCCATTAGTCTCCGGATCCAATTTAAGGTGTTGGTTTTGACCTTTAAAGCCCTACATGGCTCAGGGCCAGGCTACCTTCGGGACCGCATCCTGCCGCATACCTCCCTACGACCTGCGACCGGTTAGGTCCCACAGAGTTGGTCTCCTCCAGGTCCCATCGACCAAGCAATGCCGATTGGCGGAGCCTAGGGGGAGAGCCTTCTCTGTGGGAGCTCCCTCCCTTTGGAACCAACTCCCTCCGAAGATCAGGGCCATCCCCACCCTGCTGGCCTTCCGTAAAGCAATAAAAACTTGGCTCTTCCGGCAGGCGGGGTGAAAGTGAGACCGAGCAGATTATACTTGGGTCTCCCCCCTTTGTTATGAATGTTGGAGATTTTTTAATTTTTATATCTTTTTAACTGTTATATGTATTTATTTGTAATGGATTTGACATACTGTGAGCCGCCCAGAGTCCCCCGGGAGTTGGGCGGCATACAAATCTATTAAATTAAATTAAATTAATTAAATTAAATCTCCAATAGCCAAATATTTCCAGGATTTTGGGAATGTGTTATGCCTTCCTTTTGTCAGCAGGTGGCACTCTTAAGTCAAATTTCAATATTAACCAGTTTTATCCAATTTTAATGGTAATAATCCAAAATATAACAGTGATGTTAGTTTTTAAATTAAATAGTTCCAGCATTTTGAAATGCCTATCCAAAACAACGCCTGTCCAATTTAGAAATCCATTTTTTTATATTTTTAAAAGTTTTGCCTGCTCCCTTTGATTCTTTGATTTATTATTTATTTATTACTTGTACTTGTATGCCACTCAACTCAGCAAGGACTCTGAGCGGCTCAGAGCAATACAAACAATATCAGTATAAAAAAACTAAAAAACAGGGTTAAAAACACAATATAATATTTATTTATTACTTCAATTTTTTCCTTCAATTTTGAAATTCTCAATACGTTAAATCGCTGCTTTTAAAAATAGCAGTGAGCCTCTCTTTTCCTTTTGGGGTTGAGTTTTAAATAAAAAGGATTGTTCTCACCCAGTTCCAGACACTGTTCACTGACTCCACTCCAGTACAGTTCTTAGGTGTTTCTCAGCTGTCCCAGCTTTGTGGCAGCCATCTTTAGGTTGCCTCTTCTTGCCATGGCATAGAGGGAAAAAAGCCCAGGATTCAGCAGGAGAGTTGTGATCTCTCCCGTGACCCCTCCTTAGCTTCGCCGCCCCTACAAGACGGCTTTGGCTTCTCTCGGAGCCCACTAACAGGGAGAACTCAGCACAGGAAATGCGGAGTCCCACTCCCTGCATCTGATATCACCGTGAAGTCAGCCAGAAGTCCTGCTAACAATGATTTATTAAGCATTTGGAATTGGGTTTTTTTCTCAATTAACAGATGAGCTGTGGTAAAAAGCAAGATGATATAATTAGAGATGGCGATAAACTATTAAGAAATTATTTCACTTGTTAAGATCACATGAAGTTGGGAAACAGGCCATTTCTGGCCTCCAGAGGGCCTCCGGGGGGTGGGGAAGGCCGTTTTCGTCCTCCCCAGGCTCCTAGAAAGGCTCTGAAGCCTGGGGAGAGCAAAAAAAATGGAACTTCCAGTCCAACTGGAAGTCAGCAAACAGAATGTTTCCAGCCTCTGGAGGACCTCCAGCGGAGTGGGGAAGTCCATTTTTGCCCTCCGGCTCCTAGAAAGGCTCTGGAGCTTGGGGAGAGCAAAAAAACGGGCCTTCCGGTTTAATCAGAAGTTGGCATCTTCTGCCTCCGGAGGGCCTCCGGCCGGGTGGGGAAAGTCATTTTCCCCAGGCTCCTAGAAAGGCTCTGGAGCCTGCGGAGAGCAAAAAACGGGCATGCCATCACGTGCCGGGAGCGGGGGGGTGTCACGTGTGCATGTGCAGGCCCCCCCCACATGGAATTATGGGTGTGGGCATGCGCACGCACAACCCCCCATGCTCCTCCCTTTTGGCACGCGAACCAAAAAAGGTTTGCCATCACTGGTGTAGGGTTTCCTGCCTAAGCAGGGGATTGGACTAGAAGACCTCCAAGGTCCCTTCCAACTCTGTTATTCTATTCTATCTGGACTCACCACACTGCTTAAATGATCTTTACTCTGTTATTCTATTCTAAATCTTGGCAACATTAAGATGCAGGGACTTCAACTCCCAGAATTTCCCAGCTAGCTATGGGAAATTCCCCATGAGTCGAAGTCCACACATTTTAAAGTTGCTAAGATTGGGAACCCCTGATCTGTTTGTCTATCAAAATAGACTTGCTTTGAAAGCATATACACTAGACATAGACACTAGATGATTCATATTACTATTTATTTTCCAGTTTGCACTTTAAGGTTACCCAGCAAAAGAAATTGATTTAGCATTCGTTCATTGAATGGCACATTTGTAAGGTGATATCTCTGATCTGAGAAGCTCATTCAGCAAGAATGGAAACGGAAGAAACTAACATGTGCAGGATCTAAAGTTTTCTTCCCCAGCTGTATGCTATTCATATCTTTCTCATTTATAAGGAATAAAACATACAAGGTGAATTACCAAGAAAACAGATGAATATTAAGCATACACATGGGAGCCAGACAGAGTAGTTCACAAGAAGATTAAGCAAAGTAGTTCACAAGATGATTAAGCAGAAATAGTCCTATTTCCTCAGCTTAGCTATAAAACTAAATGTGATTTAAAACCAAACATTTTGACTAAATTTGCATGTGAGTTTTAGGGAGAGGAGAGGAAAGGATATCATGTTCGTTTAGTTTTTTAAAAATCATAGTTTTTAAAATTTCAGTAACTTATCCCTTTTGGTTGATTATAACTTATTGTAAATAGAAATAGAGATTGCTTTTTAAAATGTTGCTGATGTATGAGCAAGGCAAACAATGCTTATGATTTGGGTGTATATTTCCTAACATAATTCAATACAATGTCATTGAATACCTAGCCTCTCTGAAAACATTTTCTCCTACTGGAATATTTCCATTTTGATTTTTGATCCTTTGTGAATCTAAGCTTGCCAGAACTGGCGTGCAAAAGTCCAAATAACTTTTATATGATAGCTGAAAAACCCCCAAACCATGCCTTGCACCATGCTTTCCCAAAACACAGATACTCTACTACAGGGGTGTCAAACTCAAAGCCCGCGGGTCAGATGTGGCCCATGGGGCCACCTTGGAAACAGCAAAGTACCATCCCGCAGTGCCTCTGCCAGCAAAAATGGAGCTGGGGAGGGCTGTACGTGGCCCACCCAAGCTCTGTTTTCAGCTGCGATGGCCTTCTGCAACCCTCTGCCAGTGAAAATGGAGCTCGGGAGAGCCATGTGTGGCCCTCCTGAACTCTGTTTTTGCTGGCAGAGTGCTCAGGCCACCACAGGAGCCCCCGACACAAGTGATGTCCAGATGGCCATGCCCACCCTGGTCACGCCCACCCAGCCCCCTGATGCGGCCCTCAATGAAATCGAGTTTGACACCCCTGTTCTACTACCATCTAAATCTGGATATAGACAAAGTCATTCTCTTTCCCAGCTAGACATAGCTTGGGAATTATTTTCAAAATATATTAAGACAAATTTAAATATTATAACTTAACAGAATATGTGGATCCAGGAACCACGCCAGGTGGAACTTCATACTTGCACTCTAATATGTTATTGTATCCAAAAGCATTAAACTGATATTATTTCTCATTATTTGGAGGTTGTCTATAATAAGGAACTATAGTGGATGTTTAGTACAACTAGAGATGGTGCTTTGAAGCAGAAATGATCCTAACTTTTAAGAAATAAGTTAGCTGTGTTGGAATGTGTATTGCTGGAATGGCAAAATATTCAACTATAAAAGTGACTTTCATGCCAGTCCAATAATATATTATTTTTCTCTTAAGTATTGATTCCAAAGTACTGTGTTTACCTGCATATGATTGAATGTAGAGGTGAATATAGATTAAACTTTTTACAAACAACATTTTGGTGCAAACAAGCTTACTGGATATTGTCATCTATTTTTGTTGCTGAAATTTTGTATAAATGGAGCATCATAATAAATAGACTGCAGCTTGCAGAGCAAACTCCCTTTTAATTTTTGGAGGTCGCTTTTCCATGTTTTGAAGCCACTGATTCATAGAGAATAATAGCAAACAACTATTCATCTGCCTTGACATAGTTGGACAAAGAAGAATGCTGTAGGTAGACACTCATGTTGGGAGAGCTATCACCTAGTTTACTCAACCATGCAAATAAATCAATAAAATCATTGTATTTGCTTAAGTAGGCATTCATACAGGTCAAACTGCAGCTGTGTGATTTTCTAGCCTTCAATATTGCTGATATCATTGGTGGGTCTTTCATGAATTTCAACAGCTAACATGAAATGGCAATAATTGCTTGGTTTAAAATAAATGAAGTGGTCAATTTGGACCACATAAAAAGAGATTGTCCTCAAGCATAAAAATGTACAACATAAGAGCCTTGTTGGTGCTATCATTAAAACATTAAATATGGGACAATGATTGCATAAATATTTGCAACTGAACCATTCACAGTCCCCCCCCCCCGGGAAGGTTTAAATGTTATAGTGCTGCATTTGTGATTCTCTTGTGTTTTAATTTTTTTTCCTTATTAAGAAAAGCTTATTTAAAAATTTGTTAAGGACAAGGTAGGAAAGCTATATAACTTTTTCTAATTAGTTGCACTGATGTTTATCTGGAACTACAGTTGCTTCCTTTTCTTTGGTAATCTCACCACTGGTTATTTCTAGTAAGGACTCTGTTTTGTTTGGTTTGTCATATTGTACTGCTAGAATTTTAAGAACTGGACAAACAAAGATTTCCAGAACTGACAAAGCAGAGCTACTGAACACATTCTTCGCATCAGTCTTCACACAAAAGGAAACTGCAGCTCAACTACCCAGCAACACAAATATAAAAAACAGATTCGAAGCAAGACTCAACCTAAGCAAAAATACAGTAAGAGATCACCTATCTGAACTTAACGAATACAAAGCACCAGACCAGACGGATTACATCCCAGAGTCCTAAAAGAACTAGCAGAAGTCATTTCAGAACCACTGCACCACATCTTCCACAAATCCTGGAACACAGGGGAACTACCTGAGGACTGGAAAAGAGCTGACGTGGTCCCCATCTTCAAAAAAGGTAAAAAAAACAGACCCAGGAAACTACAGACCAATCAGCCTAACATCAATACCTGGGAAAATACTGGAAAAAATAATTAAAAACCAGATCTCCCATCATCTAAAAACAAACCAAGTAATAACCAACATCCAACACGGATTTGTTAAGAACAAGTCATGCCAAACCAACCTCATTTCATTCTTCAACACTGTGACCAAATTAGTAGACCAGCGTAATGCAGTAGACATAATATACCTGGACGTTAGCAAAGCATTTGACAAAGTAGACCACAACCTTCTCCTTCATAAGCTAGAAAAAAGCGGGATAGACAGCTACACAACCAGATGGATTAACAATTGGCTGACCAACCGTACCCAGCGAGTAGTCCTCAATGGCTCTAAGTCCACATTGAGAGAAGTAAGCAGTGGGGTACCACAAGGTTCCGTCCTAGGCCCAGTACTCTTCAATATCTTTATAAATGACCTAGATGAGGGAATAGCAGGAGAACTAACCAAATTTGCAGATGACACCAAGCTGGCGGGAGTAGCAAACACCCCAGAGGACAGACTCAAAATCCAGAGGGACCTTGACAGACTCGAACACTGGGCCCAAACCAATAAAATGAAATTTAACACAGAGAAAAGTAAAAGTCTGCACCTAGGCAAGAAGAATCAAAAATACACATACAAACTGGGCGAAACCACACTCAATAGCAGCGATTGCGAAAGGGATCTTGGAGTCCTGGTAGACAGCCAACTAAATATGAGCCAGCAGTGTGCAGCAGCAGCCAAAAAGGCCAACACAGTCCTGAGCTGCATAAATAGAGGGATACAATCAAGGACCAGAGAGGTACTAGTACCACTCTATAAAGCCTTGGTCAGCCCACATCTAGAGTACTGCATCCAGTTTTGGTCACCACATTACAAAAAAGACATTGAAACTCTAGAGAAAGTGCAGAAGAGAGCAACCAGGATGATAAAGGGTCTGGAAAATAAAACATACGAAGAGCGGTTGCAGGAACTGAGCTTGGCCAGTCTAGCGAAGAGAAGGACCAGGGGTGACAGGATAGCAGTGTTTCAATACTTGAAGGGATGCCACAGAGAGGAGGGGGTCAGGCTGTTCTCTATGGCACCAGAAAGCCAAACAAGGAATAACGGATGGAAGCTGACCAAGGAGAGATTCAACCTGGAAGTGAGGAGAAACTTTCTGACAGTGAGAGCGATCAACCAGTGGAACAGCTTGCCAGCAGAGGTCGTGAGAGCCCCAACACTTGCGACCTTCAAGGAGAGACTGGACTGCCATCTGTCTCAAATGGTGTAGGACAGTGATGGCGAACCATTTTTGGTTCATGTGCCAAAAGGGGGGGGAATGCGGGGGATCACGTGTGTGCGTGCCCACACTCATAATTCCATGCACCCCCGCACATGCACGCATGACCCCCCTGCTCCCAACATGCAATGGCACGCCCATTTTTCGCTCTCCCCAGGCTCCAGAGCCTTTCTAGGAGCCTGGGGAGGGCAAAAACGGCCTTCCCCACCCCCTCTGGAGGCTGGAAACAGCCTGTTTCCCGACTCCCAGTGGGCCCAGAAGGCCCGAAAATCAGCCGGCTGGTGCATACATGCACGCCGGACCTGAGCTCGCGTGCACACCGATATGGCTCCGCGTGCCACTTGTGGCACCCGTGCCATAGGTTCGCCATCACGGGTGTAGGAACTCCTGCTTGAGCAGGGGGTTGGACTAGATGACCTACAAGGTCCCTTCCAACTCTAATAGAGCTGAAGAGCTGAAGTGGTGCAGTGGTGCAGAGCTGAAGAGCTGAAGTGGTGCAGTGGTTAAATGCTGCAACTGCAGGCTGACTGCTAGTTCAGCAGTTCAGCTGTTCAAATCTCACTAGGCTCAAGGTTGACTCAGCCTTCCATCCTTCTGAGGTCGGTAAAATGAGGACCCAGATTGTTGGGGGCAATATGCTGAACTCTGTAAACCGCTTAGAGAGGGCTGTAAAGCACTATGAAGCGGTATATAAGTAAAGTGCTATTGCTATTGCTATAATAATAAATCTAAAAATCTAAACAGTAATTGGTTGGGAGTAGCCCAGAATGTGATATAAGAGAAGTGGCTATATAAATGTTTAAATAAGTTGTGGAGTATTTGGTAGAATGGGAAGGATCATGATAGAGGTCACATTATTCTATCTCACTCTCATTAGTTCTCAGTTTTATTTTAATTGTGAATGTGTGCCTGTTTAATTGTTGTTTTATATATATTTATATATAGAATTGTGCTTTGCTATTTACTGATACTTGTTTACTGATTTGGTGGTTAAATATAAACCAATTTCCTTGAATGGTGTGTTACAAGCGTTCTGTTCTAGTTTGTACTGTGCCTTGGTAAAGGTGCAAAAATCATCACTATCATGTTGGTGAAGAAAGCTGACTTGATTAGGTTTCCCAAAGGAAGTATATTCTGTTTGAAATTTTGCCAGCCCTTCTTTAGTGCATTTATATATTACTGTCAGCCCTGGAGGCCATTTTTTTTCTTTGGATCTTCAGGGCTGCCACACTTGGAGGATGGGCATGCTGTGGGAAGTGGGAGGGGGGTTGGATGGTGACGGGATGAGTTGTATAGCCATAACAACAACAACTTTCTTTCACTGAGAGTCAAGGACGTTCAACCTGCACCTGGAGAGGCGTGACTGAAAGCTACTCCGGTTAGGATGGTGCATTGATTGGACCATGTGATGGACATGTGGGTGCAGGGGAAGGGACTTGGGCTTTCTTTTGGGTGCGGAAAACCTGGGAGACTTCAGATTCGGGTTTTCTCAGATGTGCCAATATGACATCTCTAATAAAATGGAACTTTGAGGAAATGCCTGCCTCGGAGTCTTACTTGATTGGGGGTATTACTTGGAACCCTGACAACTACATTGTTCAACCATACATGGACCAAGATTCTCTCTTGTGATTAAATGTAGAAGGAAATGCCATAGGACTGTTAGAACAATATACTACTTGAATAATCACAGCTTTCCTACTGCTGCTTCCATTGTGCTGGGCTAATATTATGGTGTGAAAACCAATGTTTTCACAGTATCAGGCTGTCATCTACCAATTGAACTGAGAATGATCCCCATCATGATCGGTAAGTAAATAAACATGTAGAGGATTTAATTATATTTCTATCAGAAATAGTGTAGTTCCAATTTTTAAAACA
This sequence comes from Diadophis punctatus similis, assembly GCA_023053685.1. Classification (NCBI taxonomy): domain Eukaryota; kingdom Metazoa; phylum Chordata; class Lepidosauria; order Squamata; family Dipsadidae; genus Diadophis; species Diadophis punctatus. Next base: position 42,001,079 of record JALIGW010000004.1, on the reverse strand, counting down.
TCTTTTCATATGAGCATACATGTTTTCTATATGGGAATATGCCTTGGGAGTGTTATACATAATCACAGGAGCAATATTTTAATGCAATTTATAATTCCTGATATTGTAAAAAGGATAAGGCATTTATATTAGATAACATTTTATTATCTCAATGATTGTGTATGTAGAACCAGGGTTTATATATGGAAAATTTTATTTTTTGAGCTAGCATATATTTTTCCATTTAGATTCATTATTATATTTTGCATATAACTCAATTCATAATGCCAGTAATCATACTTGTAAATCTCCAAGTGTCAAACTATTAAAGTAAATTGAACTATTCTACATCTGTACTAACTGTTAAATTCTCTCAATCTGTTTTCTTTTTCAATAAGCTGAAATTATTCCCTTCACCTGTTGTTTTGGATGTAAGCTTGTATGATTTGTCTTGCAATCTTTCTGCACTGGAATTTCCATTGACAGTTAGATTTAACTGCTGTTGATAGCAGAGTTGATTGTCTTCAAAGTATTTAACTGCTGTTGCCAAACTTGGCTAAAACTCTATTCATGACTGCAACAGATGTTTCTTTCTTTCTTTTGAATATGAATTGAAACCTTATGGAGCAATTTTGTGAACTATAGTTCAGAAACAAATGCTAGCATAGTTGTGATTCTGAACCTCTTAAAACTAACCCACAATAACAAAGATTGATCAGCATGAAATAAGTTTTCTCCAAGATAATTAAAGATTTATGTATTAGTTTGCCGCCTTCCAGATTTTTGGATAATAGCCAGCAGAATACTTTTCAGACTCAGATCTTTTAAACAGGTAGCTTGGTGTATGGACATATTTAGATGATTTATAATTAATCAAACATTCTTACTTATGCATTTCTAAAAACAATGGGCCCTTCAATATTAGTTACTTTGTCAAATAAAGCTTTTTCTGTATTATGGATATAGGGAGGCTACAAAATGTCTCATATTCATGAAGCTTGGGTCTTGTCAAGATATTCTTGATATGTTAATCTCTGATTATGCATATTATGTGAATGTTGCATATACTGTATTTCTTAAAAGCATAATTTCATTAAATTGGACATCATGAAGCTTTTGTAATAAAAATGCTAACAATTACAAAAAGAATGGGTGTAAAAAAATTCAATCAAAGCTGAAAGGGATGCAAACACAAAGCAGCATTTTCCTAACTTCTACTACTAGCTGGCATTTTAATCTGTTCTAGTTTGCATGGAGGTGACAAAATTGTGAGATTTAATACAATGCTGAGACTGCATTAAGTTATCTAGATAATCTTATTTCATAAATTCACTGAGAATTTCCCAGTGACAAATGACTCTAAAATGTAAATATGGTAAAACAATTGTCAGAGGAAAGTGTATAAGTGATGTGATGAAGATAGACCTGATATTTGAGTTTAGCACTTTGTATTCAGAATGATTATTTTTTGTACTGCTTTAGCTGCTACAGTTGTATTTTCATACCTATAACTAGTTCTATCTTTAGGTTGCTAAATCACAATAATAAAATATTGAAATATTTTTGTCCGGAGCACACTACAGATCAAGATAATAGATGAAGTTTCAGAAATCTAATCAAATATTGACCAGCTAATCAATCACATAATATGACATCTCTTAGAAATATTACTTTCATTTTGTAGGCAAGTAGAACATGCATTAACTAGTCTTTTGTGAAGACCACTGTCTTCATTATATTAAATCTATTTATTTTTAAACTGTCCATCTCCCTCAAGTCTTAGTGAGATTAGATTTTTAAATTCAAACATTCATTTATCATTAATTACTGATCCTGTAACAAAAGAAAAAAAAGTCTTTTGTTTGCATTGGGAAAGTTCACTTCATCCATTCCCCTTCCAAAAGCAAATTACTTAATTTAAACATTTTAAATAAAGTCCTGATGCGAATGATTGTGCAGTCCTACATAATTTGAAACATGCCACCCAAATTAAAACAGGATTTAGAAAAAAGTCTCAAAGTAGAAATGTAACAACTGGGCTGTTTTAGCATTTGGTTTGTGTGCCTGTGAGTTGGGGGAAAGTACTGATTAAAGCTGTTAGAAGTTTATTGACCCGTGTAATATGATTTGGATTAGATTTTTTTGATTCCCAGTTTTCTTAATTTCTGTTTCATAGCTTTACTTGGTGTTAGTTGAAAGTGTTCACGTTCAGCCTACTGCCTGCATTTTGATCATCTTACTTGTTCTGATATATCCCAGCTGCTTTGTACTTCTCCTTATTCTAAGCAACCAGATGGCTAGCCAAGCTTCTCATTCTCATTTTGTAGCTATTAGTTCTCACAATGAAAATCTTATTCAGGCTCATTCCTTTGATTGACTCATCAAGGTGATTATAAAACACTCAATATCCTGTTCTTGGCCAGTTTCAATACAGCTTGTTGAAATAGCACTTATACCTGCAATAGACAGTTGTGCAAACTGATTTCTCAATTTGATCTAATTCTCTGGTCAAAGTAGCCCACTTTCCTATCCCCTGAAACCTAAGGCGTGGAATAATACTGTGGATAATATTCCACAATAATTCATGGAAGAGCTGTATTTTGAATCCAGCATCAACCCATAGAATCACAGCTTCAAAGAGTTAGGTGGAGCCATTTAGGCTAAACTAAAAACAAACATTTTTGTCTCTTCCTTTTGTTGAAATAGAATAAGCTCATTTTATTTGCATGGTCCACTCTTTTTTTAAAAAAATCAGTACTCAGATTCTTAATGTATAGCAAACCTTCTGTACTTTATCTCTGTTTAGAATGGTTACATGTACTGTTACCAGGGATGGGTTCCTAACGGTGCAGTCCAGTGCGTAGCTCCGGTAGGGACCCGCCGATAACCCAATTTGCGCGCGACTGCTCCGGTACCGTCTCCACCGGGCAGTCGCGCGTGTTGCCATCTTTTTTTACAAAATTTTGGGCAATTTTGCTTCTGTGCATGCACGGAAGCAAAATCGCGCCGAAATCTCACGAGGGGATGCGTGCGAGAGAGAGATTTTGGCAAGATTTTGCTTCTGTGCATGAGGGGACGCACGTGCGCATGAAGCATAGAGAAACACGGAGCAGCGCACCGGTCTCGGTAAGTTAGCAACTCGCCCCTGATTGTTACAGTTTATATGCTAGTTATGGGAATATTCGCCTAGCCATTTTTGTAATTGCCTCTGGCTGTGTACATAAATTAAAACTTTGCCTTTTTGAATTTGAATAATAGTTTTATGGAATTATTCATAAATTTTTGTTAATCTGCATGGCTATTTAATTTCATTACTCCTCAATTATAATTAGGAATTTGCTATTCTTCAAATTATTGAAATCCCCAAATCATACAACTGCTATGTGCATACTACATTTCTGGAAAAGATCCCTAATTCTGAGACTTGTTTGAGTTCACATATGTGTGAACAGAGAATATTTGGCAACATGAGGTCTTCTGAGACTTTGACTCCAAATTTTCTTTAAGTCAGCCATATGCGTTATTTTAATTGTGCACTTGCATAATAATGTTACTGCAAGAATATACAACTTCATTTATACTTACTATTAAAGTTTGTTGCATAAAAATTCAAAACCAGAAGCACACACAGATGACTGATTCAGCTGGATTCATAAACTTCTTTATAAACATAGTAACAGATGAATTTACAATACCATTAGCAGAGTTCTTCTTCAAGCAGTTACAGACAGCAGAGAACAGTTAGTTTCATTTCAGCAGCAGACAAGCACAGAGAGTACAGAGTGCAGAGTGCAGAGTGGACAGAGAGCAGAGTGGAGACTGGAGCCACACCCGCCTTAAGCTTAAGTTCCAGTTTCAATTCTCTGCACAGACTCAGAAATGGTTAGCTCCCATTGGCTTACTTAGTTGCTATGCCTATTCATTGGCTGACCTTGTTACCACTGGCTCTCCCAGTTCATGAATATCTTAACACTTACACACATAGATTTATATTATTAGAATCTTTATGTTGTATTTGTTGACCATATAAGGAATATAGTATTGTTTGGTATAGTATTGCGTAAAATAGTTTTAATATTATTATTATTATAGGCAGTCCTCAACTTTTGACCACAATTGAGCCCAACATTTCTATTGCTAAGCAAGGCAGTTGTTAAGTGGATTATGCCCCATTTTATAACTTTCTTGCCATGATTGTTAAGCAAATCACTGTGGTTGTTAAGTGAATTATATAGTGAATTAAGTGAATTATGTTAAGTGAGTCTGGATTCCCCTATTGACTTTGCTTGTTGGAAGCCAGCTGGGAAGGTTAGGAAATGGCGATCACATGACTCTGGGACAGAGTCACTGCCATAAATATGTGACAGTTACCAATTGCCCAAATTTTGATCACATGACCATGGGGATGCTGCACCGGTTGTAAGTGTGAAAAAAGGTCATAAGTCATTTTTTCAGTGTCATTATAACTTTGAACAGTCACTAAACAAATGACTGTAAATTGAGGACTACCTGTATTATTATTTGTAAATCTATAGCACATAAATATTTAATAGTTTTAATAGTAAGCAATACCAAAATAAAACTAGTTCGGATTACAGTTGTTATAGTGTTTATTAGTTTTGATCAAGGCACTCCTCTACATATTAAATACTAAACTATTGATAACTAAATTTGTCATTATTTATACATATATCCAGAATAAGTATAGTATTTTGAAATATAATTTGGACAAAATATAACGATGAAGCATTCTTTACCTTAGTGTTATATTTAAATGGGTTCATATTAACAAATGTAGGCATTATCAATGCTGGAATTCATTTTCAATTATGGCTTTGGTGTATTTAATCTGATTTTATGGGAGAAAGAAGGAATGAGTATTGTAGTTTATGGATGTTACTAGTGAAATACTGCTGTGAACAGGACAAACAGCTTCATTACTCTGATTATTTCCAGCTAAAACACGTTTAACAGCTGTTTGCTTTGGCCATTGCACTGGCTTTTTAAAAAAAAAATCTTTCAAAATGATTTTTCTTTAATGTGGGTTGGTCATTTTTGTAACCAGGAAGAGGTCTGCTATTTTAGTGCTGTAGATTCAGCAGTGTTAGATCGTTAGTATCTGAGAATACTGTCACTCTCACTGTTTCTTTCTCATTCTTTTGATTAGTGCACATGTAATAGTGTAAGGAGACGAAACGGAAAATTTATGAGTTCTTTAATCCCAGACAGGCAGCTTTGCAGCAGTTACATTCAAGAAAAGTTCACACTCCAAAGAAATGGTTAGTCTGACACAGCCACTGACTCAGTCAGTATGGTTTGTTGTGTGGAAGAGCAAGAATAGAGACGAACAAAAAGATTTGCCTCTTTGGAAAAACTATTACCTTATTTTTAAAAGTTTCAAAATATGACTGCTTAAAGCATTTGTTCTGGAATGCGTTGAAGCTAAAGTCTACAAGACTGAGGTCAGAAGCAATTTTCTTCTTGGCAGAAAGCAGAGACATTTATAAAAGCCATGCCTGTGTTTGGTGTTGCCGCAAAGCTAAGGCACGGACCTATAGGGTCACAGCCTGCTGATACTGTCCACACAATCCCAAATTTTGGCACAAGGGGGTCACAGCACTATTTATCAAAATCTCTGGAGCTTTCCAGGACAGAGAACTCAATGATTTCTTGTCAGATTACGTTAGAGTCAACCTCTGATTTTGGAGAAGTAAAAGCACTTCCAGGAAAAGGCAAGGATACACAGGACAGCAAGGTTAGTTCTAAACTTTATCTGCAGATTGGAACTCGGGAAAGAATGGCCTAAATATTTATCTTATGTTGGGATGAGTATAAAATTGTGTGCAACAATGCAAACATTGGAATCATTCAGAGGGTAAAGGATCTTTCATTTGAAGTACTCTTGCATTCTATGCAGAGAGTCAAATATGAAGAACTGTGAAGGGACAGTGGTTTAAGAAATAAGCACAGTTATTGGCTGGTATTTATAACATATTTTAAGAAACAGTTTGTTTCTATGCTCACCTTGAATCTCCCAGGGATGTTTTTCAAAACTGTCTTTATTTATTTATTTATTTGTTATTTGTGTATATTTTTGTATCCTCTATACTGCTACTTGTTTTGTAGAATTTAAAAACTGGGGAAACTAGGTAAGTTCTATAAGATGTGTACTAGTGTGACATTGAATAATTCTAATAACTATGACCCATGAATGCCATAATTCTTGCTAGTATTGTTTGGATAACTAAAATACTTTCAATTTGTTAATTAAAGATATTAACTATTGCTTTGGTTTTTCTATCTTAGGTACCAGTAGAATTTTTTTGCTTCTGCTATATGTTTTTAAGAATAAGGACTTAAGCAAAATTCAAAGATGACATTAAATAGCTTGAAATCTGCTCACTCTTTCAGAATTCATATGTTATGCTAGGTACAGAACCAGAAAGATATTTGTACACACTTAATTTCTCTAGTTTGAGTAAAGGACTTCTCAGGGTTGATATTACTTGGCAGGTACATAAATATTCCTTTATCTAAATATATTTGCCCTTGTTACTTGTGTTTCTTGAATTTTTATGAGTATCTCTGAAATGCATCCTAGCCCTTCTTTTATTAAATGCACCTAGGAGAGTGAATAATTTTTACAGTTTTTACTCTCAGACTCAGACATGAAACTACCAACATAGTAATCAATTTATAACTTCTTTTTCAATATAGCATTTCTATATTTTGTTTGTTTGTTTTCTGTCCCCCAGAAACTGAGAATCCTCCAGAGATTTGCATTTCCCCCCTACCCTGGAACAATGTTACACTCAAACAGGTCCTTAAAACCTGACTCTTGCCCAAGGTCTTGGGTCAGATTAAGTGGTAGGTCCTTATGGAATGTGGTATGTGTGAGAAAATCAGACTCTCGTGATATTTATTGTGGAATTTTTTGTCTTATTGTTAATCCAATTTCGTTTGTTAATTTTTTTTTAATTTTTATCACTATGGCATTTTTCATATGAAAATAGATCTATATCTATATCTATATCTATATCTATATCTATATCTATATCTATATCTATATCTATATCTATATCTATCTATCTATCTATCTATCTATCTATCTATCTATCTATCTATCTATCTATCTATCTATCTATCTATATATATATATATATATATATATATATATAATGTTTTATAGCCTTCTTGTTGTTTCTGTTTTCTCCTGCAGGCAGTCTTTGATAGACTATAACTGCTGGCAATGAACAGACTTAGGGTCAGACTTGGCTTTCCTCCTAATTGCATGGTGTGGAAAAACTTTACCTCTCCCCCCCCATCTTTAACCACCACTGTCTTCACTATCCTGGTCATTGGAGTAGAAGCCAACTATGGGGTGCAGTTAGGACTTCAATGCCTCTGTTTGACCTACCTAACCCTAACCCTTACTTTGGCATGGGAAGAATGGCTGCTTTTATTGTCTGATCACCATAGTATTGTAAGTGTTGCTGCTACTGGCTCTACTGTTGCTCCACTTATAATCAATATAAGATATTTACATATTAATTATGCTGTTCTCATCTTTTTCAATAGAAAATTTATATGACTGGCCATCTTAAATATATAACTGGGTAATTAGCAAAAGTCATATAGACACATACAAAAATCCCAAATATGAAAATAACTCCATAACCAAAGTTAAAATAAGCCAATATGAATCAAACACAAGATGCTGTATAACAAGTTAGCAATCCTCATTCTAATATATTAGATTCCCATAAAATCCTGGCTTTAACACCTGGGAAAAAAGTCAAGTCTTACTTGTCTTCTTGAATGTCAAGATATTTCTTGTACTCAAGAAACATCTTGAATGTCAAGATGTTTCTTGTACAAGATGCGTAATTCTGAAATGTGAATATACCCACAAAGTAAAATGGATGTTAGCAATAGCACTTAGACTTATATACTGCTTTATAGCCTTCTCTAAGTGATTTACAGAGTCATATTACCCCCAACAATCTGGCTCCTCATTTTGCCGACATCGGAAGGTTGGAAGGCTGAGTCAACCTTGAGCTGATGAGAATTGAACTGCTGGCAGTTGGCAGAATTAGCCTGCAATACTGCATTCTAACCACTACACCAGTTGTGGGTTCCTACCGGTGCGGTCCACTCTATAGCACCGGTAGCGGCCCACTGGTGATGTCACAGTACCGGTGCGGTCGGTTGCCGGTGCCTGGGCGCCGCCATTAAAAAAAAAATTTTTTTAAAATTTTTTTAAAAAATTTTCTTCTGCGCATGCCCAGAAGCCGAGCTTCCAGCACTGCGCATGCGCTGCCTTCCTACCCCACAGTGAGTCCAAGCAGGGGAGGATGGCTGAGGGAGTGCGTGAGATGCTGAAAGAATGGGCGGCAGGAGCTGTCTCCATTCCCCTCCCTTCAGCAGTCCGAGAAGCCACGAACGCGTGGTGATGATCCTAGGCATTTTCACATGTTTGAGGCTTCTCGAGCTGCTGAGGGGAGGGGGAATGGGCGGCAGGACCTATCTCAGTTCCCCTCCCTTCAGCAGTCCGAGAAGCCACGAACACACGGTGATGATCCTAGGCATTTTCGCACATTCGAGGCTTCTTGAGCTGCTGAGGGGAGGGGGAACGGGCGGCAGGAGCCTAGGATCATCGAATGGGGAGAAGCATTCAGGCCGGATGGCGCCTCCTAAAAGAACCGCTGCCACGGTCTTGCTGCTCCCACTGTGGGGGGATGCATTGCAGGTGGGCAATGCCCCCCTGTTCTCCGGCCGCTGCCAAGCTCCCGAGGCCCACGCCCACCTGGTCACATGGCTGGCAAGCCACACCCACAAAATAAGCCACGCCCACAGAGTGGTAGTAAAAAAATTAGGAACCCGCCCCTGCACTACACCATCATGGTTCAGATGTATTGAACATATTCTTTCTTTATCTTTGATTTAAAAAGCATAACCAGCTAATCTATTTGCATAGTGTGGGGATATAGAACCATCAAACTGAACTTTACTGCATACTATTATGTCTAATGGTCCAGGAGATGTGCAAATTCCAATCCTGTCTTTCTATTAATATAATATTTAAAAGGACTAAAATGATTAGTTCTAAAATCCTGCCTTACTACTATGGATGCTAAAAACGTCTGCCAGATTATCTGATAGTCACTTAATAGCCATTTGATGCAGATCAAATACAGCCCCAACAATGGTAACCCATATACATATATTATTACAACAAATAGCCACTGCAGACTCCTAGTATGGATATTCTTTGTGTTGGACCCAAAGATGCTTTTTCAAAAGGCAACTGGACTTTCTTTGTTTTTTCTTGAAGATATTTTGGTTCTCATCCAGAAAGCTTACCAGAACTGAAGAAGCTTCTTGGATGAGAAGTGAAATGTCTTCAAAGAAAAGCAAAGAATGTCCAGTTGCTTTTTGAAAAAGCTACTTTGGGGCAATCATGACCTGGATGACTGAGAATCTCCATAGACATCTTTGTGTAAGAATTAAACTGCCCACAGTAATTCATTTATTTATGGCCACCCATCTCATACATGAAAAAATGTGGATTTTGGACTATTGCTGACCAGTCCTTTGTGTAACTTCTTGTGACTTTCTTAGGATCAGCAATGATTCAACGTATGGCATTCTTAGCTCATGGTGCTATATCTTAAAGAAAGTTTCCACATATACAGTTCAGATAAAAGACCTTGCATTCAAAATGTAATGAATACTTGTCAGAATTTCCAAATGCAAGGAAAATCTGCTTGTCTTTGAACAATTATTGAATATAATTGGAAATGTGGGAACTCGTTTTTAGGAAAAATGATGACTATATTTGTTATATATTTGTTATAGATAATGGAAAATATGAATTAATCATCTGGTTTACATTTATACTTGGCTGCTGCTTTCAAATTCTACTTCAGCATTTTATATGAACTGGGAATGCAGTTCTAGCACTTCCTATGCTTAATTTTTCCTGTCCTATCAGAAAGGTGTTATGATTGACATATGGAAAATTCACTTTATAATGTACAATTTGAGATATTCTGATTCCAACATACTGTATATTAGCATTTTCCACAGTCAATACTGTAAACCATTATGCCATCCAGCTGTATACTTTTTTTTATACCATCTCCTGATTGTTAAAGATTTTTGGCTTCCAGTTTATTTGTATTGCCAAATAATGTCTTAGAATACAGCTGCAAAAATCAATTCACAGCTCCCTAGATACTCCTTTTTTCTAGCTTATATCTTCTGGACTTGGAGGATTTTCAGGGTTTGAAGCTATAGAAAATTGTTGGTATCAGGCATAGCTCTCCATGCAGTCTCATCTATAAATAGGGGCCTTTCCCTTGTAGCCACATCCCCAGCTTCAGGAGGGAATCTCTCAAGATGATCAAAATGTTTAGACAGGTTTCTGTAGAACGAATCATTCCTTGATAATCACTAGTTTCTTCAGGGATTTAAAGTTTAGTATGCACTAGGGCAGGAAATAGACAATACAAGTGATGAAGCACTAGCAGTCTATGTTTCATTCAATCCCAGTTAGCAATGTTTTTTGATGTTATAGTGATTGGAAATATTTTCCAAATGTGTGGTGGGAGACACCCTATACTGAGGAAGGCACTCTCATAATAGGCTGATGGTGGACTTCAGAAGGTGAATGGGTTAAATGATATATAACAACTCTAGTAGTGAAGACGTAGTAACCAAAGAAGGAACTTTGTAAAAACAGTAATAAATAAGAAGCTATGGTAAAACAACCTGATAGGAAAAGAAGCCAAAAGGGAGAGAAAATCCTTAAAAATGAAATGTTAAAGGTACAATCATAGACAATTCTATCAAAGAAAAAATCATAAGCCAATGTGGCTGCATACAACAATTTGAAAATAAAAAAATGGATGTAAGGAAAAAGGAATAAGTCACCAAGACAAGTACAAATTTGGACACAGCTCAAATGTATTGAGTTGGTGTCAGCAAACTGAAATTGCAAACCACTTGAAAGTAAGAAAAAGGAAGTATATATTACTGGCTCATAAGAATAACAGATAACAAAAATAAGATAGAAAGACTTAACTCTTGCTTTGGCCTAGCCCTAGTCTATTAGAAGAGGACATATATCCTACAAGCAATAAAGTGCTGGTTATCAAGGAGCAGAATTTCTATCTGAACTTTATAGATAAGGGGATATCTACTGAATTTGAATAGGTAACCTGAAAATACCAATTAACAGTGAACAGCAGGGGGTATGTAAAAATCAATTATATTCTGATTAGTCAATCAGTCACACCAGGATTGGATAGCATGTGTATTACGGTCATTCCTCATGGCCACTTTCATGTGTCAGTTCTGCCTGCTTCTGGACCAGGAGGCCTTGCTCAAAATCAGTCATGGCTTGGTTACTTCCTAGTTGAATTAGTGCAGTTCACTCCACATGGGGCTGCCCTTGAAAGACCAACTGACCCAGAGTGCAAGAATGTATATAGTCTCATGTGACCTTTGATTGTCTGATACTATACTACTATGGTGAGAGTTGCAGTAGCTTCCAGTTCCTTTCCATGTACAATTCAAGTTGCTGTTTGTCATATTTAAACAGCAATATGTTTAAATTGCTGTTTAATTTAATGCATTGGTATGGCGCCAGGTTATTTACAGGAGTGTTTCTCCCTGCTTGTTCTGTTAAGACAGATGAGGTGAGCATGCTGCAGGTCCCTTCCTTTGCATGTGGTCATACCTTCTCAATAGTAGTCCTTGCCCTGTGGAGCATCTTTCTACTGAGATCCAGAAGACACTTAAATTGCTAGCCTTCCTGAAGGACTTAAAAACCTGGCTCTTTCTCCAAAGCATTGGAGAAGGGAATAGGGATAGAGAAAGTCTAGAACCCTTTGATTATTGGAGAATGTTGTTTAGGGCTGCTGAAAACCATTTTTGGGAATTGAATATTTCTTATATATTTTACTATTGATTCTATGAGCTACCCAGAGTCATAATACATAGATGGCCATCCATGCAAGTTTCATCAATCCATTAATTTGAGTATAATCATTAATTGCTACCTGTTTTGGTGGCTGCCTCAATTTGATGCTAATGTTTGGTGATAACAGAATTTCTTTTCTGGGCTCCTACTGCCAGTGTTCCTAATAAGTGCATTTTATATCCTGAATGCCTTTTACATTTGCTTTGATGCTTCCATGTTTTTATTGGAATGAGAAATTTGCTGAAAGATTGCATAACTTATTGAAATTCTCAGTCAAAGTTTTCACATTATTTAGTCTTGTTAAGGCAAACAATTATTCCCATGTGAAAAACAGATTTTTAGTGCCTCTTGGGAAGAACTGCATAAACCAAGTATAGAACACTTAGAAAATACACAAAGTAAATAAAAGAGAACCTGTTGTGAAATAGTTAAGGCAGGGTCCTACAGGTTGTGATGACAAAGGCTAAAATTTTGCCAGAAGACAGAGAAAAAAAAATTAAAACTGCAATATTAATTGTAACAACCTGGTATATCTGTATAAGATAGAATGAATGGTACATTATTATAATAAACCTTGTTTGGTATAACTTCATGTTTCGGTTGATTTCAATATGTTTGGACTGTGGCAGGAAAAATGTGTTTGTTTAATGTGTTTTTAAATACTTTTATCCAGTTTTTCAGACCAAAGAACTGCCACAACAGCTTATAAATTACCAATGAAAGAAAAGTACAGAGAGAAAATTGATGAAACTTCACTTTGAGTGGAGCTGATAGCAAAAATGTTGGGGAAAAAGCTGTCAGATATGGTAAACTATGCTTTCTGAAGAAGCTGCAATGAAAAGTTTACATGACTTGGGATGGAGATATTTGCCAGCCCATGTTTTTCTATTCTATGTTCTTACAGAGTTATCCAGTTTCTCAAATCTGAATGCCTGAAATTACTACTTTTCAGAACATGGCCCAAATAGGAATAAATGCATATATTTAGGAAAAGCACATAGGAAAACATGAAAATTGTACATGTTTGTACAACAAAAGTTCAGATGAAAGTGCACAAAATAAAAAATTTGTGCCAATTGTTCTTGGTTAGAATTTGCAGGAAAGTATGGAAATTCCCACAGCTGTTTCTGCTGGTATAGCACTTCATTCACTACTATCCATTTGGCCTTTCATTACAGCAGAATTTGTGTAGGTGTCCTCACACAATACCAGGGGTGGGTTCCTCTCGGTTCGGACCGGATCACCCGAACCGGTAGCGACCTGCTGGTGCTGTCACTGAACTGGACCGGCTGGTGCCGGTCCGTGGGTGCCGCCATCTTTTTTTTTTGAATTTTTTTGAATTTTTTTACTTTTTTGAAGGTTTTTCTTGTTCTGCTGCTTGTAAAAGGGCCCTCCGCCCACCCCTGGGTTTCAACTGACCTTTATTCCTTTGCCCGAAGCACAGCTGATCAGCTCCTCAGCTGTGTTTTGGGCCGATTCCAGCTACTGAACATGCGTGGAAGCCAAATTGCATGGGGGAACCAGTGGTGGGTTGCTACAGGTGCGGTCCACTCTATAGCACCGGTAGCGGCCCGCTGGTGATGTCACAGTTGCCAGTGCCTGGGCACCACCATTTTTAAAAAAAAAATTAATTTTTTTCTTAAAAATTCTTCTGCGTATGCCCAGAAGCCGAGCTTCTGGCACTGTGCATGCTCTGCCTTCCTACCCCACAGTGAGTCCAAGCAGGGGAGGATGGCTCAGGGAGCATGTGAGACTCTGAAAGAACGGGCGGCAGGAGCTATCTCCATTCCCCTCCCTTCAGCAGTCCAAGAAGCCACGAACGCGCAGTGATGATCCTAGGCATTTTTACACGTTCAAGGCTTCTCGAGCTGCTGAGGGAAGGGGGAACGTTCACCTGGTCACATGGCTGGCAAGCCACACCCACAAAATAAGCCACGCCCACAGAGTGGTAGTAAAAAAATTAGGAAGCCGCCCCTGGGGGGAACGTGTGCGTGCATGTGAGCAGAGTAAGCACGCACGCGCAAAACATCATGATGCGAACCGGTGGCAAAGATAAGTGGAACCCACCCCTGCACAATACCATTTGGAACTGTGAGAATGCAGATTCCTAAGACTTATTCCTGAAATCTTCAAGGTAAACTTAACTATCTTTAGAATCTGCTTTTTCATGTTTGTTTTCTAACTGAATAGCTTGTTCTCTCATTAGAAAAGTCTACTTTTCAACACTTGCTCAAAATCATTGTTTAGCTGAAAATATCCAATTAATGCAGCTGCAGTTGATATGGAAAATGAGTTCAAGGGGAGGCACTGGAGTCTCCTGAGCATTTTGTATCCTTTTCTCTCCAAATATTCTTATCCTAAGCTTTATTCCATATTTGCAGCACCTGGCCAAGATCTTAATGATGCCGTGATGAACTCCCAAGGTTTTGGCAGCTCTTTTTTCCTGTTGTGCATTATGGTTTGATATATAGGACATCTGTAAAACCACCAGATCTTAGTAATCCGGATGGTCATACATAAAAACCAAACTTCCTAAGAGTGTGGTTGAATTCTTTCGTCCAGTAATAAAGGCCTATGTGCTTCATATATAATTTAGGGTGAGTAAGGCATAAATCACCATGCTGAACTTTTATTCTAGCAACAGTGGGATTTCCTGGCAACATATGCATACATCTAAGCAGGATGTTCTTTTGTAAACACGTGCTAATTTAAAAGAAATTCTAAATACACTCTAGGGCCTGATATAGTTTTTATACTGTATAACACTTGTTGCAAAGGGATTACAAAAAGGAAATGTGAACAAAGTACTATTTTATTTCTTGTATTATGGATGTAATATCTATATGATCAGGATGGACTGCGCATTGGACTTTTCTGCTGTCAATAATGGTAGTCAGTAAAGGGGTGTTCATGTGTTCAAACATATATAAGATTGCTGAAAGGAAGAAAAAAATGCTGTTTGCCAATGGTATTGGTTTTTCTGCTATAGATAGGAAAGAACAGTTTAGCACAGAGAAAGGTTAATGGGTGGTAAATTGGCTTAACTGATTAGTATGGTAGTTTAAAATTAATTGGTGTCTATGCTGCTGATTGACACAAATTCATTCTATGCCAGAATTAGTCTTTTAGATGTGGAATCTCATTTTAGTTATTTATTAGCAACTGATAAAGTGGCTTCTCTTCTGTTCCCCGCACCAGACTATTACCAGCTTTGGTGAATACAGCTAAGAACAAAATGTCCTGTAGGGACTCCCAAACCCTCTTCCATGTTTAAAACAACAGAGCAAAACTCCAAAAGAAGGATTTGCAATGAGTCTTATTTATTAGCATTATAGCTAAGAAGTTAAAGGGTTAATACATAGAATCTTGGAAATTGGGTAAAATAAAGCTAAGCTAGTACTTATTTACTCAAACTTTATTAAGATGGGTCTCAACTATGCAAAACCAAAGAGATAACCTTCCTTTCTCCAGGTAAGACTGGCCTTGAAACATCCATCTACACATCATTATTAATATTTTGAGATACACCTGTTTATTTCCTAACCCCAGAAATCTCTCTTACATGGTCTTAAGTGTTCCATTTCCCAAGTTCCTGTCTTGGGATTTGTCTTCTTTAATCCAGAAGTGTGTGTGTGTGTGTGTGTGTGTGTGTGTGTGTGTGTGTGTGTGTGTGTGTGTGTGTGTGTGTGTGTGTGTGTAGTTTGTGTGCTTTTTCTTTCTCCTTGTGTCAGTACCAAGCAGCATCTCTAAGATTTGTCTTCTCTTTCTCCTCCAACTTTTCTCCAAACAGTTTCTTGATTGCAATGGATAAACAGTTGAATAAATTAATTAAATAAATGCTCTTGTAAGAACAAATATTCAGTGTATTTTCTTTGTAAAAGTAGTCTCAAAGGGAAAGCTGGAGGTGGAGGTACATGGAATAGAATTTTAAAAAAAGTAATGAATTTTCAGGTTCTCTAAACTGTTGGATGCTGGACCAGTGCCTAATAGACCAGCTCCACTGGGGCTCCAAGGATATCTGCCTTTGCCTTCTGTTCTTAAGACTGACCTGGATGCTCAGAGTAGTCTTTGATAGAAGCATTTTATGAGACCCCTGAGAATCCTATGCCTGAGAATTTAAAGGACTTGGCAGCCAGGCTTCACCTTCACCTGCCCTCTGTTTTTCTAACATGCATACAGTTTCTCTCACAGGAAAAGGAAGCAGAGGAACCATATCAAGAGCTGAGGCAGTCTGCCTTCTTGCCTAAAGGCTCAGAAAGGGCTACAACACATCTGGGAGCAGCAGGGATGTTATTCAGAAATCCTCCTCAGAATAATGTCTGTTATCCAAAGCCAAAAGCACATAAAGAGTCAGCTTCGGAGATGTGGCGTTACTAATTTATTTCATTGGTATCAAGCATTCTAGAAGGTTATGACTTGATCCTATAGTAGATCAATAATACATAAGGTGACCAGATTTTATTTTTTGTAAACTGGGACACCATTGACGGGGGGGGGTTTCTAGGGGAGCAAGACGGGAGGGGTCCGTCTCTCTTATCCTGCAGCTTTGTGCACCCCCCCAAACACCCCCCCCTTCATCGCAGCCAGGGGTGGGTTCCTACTGGCGCAGGCTTACCTGTTCTTCGCCGCAGAGGGGTGAAATCCTGCCGGTTCGGCCTGGCCAGTCGTTCGGCGTAGAGCCGATGGAACTGGCGGCAGTCGCGGCATGGGGCTTCTCCCGCCCGCTTCCCTCGCCCGGCTGGACGCCGCCATTCGGGTTATTTTGTCCTCTGCGCATGCGAAGAACTTGCGCATGCGCAGAGGACAAAATAACCCGAAGGGTGGCGTCCAGCTGGGCGGGGGAAGCGGGCGGGAGAAGCCCCATGCTGCGACCGCTGCCAGTTCCATTGGCTCTACGCCAAACGACTGGCCCGGCCGAACCGGCAGGATTTCACCCTGCAGGGCAAATTCAAATTAAAAAAATGGGACTTTTTGGAAACGCCGCGGGACGCGGGACAAATTACTGAAAAGCGGGACTGTCCCGCCAAAAGCGGGACGTCTGGTCACCTTAATAATACATCTGGAATTGCAAAATGGATGATTCAAAGGAGAAACTTTGGATGGTCCAAAGGAGAATCTCACGTCCCTAGTAGAATGTGGGCTGTCTGATGAGCATTATTGAAGCTCCATTCCTGCAAGTCAACCTTCCTGCAGCAACTGTAGGGCTCTGGGCAAAATGCCATGCCCCTTTTCTCATTCCGGAACAGTTTAGTTAAGCATTTATTTATCTAGCGTATGGCATAACATACGTGGACTAGCAATATATAGTAACATTTCACCTATATTAGTAAAACACAATGTAATATAAATGTTAAAATGATCTATGTTCAAATACCAATGTCTAGGCCAGTGAACCTTTTTTGGTTCGCATGCCAAAAGGGGGGAGTGCGCAGTCAAAAGGGAGTCACGTGCATGTGTACCTACACCCATAATTCCATGCGGGGGCCCCGTGCATGCGCATGTGACCCTCCCCTCCCGGCACACGATGGCACGCCTGTTTTTCGCTCTCCCCAGGCTTCAGAGCCTTTCTAGGAGCCTGGGGAGGGCGAAAACTGCCTTCCCCATGCCCCTGGAGGCCCTCCGGAGGCCAGAAATGGCCCATTTCCCAACTTTCAGAAGTTGGCAAACAGGCCATTTCTGGTCTCCGGAGGGCCTCCAGGGGCGTGGGGAAGGCAGTTTTTGCCCTCCCCAGGCTCCTAGAAAGGCTCTGGAACTTGGGGAGAGCAAAAAATGAGCCTTCCCCACCCCCTCCCAGCCTGTTTCCCAACTCTCAGTGGGCCCAGAAGGCCAAAAAATCAGCTGGCCAGCATGCGCATGCACACCGGACCTGAGCTCGCGTGCCCACTGATATGGCTCCGCGTGCCATAGGTTCGCCATCACTGGTCTAGGCCATCTAACCATAGAAGCACAACATTGTTTATATTAAAAATATATATACTGTACTGATATATGCCCTCAGCTTACAGCCAGTCACAATGTGATCTACAGTTTGATGTGGGACCCCACAGCCACACTGAGGGGAGGATACTATGCTCCATTTATACAAAGAGTCCCGGAAGACAATGTGTGAGGTGTCAAATCCTATTCATTGCAAATCTATTGCTAATGTAATTCAAAGCCTGGCACCTTTGCTGTGGGGTCATTTATATGTCCTCCTATGTCTGGGCGGTCAGCGACCCACTTGTCTTTCCATTGGGAATCATTGGGCAGATGTTGTGTAAGTGCCAGTGGAGGCTTCCTGGATCTGAGTCTTCCGGCTGATAAATGAGGAAGGTCAGCATGCACCTGTAGGAGTGAATTAAGCATGATTAAATCTTTCTGAGGTTAATAAAAACATGAAATAACCTTCAGCTTATGTTGAAATTAAAAGGGTGTATTTTTAATTTTTGACCTTTATAACACAACAAATTCTGTTTGTTTGAATGTTTAAAATATGTTGTAAGAATGTGGCCTTATCTAAGGACTTATGTGTACTGTCTCTTTGCTCCATTGACAACAAGAAGCAAGCAACAATTTATGGATGGCAGTAATGGACAACTTTTGTGTGTCTGCAGGTGCTTTGTTTTCTTGACATATTTTTGAAAATGGTTTGCCAGGGCTGCCACTGATCAATTGTGTAAGAGACTTTTTGCTACCCCAGGCAAAAGAAGATTTAATGCAGCTCATCTTTGTTCAGTTGAGCTATGTGGAACTGCAGCAATATGCCCACTGGAAAGTGTTAGGCATAACTGATAGTTTCAGATGGTGGATTCTCTGGACCAGAGGTGGGTTCCTCCCGGTTCGGACCGGTTTGCCCGAACCGGTAGCAAATGGCTGGTGATGTCACGATGTCATCATGAAACCAGTTCGGTTGGTGCTGGTCCGTGGGTGCCTCCATTTTTTTAAAAAAAAATTAGGGGAATTTTTTTGGGGGGGATTTTTTTGGGGGGGATTTTTTCTGGGTTTTTTTCTTCTGTACATGCGCAGAAGCCGAGTTTCCAGCACTGCACATATGTTGCCATCTTGTTTTGGGCTCTTTTATGGGGGATTTTTTTACACTGCGCATGCAGGTGCGCGCACCCATGCGGCACAGCCATGCAGTGTGGGAGGAAGCGAACCGGCAGCGAGGTAAGTTAGGACCCACCCCTGCTCTGGACTAATATACAGCACTTGTTTCTGAAGAAATGAAATCTGACATTAGCAAGCTCATGCAGTTGGTATTTCAAGTAGAGAACTGGATTTTAAAATTTGTGCCCTCTCCATGTCATGGCACCTTTGTGCACATGTTTGTGGTGGACTTGTGGTTTGCACTTGCCTTCTTCCTGGGCCTGAGAGAGTATGACTGGTCGACGTTGCCCAACTGGCTTCATGCCTCAAACCATACTAGATTTCATGGTCTTCTGGTTTCTAGACTGATGCCTTAACCTCTATACCAAATGGATGTCTTAATCTCCTTTTCACCATCAAGGCCATCTATTTTTCTGCTCTACTACTAAAGGGCCCTTTCCATGTTATGTCTGTTTGAATGCTCCACTTTGTTTGGAATAGTGAATTTCAGTTTGTGGCAGGCTAAGTGCAGTTGCTTATTGGCTACTTTATACAGAAGAAGGGACCCAAGAAGGAATTGGCCACACACACACAAAATTATATATGTCCACAGGAAAGGCCCTGGCAAATGGAACAGAAAGGAGGAGGGGTGGTTTCTCAGCACAAGTATCCCATGTAATAATATGGTAGCTTGCAATCCAGGCTGACTGCTTTGCAAGCTGTTGCTACTCTTATTCCATGCTCACGCTGGATTAAACCAGCTTTTAAAAATAAAATGTGCACACATTTGTTAAATGTATATCTACAAGCATTAAAAAATGCAAAGCTTTCACCTTAACCCTCAAACGGTCCATAGATGATTTAGGCTATTTCAAAGCTGAGGGTGAAAGCCTTCCATTTCAGTTGACTGGAAAATCAGTGAAATGATGGAAATATGCTCATGGGGTGGGGGGAATGCAAGGGGGGGGGGAGAAGCGGCAAATGGAAAATGAAGACACTTGGAAAGAAAAACAATAATTTTTAAAAATACAAAATTTTACTGATTATACAATTGTAACAAAAAAGGGAGGTACTAGATAGTAGACCTATCGACTCTTCTGATAAATAGCCAACAAAGTGCTGAGTTAAGGCTGCAAAAATGACAGCACTTGGTCCAGATAGGAGCTCTTGTTGAGCTGACATATGAAGGAAAAGGCTACTTTGGAAATGGAACACTGAGGTGCCCATGGAGGATGCTTTCAGAGAGAGTCAACGACAACATTGCTCATTTCAACCCTCCGGAAACAGTTGCTAGCTAACTCTGCCAATTGGGTAAGAGATAACATTTGTTCAGGGGTAGCTATGACTCAAGTCAGAGTATTGTTCATGCTCTGAATTAGATGAACAAGATACCACCTATTTTTAAATCAAAGTGTCTATGAATATATTAAATATATGATTACATTTTCTACTACATGAAATATAATGCATAAGTTCTTCTACCAAGAAAGGAAACAGTTTGTCAAAAATTGCATGGACTAGTTTGGTTATCATGTGGAGTTAAAAAAAAAAGGGAACACAACAAAAGTGTAGCTGTTAAAACAATGAATATTTAGATTGTTGTTTTTTTTCCCTTTCAGCTTTGTGAGTATATATTTTTGTTCTGCAAATGCTATATTGCTATATTTTCCCTCAGCTGCTGGGAGTGCAGCAGACCTTAGCTTCCTGTCCACAATATGGTACAATATGCAGTTTTGTTTCTGCAGTATATATTTTAATATCTTTATGAATATATAGCAAATGAAGAAACAATATTGCATCCAACTATATAAACATTCAGAGGAAATGCTGATCACTAAAGCAGTATTCTATGTTGAAAATATTAAATCTGTTTTTAGATTTCATTGACAATGACTTCATATAAACAAATATTACATCTTTTTATTTTACATTAAAAAAACATAGTAGCAATTAAATCCAAATATTTATGAAAGATTTTAAAACACCATTATTCTTCTTTCTAAGAAACAATCATAGAGATTTAAAATGCTTTATCTGTTTCTAATCTGAAATATTTACTTCTCCCTTATAGTCCATTAAAGTGGAGATTAGTTAGCCATCTAGCTAAAGATGTTATATGCAAGGGCATAGAATAATTTAATAATATAATTCTTTATTGGCCAAGTGTAATTGGACACACAAGGAATTTGTCTTTGGTGCATATGCTCTCAGTGTACATAAAAGAAAAGATACATTTGTCAAGAATCATGAGATACAACACTTAATGATTGTCATAGGGTACAAATAAGCAATCAGGAAACAATATTAATATAAATCGTAAGAATACAAGCAACAAGTTACAGTCATACAGTCATAAGTGGGAGGCGATGGGTGATAGGAACGACGAGAAGACTAATAGTAATAGTAATGCAGCCTTAGTGAATAGTTTGACAGTGGTGAGGGAATTATTTGTTTAGCAGAGTGATGGCGTTTGGGGAAAAACTGTTCTTGTGTCTAGTTGTTTTGGTGTGCAGTTCTCTATAGCGTCGTTTTGAGGGTAGGAGTTGAAACAATTTATGTCCAGGATGCGAGGGGTCAGTAAATATTTTCACGGCCCTCTTTTTGACTCATGCAGTGTACAGTGTACATAGACTGTCTATGTTATGGTGATAATGATATTCTTGTCTAGGAATATAATGATGCACAGTGGGCAAAAATAAATAAAATAAAGTATCAATGAACAGTTTATTTTAGTAAGCAGAATCATAAAACTGAAGCCCCTGGTTTAGCTTAGATCACTGGTTAATGGAATCAGTTGCAACTGGTCATGTCCGTGACATGTTCATGCAGTTTCATGGGCAACAAAGGACAAGTGGATTGTCATTATCTCCTTCTCAGTCTTGCCAGAATTGTATTTCCTGGAAGTCGACCATCGAAGTTCTGAGCCCAGAAAAGTCTGCCAGGAGATGCTCCCTCCTGAGACAAATAATCTAGCAGCCTAAAAATATTTTTGGTCTGTCATTAAAAGCTTTAAAGAAAGTAGGCCAGAAGTACTACCCTGAGGAAGACAGGTTGTCTTATTGCATGATTAGACAATTAATTTTCTAAAGGGGCCACATGAGAAATTGGGACTGTTGTGGAGGATCGCTGCCATCCCTCCATCCCCTTGACATCCAGCTGCCCCCACCACAGATGCTGCCAAGGCCTCATCCCTGCCACTGCCCCTCCGATGCCACTGATGTCCCTCTTCTCTTTCTGTGTGTGTCTGTGTGTGAGCTGAGGTGGTGCAGTGGTTAAAAGCAGCACTGCAAGTTCAGCTGACTGCTAGTTCAGCAGTTCAGCTGTTCAAATCTCATCAGGCTCAAGGTTGACTCAGTCTTCCATCCTTCCGAGGTCGGTAAAATGAGGACCCAGATTGTTGGGGGCAATATGCTGGACTCTGTAAACCGCTTAGAGAGGGCTGTAAAGCACTATGAAGCGGTATATAAGTCTAAGTGCTATTGCTATTGCTATTGTATGCCTGTGTATCTATGCATGCGTAGTAATATACATCCACTGAACAATATGCTGCAAGAATCTGTGAACCCTAATTTGTTTTTCTGGACTTTTGAACCTGGCTACCTTTTGACTATATTTTGCACTGAAGGTATTTTTAAAAACCTTTTAAGACTCTGATCCTTGTCTCTTCCAAAACAAGATTTATCTACTTTTTCTGCAGCTCTCTTGCTATGGATTGTTAAATTTGCTATAATCTAAGTGCACTTAGAACAGAAATGTTGGGATCAAGAGAGACACGTGTACTCCTATATCTGTAATGTTCAGACTGGGGCTTTAGTGATGTTTACAGTTTGAATCAGTTTTAAAGCATGGCATTTAAAGTGTTCAGTGACACATAAATAAACATTCAAGCGTTAGCTGATTTAAATGGGTTTTCTTTTATTACAATCTTTTTCTCACCTTTAGCTTCAGCACAGGTTAACATATCATTAATTTAAGCTATTAATGGCATGAAATCAAGTAATAGAAGAACACTGCATGAGAGCATTATCTAGTTATTGTCAGATGCACATCACGCTTGTAAATTCAAGTTGAACTTGAAAAGAATGATTCCAAAAGGCTTAGCCATAACTCACCCTGATGTTTGGTACTTGAAAATCCTTGTTCCAACTGTATCATCTCTATTGCAGAAGTGGTTTTATACCACTTGTGCAAATTATTGCCAGAAACAGAAAAATAATGCTGTTGTTGCTTGGGTGTTTTTCCAAAGGAGTCATATTCCATAGCACTTCTCATATTGGAGCAGCCAAGTTCTCAAACTGAAGAATTGGGTTATTTGAAGTTGAAATATTTATAAAATTATTCTCAAATGTTTCTGCAGGGCAAACCAGAGTTTGAAAACCACCTCCCTTTTCATTCAAGTATATGCACACTCATGCGCTGTGACCAAAGACTGTTTCTGTGCCAACTATAGATACTGCTTACTTGGATAAATTGCAAGGCAACGATAATATGATTATAGCTTATTTTGGTGCAACTTTGAGATACTTTTCTACAGAGCATGAGGAACAAAGTAACACCATTTTATCCATTTCATTCTCTCTATTGGAGGACAGAGATGAGTTGGCAAATTTGTCTTTTGTGTTATTAAACAAGACAATAGAACAAAACCTAAGGTGAAAAGATGAAATGTACAAGTGAAATTTTTTACTGGTTCTGGAAAACCAAGAAAGAAGATTATTTCATCAATCAGGGACAGGAACATTAAGCCATCATTGTGACCAAAGAAATTCAAAAAGGAATTTCTAAACCAGCTTCATTTCCAAGTACTGTATGCATGAGCTTCCATACAAAAATTTCCTTAAGATAATTGAAATTCTATTTGGTTCTGTGAAATATCAGCAGATATTTTATAACCAATGTCTATTTAAGAGGCATTTATGATACCGCAGATGTTTTAGAGTAGAGCCGGCTGCAATCTCAAAATTCTAAGCTATATTGTGGTTGTGCCAAACCAAACTATAGTACTGGTTATGTTTCATGGGCATTTTATGAATGTGTTTCAATGTATTTTACCTGCTTGCATGCTTGCTAACTCATTGAGCATCTATGAATGAGGTAGGCAGTTGAATATTGTATGAGGAGGAGGGACTTTGCAAATTATTGCTAGCAATCATTTGCCATCTCATCTTAAGACCTCAACAAAATTAAAGCAGAACTATGTTTAAAATGTATTGTGCTGTCTGAACGCTTTTTTAATCAGTTTAGAAACAGTTTCCATTATCTAGTTGTTACTAAACTATTGTTTTTGCTATTAACAAAAATGCCTGGCTGTAATAATGTTAAAGTGCTATCATTTAAGTGCACAGCTTGCAAGAGGATTTCAAATGTGGAAGAGGGATGGCTTTCCTAGCAATTCTTTCTGCAAATGACTGGATGAAAGGATACAATATAAATTGAATTTTGTGTTTGTGTTTCTGAGCAGTAGAAATTCATGGTCTTCTGTGAAGAGGGAATTGTGGTGCATGGGGTAGAGGACACCAATCGCATGAGAACAATTTCTCTTTTCCCTTGGTCAGCTAATTGGCTCATGGTGATATCTGCATGTTCTCAGCATTTCAAGAGCTGCTAAAGTGATCCTATTGGCAGCCCACTTTTGAACGGATTGATGAGAGATTTGGGAGCCAATGTGGTTTGGTGCCTTTCACTAATTTTGGGCTGTGGTCCTGTACATATTTTGCTTAGCAGCAAGGAGGTTGGATAGCAATTTGGATGGCTTGACAGTAATATTCAATCCATAAGAATTTTTAAGAAATTCCCTTCTCCCTTTGGAAAATATTTAAACAAACTTCTCTTTTATTATGTTGATATAGAACAAATATTTTTTAAAAATGCAGGACTATTTCTCTGCCTAGTTCTAGTGCCAACAATATTGTTGTTAACAATAAATTTAACATAATTGATTAAAACTTCAACTGAAGTTTTCTAACTGAAGATCTGCCTATAGTGATGCCGATGTGTATCTAAATATTGATATATGTTTTTTACTGAACCTGCTGGATATATCTGATTTTAGTGAGGAAAAAACAACAGTGTTCAGCTCAAGATACACAGTTTTAGTATGGCCACATTGTTCACCTGGGGTTCCTCGTGTTGTCATCACAAACATTGGAATTTCTCAGCTATTATGGCTATTATTATTGGTCAGCCAGAGGTTTAGACTGCATTTGGCATTTTTATACTTCTATCAAGTCCTTCCCAGCGACCTGGGATAGGCTGATATTGTTGTTTGATGGTACTAAAGGTGTCATGGCAGGATGTAAGCTAGATAATAAGATTTCCACATCAGGGACTTTTTTTAAAAAAAGTAACATAGTATTTTTATTAAATACAGAATGGAAAGTTTATAATTACTTGTAGACCTGATATTTTTTGATATATTTGTCAGCATTCAGTCAGTGTGGACTTTTTAATGTTCATTGTCAGTGTGAATTATGTACTCATTAGTTGGTTTTGTTTTGTTTTTTGTGCACATGTTTTTTTATTTTTATTATTAGTGTCAGCTGGTTGTTAGTTTGTTTTGCTCCTTTCCCCCCCTTTGTATTTTAACTTTGCAAATAAAAAATATTAAAAAAACAGGTAAGAGGGTACATATTAAGTAGGTGTGATTTAGGGAAAATGCAAAACCCATGATATATTTTACAAAAATAATTCCCTGTGCTTTTCAAGACCAGCTGCAAGGGGGGGGGGGGGAAAGCTGACGGTTTCAGTGGAAATGTAGGCAGCATTCTACAAAGGTCTTTGGTTTTCATATCTTGGATAAATTGGGACTCCTATATACAGTGCTGACTGTTCAGATCCATTAGGTATTTTCAAATTTTAAAAAAAATATGTTTGGGAGATGGAAAGCTTGCTAGGCTGCAGTTTTGGGATGAATGTTTTGGGTTAGAGTAAATAGAAGTGAATAACGTGACCATTGGTGTTTGTTGCTTAAAAAGTAGAAACTCACTCTACTTGACCTCAGCTCTTGATTATTACCTATCTGTGTAGTTGAGTTGGCAACAATATGGATGTGGCTTCTGATTGCCCCTTTCAGGATCTTTTTTCTTCTTTCCTGTCTAGAAATCCAAATACAGTAGTTTATGTAAACAATGTGTGAGACAGAGAAAACTCATGATCTAAATTATCATAATGATAATCATGAGGCTGACTGAATTTTATACAGCTACTAGTAAATGTTGTTCCATCTACTGAAGTAAAAGAAAACCGTAGATGATAATAAATCAAAAGAAGCCATAGTACTGTATTTTTATTATGGTTTTGTTTTTCTTTAACCATGGCTTTGCTATTTGATGTTTTAGTTGATTCAGGATTATATTTTATTCATTTATTTATTTAACAAATTTATATAGATGCCCATCTCACAAAACATGATGCTGGGCGGTGAGAGAGAGAGATAAAGAACAATAAGCATCATAAAACACTAAGTAAAATCAGAAAAAAAAACCCCACTCAAGATAGCGGGAGAGACAACCATAATTTAACATCACACTATTATCTCACAGGACCCCCAAGGGGTCAAGATAGGAACAGGGGTGATGTCATCTTGGGGGGAATTATGTTTCAGATGGCAGGGGCCACAGCAGAAAAGGCATGACACCTGGGTATATAATTCCTTAATAGTTGGGACCTGCAGCATACACCTCCTTCTTAACTTGATGGGATGGCAGATGTAACTTGAAAGAAACAGTCTCTCAAATAATCTGATTCTTTATACTGTAGTTAAAAACCAGCATCTTAAATTGTACCTGGAAGCAAATTGGAAACCAATGCAGCTTGTGGAACAAAGATATTAATATGAACATCTTAGGATCCCACATAACTTCTGCACTATCTGATACTTCTGGATAACTCTTCAAAGGCAGCCTCCTGTAGATCACATTATGGTAATCCATTTTAAAGGTGACCAGGGCATGAATAAGGGCATGAGTAGAGGCTTGTAGTCAGCGGTGGGTTGCTCCTGGTTTGGACCAGTTCTTAGAACTGGTAGCAGCGGTGGCAGGAGGCTCCGCCCACCACCCGGGACGCTTCTGCGCATGCGCAGAAGCATTGCAATCACGCACGCGAACCAGTGGCCATCTAATTTAGAACCCACCACTGCTTATAGTCCAGGGAAGGGCACAACTGGCACACAATATGAACTTGCACCAAGACTCTTCTAATCACAATTACCACCTGGTCCTCATCTTAAACAAGTCCAATAGGTGACTGTCTATAGATCCAATTAGGATGGAGAAGTTTTGATGCTTTGCCACCCTCACCACAACAAATAGGCCTAAATAATGGCTCTCACTCATGTTCTCTCAAGTTCATCCTGTGTTGACGCCAGCAACCCGCTCACTGTTACTTCTCCTATTTAATCTCCCTAAACTCCTCCTCGAACCATGAAGAGCAACAGGATCCATGAGAAGAGAGAATTCACGTGGGCACAATCCGATATAAAGTCTTCACTACTCTTTTACTCCAGGCAACCAAGAACTCAACTGTACTATGTAGCAGATCATCAAGAATAATCCCCAAATCTCACTGAAATCCATTTGGGTGCATTAGTCTATTAATTTAATCATGATTCTGCTATTATATTTTATTTTTGTGCCATTTTTGGAACAAAAAGATAATATGTTTAAAGTGTGTGTGTATTGTGTGTGTGTGTGCACACAATTATATATACACACACACACATTTAATATTTATACATATCTATCCTATCTATCATCCATCCATCCATCCATCCATCCATCCATCCATCCATCCATCCATCCATCCATCCATCCATCTATCTATCATCTATCATCTATCCTTGCATTGGGAATCTGTTAGTAAATATACACTTTTAAATATGAAAATTCATTTCTTATTATTAATTGTTCCATAATTACAATTGACATGGGGGGAAATCATTCTTTTAAAAGGTAATTAGGGTGGCTTGTCAGGTATTCTGTCAGTGGTTGTATTATTAGTTAATATTGCTGAATAGTTGATGGAGTTCAGTAGATAGTTAATCATTTCTGGGTTTTAGTGGATACTTGTTGGAGACTGATCTCACAAGTCCTTAAAAGTGAAAATATTTTAAGTGAAATAACAGCTGTTTTGTCAATTTCTTAAGAGGCACCTGTTTTGCCCTCTCACTGTCAGTTCAAGGTTCTTGAGGCAGAAAGTTTAGGAAAGGAATGTGATCATTCCTGGAGAGCGTATCAAATTCTCATAAAAATTAGTTACATTTTGTTTTATTGTCTTGAGAAAAAGAAAGATTTTGTGTTGTGAGAATAGTAAGGGCTTGTGCGTAAATGGAACTGAGCTTCTCCCCAAAGATATCTGAAATAGTTTCTGCCTGGTTGGATTACTTCAGCTTGAAATCTTCCATTAGTGTAATATGTTGCTACTGGGGGAAAATGCTGGCAAGTGTTCACTTTATTATATTATTACTCTGGTTGACAATATATTTCTGAACGTAATTTAAACTGCTGTTTATGGAATTGTGGTACCTAACAAGTTGAGACAAGGCTGCCTGAAGGACCAAATTTTACATTGAAAACCTGCCTTTTAAAATAGGCTATGCCCTTCTTTTTATGTGCCATTGTCTTCAGCAGGGTAGTTTGTACAAACTCAGTTATTCTATTCTAATTAAGGAAGTCCTCGCCCTCAAAGGAGAATGTTTGTATTTTTCAGGCAACTGAGCACATGTCTATTTAAATAAGCCTTTGATGCCTTAGTTTGTTGATTGAGTAAGTTACCCCTAAGTATGTGGAATTATAAACTATTTTTAAAGATTCGCTAACGTTTTATTTTATAATTTTAAATTAATTCATATTTTGAAATACTATATACTAGAAGATAACATGGGGTTGCTTATTTCTGTCAGAAGATCAGGTAGTTTAGGGAAATAACCATTCTGTGACTATGCTAACAATGTTTCTAGAGTTGCCTTAATTATTTCACCCATAATAGTCCATAGAAATAGATTTTCATAGATTGTAGTATGCTTGGGCACACAAAATTTTAAATAAAAATGAACAGTAGAACTCTATTAGTTTGTCTGAAAATGCTGTGGTTTCATTTCAGAAGATGAGCTTGAATTTGAATTTGAGATGTAAATTCTGGAATTATTGTTATGATGCACATTTCTGAGAAGGTATGAATAATATTACATTATTGCTACTGGTATGCACATCTTTCTCTGATTTCTCTTTCTATCATACACATACCGTATTTTTCGGAGTATAAGACACACCTTTTTCCTCCCTAAAAGTGGCTGAAAATTTGGGTGCGTCTTATACTTTGAATGCAGCTTTTTTTCCAGCCCTAACTAGGTGCTAACAGATCTTCCCAGCTCTTACCTTGCAGGCTTTTTCATTGTTACTCTCTCCAAAGAATGTTTTTCCAGCTCTAAGTCTTTGCAGATTTTTTTTTTCATTGCTCTACTTACTCCGAGTAAGTTTTTTTCTAGCCCTAACCAGGTGCTAACTATCTTCCCAGCTCTTACCGGCTTGCAGGCTCTTTCATTGTTATTCTCTCAGAAGAAAGTTTTTTTAAGTCCTAAACAGGGGATAAAATAATGTGCTGAAGCTGCTCCGAATAAGTTTTTTTCTAGCCCTAACCAGGTGCTAACAATCTTCCCAGCTCTTACCGGCTTGCAGGCTCTTTCATTGTTATTCTCTCAGAAGAAGGTTTTTTTAAGTCCTAACCAGGGGATAAACTAATGTGCTGAAGCTGCTCCGAATAAGTTTTTTTCTAGCCCTAACCAGGTGCTAACTATCTTCCCAGCTCTTACCGGCTTGCAGGCTCTTTCATTGTTATTCTCTCAGAAGAAGGTTTTTTTAAGTCCTAACCAGGGGATAAAATAATGTGCTGAAGCTGCTCCGAATAAGTTTTTTTCTAGCCCTAATCAGGTGCTAACTATCTTCCCAGCTCTTACCGGCTTGCAGGCTCTTTCATTGTTACTCTCTCAGAAGAAGGTTTTTCCAGCCCTAAGTCTTTGCAGGTTTTTTTTTTCATTACTCTACTTGCTCCAAAGAAGTTTTTTTTCAGCCCTAACTAGGTGCTAACGATCTTCCCAGTTCTTACTGGCTTGCAGGCTCTTTCACTGTTACTCTCTCAGAAGAAGGTTTTTTAAAGTCCTAACCAGGGGATAAAATAATGTGCTGAAGCTGACCAGACTAAGGATGCTAGCCAGATGAATACCTGGTAGGCAGATTGTTTTCCCCTATTTTCCTCCCCAAAAACTAAGGTGCGTCTTATACTCCGGTGCGTCTTATACTCCGAAAAATACGGTATGCACCATGTGCCAAAAGTAATGCCCCATGAGTTAATTAAAATATGTTTCATTAATTGATTTTTTCAGAGACAAAGTTACAGTATTTATGAATATTCACAGGCCATTTATCAAATAAGTAAGGAAGTATTTAGAAGAAAATGAGATAAATTAAAATGTTTAGTGCAATTTATATAATAAATTGTCTGTGGGGACTGACTCCTGGTACATCTTGTATGTATGTATGCAAATTCACTTAAGTTAACAAGTGAAGAATATTTGACATGTGTCCATCTATCCTGTACAGTAGTGGCATATATTGGTTAAAAATGTATGAGTGCTTACCAAAAGAAATTAATGTTATGTGCCTCATGATGTCAAATACCATGACTTATATACTTGGATCAGCTATCAGAACATAGGCACAGAATTTGCCTCATGAAATCAGCATGCTTATAACATTCTTTTTTACGTAATATTGGTTTGCTGTAGATCCCCTAGTATGATAGATCAGGAAACTAATTTGATTAAGCCAACAAGGTCTAATCTCTTTCCAGGTCTCTCTAACAATCTTTTCAATGGATTTACTACCAGAAATGTATAGCTGATATACATATATTAAATAATTGTTTAAATATGTGTGTGTGCCAGTCTTCTCCCGCTCCCAGTCATCTGTCAATGGAGCAGTGCCCTTGACCTAATACATCACAAGGACATAATAATATTTAAACAAATAATCCCTGCTAGTCCCTTTGAAAAATGACCGGAAGTTATATATAGCATTTGTATCTCTTTCCTCTGCTGTTGAGTTGGATTACTTCTATCTATCTGATCCATCTCATCTCTCTCTTCCTGTTACTCTACTTCATTCTTGCACATCTTGATCCTTCCCCAATCAATGTACTGGGTGACTCTCTCTTTGGTGAAGGTTGTTAGCTTGCTTTTTGTCTCAAGGTTGACTCAGCCTTCCATCCTTCCGAGGTCGGTAAAATGAGGACCCAGATTGTTGGGGGCAATATGCTGAACTCTGTAAACCGCATAGAGAGTGCTGTAAAGCACTATGAAGCGGTATATAAGAAAAGTGCTATTGCTATATTGTCTGTCAACCGAACACCGCAAATGAGATTCTTTTGCATGCACCAGCTGTTCCTTCTCCCTGTGGCTACAGTAAGTGGAACCCTGGCTAGACAGATTGCAACATGGAGAAAAGCTTCAGAAAGTCTTTTCCTTTTTGCTTCTTCCTGGTTAGTCATTAATGCTCTCTTATTCCAGAGATAGATAAAAGGCTACCCAACCGTGTTTCTTATTTCTTAATCTTTTCAGGATGCTTCGTCTTGTGAGACTAATCTTTCTTTTTCCTAGCTATGATTCTAGTCTAATCTTCTTCAGCTCCTTTTCTTTCTCACCTGGGCATCTCAGTCTTGCACAGGTCACTTATTTCATATTTCCTTATTCTACTAAGTTCCTGTATATAATTTATTCCTTTTATGCTTTGGGACAGCCATTCTCTTACCTTCTCCAGTCTGTCTAATCTTTTCATCTGCAGCAGCAGTTTATATCCTCTTATTGTCAATCTACTTCTTGGTTTCTCTGTAGGTTTGTATCGTCTTCCCATTCTGATTTCTTGGGTACAGACCTAGGCCTTTTGTAATCACATTTTCTTTTTATTTCTTTTCCAGGCATATTCTACCATTTTGCCTCAAACTCTGATTTGATTTGTTATTTATCTACTCTGATATAATCCACTAGATTGAAGGTGTAAAATTCACTGCAGTAATACAACCAGGACTATATCATGAATACTGATAGCTGATTTCATTATCTGTCCTAAACTGATAAAAGAAACATCACCTGTCCTTCAGTGGTAAAGATGGGTCCAAGAGCATGTTTATTCTGTTCTTGATTAAGAGAGCAAAAGTCCTTCCAGACCAGGCTGAATATAACTCAGCTGGGGAGATGAACCACTCAGAAGCAGAAAATATTGTACAGGTAGAGCTTGACTTACAACTATTAATTGAGTGACCATTTGAAGTTAGACTGGCACTGGAAAAAGTGACTTATGACCATTTTTCACACATAAGACCATTACAGAATCACCATGATCACATGATCAAAATTCAGACGCTTGGCAATTGATTCATATTTATGATGGTTGCAGTGTCCCGGGGCCACCTTTTGCAGCCTCCTGACAAGAAAGTCAACAAGGAACCCAGATTCACTTTACAACTGTGTTACTAGCTTAACAAGTGATTGCAGTGATTCACTTAATATAACTGTGGCAAGATAGGTTATAAAATGGGACAAAAATCACTTAACAACTGTCTCACTTAGCAACAAACATTTTGGGCTCAATTGTGGTCATGCCTGTATTATATCTGAATAGAATTTCAGGTTATTTCATCTAATATTTTTCCATCTTAGACATCAAAACAAGAGATCCAGTGTTTCATTTGAATGAAATAGAAAAAGTATTATTGGTGAGTTGATTGAAGCCTTACTGTCAAACCAAAGATCACTGTGTATATGTATTATAGAATTCAGACAATGCCTAGCAAAGAAAGAGTGTATCATGTTTATTACAGGTACCCGTGTTCCCCCCAAAACAAGACCCTGTCTTACAGTACATATTTTTTGCCACCAAAAAAGGCACCAGGTCTTATTTTCAGGGGGGGGGATGTTGTCCACTGACTCACCTCACTTGCATGTGTTGCCCCCGGCCTCCTTTTCGCTGTCAGAGGCCTTCGGGAACTTCTTCGGCCGGCAAGGAAAACAAGGCTTTCCTGAAGGCCTCTCCAGCCAATAACAGAGTTCCAGATCGATCCGGAGCTCTGTTATCGGCTAGAGATGCCTTCAGGAAAGGCCTTTAGGTAAAATAGTTATTGATGACCAGAATTTTTGTTGCCAAGCAAGGCAGTTGTTAAGTGAGTTGAACCCAATTTTACAATCTTTTTGCTATGGTTGTTAAGTGAATCATGTCATTTTGCAAACTGAGCTTCCCCCATGGACTTTGCTTGTTGGAAGCTGACTGGGAAGGTCACAACTGGTGATCATGTGATGTCAGGACCCTGCAATCATCAAAATACATCCCGGTTGGCAAGCAGCCAAATTTTGATCACATGACTGTGGGATGCTGTGATGGTTATAAGTGTGAGGACCAGTCATAAGTCACTTTTTTCGGTGTAGTAACTTTGAACAGTTGTTTATTTATTTATTTATTAGTTGCATTTGTATGCCGCCCACTCCACAGAGACTCTGTGCGGCTTAAACAAATAGTTATAAATCGAGGTTTATCCATGTAAATACTCACCTATTTATGGTGTGACTATTATCTGCTTTCTTACCAGAACCAATATGACCCTTATCTGATTTGTAAAAATAAGCATTTTTAAAGCATTTTAAAACACCTCATTCATGAAATAGTTTGAGCTTGAGAGAAGAAAAACGTCTGTGCAGAATGTATGTTGATTTAAAAAAAAAACCCAACATGACATGCTGGAGTGCAGTTTAATGCATAAATGTATGTCTTTGCAATGGCACACATGCTGGGAAGCTGCAAATGTCTCTCTTTTAACTGTGCATGCATGTAAAGTAAGATCAAGTAGTAATACAATCCTGTGCCTATGCAGGATTACATAAATTTATAGAGGTGTAGAATGTGAATGAATGTATGTCACAGCAGTTCATAATCTTACACTGGTCTCTAATTTATGTTATTATCATACACATTGCAAATATTTACATTTTCGCACATCTATTCCTAATTGCAACTTTTAATTTTGAGTATAAAATTTTTCTTCCTTGAATACTCAGGGAGAAAAAGCATACATGTAAAAATGCAAGTTAGGAATTTCTTTACTACAGAAAAAAATATCTATGGAATTAATTTAAGATCACCTTAATATACATAAAAATTGAAACCCTGAGTGTTTTAATAATTTAACAAAGAGTCTAATCCTTCCTGGGAGATGTATGAATGTTTCCACATGTGATTTATATGTTAATCTTGCAGAACAGAACTAATGATCTTATTTTATGGTTGATTTTTGTCTTTTATAAACCTGTAATGTACTGCACTGCATACACAAAAATTGAAATGAGTGCTTTTGTAATTTAACAAAGTTCCTAACGTAAAACATGCCTTGCAATTGGTTATGCTGTTTGCCACAGGCATCCGTTTAAAATACACTGTTTGTGAATGAGAAGGGGGAGTTGTTTTATGTGTGTAACTGACATGAATAGTTCTGCTTCATTAGTTCAGTTGCTTAGAAGTCTTGTAATGTTGTAGTATCAGACCTCCCAAGTTAAGAAAAAAAGCACTGTAAGCCATTCTACATGCAATTAAAAGCTGATTACACTATTCATATGGAAACTAACTGTTCACAATGTGATAGGGAACCAATGCAAGCAACCAAATTACTCCACTGTATTGTCCCATCAAGTAGCATGAAGTCTTCAGCCTGATTTAGCTGTAATCCTCCATGTAATCCATCCTGCTCAATTCATAGACTTCTGTTCAGTTGGCTTTCCCTTCTAGCAATGCAGTTGTAGCACATTGGGAGAGCTCATACCAGGGTAAGGCTACCTCAGACTATATTTTGGAACTGTATGTAGAAACCATATTTTTCCCCTTGATGTAATTATTTCTCTTTCATCCTTTCTTGATCTGGTGCAACCAAATTACTACAATCTCATTTGTAGAGAGAAATCTCAAGCAGTATTTTGTCACATTTAACAAAATAGGAAGCTACTAGTTAACTTCAAATGATAAAAGCAGGTAAGTAATTTCCCTTAGGTACAAACAGAGATGGGACTGTGTATATGTATACCAGTTGGTTAGTTTTTCACATACTGTAATTTAGCATTCTATCTATATTATCCAATGGGCTTTATCAGAACCTGAATACAATTTTACTTATGTGAAAAAACAAATGCTAGGACAAATAGTTTATTTTCAGGGGTGGGTTGTGCATCCTTTTGCTGCCAGTTCGCTCAGTGCATGCCTGCAGCAATAAAAAATAGCTTCTGCACATGCGCAGAAGCAAAATCCAAGATGGCGACGCCCACGGACTGGCACCGACAGAACCGGCTCCGTGACATCATCACCAGTTTACTAACGGTTCTAAAGAACCGGTTAGAACCGGTCGGAACCCACTTCTGTTTATTTGTATATGGTTGCGTTGTCAAGTGATCTCTTCAAATTTATATATAGCTATATGCCCAATAAACACCAAAGTGTATCTTAGCTTAGACTTTTGTACCCATAGGATTATTTCACTTGGTAATTTTTGATATTTTTTAACATATCTTTTGACAACCAGTGTTTCTTTTTTGTATAAATAGTGCCTAGTATGCACCCTAATGTTTATCATGCTTAGTGAAGCTCTCCAGAAGTCTACCTGTCATAAGAACAAGGTAGCCTATATGTTGTCAGGATAAGTATCATGTTGGCTTAGTTCTGTGACGTCTGATTCTAATAATAGATGCTTTAAATAGATCAATAAATGATTTAAAAATAAATAAGAGTTTGAACATCCTTGTCAGTTCCATTGCTTGAAAATTTCTTTTTTAACTGACCCCCCCCCCCAGTGTTTCCCTGAAAATAAGACCCACCCTGAAAATAAGCCTTAGCATGACTTTTTGGTGTGGACCTAATATAAGTTCTACTCCAAAAATAAGCCCGGAGAGATGGGCATGGCCACAGAAGTGATGGCGAGCGCGAGAGGGCTGACGGTGTCCAGCAGCAGCTACAGCCTGCAGCCCCTTCGTACAGCACAGAAAAGTCCAAGTGCGGGCAGAGAGGCAGTGGGGGGGGGAGGGGGGAAGCAGGCAATCTGGATGTGCTGCACGGTTGCCTGGCTCATGGGAGGCTTGCGGGAGGCTTGCACTCTGGCACCAGTAGCAGGCTGAGATAGAGGCACCGGGGGGCAGGATGCTGGTGATCCTGCGCAGGTGCCTGGTGTGGCGCAGCTGCAGGCAAGCTGAGAGATGGTGGGGCAGAGTGGGCAGTGCATTGTATTGCCTGCCTCCCCCCGTGCCTCTGCCTCTGCCTGGCTCTGCTGTGCTCTTTTTGTCCAGAGGGAAACTGGGAGTGAAAAGTGTTTGGGCACCTATGGGGTTCTTGGGAATGGAGCAAATCACTCTATTCCCAAGTGCCCCATAGGTGCCCAAACACTTTTCACCCAGAGGGAGACGAAGTTTCGTCTCCTTGCAGATGGGGCTCTTTGAAACAGAGCTAATTACTTCATTTCAAACCGTCCTATTTGCAAGCAGACGAAGCTTCCAGTTTCTGTCATTTCTCTGCCCAGGTGAAAAGTGTTTGGGCGCCTATGGGGCGCTTGGGAACAGAGCAAATCACTCTATTACCAAGTACCCCATAGGCGCCCAAACACTTTTCATCTGGAAAGTGTTTCGCCCACTAATTGCTCCGTTTCAAAGCGCCCCATTTTCAAGCAGGCAAAGCTTCCAATCTATGCTGGAAGAAAAGTGTGTCTGCCCTGGGAAGCCCTGTAAGCTGTTGCGGCCAAGGGCAAGCAGATGGTGGGAGGGAGTGGGCAGGCAGCCACAAAATAAGGCATCCCCCAAAATAAGACCTAATAGGTCTTTTGGTCCAAAAGAAATTATAATACCCGGTATTATTTTTGGGGAAACATGGTATATAGTTTCAAACATTAAAATACTTTACCATAATATTATTAAAATAACCATAATAAAAATTTGGAATACTTATGAGGATATCAGCTCTTGCTGCTGAGCTGTCACTGTTTTTGAAAGGAAATTGAGGTTAAGAAAAGGATCATTTGTATAGTCAGCAAATTTATGTCTTTCAATAGGACCCTGCTTTAGGATTGTTAATTTGTTCCTAGAAAATACATTCACAGAATCGAAAATGATACATGTAAGATAAATAATGCAGATTTATTTGGGCTGGAATAATTTAGAAATCTTTTACCATTGTATAAAACAGAAATAGATATAAAGTATGGATTTTATCAAAGGATTCCAAAAGTTTGCTGCCAAAACTAAAAGTTATGAGTGAACTATTTCCCATCCAAACAACACTCCAAACCTTTATGTTACAAATTAATAACCAGTTGAAAGATGTTGCCACAAAGGCTCAAGAGCTTTAATGTGGTTCACATTTAGCATTTAACTTCGATAGTAGACCATAAGCAGTATCCAACAGAATATCTTGAGTGACCTATTATGCAAAACTTATCTCCTTATCTGATAGGAGACAATTGTTTGATTGAAATCTTATTCACTCTTGTATGCTGTATTATATTTCTCCTAAGAATTATTTTTTTCAGTAGATGAGCAGCCTCCAGCAAAATGTCACTACTTGTATAGCTGTATGAAAATGGCCTTGAAGAAGGTGTTCAATAGTCATCTGATTAACACCAATTTAGCCCTGAAAGGGAGGAGGGAATGAAGAAGCTCAAGATTGCCCTGCCTTGGTTCCCTTAGTATAAGAGTCAGGAGAGAAAATCTCTGCAAGACTTTCAAAATTCTATTATTATACTTTAAAGAAAGAAGTAGAGTTACCCTAGTTGAGTGTGGGCGCTGTTTTCTGATCTAGCCTATGTCAAAAGACCGATATCATTGCATTCAGCATATTAACCTTACATTTGCATATATCTATGTAAATTGAGCAAATACAGTTTTATTGCAAATATATTAAGTTTGATAAATAAAATAATAAAGCTGGATGTTATCTAGTCCAATCTCTTGCAATATTTAATGTAGGATCTGCTGTAGCATCTTTGACAGATGACCTTCAAATAGTTTTGAAGACATCTAGTATAGGAAAATGCAGCACTACATATGGTAGTTGTTCCATTTTCTGACAGTTATATATTCTAAAAATGCAAAATTAGTAAAGCCTCGGTGTTATGTATGCACAAGTCAATAACCTTTGGATATAGTAAGAACATCTTGAACTCTGTTGTTTTGCAAATCATTCCAGACAGTGTTCAAATATTTCACTCAATGTGTGGATAGTATCGTATTTTTCAGAGTATAAGACGCACCTTTTTGCCCCCAAAAAGAGGGTGGTAATGTCGGTGCGTCTTATACACCGAATACAGCCATTTTTGGCCTCCCGAAGCCCTGCCCCTGCATCCCATTTTTGCGAAAAACAGGCAGGTTTTTGCAAAAATGGGGGCATTTTGCCTTCCCCCACCCCATAGGAGTGTTCTGCAGGCTTCCCAAACCCTCTGCATGCCTTGTTTTCGCAAAAAACCGGCCAAAAATGGTCCATTCTTTGCAAAAACAGAGGTGTTTTTGCCTTCCCCCACCCCCTAGGAGTGTTCTGCAGGCTTCCCAAACCCTCTGCATGCCTCGTTTTTGCAAGGGGGGGAAACAGTCAAAAAATGGGCCGTTTTTTGCAAAAAAGGGGGTGTTTTTGCCTTCTAATTACCCCATCTAGCATGACTGGAGGAGAAATTCTGGGAGCTGAAGTCCACTAGTCTTAAAGCTGTCAAGTTTGAAGACCCCTGGGTTAGGGGTTAGGGGTGCAAGGGTCTTCAAACTTGGCAAGTTTAAGACTTGTGGACTTCAACTCCCAATCCTGAGCTAGCATGACTGGAGGAGGAATTCTGGGAGTTGAAGTCCACAAGTCTAAAAGCTGTCAAGTTTGAAGTTTGTAAAAAGTGTACATGGTTGTAAAAAGTATTCTGCTATACTGGTATTTTATTAAATAATATATTACTACACCATTTGGTTCAGAATACTTTTTTCCTTGTTTTCCTCCTCTAAAATCTAGGTGTGTCTTATACTCTGGTGCATCTTATACTCCGAAAAATACGGTATATACCATTTTCAAAAATGTACATAAATATTGTAAAACTACATAAATGTTATGTACAGTGATCCCTCATTTTTCGTGGGGGTTACGTTCCAAAAAGAACCCGTGATAGGCGAAATCCGTGAAGTAGTAACCTTTATTTTTTTAACCCCTCCTACCCGGCTTCTGCGTTTTCAGCACCCAAAAAAAGCCTGAAAAATCCTCCAACCTCTCCCTCTCTTGACGTCTGCTGTGGCTGCTTGGCACTGATCTCCTGAGCGAGCTTGTAGGCCATTCCCTCGTCGATTTGGCGCAAACGGACATTTTCCCTCAGGGAAAGCTGACAGCGCGGCCTGCCCTACAGCTGATGAGCGGCAGTCCTTCTGCGCACGCGCAGAGCTCATCGGACCGCTTTACTCGCCTGCCGCTGCCAGACTGAAGCAGGAGACCACCACGCAGGCGCAGAACTCATCGGAGAGGTTTGCGAGTCCTGGAGCGGCGCGCATTGCCGCTGACTGCCTGGCCGCCCACGTCTTCACAGCTGACTCAGGCCCTCACGTGTATTTCAGCTGCTCTTGGCAAGCTGTTTTACCAATCAGCCAATCAGAATGCAGAACACAATGCACGATGCAAATCCGTGAAGCAGCGAGACCGTGAAAGGTGAACCGCGATATAGCGAGGGATCACTGTACATGATTCTGACATGATTGTTCAAATATATATTTTTGCCTGATAATAAGAATAAATTCCAAAACATAAGTACTCTATTACATTTTGAAATAAGCACAGATTTTTTTGTCTATCAAAAACTATAGCTAAAGTTGACTCAGTAGCTTGGTTTCCTGATTGTAACTTAATTGACTGTAGAATCTGGTGGTTTGTTTGCTTCAGGGCTGAATTCACAGCAAGCACTAGTTTTGAGGTGGGAAGGGAGCATATCTTGTATATTTGTTTTTTTTTTAACAGCAAATGGTGTAAGTACCACAATTTCACGGTGGTATAACTAGTTTTAAAAACAAAAAGCCATTTACTGAGCAGTTGCTTAAGGCAAGAATGGACATAGTACATTAAAAAAAACATCTGTTTTATTCAAGAAGGCAGAATGGTGTGTAGTGAGAATGGGCAACTTTCTTTTACTATACGTGGAAACTGTTTGGTAATTAAATACCCAACAGAGAGAAACTTGTTTACAGATGTGTAGCAGTGTGTAATATATCTTGAATCTGGACTTCTTTCCATACAAAACAATAGAATAAAAGAAGAGACATTAAAACAATTGCATGTTTTAATTCTTCAAAATGTAAAAGGAATGCAGTGAGAAACAAGGCTGAATTTTAAAATTTTCACCTGATGTATAGTATAGGAAATTGGAACCGACTTCCTGCTGTTAGACACAAAAATATGATTGGTTTATTACTGCAATATAGTAGTATATTAATCCCAAGAACAACTTTGTGTGTTAATCAGGAAAAAAATTAGGAACGTTGTAGATATTTAATAGGAAAGTTTTAATTCTTTTAGATTATTGTAACCCCTGGTGACTTCAGAAAACCTGGTGCCCTTAGATGATTTGGTCTTCAGTGGTCTTCAGTGCCAACCAGCATGGTCGAGGCAAGAGCATTTGTGCATTGTAGAAACTGAATCCAGAGAGCTCTGGGTTGCCCATCTGCATATTATAATGTCTAATGGGAGCATAAAATTACAGGAAGTTCCTAGTGAAAATATGAAGATTCTTTACAGGTAGTCCTCACTTAACGATGATAATTAGGGCAGCAACTCTGTCACTAAGTGATAAGAGCACGGCAAGACATGGAAGACGCCCTGGTCAACCACTGCGCCCAGCCCATCTCCAACTGTCTCGACTCTTGTCCTGCTATTGGAGCAAGATGGAATCTGGGAAGAGAGAGTGAGGCTGACTATGCGCACCTCTCTCTCACTTTAATCCAATTCACGCGCAAGTCTTGACATCCCCCCCAATTGGTAGATGTCAAGGTCCTCTTCGAATACGATGGACGAATATCATCAAGTGATAACAGTTGGGGCAGTTTGGGTTGCCGTCATTAGGTGAATCCCGCATGGTCATTAGATGCACCATCATGTGATTGCTATTTATGATTAGGTGGGTTTTTTTTGTGGAGATTTATTTATTTATCAACTTTGGGGAAGACAAAAATGTATACAATTGAAACCCGTTTCTACAATCTCTTCAAAATGGTTGATCTGGGACTTATAAGAGCTTTAGAAGTCTATATGACACATTGCCAACAATAGTTCCCCCCTCAGTTTATTTAACAAGTTAAAGATTGACTGCATAGTCACTGTTTTACAAAAAGAAATATTCATCTTCTACCACAATAATCCCAAGTGTAAAATGCCTATGCTGTATGTCAACTGGAATGAGATTTTATCAGAAACTGCTTAGTTATTGTTCCAAGGGAATGTTGGATCTTGACTAAAGCCAATCTGTTTTATATATATTTTAAATGATCAGTTAATCACAGCATATCTCTGCTTAAGATCAGTTTGACAGCTAGTATTCTTTCCTTCCCCCTTTTTAGCTTTATACTTCTGACACGCAATATCACAGTTAACAGTTGTGTGATGTGTCATTGCCTGAAGAGTCATTATTTATATCCACACAAAGTTGGGAATTCTCAGCTATCAGCTTCTTGGGTTTTTTCAGCTACAGATAATGATCTAGCTCCTTCTTGTGGCGCTTTGCTAGACCTGCAAAATAAAAAAAGGTTAATCTGAGTTTTCTAATGTGGTGAACAGAGTGCAAGAAAATAATCCTTCTCCTCTCTGAATAATAGAATAAAACACTTATTGTCTATAGCACTTTCCTCTAATTTCACTGGATTATAATAATCAGGCACCACGATAGACTGTGTATTATGAGGATCATAGTTCAATTTATCTGAGCATAGCCAATGGATAGAGTTGATCTTTACAATAGAGAACTCCTGTATTGCAGAGCATGCAGTAGAATAATATATTTTATCTCTCTCTTTCTCTGCCTCATCCATCCATCCATCCATCCATCCATCCATCCATCCATCCATCCATCCATCCATCCATCCATCCATCCTGTCAGGGCAGTTTATAGGTTTTTTTTAAAAAAAAATAAGCCTAAATAGGTATGATTCTATTTTATACTGTCCCGATTGCTTATTTTTGTCATGAATTTATAAGAGGGAAAGCAGAAAAATAGCCACATTCAGAATGAGACAAGAATATTAAAAATGATGTAGAAGATGGGATTTTAGCAGTGCCTTTACACTATCGAGCATTGGAAAGGCCATGGGCATGATACCTGTTTAGGGGCCAAGTTACACTCCTAAAAACAATTGATTTTTTTACTCAATATTTTCATTTTCTTTATCTCCCAGTTCATATTTGCTCATTCTCTTCCATGAAGGCATGTTTACTCCTTCCTTCATGATGGTATGCTTATGCTAACAGGAGTATTCATTTGTATCCAATTTGAAAATAAATCAGTTTATTACATTTCTTTTTCAAGAATGAAAATCTTGCAACAATTCTTTTTGTTGGGTACAGATATAAACACTATTTTTTTAATTCCCAAGATAGTTCATGAATGCTATATCAGAAATAGTCCATTAGTTTTCACTTAATTATCTTGTACTGTACTATAGAATGAAAATTTTCAATTACAGAAGACATGGTCCCTCTTGAATTATGATATAGTCTGTTAAATAAAATGAAAGATT
Source organism: Diadophis punctatus similis (assembly GCA_023053685.1). Classification (NCBI taxonomy): domain Eukaryota; kingdom Metazoa; phylum Chordata; class Lepidosauria; order Squamata; family Dipsadidae; genus Diadophis; species Diadophis punctatus. Next base: position 41,958,249 of record JALIGW010000004.1, on the reverse strand, counting down.
CATAACTTTTTATCTAACACACTTTGCTTCCTTCTTGTCTCTTCTTTCCACTTAGCTCAGGGCCAACCATCACAAAAAGCTTTGATGCTATGGATTAGTGACAAGTGACAGAGCCAAGACAATTCAACAATTCCTATGATTTGAAATTATTTTAAGCTGCCATAGACCTAGGAAGCATTTGATCTTCAATAATTGACTTGAGCTCAGGAATGTTACATTTATTTTTGCTAATTGACTATATTATTTCATATAGTATTCATTCCCATCTATGTACATTTACTCAGACATAAACTCCCTGGTGGGATGCATAGGACTCTAGCCTTCATTTAATTAAATGAATTTTTGTTTGTTTGATTCCATGAAATATAAATAAGAAATCTAGTTGGTGTTTAAAATTAATATGGATATGTAATAAAATTACAAAAATTATCCTTGAGCTACAAACTTATTACAGCTTTCTAACATGCATAACAAGCATCATAGAAAGGGGTGGGATTCAGCCAGTTCAGACTGGTTCGGGCAAACCGGATGCTATTTTACATCTGGTTCGCAGAACCGGTAGTTTCAAGAACTGGCTGGCTCCGCCCACCCTGCCCCTCCCCTTCCCGGAGTCTCCACGCAGCATGTTTTGGATGCCAGGTAAGTGCAGGGCCTGCATAGAGGCTCTGGGAGGGTGAAAAACGGGTCTCCTGGAAGTTTTGGAAATCCAGAAATGGGCCAGTTTCCGGCCTCTGGGGAGGCTGTTTTTGCCCTCCCGGAGGCTCAAAGAAAGCCTCCGGAGCCTGAGGAGGGTGAAAAATGGGCCTCCTGGAATTTCCAGAAGTCTGGAAATGGGTCCGTTTCCAGCCTCTGGAGGGCCTCCGGAGCCCAGAGGAGGCAATTTTCACCCTCCTGGAGGTTCAAGAAAAGCCTCCAGAGCCTGGGGAGGGCAAAAACACCCTCCCTCCCCACCGTGGTGCAGGAGGCCATGTAGGCCACACCCACCATGGCCACGTCCACCCAGCAACCGGGCAGAGAACCGGTTGCTAAAATTTTTGAATCCCACCCTTGATCATAGGACTATACAGTTTCTGCTCACTGATATCAAGAATACGTCACCAATTCTGTAGGGCAAAATCCAATCCTTGATCCTCTAGTTCAGCGGTTCCCAACCTTCCTAATGCCATGACCTGCGACCTGCCTCTGTGCCTCCACCACGCCCCACCACGCCGCCACCATTTGGGTTCTTTTACCCTCTGCACATGCGCAGAGGGTAAAATAACCCAAATGGCGGTGTCCGGGTGAAGTCTCCACATCTGGGCGAGGTCTCCACTTGCTTCGCGTGTTGCCTCTAGGAGCTTTTCGAGCCCTGTCACGAAAGGTGTGTGCAACTTCGGCGGGGCTGGGACAAGCAGCTGTTTTTTATTTGGAACCCTCGCAGGCACAAATGCAACAGTACGGAGGGGGAGTTTGCAAGTGGGGAGGGGGAGTTTGCAAGTGGTGGCAAAGAGGATCTTCCAAGGACGTTTCCATTCCGGGGGGAGCCCCCCTCCTCTTCGCTTGGTCCCCAGGAGCAAAAGTTGGGATTGAAGCCAGCTTGTTGGAGGAACGAGAGAGGGGAGGCCAGCAAAGACATGCTTGCCTGCCTTTCACGCAGTCTTCCCGGTGTCCCCGTGGCCAGCTTGCGAAGGCAGGCAAGTGGAAGGCCGCGTGGAAGGCAGGCAAGCATGTCTGGACCCATCGGCCATGGGGAAGGGAGCTAGCAGCCTTCCTGGTGGTCCCCCATGCCCACTTGCCTTCCGAGGTTGGCTGCTCTGAGGCTGAGAAGGGAGGCGGCAGCAGGGCTCTGGGATGGCAAGCAGATGTCCCGGGGCTGCACATGCACTCTCAGACCCCCCTCAGAAGCAGAGGAGCAGCCGCAGCCACAGCAGATACTGCCAGCCTCTCAGGGACATCGTGGTGGTGGGTTTCGCTGCAAGCTGGTGTCCCTGCCCAACCCAGCTGCAAGCTTCACGACGCCCGTTCTGGTGCTTCCCCTTAAATAAGTCACCTTTTCCTAAGCGCTCAGCTGGGACTCGAAGCTTTCCGAGGAAAGCAGATGGTAGAAGCCACGCGGGGCTCTTCCCTGCTTGAGCAGCTATGAGCCCCCATGGCCTGGGCCAAGGGAAGCGCTAGCCAGTCTCCATACTGGCCATCCCCGCCCTGAGAGGCTGGTGGCAGCTGCTGCGGCTGCAGCTACTCCTCTGGTTCCGAGGGGGGTCTGAGAGTGCTGCCACCCCCTTCTCAGCCCCAGAGTAGCAGCAGCTGTGTCTCCACCAAGGGCCACCCGCCTGCTCACTAGCCATGACCTTGCAGAGACCAGGCAGGCTGGAGACCAGCCGGCACTTGCCTTGGCCAAGGCCATGGGGGCTCATGGCTGCTCAAGCAGGCATTATGAAGTCCACAGCCAGGTCGGGCAGGGACGCCGGCTTGCAGTGAAGCACACCACCATGAGGCCTGTCTGCGCAAAAGGCTGCGCTGCCCCGGCCCCTCTCAACCACGCTTCTTTGCTGGGCACCGCCGGCGGCTTCCAGTTCCAGGCCATCCACCCCATGAGCAAAGTGGGCAGCATGAATGACACAATCAGCTGTGCCTCCTCTGCACTGGCAGCTCTGCCCTGCCCTGCCCACCACTGCTTCCCACCAATTTCCCAGGAGACGGCCGGAGTGAGGGGTGGGCAGGAGTGCGCGTGGGCCCGGCTGGCACTCGGCTTACTTTCCTGGAGAGGCTCGGAGACTGCCCAGCATGCCCATCTGCCAGCTCTCCAGGCAGCGCCACTGTCTCCCTGCCCTGCCAGGGCCCCCACCAGCCCTGGAGCCTGAAGCCAGTGGAGCTCCGTAGGTGTGCGGCGCCCCGACGCTTCCCAGCCCACGGAGGTTCCGGAGCCAAAGCCAGGAAGGTGAGAGGGGCGGCAGAAGCAACAGTGCTCTGGAACGGCACATGACAGGGGATGTGTGGCCCACCCTCCCAGACTACTTTCTTCATTCTCCTGTCGCCGAGAAGAGAGAAAGAGAAAGAAAGAAAGAGGAAGGGAGAGGGAGAGAGAGAGAGAAGGAAGGAAGGAAGGAAAGAAGGAAAGAAGGAAAGGAAAGAAGGAAAGGAAAGGAAAGGAAACAAGGAAAGGAAAGGAAACAAGGAAAGGAAAGGAAGAAGATAGAAGAAAGAAAGAAAGAAAGAAAGAAAGAAAGAAAGAAAGAAAGAAAGAAAGAAAGAAAGAAAGAAAGAAAGAAAGAAAGAAAGAAAGAAAGAAAGAAAGAAAGAAGGAAGAAAAGGAAGGAAGGAAGAAAGGAAGGAAGGAAGAAAAACTTATGACCACAATTGAGCCCAAAATTTTGGTTGCTAAGCAAGAGCGTTGTTAAATGAGTTTCACCACATTTTACAAGTTGGACACACCCAACCGGTCACCTGACCATCAAGCCATGGTCACCTGAAGCCACACCCAGCTGACCACCAAGCCACAACCACAAAATAACCCACGCCCACGGAACCGGTAGGGAAAATTTTTAGATTTCACCAGTGGCTCTTACCTTTTGAAAGGGGCATGAGTACCAGACAGCTTTCTATTTCTATTTGAATAAACAATTAATAATGCAATAATGAGGATTGTACTGAATATTTGGAAAAATATAGAAAAAATAACTTCTCTTCTTAATTATCTGACTTAATTATTACATGCCTATTTCTATTAAAAGATGTTAAAGTTCATGGAAAAACAGAAAATGGTTCAGTTTGCAAGTCTTAATTATAGATAACACAAGTATAAAATCTTTTGAGAGTCATATTTCACAGTGGTCTAGTTACCTAATTGCTTTCAGTATGTTCAAGTAAGTAGAACATCACAAAAATAATTGCAGAAACAAGGGGGAATATTGAGATTTTACAGAATTAAAAAAACTTATGTGTATCTATTATAATACTTGCCTTTAATTTATAAACTATTATTGAAATATAACTCGGAAACAGGTCAAGAATTGCATGATTAAATGCTGCAGAAATAGAATACTCTAACAGAGATGTAACAATGGAAATTTCCATAGAGGAATAACATTAAATTTACTCTGAGTATTATATTCAGAGAAATTGGTATAGGATGTTTTATTGTTTTTATTTTTATTTTGTTTATTAGTGAAACTTATATACCGCTTCAAAGTGCAAGCACTCTCTAAGCGGTTTACACCATTAAGCAATGTATATTTATATTGCCCCCAACAATCTGGGTCCTCATTTTACCTACCTCGGAAGGATGGAAGGCTGAGTCAACCTTGAGCCAGTGAGATTTGAACAGCTGAACTGCTGATCACAGTCAGCTAAAGTGGCCTGCAGTACTGCACTCTAACTGCTGCACCACCTCGGTTCTGTTGTTGGTGGTTTATTCCAGTTTTGATCTCTAAAACAATTCATTTTCAAAGCAGTAGCAACAGCAACAACAACAACATCAACAATTGTTTCATTTTGAGATTGAGCTGCATATAAATACAAATAAATAAATAAATAAATTTTGTTTGGTATAAGTGGGAATACACAGGTACTCTTTCAAGTTTCTGTTATTACATTTTACAACAATAAAGTAGCATTCCTGAAATTCTTGTGTTGTCTCTTCCTTGACCTGGCCTACCTCAAAAGTAATTCTGATTATTGCACAATGATCTTTCTCAGCCACCTTTGTGTTAGCTGAAAAATCTTAAAGGAATCCCTAGATGTATGCAACCAAACAAAATTTAAGTGATAGGAGTTCCAATTCACATGGCTTGTTTATAAGTAAACAGTGATTCTTCAATAAAGATTGGTCTACAGCAGGGGTGTCAAACTAGATTTCATTGAGGGCTGCATCAGGGTTGTGTTTGATCTCGGGGGCCCGGAGTGGGCATGGCAGGCTCGATGTCACTCGTGTCAGGGGCGCCTGTTGTGGCCCGAGCGCTCTGTCAGAGAAAATGGGCTCCTGAGCTCCGTTTTTGGCTGTGATGGCCTCCTGCAATCCTCTGCCAGCGAAAACAGAGCTCTGTTTTGCTGGCAGGGGCACCGTGGGCCAGTCCTTCGCTGTTTCCAGAGTGGCCCCGTGGACTAGATCTAACCACCCTGCAGGCCGGATCAGGCCCCCGGGCCTTGAGTTTGACACCCCTGGTCTACAGGAAAAGCCATTGCAAATGTGTAAACTCAGAGTACCTCTTCATCCAAAGAGATGCTTCTGCCCTTCTCCAGCCTCCCCATCCTATCCTGCTTTACTCTCTACAGTCTTTAGGCTATTGCTCCTTGCACAGGGCTACTCTGTCCACATCACTGGCTCTGTCCTGCTGCCTCTCCCTAACCAGGCTCAGCAAGATCCCTTCATCAGGAGAAGCATTGCTTTGCTAACCTGCAATACTCACTGTGCTCATTTTAGGGCTGCTCCGTTGCCTAGCACCTGGATCCCAGCTGGCAATAGGAGGAAGAAGACAGAGAAAATCAGATGGAAGTGGCAAAGGCAGTGGGCAGTAGGGATATTGGCAAGGTGAAGGGTGGCCAAAAGGGAAGAGATAAGGGAGAGGATTATGGGTGGGCTGAGCTGAAGCAGAGACAATTCACTTAGGGCAGGAGAAATGTGAAATCCTTGCCTAACAACCACATAGTCCTGGCCTAACCACTGCATCTAGGGCTGCCAGAACTGCCACTGATAAGTAGCATGGTCATGATTGTTGAGGTGAGAATAATATCTCATAGAGGCGATTTAGATCTTTTCTTGGAATTCAGACAGTTAAAATAAAACCGAGATTAAAATAGAAAATATTTATTTCAGTACAAAAACAATAAATCCTGAATAAACTACATTGTGCTGAGTAACACGACCGTTCAGGTCAACAGCTAAGGCAGAAGAGAATTAATGGTGGTTTAGGAATGCACACATGCGTACAACTCATATCACGTGTTCTGCCTGTATTGGAATGTACCATAATATTAGATAGGGGTGCATCACCCTGCATAGACATACAACTGACAATATTCACTACGTGACAATGATGTTTTACTTAATGACTGTTTCACTTAGAGAAAAAATGTTCATCTCAAAAAGAGTCATGAACTGAGGATCTGTATTGAAGAATGAGATTATTACACAGATTCAGGAAAATTCACATAAATCAGTAGATATTTTTTTTCCTTTTAGTCTAAACATAAGGAAGACGTTTCTTTGATGGGAGTGAGGAGGCTTCTGGTATATAAATTAAATATTACATTTTTTACATTCACTCATATTCTGGATTTATGGTGCAAAAGTTATATTAATATTCAAGTTTCAAAGATAGTATACTTTTCTTTTGTCATTTTACAATAGAATTAAAAATAATTATAAAATGATAGATGTCAAATGTATTGAGAAATTATTTCTTTGAACAAATAATTTTGACTTATATAGTACTTAACAATGCAAGTCATTAAGCTTTGCGTCTTGCATATTTGGGGGCTTCACAAATGCCGAACAAACTCTTATACTGTCATCTTGTTGAGATTATTTTAATAGATAAATTTGAACATAGACAATGTAAGCAATTTGTAGTCAAAGCTGTTGTTTAATGGAGAATATAGATTGGGACAAAGAACTCTCTAAAGAAATGAGCAATGTGATAGTTGGTTACGGAGTTCAGTCAGTGAGATACAATCACAAAGTTCAGTGATGATTCCGTCCTGACAGTTGTCAGTGACTAATACTCTGAATGTTTTTCTGTAGAAGTGACATTTAATAGAGTCTTTCTGCTTGTATAAAATGTTTAATATCAAAGTGTAATTGAAATGTGTATGGGAAACTGATGAAGGCACCATGCTTTGCTTCTCAGCAATTTCTGTTCAGGCCCAGTCTCACACAGCAGATTCTAACAAATTCATAATGGTTTTACTAAATTCCTGTATCTGCATCAACGTTCCTGTTATTTGCATGCTAGATGTAGGAGTGCACATGAGTTTATTTATGTATTGGCTTGCAAGGAATTTATTTCAAAATAGAATAGTAGAAGAGCTCACTGGAATTCACAAAGCCATGTTCTCACTTTGCTTTGCCCTATTATTTCCTACACTATAACTGGAATCTGAAATATAAAACTGTAACTTAAAAGCATTAGGCAATTATCAGCTGTTGCTACTGATAGTTCTGTTTTAAAATAGAAGCCAGAAATGGAAGATACTTATTAAACAACTACCACATCTGGAATGCAAATGACAGCAGCAATGAAAGTCAACAGTGAAGTATTTGAAGTATGTATAAGGGGCATGGATGACTTAAGTGCTTTTTTCAAACTGCACAAGCTATTATAAGTACCGTACTTTGTATGAATGAGTTAGTAAAGCATAGAAAGAAGCAACATATTTTATAGTCTTGGACACAGGTTATATGTTAAATTATGAAAGTCACTAGGAACTCCAATTTACTTATTTATTGTTATGTATTCAATTTGTATGGCCACCCATTTCAAACAGGTGATTCTGGATGGGAACAATCATAAAATCAATTAACACCAATTAAAATCACAATACAGAATGAAAAATTGTTATGTTTGACTCAGGTGACATCAGAAATACAACCCATGCTTAAAATTACTGAGAGGCAGAGATACTATTATCCAAATCAAAGGACAATCAAATTATAGCAAATCTTGAGAAATGCAAATGTTTGCATGCTGAAACATAAAGCTGTATTTGCTTAATAACTGATTTCCTCACAAGTTATTCAGGGATAGAATCTTACAGAAATAAGGCTATCTGGATCCAACAGCCCTCAGTTCTGATTAGCTAGTAATTGAGGTGTGCTAAGCTATGATTTGCTTGATATACAGTTGGGCTCTGGCACAGTGACTGGTCCTAAATAACTTGTGATTGTGAGCCACCCAGAGTTACTTAACATGGGTAGCCATATAAATCTTTTAAATCAACCAACAAACCAATGAACCAATTAATCACCCAGTGAACTTCCATGGCTCAGAATAAACATGAAGTTGGGTCTCTGTTCTGCCAGCCCAGCACCTTAAGCATTATGACATCATTATTTGGACAATGTATTATTTAATTCAGGGAAGCTCAGAACAGCTTACTCCTCCCTGTTTTAATTCTTGTTGCTAAGAAAGTATGAAGATAAATTCAAAGACATTGTCCAAGGGAAAGTTTAAAAGTTGCTATAAATATACATGTTGTGAGCCATTGTGTGAAATCTTGAGACAACACTATTGATGGTCTTCCTTTGACTTATGTTCTTTAGTCCAGCCAATTGTTTACTATATTTCACTTTTTTTGAGACCTTGTTGCTACAAGTAGTAAATAAAACAGAAGCCTGTTTTCTGAAAAGGGTAAATGTTAACTCACTGTATGTGTTCATTTGGTTCTGTGTATCTTACATGGGACTAAGGTTTTAGTGAATGCAGTTCATTATGCAAAGTTTGCAAGATTGGTATATAATTTTGTTGCTGTTTTTGTCCCTTTCACTTACCGTAATTGAATTTTACTCCATTTAAGTTTATGCTAAAATACTTTATTTTTTTAAGATGACCGAAACTTTGTGTTTTTCCTGAAACAAGAAGGCACACAACCACTCTCATAATTCTTATCTGACAGCAATGTTTCTTTTTTCTAAAAGTCACCTCTGGTTCACTTTATGTCCTTTTCAAACTGCCAGTGTGTTTCTCTTGTTCAAGCTGCCAATGTGCTCATCATTGTTCTGTCTGTATAGTAGGAGTTCTATAATAGAAGCCATTATTTAAACATTGTGACTTTTTTGTATGTGTAATTTTTACAGACCTCCATAGACATTTCAAAACATTGAAATGTAAGGCAAGTAACAAAGCAAATGAAACTCTTACTGGAACAAACAGTTGTGTGACTTTTTTTTTCTAAATGCCATACACAAACATGACTTATCACTTTTGAAATTGCTTCAGAATAGGACATTTTAGAGATTCCCTTATGAAATTTATATCTGTCACAATCCAAACATTCTCTTAGCATCCCACAGTAATTATAAGGGGTGGGAGAAGCACTGAAAGTAAAACAGCCATGATAAAACCTAAAATAAAACAATAAACAAAATCCTGACCTCAGTAATTCAAGATCATAAATCACACATAGTCATCCTATCATTCACCCTAGACTCTATGGAGCAACTTTATTTTCAAAAGTTTCCAGACAGCCAAAACTACAAGGGCCAACTTGATTTCTCATGGGAAATTATTCCATAGCAGTGCCAATGAACTTCTGTTCCATATCCATTCAACTGCTGGTGACTGGGGATCACCAGTGGTTTCTCAGTTTCAGCAGAACATGCAAGCTAGATGTGCTGCTTGTAAGTGGAGACCAGAAAGCCAAAGTTAGAAATATTGCCCAAGAATCTGCTGATATAGTCTACAGAGGAATTATTTAGTCTGTCATTTGTATCTCAACAACTGTCTGATTTGGTACAGCAACCAAACAGGACAGGTACAGGCTTTAACGGATTGTTAGGACTGCATAAAAAAGAATCGCAACCAGCCATTGACAATCTGTATACTGCATGAACCAGAAAGAGGGCAGAGAAAATATCTACAGACCCCTCACATCCTGGGAATAATTTATTTTAACTTCTCCCCTCAGGATGCCGCTATAGAGCATTGCATGCCGAAACAACTAGACACAAAGCTAGTTTTTCCTCCCGTGCCATCACTCTGCTAAACACATAATTCTCACAGCATTGTCTCATTTCTCATCTTTTCTCATCCTCTCATCTTTCCTACTATCTTGTTATGATTTATCAATTGCTATTTGTAACTTATTATTAAGGATTGTAATTATGATTTGTGATCTATGACTTATTACTTGCTGTTTATATATGCCCTGTGAGCTTATGCACTGGAGACAAATTTCTTGTGTGTCCAATCACACTTGGCCAATAAAGAATTCTATTCTATTCTATTCTATTCTATTCTATTCTATTCTATTCTATTCTATTCTATTCTATTCTATTCTATTCTATTCTATTCTATTCTATTCGTTTTATAGAGCGAATATTGTGGTGGGGGAGCGGGGTTTGCCACCGCTGCCTGTCACCACCGCCATCTGTCACCGCTGCCGCCATTCACCGCTACCGGGGAAGGCTGGAGCCTTCACTGCCATGCAGCTGATTGGCGGTTGGATCGGCCTCCTGGAATACCGCCGATCAGCTATTCTAGCCGTTGATTGCCACCGTTCACCTCTGTCACCTATTGCCGCTGCCGCCATTTGGCAGCAGCGATCAACAGCAATTGACAGTGGCAGTGGTGAATGGTGGCGGTGATTGATGGCTAGAACAGCTGATCGGTAGTATTCCAGGAGGCCGATCCAACCACAATGAGCTCCAGCCTTCCCTGGTGATGGTGAAAGCCCCCCCCCGGAACACCAATCAGCTGTTCTAGCCACCAATCGCAGCCAATCGCCACCGCCATTTGCCATTCCACTTTCAATTGTCACCAATTGCCACTGCTGAACCAATCCCATCACCCTGCCATAATATTCGCTCTATAAGCTGCACAGACATTTCCACCCACTTTTTTGGGGGGGGGGGAGAAGTGAGTCTTATAATGTAAAAAATACCGTAGTTTGGCTTAAAAATCAAAATAAAGCAAGAAAATTGTTTATTAATTTTGGCCAATCCATCGATTTATTTTCATTGCTGTTTTCTAGTAACCTAGTAGCTTTCTAGTAGCTTCTTTTCCATGAAACAGCAAAGTCACCCAAGTTATTGGAAGGTTACAAAAGTCATCTAAGTGGCCAACAATGAAACTTTAATTAACCGCATTAAATTCCCATTTCTAACATAGTTTAACCTAATCATACATTTCTGAATGACTAGTTATATTATTGGGATGGGAGGGATAGACAGAGTTTATTATGGTCACAGACAAGAATTCAAAATAAAACACATTAAAAATAAATTCAGTACAAATACACAAAACAGAATGGGAATGCTATAATTGGCAGTGGACTTACCGGTGGGAAGCATCTAATTTTACAGATAGTATAAAAATTAGGCAATTTCAAGGAAAGTAAATCTTTCTGATTTGATAACAATATATATATATATTTTATATCAGCCTTCCAAAATTGATGTGGAGAGAATATTGAAGCATTCTAAAGTTAATATTCTTTGGAATTTGGAAACAGTAACATGATGCAAATATCTTGTAGATTTGAAATTGTGGGGCGGGGGTGGTGGTTGAATGTTCAGGAAAACATTATTGTTGGGAGTTGGCTTTTACATGTGATTGAACATGATTTTATTTAAATAGGAAGTTGTACATATTTGCATATTTCTTATGAATATTGAAATTTAGTTAAGCAGCATCCACTAGTCTGCATCCACAAACTCAGAGAATGACAAGCCATTCTCACATTTCTGTCCAGCTATCTTTTCAGTGATTGTAACATGTGTGGGTATTGATGACTTCCTGGTTTATTTGTGGGTCAAGAAAGCAATTAATTTCAAGACTTTCTCCTCTCTGAGGGCACCTCTCCAGGTTGCCTTACTGCTAAAGTCTGGCTGGTGTAATCCTATTACAGTTGGCACTAAGTTTAGTTAGTTTTTGGTGTTTGCTAAAGAGCTGCTTGCCAAGACTTTTGGCTGAACTTCTGCTACTGTGTCATTTAGCTTCTTTCTATCTTTTGTTGTCATGCTGCTACTATATGGTTTTCATGTTTGTAATTTAGTACAGTTTTAATTTTTAAAGAGTTTGATGGATTTATTTGGTTTACTCTAATCCACTTTATTTCTGAGGAATAGAGAACCAAAAATGATTACTTACAGGTGTATAGATTGCTCATTTGCTTCCAGGAAGCAAAGGCCTCTGCAGAGCCAAGATATGTAAGGTACTGTACATCTTACATTTGTTTGCATACTCTGTATGGATAAAATGTTTTTCCCCCTAGAAAACGCTGGTACAACTGTTTGCACATGGTTCTTATGAAAATAAACACAAGAATGAAACAAGTAAAAACATTACATGCAGTGTTACCAGTGTAAGTCTCAGATCAGACTGAAAGTGATATATGACAAGAATTTTCTTGGCAGTACTGAAGGGGCTTTTTTCCTGATCACAATGATAGTGATGTTTCATTGTATAATAAAATGAATCATCCAAGGTTAAAATGCAGAAAAATGACACAGAGGCTGATTTAAAAAAGTAAAAACCATTCAAGTTTTACTTTTTGGTGGTGACTCCTTAAATTGGAATGTGCTTTATAGAGCTCTACTCACATGTAAGTAAGTCTTTCTAAATTTTATTGTTTTTCTCTCTCTCTCTTTTCCTGTTTCCCTTCTCTCTACTCTGCAGATTTACACTGACTGGGCTAATCATTATCTAGCAAAATCTGGCCACAAACGGCTGATCAAAGATTTGCAACAGGACATTGCAGATGGAGTTCTACTAGCAGAAATCATTCAGATTATTGGTAAGTCCCATGCATTTAGCCACAACCTGAGAGCTGACTTCTGGGTTAGGGTATAAAATACAGGAGAACTAGAACAATATGTTGTGAGAGATAGTTATGATTCAGTCTCTTTATTTCTTCTCTATACTTATTTTCAGAAATAGAGGCAATGCTTCCTAATTTTTTTAAATGTTCAGAAATTTTGATAAAGGTTTGTCTGAATCTATTTGTATGTGGTTCATCCCCTTTATAACCCAAGGACTGAGTTTCACACACTTGGCAGACTAAAGTGAATGCTTCATTAAGCCATGTGTCTCCAATGTGTGCATTTTATTAACTGGAGCGGTTTATACTTTCTGAGATGACTTGAAACTGTATCTTGATCCCACAAAAACAATTGTGGAAGATTTCATGTCAGCAGTCGTTTGGCAGGGTCTGGAGAATTAGCAGCAACATTCTCTGCACTTCCCCTTTGCATGAGGGAAGGAACTGCCGCTAACAAGAAAGACTGTTATTGTACATTTCAGCGTGCTGAGAGCAAAGTTCAGTATGTGCAAAATACTTGTGTGCCTATTTGCTTTGTCTCATCTTGTCTTGTTGCCTATTCTCAGACTTGATTTTTTTTAAAAAAAAACTTCACTGCTTTCTTTTAGCAAATGAAAAAGTTGAAGATATCAATGGTTGTCCTCGAAGCCAATCTCAAATGGTAAGAATTAAATGTATGTATGTATCTATGTATATGTCTGTGTGCATGTGCGCACACTCATTTTATATATATTTATATTATAGTATATTGATAACTGTCACATTTGCATTATACTGAATGTGTACTCCTGGAAAATACATATCAGAAAATTGTTTAGAGGATATCAAGAACTTAAGGAAGAAACATCATTGATACTTGCAAATAGATTGTCAGTGGGCTCTTTTCCTAAACTTCCGTGTCTTTCAGATTTACACAGATCGTTTCTTTCCAGAACTGCCTTTTAAATAGTAAATGGCAGAACCAATTTTAAGTGGAGTCTTTGTGTCTGGACTACTGGTTTGAAATACCGGGGTTTGCCAACTTTTAATGAATATAAATAGTCTTTCTACTTGTCCACAATATAGTCCAGTGAAATAGCCTGACTGCAGAGCACTTTTTGAATCACATGCTATTCCTGCTGGAAGAAATGAACCTAAAGAATCCACTGAAATACAGTTTATCATCTGAGGAAAAACCATCTACCACCCAGAATGAGTTTTAATTTTTGTAGCATTTTAAAATTACTAACATTTATGACTATAAAATAAATAATGGAAATGATACTTGGGTTTTTTTTTCTCACTCAGTTCCTTCAGTTAATCTACTTTATATTGTTGCTGGGTTTTTTTTGTTTGATATTTTTAAGCTTCTATTGATTAATTTTAATTGCTTAGATATTTCATCTGTTAACCACTAACTGTTTAGGTAGATATTTGAGAAAGGAGCCTGTTACATTCATTCTCTCACAGGAAGCTGCTAAAATTAACTCTTCACTGCAAGAAGGTGAAGAGTTACTTGCTTGCTAAAGCACACTCAACAGTAGATGTTATCTTCTGTAAAATATTATTTATTCAAGTACTTTCTGCAACCTTGCTTTTTCTATCATTTGTATTGTTTTCAAAGAGTTTTACAAAATAGGTTTTGCTCCCACTGTAACACTGCATTACATCAGAGGTCAATAATATATTGCCAGTAGATGTCATTACCAACCTTTATTATTATTAAGCCATTTTAAAAATAAAAACAGCTGAACATTGATAAGACTCCAAATCTCATGAGATGTGAAAAGAAATCTCTCTTCACATAATAATAATAAGGGATTTCAGAATACTTAGGTATTATTGTAAGACCCCCAAAGTTGCTTTTCAAGGGGCAACTTGACTTTCTTGTTTTTCTTTGACATGTTATTGTGAGAGATTTTGGATGGGAGGGAGAAGGAAAATTGCTGTAATTTCAGGTCTCATGAAATTTTGAGTCCCTGTCCCATTGCACAAGCATTATGTAATACTTCCTGGTATCTGGAGAAAATGCCAAACTCTTGCTTTTTTGAAAATGTAAGATGATTTCTGCAAATAAAGAGCCAGTTTAATGGACTGATTAAAGGGTAGGGATATGATTGGGAACACCTAGTTTCAAGTCACTCTTAATAACAGAGGCTTGTTGAGTTACTGTGGACAATCATTTATTGTCAGCCCATACTACTGTACATGTTTTTGCTATGTATACCACTATACAGTCTTTTTTTTAATAAAAAAATCTTAAATGTGATATAATAATGTTGTTCCTGATAAGAAAAAAAAAGATTTTTAAATCTTCTGCATCAAAAAGGTCCATTTTCTTGCCCATCATGATCCTATTCTTTAAATTGTTTTTCTATAGATGTGGATTACAGTTACTAATGAACTATGATGCCGCTGGATAACTTTGATTAGATTATGTATTAAGATAGTAAAATTAAAAAGGAGAAGGGGGATTTCAAGAGAAGATTCCCAAAGGATCTGTCGAAAGTAGATTAATGAACGTCAACATTTTAATGCAGCTAAGGAGAAGAAGAAGAAAGTATTCAGAAAATTTTGGAGTCATAGTAGATAAGTCAAGGAAAATTGCCCAATGTCTAGCCACCATAAAATTCTATGTCTGGAAACATTGAGAGAGAACTAACAGAAATGCAGCCAATATTATGATGTCCTTATAAATCTACGATGAGACCACATTTGGAAATAACGTATACAGTTTTAACCGTCACACTTGAATATTGTATTCAATATTCTACAAATTCTACATCAGTATATTTATTGAAGAGTTGAAAAGAACCCTTCCCCCAAATGGGTAATCAAAACAATTTCAGTGATCGAGCAGCTTATCCACTGGGAAAAACTATAGCACCAGTAATTCTTAATTACAAAGGGGATATGAGGATACTCAATAGACAGCAGGGAAAGGAAAACATAGATTTTGTCCAGCAGTTCTACTGGCTTTGTTAGCATTCTTGGTAATTATTATTATTTTGCTACCTTGAGAATCAGAAGTGGCATATGTTGAATACTAGCTGCCAAGGAATAAGTGTGATAAGAGATAATCATCTTTTTATTAAGTCTTCTGAATACAGCTGATTGAGTATTAAGAAATAGATTGTTGGCTGTTCCAGCATGGTTTTTATGAACCTCTGGCTTTCCAAACGTTACCGAGCTAGGTTCCCAGCATCCTTCACATTTTATTTGCTGCTAGCTGAGATATTAGCGCAGAAATAAGGCTAGTTTTATAAATACTTTTCATAGCAAATTAGCTTTAGACACATTTTTTACTTTTTACATCTTTGGATGCTTTACAATAATCCTTTCTTTTCAATTTTAGTATCTTTGTATACAAGAACAGGTTGCTGGGTGGGAACTATGATACCAAAATGGCATACAGCAATAGGCAAATCAATAATATTATTGTCTTTTTTGGCTTAAAAATTGAGCAATTAACATTTTTGGAGAAATATTTTGGGATCTGGAAAAACTTAAAAATATAGTGTGACTTTATGCAGTGAGTCTGCTTTTTATTAAAGGAATATTGTCAAAGTTAGTCATCCTTAGAACACTTTGTTTTTAAAAGGAAACATTTAGCTTCAGAAAAGTCACATCTTCAAAGTTCTGCAGATTAAAGCAGGAAATGGCCGAATTTCAAGTTAACCTTCTAATTTTGATGATGCATTTCCTAAGAGGGTTACTTTTTGTTCAACAACAGAATTACAAAGAGATATCCTATACCCACGTGCACACAGAGGTCTGTCCCCATATTAAAATGGTTCTCTGCTGAATGAGAATGGCAAAGCCAACTCATTGTTAAGAAACTAATGCTGTTTCTTAAACTGCATGCTTTCATTAACTAATTTGATCGTCTGAATTTCCAACCAAGTTATAAATTCAAAAATTCAAAATGTAACATCTTGGAAACCTTATTAATACAGTCCAAATCTGCTGTTTTTCCCTTAGCTTTTTCTAGGCAACAGAACCATCCATCATACAAAGCATTTTCAGATGCAGCCTCTTTGACAGTCTTCTCCCCTCTGGTATCCTTCAGATATGGTTGAACTAGAACTCCTTATATACCCAGCCAGCATTCTTGATAATTGCAAGACATCTGAATTTCCCCACAAGGCTACTCTTTCTGGATACAGGATAGATATAAAAAGCAGTGCAATCTCTCCTTTAGTTTTACTCCAGATCTCAATGTGCCCTACACAGGATTTGGGTCATATAGAAATCCCTTTGTAGTATTGTATGTCAGTTCTTTCATGTTTCAGATGAAATTGTAAACATCATAAGTGTGACCAGAGAGTGTACCTTCATTATAAACTTGGACTGACTTCTCGTTCCATCTGTTGCATGTGTTTCTCAATCTGAAAAAGATTACAATACTAAAGGTGATATATTCAGATTCATTTCAGTGCATAGAGTTTGAATTAAAAATCAGTTTCTAATCTGTATCACTTCTTTTTTTCTCTCCCATTCAGTTCTGCTCTTTTTCTGCATTAAGCTATTACATCCATATATTGTACATCAAAATATGTACAACAATGTATTTTAACTTTGAAGTTGTCATGGATGAGTAAATTCTTGAGAAGTATTTTTAATAAAAAAAAATTGGAATGGAAATTAATAAATTATTATATGTATTATACCTCTTTCAATTACATCCTGCAGAGTTGAATGTGGGATGCATTAAGTTGATTGGCATTATAGCTATGAGACTTATTGCTAATACTTGTTGTAGGAGTTTAGTATTAGTAGTTGGTATTGATATTTAATTCAAAGCATACCCGGTATTGGAAAAATAAATAAAATAAAATATCCATTTTTGTTGCTGTTATACATTAAATAGTATTCAAAGTTCATTGAAGCAGTTAATATAAAAAGATGTAAATACTGTAGCAACACCTGTTTGCTGAAGTAATAAATACATTTTTGTCAACTAGAAGGATTAGAAAAATATGTTAGCCAGAATGGTATATTTAGATTATCTTTTTAAGGGAAAAATGAGAGCATGCTAAAGATACAATAATGCTGAGAATGCTTCCCACTATTAAAAATAGCATCAATAAAACCATCTTCTTCACTGTGTATGACTAAGAGAAAGATACAGAACCAACCTGGATCTATAACTGGATTAAATTGTTCAATAAATAAGATGCTGCTGAAACAAACATTTAGCTGTTGTATAAGTACTAGGGGAAAATATTATTTAGTACAGCCTTTCCCAACCTATGTCTCTCTAAAGATGGTGAAACTCAGTCCCAACATTTTCAGCTGGTGCATTTGATTTCTCTGCTGGTTGGAAAATCTTAGACTTTGTATTCCAATTCAACTAAGAGAAGAATGACCTATACATTTTTATTCCATTTGGAAAAAATTAAGGTTCTGGAAACTGGCAAATGGCAGCAGTCAGCATACAGCAGCAAAAATTCTGTTCATGTGGAAATCTGAGTATAGTTTCTGCCTCATAATCTGCATAAAACGTTACATTTTTGTAATGTATTCCATAGTGTACTGTTTTGTGCAGGGGCAGATCTGAGGTTAATGACACTCTTAGCAAAATAGCCTCTTCCATTCATGAGTTCTGTCAGGTTTACTTGAAAGTAGTTGGGTAGCATCTCTCTGAAAACTACAAACTAATTGGACTAGTCACATTTTAATTTCTGGATGCCAGGAAAAAGTTCTATTTAAGACATTTGAGTCATGTCAACAGATGTAATGGTATGAAGGAATGTCCTTGAGAGACAGGGCAAAGAGATACAACAAAGAGAATGTTCAGATAAAAGGCAGCTGAGCCTGCAGCAGTAATTTGTGTGGGGCAGGGGTCGGGAACCTTTTTGACTAAGAGAGCCATGAAAGCAAAAAATTTGGAAATTTATTTCAGTGAGAGCCATATACCGTATATTCCGGCGTATAACACGACTGGGCATATAAGACGACCCCCAACTTTTCCAATGAAAATATAGAGTTTGGGATATACTCTTCGTATAAGACTACCCCTCCTACCATCTTTCTTTTTCTTTCTGTCTTTCTTCCTTCCTAAAATCTTTCTTTCTTTCTTTCTTTCTTTCTTTCTTTCTTTCTTTCTTTCCCTCTCACTTTTTTCTCTTCCTCCCACCCTTCCTCTTCTTCTTCCTCTTCCTTCCTTCCTTCCTTCCTTCCATCTCTGGTCTTCCTTCCTTCCTTCCTTCCTTCCTTCCTTCCTTCCTTCCTTCCTTCCTTCCTTCCTTTCATCTCTGGTCTTCCTTCCTTCCTTCCTTCCTTCCTTCCTTTCATCTCTGGTCTTCCTTCCTTCCTTCCTTCCTTCCTTCCTTCCTTCCTTCCTTCCTTCCTTCCTTCCATCTCTGGTCTTCCTTCCTTCCTTCCTTCCTTCCTTCCTTCCTTCCTTCCTTCCTTCCTTCCTTCCTTCCTTCCTTCCTTCCTTCCTTCCATCTCTGGTCTTCCTTCCTTCCCTTTTCTCTTCTTCCCTCTTTCCTAGCCCTCAGCACCACAAGATCCTTTTTCCCAAATGAAGAAAAGAGTGCTGGTGGCGGCTGCGGTCGTGCCGAGGGAGCGCGCGGCTGAGAGGCATCTCGCGCGGGGAGGAAACTTTGTCTGGCTTGGCTTCGAGAGCGAGCAAGCAAGCGAGAGCAGCGCAGCCACAGCCGGAAGGGAAGCAAGCAGCCTGCTCTGCCACTCAAGCCAGCGGCTGCCGGAAGCAACAAGGGCGTTAGGAAAAGAGAAGGAAAAGATAGAACTGAAGGAAAGAGTGCTAGCGGCGGTGGCGGCGCTCCTCCTTCTCTTTTCCTAACGCCCTTGTTGCTTCCGGCAGCCGCTGGCTTGAGTGGCAGAGCAGGCTGCTTGCTTCCCTTCCGGCTGTGGCTGCGCTGCTCTCGCTTGCTTGCTCGCTCTCGAAGCCAAG
The DNA here is from genome assembly GCA_023053685.1 of Diadophis punctatus similis. Classification (NCBI taxonomy): domain Eukaryota; kingdom Metazoa; phylum Chordata; class Lepidosauria; order Squamata; family Dipsadidae; genus Diadophis; species Diadophis punctatus. The sequence goes on along the minus strand of JALIGW010000004.1, from coordinate 41,938,895 downwards.
CCAGACAAAGTTTCCTCCCCGCGTGAGATGCCTCTCAGCCGCGCGCTCCCTCGACAGCCAGCTCCTGCCCGCGTCTCCCGCCTGCCTCTTGCCTTATGCCGCCAGCTGATGGTGGCTGCTGCAGCCTTCCCAGCAGGCGACTAGAGCAGGGCAGCATCGGAGCTCCAAGGCTCCTTCGGCCGCTTGGCTTATTTATTCAAACTATCCCACCATTAGGCACCACAGAAAAAGGGGGAGGTTGATACGGCCTGACAATTAACAGAGCGGCGGGACGACGCGCGAAGGGAAGCAAGAAAGCCAAGTCTACACTCTCACACAAAGCCCCTCACCTGCCGCGCATGCTCGGCCCCGGCCCCGCCCTCTCACCGCTTCACTCCCGCTAACTGTTTCCTTGGTTTCCCAACCGTCTTTCCACACAAACTTCCCTCACGTGGCCCCATCAGCGGGCTCTCTTATTGGCCCACCGCTCAAGCAGCGGTAGTTGTCAATGTCGCCCCTCTTTCCACGTTGCTAATTTCTCTCTGTCTGGGCGTTTAGTTACAGGGTTTTCGGGCAATGCGGAGTATCAAAGAACCGGGAGGATTTCACCCCTGCTGAGAGCCATATGCTATCATCAAAAGAGCCACATCTGGCTCGCGAGCCATAGGTTCCCGACCCCTGGGTGGGGCAAGGAGCTCGGAAGGGATTCTCCCTAGTTTCTTGGGCTGTAAAATGGAGGGGAGGGAGATACTTTCAGACGTGCAAGAGTCTATTAATGTAACCTTAAAATAAAATAGAATTAGCTGATCTGGTTGTGTTATCTGTCTGGTTTATCTCATAAGTCTGACTGTCTAAAATACTGTATTGCTTCTGAAGGGGCAGATTGGGCAAGGATCATGATGGGTCTGGCAATTGTCCAAGAATGCTCAATATTGAAGCCATTTGAAGACATGTTACCCCACCCACTTTCTAGTGTGAGACAATCCAAAGATGTGTGCTACATTCTTTGGAATAATATTTAGTTTAATATAGTATAATTTAAAATATTTATCTCTCTCCTAGACCGAGGCAAATAATGAAATGCTTTCCCCTTCTCTCCTTCCCTTCTTTATATGCTAGTATTTTGAACAGGGAAAATTAAAAGAACTTGTCTGAAACTCTGTTGATGTTCTACCATTCATTATAGGTGGTACTTAGCTAGATGCAGCAATAGTATGACTCATTATGAAGTAGCTTCTTATATTCAGTGGAAGAGCCAAACCATTTCTTAACCTCAGAGAGCTATAAATCTCTCTAAAATGAAAGCCAGTATATCTGTAGCCACAACTATGTCAAAAACATAAAAGGGAACTTGGTACTTGAGGATTGTATTCACTGTTTTACATAGATGGTTTAAAATATTAGTCAGAATTAAAGTTGGACGATGCTATTATATTTCTGCAAACACTTCCTGAAAAAGGAAGCTCTGCAGTAAATTGATTTTCCACTGTTGTAAAGATGTTAAAGAATACTATCTAGAACTAATCAAATCCATTTGCCTTTAATAGAAGCTAGGAAAAAGAATATTTATATATATAACAGTTAAGGAAGATAGGGCATAGTAACTCCAAGTCCACATAAGTTCTGGTGGTTACAAACTTCCACAAATTTTACTGGTTACACTCACCAAGCTTTAGTTTGACTTAAATCTAAAGAACCCATTGACTGGACAGTTTGAATGCAGGCAACAGCATCCCAGGCTACTGATGGAAGCAGAAAGAAACTGATGCCTAGAATAATGTGGCCCCATTGGAATTAGACAATTTACAACTACGTCGCCTCCGATCTGATCTAAATGTAGTTCAAAAAATCATATACCAAAATGTCCTTCCTGTTAATGACTACTTCAGCTTCAACCGCAGCAATACACGAGCACGTAATAGATTCAAACTAAATGTAAACCGCTCCAAACTCAACTGCAGAAAATACGACTTCAGCAACAGAGTGATCAATGCCTGGAATGCACTACCTGACTCTGTGGTTTCTTTCCCAAACCCCAAAAACTTTAAACTTAGACTGTCTACAGTTGACCTCTCCCCATTTCTAAGAGGTCTGTAAGGGGCGTGCATAAGCACACCACTGTGCCTACCGTCCCTGTCCTACTGTCCTATTGTCCTCTTTTATCATTACTTTTTACTTATGTTTATACAAACTACTACTATCCTATACATGTTTGACAAATAAATAAATAAATAAATAAATAAATAAATAAATAAATAAATAAATAAATAAATAAATAAATAAATAAATAAATAAATAGTTTCCCCTGTGGGTCAGACAGCCAAGCTGGGTTTTTAAGGCAAACCCTGTATCCCCAAATTATCCTATTCAAGTGCTTGTATCATAAAATAGGCAGAAATATTTTATCATGCTGTAAAATGAATTAAATGTTTATGAAACAAAAAGATCAATTAGGGTAACTTCTTCCCCTTGGTTCTTCTTTCAAACTTGGCTCCCAGGAACCAATGGATTTCTGTAGTTAGAGCTTCAAACCATACTAACCACCAAGATTGTATTGATACTTTCCACCTTCCTCAAATTATAGCTACAAATTTGTTCCGCCTTCTACCACCATAGTGAAATGCCAATGCTTCAAATCACAGCAAAGCACACATGAAGTTCAAAGAAAGCAGTCTCTCTCAGTAGAAAAATGAAGGGTATTTTAACTTAAAAGCCTAACTCCAAATTAAATCCAGATGAGTATAACAAGGAGTATCTCTTTTCCATCTTTAGCTGTCTCAGTCTGAAAAAGCTGCTCAAGATACTTGACACAGGATAGCTATGCAAGAATTGTTACTGCATGGTAGGATAAAACCACATAAAACAGTTAATTCTTGCCTATCAATGTGAGAGTAAAAAGCTCTTCCTTCTATCCACAGAATTTAAATCCAGTGCCACTACTTTCTGCCTTTTTCATGAATTAGCAGACATCTAACTTCACATTTTTCATCCTTGGATCCAGATGACAGTTAATAATTGAAATAATCAATAATCCTGCACTGAGAAAAGCTGACAATTATAGGACTGATGCTTTGGAAAGTGAGATTTAGCAGCAACCATAATATAAAATGATCCTCATTCCCATAGTATAAATATAGCTGGGTGACATTTACTCTAGTTTTAAAATCCCTTATAAATGGCCCTTTTAAAATGAACATTGTTTTAAAACTTGCATTTTAAATATTTTCTTTAAGGATAGGTGCCTTTATTATTTGTTATTTAAGTGTTGTTGCTATTAGTACTATACCACTCTAGGTTTTTTTTCAAGATAAAAAGTGGCATAAAATACTATAATGTTTACTATATAGTAATTACCAGGTAAGCCTCGACTTGACTGTAATAGAGCCCAGAACTTCCACTAATGGTCATAAGTCGAGGCACTCACATGACTGGACCCAATTTTATGACTTTTTTGCAGCAATCACTGAGCAAATCAATGTATTCCTATGGCTGTTCTTTTGCTGGAGATTTGGCAAAAGGCTGAAAACCAGAAAAGAAAGTCATAAAAAGCAATCTCTCAAAGCCAGGTCTGTCAAACTCATGGACCATGGACCGGACACTGTCCGATCATGCACTGGCCATGCCCACGCCCGGTTTAGCGAAGGGGAAAAAAGTTGCGATATGTCATGTGACACTGCCGTGCCCACGTGAGTTTGACACCCCTGCTCTAAGCTGTTGCATAACTCAATGAAACTGCTACTAAGGACTAAGTTAGTAAAAGAAATCTCTAGATTGCTTGAGCTGGTTTTGCTAAACAGAATAAAGGCTATACTTTTCTACTCTATTTTAAGCACTGGTATGTTTTAGAAATATGAATATGTTTAATTTTATGAAAATAAAAAGTTTTTATTCAAGCAAACATAGCTGAATTTTTTTTTAGAATAAACTAATATGATATGAACCTGTGCCCCATTTTTCCATTGCCCTTTGATATTTCTAAAGCTGTACACTGTTGTACGAAAACATAATATACAGGTCTTCAGTAATCAGGCAGACTTTTCAATTTGACTAACAAAATAAACGAATGAGAATATTTCATTTTCATTTTATAAATGTTTGGCTGAGGATTCCTAGCTAATTTTTTGTTATGCAGAATTTTGACTTGCAATTCCATTTGCAATGGTTTACAAATATTAAATATTTGAGTGTGGGGTGACATATGAATTTTTTTTGTCCAATGCACATGCATAAAAGTGCAAGCACATCACTATAAACATGCAATCTAATGGATGCACCAGAATCCCTCAGTTTTTTTGGGTTTTAGTTGTCTTGTACTATACCTCAATTTCCAGTCAGAAAAGCAATGAACATCTGGTAGAACGATCAGAGTCCATGGTCTCTGAAAGGTGGAAGTTAGGGAAGGATATCATATATGCTTTAAATGACATTTCCTTCTGAGTAACTTTGCAGAGCATTGCATAAAAGTTCTTATTTTGCACCTGGAAGTTTCTGTATTGATGCTATATTATTGGCAGGGAATTATTATTTTTTGCTTTTTCTTATTTGGATTTTAGATCAACAATATTGATCGTCAGTGAAGTAGTCCATTATATGGAACCAAAATAACTACTATCATAGACTGTTTCTAATCTCTGGAAGATTTAAGTTCACCATCTTGATAAACTCATTTTGAGACACACACTCTTGCTTTAATAATTACGGGCTACAATTTGGAAATTATTACAATAGAATAAAAACAGCTTTCGTCTTTATCACCTACAATGTATTTGTTAATTATTTCCTTAGTTCTGCTTTTCTATAAGATAGTATCTTTGGTTGGAGGAAGCTAGTCATTTTGATAGTAGGAAGAAAAAAATAGGTATCAGCAGTGATGGAAATCTTAGAAGATCAATTGTTCTTCCTTTGTTAATTATTAAGAAGTTTAGCTACAAAATTGAAAAAGGACTTTACATTTTATTTTATGGAATCCAATGCTGGCTTGGATTGGCAATGCTAATTTTTTAGAATCACTGATTCTAGTATCCTTAGAGACTAAGGATTATCTGCATAATTGATTCATCAGAATTAATTATGCAGATAATTTTACTCAGGTTTTTTTTACAAACTCCTCTTTAAAAGCCAAGCATAACATCACAATATTTTTCTTTCTTCTACGTCTTCCCCACCCATTGAATTCCTACATTACAATAGAGGTTGCATCTCCTGGCATTCAAAATTCCGAAAAGTAATTTAAAAATGAATAGTTAAAAAATTCAAAACTTTCAAAATTATTTCAGAATGATTTATTTCACTCCTACAAATCATTGCAAAAGTGATTTTATAGTTCATTATGAATTATGCTTAGTGTACCTTTATTAGTTGGTCTGTTAGTGATTATGGAATCCCTAACCATTCATTTTTAGTTTATAGTAACGTATCAAATGAAAACATAAGCATGGAAATGCAAATAAAAGGAAAAAGACAAAAGACAAAGAGGAGTGTTGGGAAGCAATGATAGTTTTATTGCTCAGTATTATCATATGTGCATTCTATAATTAATTATGTTTGGAAGAAGAATAAGTAATGTCTACCAGAGAATAGAGATCAAAGCTATTTTTAATAATGCCAAGATTAATGATAATAGACATTTTTAAGACAAGCCAGTAGAATTTCTGTTCACAAGTGAATTGTTCATGTAAGCCTACTAATTGAAAATCATACTGCATTGACTTCCAACCCTTCATTTCATTTAATTGTTTCATTTTGTAAAATATTAACACAATGAATTCACTCACCACCTTGATTCAGATTACCTTCAATAAAATTTCTGTATCACCTTTCTTCAAATTACGTATTGGTCTTTTAAATGTCAAAATTTTACATACAATGATTTAAATAGATAATTTTTTTATTCAAAGATTGGAAGCATCCTGAACTCTCAACGAATGCTAATGCACAAAATCATCAATAAGCCTGTCAGAATTTATGTATGTATATTTATGGATGTATACAGTATACATATATTTGTATGTGTGCCAGTATAGCAATAGATCTAATATACAGATCTATTGATAATGTTTCTCTTAATGGCATTAAGTTCTTATAATAACAGTAGAATTTATAAGATTTTTATTTGCATGGGATAAACTCTTGTTTTCAATTTTAGCAGCACGAACAGCCATAATTTAGTTTCAGATAGTCACTTTAAATAGAGTGCCTGTAGAGATTCTCATATATCGATACAGATATTTTATTCACACTATTGATGCTTTTTATTCTTTAGAACTGCAAGTAAAGGCTCTTAAATTTGGACTTTTTTCCTGAATAGTTACCCTAATAGTTACTTTTATTGTTGCATTAGCTATAACATTGCAAAATAAGTATTTCTTGCCATATTTACATTGCTGACATTTGCATTATGAGTTTTATAGGTTTAACTTAACCAAAAAGTTCAAGCTTAATTTTAGTTTGCAGTAAAAGAAATATAACTTTCAACATTTATTTGTTTGTTTGTTTGTTTGTTTATTAGATTTATGTGGCTGTCCACCTTAATCAATTCTGATGGTTCCCAACAATAATAAAACCAATAAATAAAACAATGTTAAAATCTTTATTAAATCTTCTAATGACATTCCCACTTCATGTGTTCAGATGATGCATCTACTGTACATTATTTCAGTGATGTTTATTAAATGAAGCTGATGGAATACAATACTATTGGAAATGATAGTGGAAACTAAGCAACAATGATTTGCTTTAGATCATGGGTCCTCAAACTATGGCCCAGCCCGCAAAAGCCATTAATCCGGCCCGCACAGGACCACGAGGCTGCCCCACCCACATCCCCCCACCCACCCTTCGGCCGAGCATAGGACTTACCTTCGTGAGCCCCGCGGGCTGGAACTGAAAGGTAAGGCCAACAATTTTGGCCTGCAGAGACATTCTGGAGGCGGGAAAGCTGAAAAACGGGCAAAAATGGCCCATTTTTTGGCTAAAAATAGCCAATTTTTGCCTATTTTTGACCACCAGAATGTTTCTGGAGGCGGGGGAGGTGAAAGATAGAGAAAGAGAGAGAGAGAGAGAGAGAGAGAGAGAGAGAGACAGAGAGACAGAGAGACAGAGAGACAGACAGAGACAGAGACAGAGACAGAGACAGAGACAGAGACAGAGAGACAGAGAGCGATTTCTCAAGCTCCTTGGGGCTGAGAAGAATTGCTGCAAAACTGAGTTTCCTGAAGTGGACCATTAGACTCCTAAATAACTGAAAAAACAATATAGTAAAAAGAAAAGTCAACCAAAAGAGCAACATGCAAACAAAAGCAAATAAAACACCCCCAGGAGCAAAACAAATTAAAGTTTAATTTGTATGTATTGTTTAATGGACTGTTAAATTGGCCATGCCTACCTAGTCACATGACCTACCACGCCCACCCAGTCACTTGCCGATCCGGCCCCCCAACAATCTGAGGGACCATGAATTGGCCCCCTGTTTAAAAAGTTTGAGGACCCCTGCTTTAGATCAAAGAATAAGTTCATGTTTAAACTAAGGATTATGTGTGAGGACTAGTAAGCCAGTTCTTGTATTATTATGTGCTTCTCACAATAAATTCTAAATATAGTTTATTAGCAGAGAAGTCAAAGTTATGAATGCCTTTCACTTGGTATGGTTTTCTGGTTCTAATATCTGCTACTCCCCATCTTCAACAAGATAATGGAAGAAAGGAGTCCTCAACAGAATGATAAAGGTCGGTGAAGTGTCATTTCCATTCATCTCAAAAAGAAGATAGCACAAATTGAAACTGGAGCTAATTTAAAAAAATGACTGAAGACTTGCATTTCTTAGGCTCTTTTGTCGGCTGCCTGAACTAAGTGATCATTTTCCAAGCCCAATTTCCACATACTAGTTTCAAAAGATTTAACGAGATGAAAAGAATAGGTATAAAAGAATTTTCAACAAATCACTATTTTCAGGTGAGATTTATCACATTTATGTACATTAACATTAAGCCATTAGACCAGAAACAGAAGATTGTGAGTTCTAGTCCTGTCTTAGGTATGACGCCAGCTTGGGATCTTCAGTCCTAGGAAGAAGGCAATGGCAAACCACTTCCCAAAAACCTTGCCAAGATACAGGGTAGACAAGTGTCTGGAGTCAGAAAATGACTTGAAGACACAAGAAAATACATTAAGGTGAGACTCTTTTTTTCATAGTCTATCTTTGGTGAATGACAGGTCAATGTCAACAGAGAGGTTTTTAAAAGCCGCTGTTTACAAATCATTCTCTTAACTTAATATTTTAGGCTGCACTCCAGTTTGAATACTCTACTAATAGAGTATGAGTATGAGGAGAAAATGTCTTTTGATATTTAACTAATGTGTCAAAGAAATATATTTGTTGTTGCATCAAAACAACAAGGATGCCCAAACTACATTGAATAAAAATATTTCTTCAGGTAAATAAAAATATACTTTTCATATTTATGGCATTGCAGCTTTTAATCTACTCTAAAATACTAGGTTTGTTCTTAATTATTTCAAGTAAATACCATTTAACATGAAAACGACATCCTTTGATCTTTCAGGCAGTAGGACTATTTTGAACTCAGTCTTTGTAGCTCAGGAAAACTAGTCTATTTAAAAAAAAATAAAAGCAACATTAAAATATAGACCAATGTGTTTATTTTAAAATGTTAGCTATCATATTATTTACATTTTGTAGGTCTTAAAAAAATAAACTGGGGAGAGGTGTTTTACCCCCTATCTGATAGATGATAGTAGACCTTTAGACACTGTGTTGATACTATATGAAGAACTACTTTGATAAATGTTTGTTTTTTACTGCATTAACTGAGTGTGTTTCTTTTCTGCGTAAATATAGCTGTCTAGACTCTTGGCACATTCCCTTAGCTCTTAAAGAAAGAGCCCATGTATTAAAACCAGATTTGGTGCAGGTTTGGAAATGTTTTCTTTTATATGCTGTATTGGAGAAAATATTTCTAGGTTTTCATTTTGCAAAGTTAATTTTCAGTAGCACCATAAAGGAATTCTCAAGTATCTTTCCATTCTTTGATTTCAATTTCTATACTCAATTTTCCTAGAAGATCCAGTTGTGGAGCCATGTATAAATGAAGTTGTACTTTCAGTTCATTTTTATTGTTTTATTTTCCAACAAATATTAATAATTATCAATACAATTAAAGATGTACCAACAAAATAAACAGCAAGTAATAGGAAATATGAAATAAATCAGTTTATCTCTCCAAACTTCTAATATCTTCATACAACAAAAGATTCAGCTGCCAATTAAATTATATGTAGAAGACAAAGATTTTAAAAAAAGTCAGACTTGGAGCACTAGATCTTTTTCTGCTGTTTTCTATATTTGTATAAGGGGTGGGGTGGAAGAAAACTAGATAAAGGAAGAAATTAAAGTAGATATTAATTGCTGGCAAATTCTGCTTGCTGTAGTTGAAAATTTGTTTGCAGTGAATATATGAGATTTTGGCTGGCCCAAAGATGGCGTTCATAAATTTCTCAAATCATCCAGAAAAATGTAATAAAATAATTATTAGACTATTCTGCAAGTCTTTATAGAAAATATAGTGGTAAATTGTTAGGCAATGATTCAATTATTCCATTACCACAAAGTAGAATATTTTGGCATAGGATAATCTTAAATCTGCCCTCAATCAGGGTAAAATGTTAAAATATAGTAGCATGAAAGCTTTGTGATATTTATGTACAGTAATTTCATTAAAAAAATCATTTTCCATGTATGGTTTTGCCAGTGCATTGGCCTCAAATGATGCAGAAATTAAATAGTGTTAGGAAAAAATTCAATATTTTGCGCTCTTAATTCTTGCTTCCAAAAAGTGCCCTACAGTGTTCTATTTACTCCCAAACTAGTATTGTTGTTCAGTTTATATATGAGGTTATTAGTGTAAGCAGACCATTTAAGACAATTTGTACCAAAGTTTCTCCCTGAAGAGACTTGTCTGAAATCACAAATATTGTGACAGAGGCTTCTGGATATTTTTGGATATAGTTCTCTCCTAAATTTGCTTAAAAACAAACTTTGATTTTATGTGGAACATTCAGTTTTTAAAACCAGCACAACAGAAAATTCAATGAGTGCAGTTTTTCAACTAGGGAGAAATTGTTTTGCACAACCACCTTATACAGGAAATTCTGATTTTTACCTATTTTTACCAAATTCAGAAATGGGTCCTGGAAATTGGTTTCGGACTCATGATCATAAACCTCTTCTAGGTGGTCACTATTTGGGCAATTCTTAATTGTAAGATTCACAAATTAGTTTAACAGACCAACATATATTTTAGTGTATCAGGTAATAAATACAGGAACATAGTGTCATATGCCCTTTCCAAAGGCAAAATAACAGATGTGTCCATTGGCAGAATGCAAGACAAATTCTCTACTTTAATAAGATTTTCTTGTTCATGTAAATAAACTTAAAAACTTCTATTCCACATAATTTGTGGACTGAATCAGAGGTGGTTTCCTGCTGGAGCTGTCCAGTACGCAGCTCTGGTAGGGAGCAGCCAATTGCGCAATTTGCGCGCGACCCCTCCAGAGCCCTCTCTGTCAGTCCGTCGCGCGCGTTGCCATTTTTTTTGTGAATTTTTGGGCGATTTTGCTTCTGCGCATGCGCGGAAGCAACATCGTGCTGAAATCTCACGAGGGGACGCACATGCGCATGAGATTTTGGTGAGATTTTGCTTCTGCGCATATGCGGAAGCAAAATCGTGCTGAAATCTTGCACGCGCATGCGCCCCCTCATGAGATTTTGGCGTGATTTTGCTTCCGCGCATGCGCAGAAGCAAAAACGTGCGAGGGGGCGCGCATGCGTGCCCAAAACGTGGAGATGCACGCGCAGCACACCGGCACCGGTAAGGAAGCAACCCGTTGCTGGACTGAATAGGTATTTAGAATATAGCAATGAGCTCCTAACTGCTCTTTTGACTCAGCCATGATTTAGTTGAAAGATTCAAAGAGGGAATGATTTGATTTGAGTTTCAGTTTGAGATTTAAAGGTAAGGCAGTTCACTTTGATCTTTCTAACATTTTTTTTAAAGCTATACTTGGGAATCATCAAAACACCCTTCATTTTTGGCAGAATGGGATGAAAATGATATGGATGATTGATTCCTTAGAAGACCATTTCTTTGTGTTCCTGGTGGATACCTTTTTCTGCAATAAACATTTGAAATATTTATCCTGCACATCTTTTAAAGCAAAGAAAATAAGGATAGAATATAGATGTACATGTGGGGTGCAGGGTGGGTTCCACTTAACTTCACCACCGGTTCGCGTCGCAATGTTCCACGCATGTGCGATCGCTCCGCTCGCACGCGTTGCGTCCCCTCGTGCAATTCTGCTTCTACGCATGCTCAGTAGCTATAATCAGCCTGAAACACAGCTGAGGAGCTGATCAGCTATGCTTTGGGCAAAGGAATAAAGGTAAGTATAAACCTGGGGGCGGGCGGGAGGGCCCTTTTTCAAGCAGCGGCAGAGGAAAAAACTTCAAAACAGCAAAAAAATCCGAAAAAAATCTGAAAAAAAGATGGCGCCCACGGACCGGCACCGACCGAACTGGATCCGTGACATAGCAATAGCACTTAGACTTATATACCGCTTCATAGTGCTTTACAGCCCTCTCTAAGCGGTTTACAGAGTTCAGCATATTGCCCCCAACAATCTGGGTCCTCATTTTACCGACCTCAGAAGGATGGAAGGCTGAGTCAACCTTGAGCCTGGTGAGATTTGAACAGCTGAACTGCTGAACTAGCAGTAGCCTGCAGTGCTGCATTTAACCACTGCGCCACCTCGGCTTGACATCACCAGTGGGTCACTACCAGTTTGGGCGATCCAGTCCAAACCGGCAGGAACCCACCCCTGGTGGGGAGGCGAGGGAAGCAAGTATTGATATGTTCATTATGACATTGCAAAACAATCTCTTCCCCTTATGTATTTGTGGATGTCACTTAATACTTTTGACATCATGGTGGCTAGCTCTGAAGGCCTATGAATGACAAAAGGGTAGCAGATTAGGAAGAACATCTTCAAATTGTCTAGCAAGATTACAAATATATCTAGCAATATATCAAATGAAATGCAAAAAGGATGCGCGTCCTACCTATCCATTCACATGACTGCCAAACCACTCCCACCCAGTCACATGACCATGAAGCCACACCCACCATCACATGACCATCAAGCCACACCCACAAAATAACCCACACCCATAGAGTGGTAGTAAAAAAAATTGGAACCCACCCCTGGGTATCTTGAGTTTCAGATCTCTCCCTGCCATTGTTTAAGATCTTCATGGAGCTGCTGGATGAGATCATCTATTCTTCTGGAGCTCAGTAGCAACTTTATGATGATATACAAGTTATACATCTCAGCTCAGCAGAACTGAATGGATCTGCATTTGGGAGCCATCTGGATCCAGGGAATTTCCATATTTGGTTCATGTTAGTATAGCATTACTCCATACAGGGTTCAATTTGGAAGGTCTCTTGGATTAATGGTTCCTGCTTGAACAGCAAGTGGCAGTCATGGTTGACTACGCAAAGCTGTCTTGTGTGCCAATTTTGTTCATTTCTGGATCAGGAAGTCTTACTTACAGTCTGCCACACATTTGTCAACTTTCATCTAGATTACTGCAATGCAGTATACATAAGAATGTCCCTGAAGACTACTTGGAAGCTACAGCTGACCCAAAATATAGCAATACAAGTAATTCTAAGCATGCGTCAATATGCTTATGTAATACCTTTACTACGTGAGCTATACTGGTTACCAGTAAGCTTCTGGGTCAATTCAAGATGGCCTATAAAACCATTCTTGGCCAGGGATGGGCAATTTGCAAGATTACCTGCCCATTCCAATAAGATAAGACAAAGAGAACATGGCCTACGTCCCAACACTTAATTAATAGATCCCAGGAGAAGGACTTTTTCTTTTGCTGCAACTACTCTATGGAACAGCATTACCTCTGAAATTTAGATGGTCTTGATCCTGCCCGTCTTTTGGATGACTCTAAAGATGCAGCTTCCCTCCAAAATAATGGGTTTTGTGACAGTCTGTCCTGATGGTTGCCCTTGGATGGTTGGATGAAATTGCCTCAAAAATAATGTTTTATTATTTGTAATGGTTGTGGTTGTTTGTTATATGTAATTTTACTTATCTACATACTCTGATTTGCATGTGAATTGGGTAGCTATGTAAATTGATTAAAATAAATAACATTACCAATTTAAAACAAACCTCGAATGTTACCATAGTACTAACTGAATTTGCTTACAGACTCTATGGCGAATTTGAAGAGATCTCTTTCAGGCAAAGTTTAAAAATGAGTTTGTTTACAAAATTACATTTCATTACACACACGTGCACACTTATTTGCTCTGTTGATGTGTTTTCACTGAAGCAGTCAGTCTCCCACAATTTAGGACATACCACAGTATTCAAGCTTGTATGGGAACTTTCATTGTTGTTGAGTGTTCAAAATCCAGTTTTCTTGTACGTAGGTGGCTTGGTAATTTGTCAGCATGCCATTCTGGATCAGCCCTTTATGAATTGTTTTTAAGCATCAAAATGGACAATGAAAGCTTTTATAGCAGCTGCCTAATTAGCAGTAATCATTCTTGTTAACTTTGCTAAAGAACTGGACTATGTGATGAATGTAAACTATTCATTTTGGGTTTTTTTTTCCCATACCCATTTGCAGCAAGCAAGTTCATCTTGTAAAATAGCCTTTAACTGCTTTGCTATTTCATGTTCATTTTGCAGATTGAGAATGTTGATGTCTGCCTTAGCTTTCTGGCAGCCAGAGGAGTAAATGTCCAAGGTCTTTCTGCTGAAGGTAAGAGAACCACATATAAACTAAGAAAGTAAAATATCTCTCTGAAAAGTTCATGAACTCTATTTTCAACTTGCCATCTTGAAAAAAAATCTTTATTATGAATTACCCACTATATTGTCTTGGAATCAGTTGTTTCTTTATAAGAAAATAAATATTTCATTTGGAAGTCAAATGAAATACTCAAATTATTGATTTATTCTTGTTTATATTTTGTCCATTTAATCTCTTACCTATATTTCTAAACAGATATACGGTGTAATTTCCAAGTTCATTGCTGAACATAGCATGAATATGATACAGTATTGCATTGTGTAAATCACTGAAATTTAGCATGGTCAATAAACCTATAAATTCACAGGAAATCTCATTTTAAAGTAACAGATCTAATGATTTTATTGCCTTCGCCGGTTCTGTTAACAATTATGTGCATTCATGTCACACTGTAATCAAATGCTTTAAAACTTTTGTCGGTTTGTTTAAATTTGTTACTCTTTGCATCACATATTATATTATCCCCGGGAAAATTAGAATTTCAAAAAAAAATCTGTTTTTTTAGCTTCATGATTAATATTTAGTTGAAGTGATGTCAGAAACTATTTTATTAGAATGTTCAATTACTATTTTTGAATTATAGTTTCTGTTTTATATGAAATTAATTATGCTATTGTCAAAGATTTCAGACTCATTCAAATGTTATTGTTCATTTCTTGAGAAACCTGAAATAAATTATTTCTTGATAAAGAAAGAAGTAATATAAAATATTCTAATTTTTGTTTTGTAAGAATGATAGTCTCAGCTTTTTTTATTTTAGAATACTTATTTTTTATTATTAAATTCCTACACTGCCCATCTCACCTAAGTGATTATTGATAGTCCTAGTCAGAACATTCAGTATAGCTTTTTGTGATTCTGAAAGAGGATGTATTCTCAAAAACAGTTGTTAAAAGAGATTCTCACATTTATTTTTATTGTTATCATGTAGATAAGTTTCAATTACCTTAAGTCCATTGATCAGGGAACCCTGAATGGCAAAAACAGGCCAGTAAGAAATCAGATGGAAATACTTTTATATATTATTCAAATATTTTACAAAATTTAAAAATGGTTGATTATGTATTTCTGTCTTTCAGATGCACAATATCTATATACATTTCCTTTTAAATGTATAGCATATTGATATCAATATCAATAAACATTTCCTACTATTAAGAAAGTAGTAACATAATTTTATATACTTAATGGTTTTTAATTTCAGTTAAAGATGCATAAGCTTGCATTATTTTTATAACCACATCTGTCATAAGACTTTTTATCAGAGAATTTTTTAAAAAGTCAAGATTCAGGAACTGGAAAAAATGCCCTACAGATTTTTATTGTAACTTCTTTTGATCATAAAGAAGATGTGATTAAGCATAAGAAACATTTTAACTTATTTTTATTTTTTTCTGAGAAATTAAGATGAAATTCTCAAATATATCAGCTGGTATAATTTCAGAGGAACCAACAATACTTTTTTTGATGTAAAAACCAGAGCTAAATAAATAGAAGGAAAAAATAATTATTATACCGATATAATAATGAATGAGAATGTAGTGAGTTTTGGTCCTATTATTAGACACAGTGAGGCAGTTGGCTCCCATAGTTAATGCTCAAGAGCAGGAATTAACAGTGGGATATTGAGAACATACTTTATGATCTCAAAACAGTTCTTTCATCTCAGAAGTAGCTTAGATAAAAATCAGCTAAAGATAAAAATTTAACTACTTCTCTGGTCATCCTCTGTACACATAAATATGTAGGTGTTAAGTATGAGATTGGGTTTTTACTGGTTCCAACATGAAAACCCCTTTTTGTTGCAAATTTAAATCTCTTTATCTTGCAATTCTTAAAGTGTGAAGAGATTAGTTCAGACAAAGGCAATCCGTAACTTGGCCTCCAGTAACATAAAGCTTCAAAAATCATAAGCAGCACTTTGACTTGGGCTTGGAAACACATTTAACCAGTATAATCCAAGACATGAATGGACTGGATATGCTTCTGAATGGTTCTGGATTGTCTACAGAAACAGCCCAATATAGAAATGTATGCAATGGTCCAGCAGAATTTAATATTGTATATGTGGAGGTGCCTGCCCTCCCGGTCAGGGGTATTGACTTTAATTGTATTGGTAGCGTAGAATAATGTCCAGGTATAAATATTTACTACAGCTCCCTAACCAAGAGTCGCGCCTCCTGTTATCTTCTCTCCTCTTAAAGGCTTGATATTCTTATAGCAACTACAAGTGGTTCACTTCTTTAGATTCTTCCTTCCTCTCAATGAACAGTCTCAGCTTTCTTAACTAAACCTAAGGACTTCAGTCCTTCATGGATTATTGCCTACAGTCTAGAGTATGTATAACCGTTTAACTCTCTGTACAGCTAACCCCTTGTCAGTTAACTCCAGGTAGAGACCCTAACGGTCTCCCAACTCTACCTTTTATATCTCCTAGCTCTGCTATCTTCGATTTGATTGGCTGACTCCTCTTGATGAATTCTATCCCCCCTCCCTGCTGGAGAGCTAGGATAAACCCCTCCCTTTACCTACTTACCATTCAATTTTAAAATGGTTTGGTTCCACATTTATTTGTGTAGACAATGTGTTTCCACAACACTTTAACTTTACACATTGGAGTCAGGACATGTATGTGGGCTCCACAGTATATATAGCTGAAGGAAGGCACAATACCACTTTAGTTACCGGATTATGAAATTATCGGCCAACATCAACAAATGTAAATAATCATCACATTGGAATTATACAAAATTGTTACCTTTTGAGTAGTGATTATGTGCTATTAATGTGTTTGAATATATTTATGGTAGATAAATTTGATGTTATTAGACAGTAAGTACTTTATAAGAGTTCAGTATATGATATAAAATTTATGTCTAATATCCAATATAAAACATAAGATTCCATCATAAAAATCTCTAAAAATCTTGTCCTATTAAATTCAACTATAAGGCAGTTTGCAGAATTGAAACAATGGATAATGTCCATTAGGCACATCTGTGAAGGAAAGCTAATTTCGATATTTTCATTTCCTTCTTTTTGTCTGTGCAGAAATAAGAAATGGAAATTTGAAAGCCATTTTAGGACTGTTTTTCAGTTTGTCTCGTTATAAACAGCAGCAGCACCAACAACAGCAGTACTATCAGTCCTTGGTAGAGCTACAGCAACACATCTCTCATTCCCCGAATCCTCCTGAGAGTGGCCAATCCAAAACTCAGCAAGATATGCAGTCCAGGTAGGTCAGATTATTTCCTGAATTAAATTGTACCTGAGATGGCTTTCTTTAGGCAACAAATCTTTCCAAGCTCCACAAAACAAAACTGAAACTGTGATGCCAATGAAGTCCTATGTGGAAGTAAGCCTTTTATAAATGTTCAGAGAACTGTAATTGCTTAAAACAATTTATAAACTATTATTAAAAGAGTGTATAAACTATTATTCAGATATTTTTAGGCATTTAACTTTTTCCCCCTTGTTGGCAATGGGATGAAACTGTCTGTTGAAAACACACTGCTTACACTGAAGCCCGATAATGCTTCATCTGAAGGAAGCTCATTTTAAGGAAATTCATTTCTGAAATTAGCAAAGAAGAGAAGATAATCTTGGGGTGTGGTTTTTTTCATGAAAGAGAGTAAATTCTTAATTTTATAATAATTTCTGTTTGCTGAACATAACAGAAAAAAGTCTTTTGTTCCTCTTTTTAAATTGCTTTTATTTCAAACCTAAAATGAAGTGATCATGTTTTTCTCCAAATAGTTTTTTCATCAAAGGGGTTTGGGTGCTACCACTGTGGGTGAATGGTACACTATATGTTGTATGAGAGGCAGGCTACAAAGCAAAACATTTTTTAAAAAAACATGAAGCTCCCACAGTGAATGCAAGCCAGCTATTGCTTATCTAAATACAACAATCAGGAAAGGAGCTGCTATTAAGTATTCTAGCACTTAGTGCAGAGGTCTTCAAACTTGGCAACTTTAAGACTTGTAAAGACTTGTACAGAATAGCTGGCTGGAGAATTCTGGGAGTTGAAGTCCACAAGTCTTAAAGATGCCAAGTTTGGGGACCCCTGACTCAGTGGATCACATTTTTAGAAAGAGAAAGATAAACTATAAAATAGAGCAGTGTTTCCCAATCTTGGCAACTTGAAGATGTCTGGACTTCAACTCCCAGAATTCCCCAGCCAGCAAAGCTGGCTGGGGAATTCTGGGAGTTGAAGTCCAGATATCTTCAAGTTGCCAAGGTTGGGAAACACTGAAATAGAGGAAAGATCATTGGTATAACAAAACAGTGTTTCCTCCATCAAAAACAAATTTCTTGTTTTGTATAATTATACAATTAGAGGTTGAATATATTTTTAGCTAATTTCTTTTTCTGTTAAGCAATAACACAATCTATAATTTTTAAAAAATTATGTTTATTTTGTGTTCTGACATTCAAAATCTTAATGATGACTGTGAATCTTTTTCTTCCCATTGAAATCATTCAGATAAGATTAAAAATAAACACATACATTTTCTGTTGGCTTTACTTATAATTATTTGTATAAAAGATTGTGATGTGATTTGAATAGTAATGTGGCAAGCTTGCTGGACTGTGGTGGGATTAAGAGTTTTAGGAACTTTAAATTCATGGTTCAATGAAGAAAAGAGTGTTGCAAAACTCTTGCGCACATCTCTTGTTGGTTTTAAATTCTTAGTGTATCAACATTCCTTTAAAATGTGTGGAGCCAAAACATCCATGTCAGAATGATTTCATGAGTAGGAATTGCTTTGCTTTTTAAAACTAATTGAATATATATATATTTTCCATTTACCATACTATTTTCCTGTATTTTCCCACCTGAAATGAACTATTTCTTCAATATTCTTTAAAACAAAAGCCTTTTAAACTAATTGTTTTCTTTTCAAAGGACAGTTACATATGACCTCTGGCTTGCCTGAGGTTTTCTTTTAAAGTTCCAGGTAGATAAATGGGGAGATAAATGGAGAGCAGGAATGTTGGAAAAGATCAAAAGGACCCTTGAGTGATGAGAAAAAAAATGGAGGGTGGAACTTTTAAGTACATTCACTCTATGTTTAAAATGGTTGATGTGTCAAATTAAATTGTTTCCTCATTAACATACATTTTTTGATATTCATACAATCTATTTCCCATAATGTTTATGTTGGTGTTTCTCAAACTTGGCAACCTTAAGCTTTAACTTGTGATCAGTCATTGTTTCAGAGAGATTTCCTTACCTAAACAAAGAAACAAAATGACCATGGGATGGCAAAAAAGCAGTGCGAGTGAGAACAATTTCCACTGTTCTATTGGTTTCCTAGTTGAATTTGGTAAGAAGCATTAGAAATCCTTCCTTCCTTCCTTCCTTCCTTCCTTCCTTCCTTCCTTCCTTCCTTCCTTCCTTCCTTCCTTCCTTCCTTCCTTCCTTCCCTCCCTCCCTCCCTCCCTCCCTCCCTCCCTCCCTCTTCCAAGTGGAGAGTGAGTGAGGGGGAATGTGGGTCAGAAATAGTACCTGGGATGGGTTAGGCTGAGAGAGAGAGTGTCTGGGCCAAGGTGGTTTTCATGGCTTTCATGGCTCGTAGTATACAGATGATCTACTGCCCAGACAATTCTGGAAATTGAAGTCCACACAGCTTAAAGTTCTCAAGGTTGTCAAACACTGGTTTATTTGAATATTTTGCTGATATAACCAGCACTTATACGAATGTATATACTATTGGAAATAGGTTTCATTAGGATTAAGTAAAATATAACAGTCAACACTATATTGCACTTTTTCTTTAAAGGTGTAATGATAAATAAAGATGCTTTATGTGGCTTTAATTATTTTTCTAAATCAGGTAATTTAATAATTACAGGTAATAAAACAAAACATTGCTCATATTCATTCTGGCTTATTAAAAAGTGAGGAAGAATTATGGAATAAAAATACAACTTTGCATTGCGGTTATGCTTTTGCATGAGGAATTAGAAAATGCTTTCCTTTAGCGATTGCTTCTAGTTGGGCTCTTGTAAGCATAGCTATGCCTATGCTTCCACTGTAGATGGAAATAGCCTATGCTTTTCAAAGGACTATGTCTGTGATAACTGGAAATATCTTTCTTTGATACATTATCATCCTGGATGTTAAAAGAGAGAATGGTCAATTCATTGTTTCTGTAAAGTTAAAATCAGGAACTCCCCCCCCCCCAGTGTATCTTTCACTGTGATGAAGTTAAATTTTTCATTGCATTAAGAAAGTTCAAGAATAATGAACAGCATGCATTCTTAAAATGACAAATGAAGCATTCAATTCAGACGTCATCACTTAATACAAGAATCTACCAGATGTGCCAATACTGACCAAAATGTCTTAAGAATTATAATTCACAAAAGTATGTACAACTAAAGCCTTCCTACCCTTGGAGCTTGAATTTTATCAGCTGAGGGCTTTGTGTGACAACAATAGTCTTCATTGTGCATGAGTAGACATTCTCGAAATACATCAAGGAGTCATACAGTATTTTTAAATATAACAGATTGATACCCACTGTCCAGCTGTCCATTTCATGATGAGAAAATGTTGCATAAAATTTAAAAACACAACAATAGCAAGCTTATTTGTAACTGTATTTCTTGACAGCTTCTCTTTCTATCTCATCTGAAGGCTTCTTGGACTATACCCCTAAGCTGCCGTTCCTTATGTGTGTATCATCTCCCACAAATACCATTACTTCACAGCTATATAATTGTGAAGCTACAGTATATAATTGTTATGTCTATATAACAAGGATATGTATACTGGCACAAACATATAGTAAATAAAATGCTTTCATTTAAACAGCTTAACACCTCAATTGCAGAAGATTCATAAAGTAAGAACCCCCCCACAAATGATTGTTTATCCAAGGAAATGTAAAATACAAATTTGACCACAGAGGTATCATATTTGAAAATGAAAACCACAGTGGCTTGGAATCCTGGCAGTCATAATTCTAAGAGACCTCAAAGACATCAAAATAAGAATCTTAACTAGCCGACTGCTTTGTTGGCAGGATCAATAATATTTAATCTATGCAACAGAGATAAAAACAGAGATAAATATATAGAGACTGATATATAAATAAAAGCTCTCTTACTGTGTGATGACTTTCCAACTAGCCACTTACTGAAAGAAAAACACACATTTATGGGTTAGACAGAAACTGATTACAGAGCTGTCAGCAAAATCCTAAAATATAGATACACTAACATTATGACCTGTAGACATAGTGGTAACAACTTGAGATTCATATGGATCTGATTAATTCATTAGTTTACTATGTATTACTTTAAATATGCAATGCATTTAGTTTGTGGAACTAGAAGTCATTTTTTCAATGTAGTTGATACACTGTTTTTCAAACAGGAGCTACATGAATGCTAAAATCCACTGGATCAGCAGCTTTGTGAAGTTTAATAAATGAAATAGTCATGAAATGGAAACCATTTTGAAAGTATTTTATATGCATTATGCTTTGAGTACAAAATATCATGTGTTCAGCCATACTAGTAGGGCCAGAATAATATCATAAATTAAGTCTACCATTTCATTACTGTGTGAGCAACAGTGGTGGGTGTTGTTATTGTTTTTACAACATTCTTGCTTCAAAAGTAAGCAATTGTTTCACTCTTTCTACATCCCTGGTTTAAAAATTTGAGGGTAGAATGAAAAGTAATGCCTACAATGTATAAATTGCCAACAGATGGCAGTACTGATGTGCTAGAAACTCTGTCATGGTATTCATCTTTTTTTCCCTCTCCACTTCATTTGGCAAGGACGTTTCTGTGAGAAAAAGTTGTCTTGTTATTGTTTATGAAATGGAAGCCTACATGACCACTTGTCAATTCACTTTAACCAACATATTGTGATTGAATTTTTAAAAGCTGAAATAGTCTTTCCAATTCAAATCCAACATCAGATGCAGATTGTCTATGACACTGACTATGTTGACATGAATACTGTGTGATACTGAGTCAAAAAAAAATGTAAAGTTGATGAACAGGCCCTCTGCCTCTCTCCTCCCAATCCTGCCCTGACAGGTTCTGGCACGCCTTGGGGTTGCTCCCCACTCACGTCACCCATTGCACACTTACCTTTTCAAGACCTCTGGATGCCATGCTATGGAAGGAGGGCAAGCTAATCATCACTGGGGTATGTGGCTGCCTCCTGGAAGTGGCCACCAGTGGTGCACTCACAATTCCTTGCCGAAATGATGGCTACTTTCAGGAGGCTGCTGTAGGGACCAGGATGAACTGTTTCATGCTGCTTCCTTAATGTGGTCTGCACAGTGCTGCTCATTTCTGCTTTAAAGTTATGATTTTCAGTAACATTCTGCCAATGAATTTCTTTTCCATAAAATATTTCTCTTTAAGTTTCAAGGATGCTTAATTATTATAAGGATTTTTATACCAGTCTTTTAATCTTTTTCTTAGTTCTACAAATACATCAAACAATAACAAATATTAGTACTATTATAAATAAATAGGAATTACAGTACTGAGTTACAGGATGAAATCCTTATTAAATATTATTTTTTAATTCTCCATCTCCATTTTGTTTGGGACCTGAGAAAGCATCTCCAGTCAACATTTCTAGGCTAATCAAGATAGATTAAAATCCTCTCCATTCTAGGTAATTTTCTTATGTTTCCAGTATTTTTATGGCTGAAATCCTAAATAGACTTAAAAAAATTCACTGAATATTGTAAAACATCCATATAGAGAAAGGTGCATGCTGAAGTTAGTGTAATACCTCAAACTATTTCCCCCACAACCTTTATGGCCATTGTAGGTCTCCTACAAGAGTGACACTGTCACTCTTTTATGTCCAACTCTGATAGAACAAATTATTACTTCTGTATATAATTCTGAGCAATATGGTTTTCATTGATTTTTTTCTGCATAGTAATCTTAATAGCTAAACACAAACATTAATGACTTACATTTACAGCAAAAAAAAAATGTTATTTTACCTCCCGGCAATTGGTAACATTATTAGATGATTTCTAGTGTTTATCTGTCATATATTATATGAATGGGATTACAAGGTTGATACCTTTTGAAGAAACAAAACCTGAATTCCATGAACTCAGACCACTCACTCAACATGAAATCAATTTATTAGATGCTTTCAAAGAAACTATTGTGCCATACCCAAATTAGGGAATTATCGTTCTCTTTATTTAATTTCTTCTCTAAGGAGTCATAAATGACATATTAACAGTAAATAAAATATTCAAATACTTATAAATCTAGAATTAATGAGACAACTACTTAAGGAAATTAGGAACATTTTGCTAGCCTTGAGGATATTAAATAAAAAACTTACATTTATTTAGAATTAATTTAACATTTTAAACAAGCTCTCTATGCTTTAATTATTTAGAAGAAATAATACTGGGTTAGGTATTATATTCAGATAAGTTAAAGGCATTAGATTGTCTTCTATGTTCTGCAAAATAAAACAGGCAGCAGTTTAAAATAGTTAACAATACACACTGAATACTTAATAATACTTAATCGCAGTATTAAATGTTTAATTATGAGTTTATGCAGGAATCAAAAGTCCTTTGCTATGTTTCTCTATTTCTGAAAATCCTGTGTAGAAGAAGAAGAAAAGGAAAGTAGTTTTGTTCTCCATTCATGTACCTTGGCTTTTGCCCTAATTCTCTAAATGCTGAATGAATAGGAGTTAGAGTAATTAAAGAAGAAAAGAGCAATTAGTCCCTATTTTGCAACAATGTGTAATACCTTTCAACTTCACCCATCTGCAAATTTGCAGAGCATATCAGATATATTTTACAACAATGTGTAATACCTTTCAACTTCACCCATCTGCAAATTTGCAAAGCATATCTGATATATATAGTAGTGACAACTTAGAGAACATAGGTTCATGTGCCTATAGTGTACTGCTCTTAAGATAACCTAAAAGCTTACAGGATGCTATTCTATCCTGGGAACTGAAATAACTTTCATCTTTTAGCTTGCTTGTACTTCTGCATATGGAAGGAAGACCATTTTAGCCTTTGGCAGTAGGAAATATGAATATGAAAGTATGAAAGTAAAGAAATAGCCTGGGGCAAAGTGAAAATATTCTTCTTAGTCACTTCTCAGGAAGTATGCCTCTTAAGTTTTAGGATCCCTTAAATTAAAATCCCAAACAGGTATGGCTTCCTACCATACCTGATATTAAGGTATGGAACAACTCAGAATGTTAAAAAAAATCAGTCCTAGTGAGAGAAAGTAAGTCTTCAATCTTTTAGTGATGTTAAATATGCTTAGATTATTAAAATTAGTCTTGAGATGAAGTTAAATTAAAATATTACGACATACCCATACATTAATTCTATGTGTAGGTCTATCTTTATTACCTATGAAGCTATAAATATGATTTCATTGAATATTTGGAAAGGAGAGATTACAGGTAGGTAGGTAGGTAGGTAGGTAGGTAGGTAGGTAGGTAGGTAGGTAGGTAGATAGATAGATAGATAGATAGATAGATAGATAGATAGATAGATAGATAGATAGATAGATAGATAATTACAAATGATTAAGTAACATTTTTGTTTTTACATTGAGGAAGCTATCTACCTTTTTACTAGTATATGGGATTAGCACTGCATGCTGTTTCAATCTAATAAAGCAATTTATTTAGTGCATTAACCTAGTCTAAAAATAATTTGCAGTGTTTACAATCAATATTTTCTTCCCTTATGACTTTTATGGCCTGAGTTTCAGTTTGAAAATAGATTATTTTATTGCAAAATAAGCTGTACCTCGACCACCTCAACACAGTTATTTTAGTCCCCTTCTCCAATGCATAGCAATCCCCTTGCTGCTTAGCTTTAATTCCACATGGAATCATTTTCTGTTCCCAAAAGAATATAGAAAATCATGCCTTACCTCTTACACTGAAACTAAATGTCAGCTTTTGCTGGTGTGAAATATGATCATATGAAAGTGACTGAGTTATATAAATTGTTTGTCATGGAACAGGGTTTTGTGGTTTGTCTTGTTTTTGATTGACTGACTGTCAAGGAAATAAGCAAATTAATGCTGAATCAAGCTGTCCTGCCATTCTCTTTCTGCATTCTGTACTCTTCACTGTTGTTTCCTACTGTTGCACTATTACTTCGGAAAAAAAT
The DNA here is from genome assembly GCA_023053685.1 of Diadophis punctatus similis. NCBI lineage: Eukaryota > Metazoa > Chordata > Lepidosauria > Squamata > Dipsadidae > Diadophis > Diadophis punctatus. The sequence continues at coordinate 41,913,827 of JALIGW010000004.1, read as the reverse complement.
ATCAAAGTTTAAATAGTTCTTTAGCCAAGTGCTATGAATTTTTTCATGACATTTTCCAAGCTTTTGCCTATTTGCGTAATGCTAAATATCTAGACTATAGCACTGCTTTGTTTGCTATTTCTAATAGAAACAGAATTTGCCAACCCTAGGCATTAAGTCAAAGCAATCTGGATAAAGCTCAGCTCGGCAGAATTTTTCTGCTTTCCATTTCAGTCCTTGCCTGCCTGCCTGCTCCTTCTGTATATTTCAGCCAAATTTCAATCAGCTCTCTAGGTTTTTTTTTAAACTTTTTAGAAGAGTGAAATATTCAGCTTGACTTTTTTTTAAAACCAGCATTCTGACACTGTGCGATTAAAAAAGAAGTTGACCAAAGAATGAATTGTCTATTCATATCACATCCTTGGTTATTTAATATATCAAACAAAGTCATGTCACTTGTCACTTTCATCACTTTTCAATTAGCTTTATTACATTCTTGTCAATGCTAGTCTAGCACCTGTTTTCATCTTTAACTTTCTATCTCACTGTTTGCAATGTTGCTAGCATGAGATGTGTTTACAACAAATAATCATCTACTCCTTGACTAAGGATATTTCCACAGCAGTAAGAGTTGGATTATTATGGATGACTGGTTTATTTTATAACAGTATGATCACTTAGGCAGTGGAACCAAGTGCTTAGAAAGGTGGTGAATGTACTCAAAGTTAGTTTGCTCGGTGTGCTATAATGGAGTTTGGATAGCCTTCTGATGCTTTAAGTTGGATTCCTACATTGAGCACAGAATGGATTTGGTAGTCTAAATAGCTTCTTCTGACTCAATGAATGTATTAAATAGTTGGAAAATTATCTGCAGAGTATGATAATGAAGATTCATAACTACCTGCTGCTGGGCAAAGTCATACTGATTCTTTGCCAGTCTGTAGCCTTAAAATGCTATATAACACTCTCAATGATCTGGAAAAAGTCACGGTCTATTAGTGATCTTGAATAGGTATCTTTTAAAATATTTTAATCTTCACTTTATATAAACAATAGAGTTCTACACTGAAGGGTCCTTTGACCATAAAAGTGGAGCAGGTAGAGAATTCTGCAGTGATTTCAGAAGTGTTTTAAATTAATTACAACATTTGAGAGGATGTTTCTCTATAAGCTAAAGTAGTATGAAGAGCGGCTCATTATAACGTAATTTGTATTTTAGAAACTCTGTCTATTAACATTACATTTGATTCTTTAATTTGCTTTCTACTCATGTTCTATCCATGTTCTGCATTAACTCATCAGTTGGTGGTAAGTTTGTGCTTGTTATGCATATTCAACAACATTCTTTAATTCAATTTCTCTGTTTCTTCTCATGCAGTCTGACAGCCAGATATACAACTCAGTCTAATCACAGTGGAATTGCAACCAGTCAAAAAAAGCTTTCTAGGTCAGTTAACATCTCTAATTTATTGCTTGCTAGTGATGCTTAGTAGAGTCACTGCCCACTGGCATTTTTATTCTCTGAGCCACAATAGATATTAAGGTATTTTATTATAATATTTCAGATGTAGGTTTTACAGGATGTTCTGTTGGTTAGTGGCAAACTGGCCATGACTACAGTAAAAAACTACAGTGGGATAGTTATAGAGATATCCTTATGATGCAGCTTAGCAATGTAACATAAATATTTCAAAGGAATTGTTCAGTGTCTATTTAAATTGAAGGTTAAATTTGTTTAACCTAAGAAGCCTTGGTCTTTATGTTGTTCAGAAGTGTTGAATCACTGCAGTATGAGCATTAGCTGGGAGTAATAGCAATTTAGACTAGAACCAATTTTCCAGTTAGAGAATAAGCTGCTCTTGTTGAAAGGTGTCCAAGTGCAAATTGTATAGCCACGTGTCTAGGATGCGGTAATTTGATTTCATGTACCAAACAAGGTTTAGATTTTGCATCCTAACTGGCTACATCCAAGTCTAGGATTTAGAATTTTAAGTTGTACTCTAGCACCTTTGGAGGGAAAACAGTAGGGAAAAGGCTTGAAATATATATTTTAGCTCTGCTTCAGAATCTTGTTTGCAACCAATGGTTGCTTGTTAGTGTCATTTCTAGGCTTGTCTATTCTGTTCACAGTGGTTGGGTTTTCACATTTTCACATTGCATTAGTCCAGATAATTGTTTTTTCTTTTACCATGGTTTGTTGAATAAACTATGTATGTTCAATTTTGCATCTACTACCAAGCCAAAATGGTAGGTTCATTCATTATATTCAGTAAAAAATAAATTTGGTTAATTGGTTAATAGAGTTCTTGTCCAACTCAAAAAAAAACTCCATCTTCTTCATTTATTGGCCTAGCCCAGGGGTAGGCAAAGTTGGCTCTTCTATGACTCGTGGACTTCAACTCCCAGAATTCCTGAGCTAGCATGATTGGCTCAGAAAGTCTGGGAGTTGAAGTCCACGAGTCATAGAAGAGCCAACTTTCCCTACCCCTGGGCCCTGGCCTGAAAGAAGAGAAACTGAATTGTGTACTAGTACTTTATTCTGGAACACTACAAAAAGAAACCAGCCCTGTGTCTGTGGGCTTGGAAATAGAAGTGCACAACTATCTTCTAATTTGTTTTCCCTTATCATTTTTCACATAAAGGAAGAGCTGTTAGAAAAGACTCTGGCCTTGCACTAAAGCACACATTCTACAAGTAAAACAGATTGAGATCCTGAAGTGTCTAAGCTGGAATAGAAAATACTCCTTGACTCAAGAATCCCTGTCAATCTGTGTAGATATGGTATTTATGTTGAATATTAAAAGTGTACTGGAATAAAAACAATTTGTGCTTTTCCAGTGCATATCAAAGACACTTAAAAAGGTTTTAATGAAATGAAGTATTTGGAGGCAAGCATAATTTCTGTGAAAGTGGCTAGAAACAGAACATATTTTCAGTGGAAATGGTACAGCTCTTAATAGCCTGGATGTCAGTGTATAACCCTGTCACTCTGCCAAGTTTTGTGGTTTTCTTACTTAGAATTACTACTTGCAGTTCATTTATTTCCTAAAGGAAGACACCTGGTTCCTCCTTTTGTGTTCAGTCTGTGTTGATTATGTGTATTCCTTGAAAAACAGTTCATTACTGGCAGTGAACTATCAGTTGGGTAGTCCATGATTAAGTCATTCTGTCTCAGTTGGTAAGATAACACAAAATGAGCTATACCAGAGTGCAGTTGTTGTGCACCTGTGGTCGTAGGTTTTCAGTCTCATTTCTTATGGACTCTCTTGTCTCATTCACAATTTGTTCTGTCTGGAAATTAACAGTTGTTTGTCAAACAGTATAAATTTATACTGGTGTTTTTAAAACTTCTAATCAAAAGTATGTTTTTGTAAATTATTGTTGCTTTAAACTTTGCATTTCCTTGGTTGCTTAAAATGATTCTATGGGTGGAATATCTATAAATGGAGTTAATATATTTATTTATTCACTTTCTATATTGTGAAAAATGCCCTTATATTTTATATTCCACATGGATTTTAACATAGTCAAATATAATTACTTGGTAGTTTCATAGGTCATAAAATTACTGTATCTAAAAAAAATTCTAGAAAGGAAACAATCTGCTCTTCTTGTAGCATAGACAAAAATAACTCTGAGTAACTACCAGAACATATCCTCCTGAAAGCTGAACACTGAGACATATAAAACTGCAGTTTATATCATAGCAATCAAATATGAAATGGAAATATTAGATAAGCAGCTGCAATTCAAGACTATTTTTTTTAATAATGTATAATTTCTATGTAGAAAAATGTCAGGATTTTCTGGAGGGGATATAGTTAAAAGGCAGACACACAGAAATATTAAAAGTATGCTTTTTTCTATTTATGCTGTGTTATCTTTCAGTTATTGCTAATGGTGATAGGGGTTTTTTATTTTTGTTTTGAACAAAAGTATCTGACTTCAGTATCAGTAAAATTCCATTGATGCTGCAAAATCTCTACATTTATGTCTATGGACATAATTTGAAGTTGTCTAAAAATGTTTATCACTAAACCAGGCCATGAAATATACATAGCATAATGTGAGTTTGTAGACAGTGGCATTTTTATTAACTTTACTTACCAGAAAGTTTCAGATGGTGGCAGCAAACACCAACAAATGCAATATTTGACTGGAACTGTGCTAGATGGTTCATTTTAATGCAGCAATTTTTATTTCCAGACAAAAGCTTCTCAACTACAGAAATCAGTAATCTCATCATCAAATACCTACCTATAAACAGGACAAAGAACAAAGAGTATTATGGTGCCTTAAAGCTTACATATTTATTATTTATTAATGCCACAAGTATCTTTGTTGTTTTTGCCATCGTAGCTACCCTGCTGTCATACCTGTATTTATATACGAAATGGTTTACACAGTGTATTCCTCAAATAAACTCTCCACTAAGATTGACTTTTACTATCTTAGAAAAAAATAGGAAAAATTGAATTGCATATGAAGCATCCAGGAACTCATTTGTGCACTGTGAATGGAAAATGCAAAGGGTCCTTATGTGTTTGTGATCCTATACAGCATCTATCCTCCATTTGTGCCTTTTGAGACTGATAACTCCGTGGCAATGGCTAACTAATCTTGAAGCACATGAATGTTTGTTTGTTGTTGTTAATCAGGTCTATGAATTTATTTATGAAACCATGTTACCTTACACATGTTTGCAACTGCAACACATTTATTTCTGACTGTACTGTTCTAGGCTTCCTGGGCCTTCAAGGGTGCCAGCTGCAGGCAGCAGTACCAAAGTCCAGGGAGCTTCCAATTTAAATCGAAGAAGTCAGAGCTTTAATAGCATTGACAAAAACAAACCTCCGCAATATGCAAATGGAAATGAAAAAGGTGAGTGCTTAATAGACATTGTCTTACTGAACCAGAAGCCTAAGGAGATGACTCCACAATTCCTGACATTGCCCTGGCCTTGAGCTTTGTAGAACTTTAAATTACCGTAGCATACGTAAAGCCACCTGGGCTGTTTCAAATACAGTAACCAGAAAGCTCATTTTTTGAAAATGGGACCCAGAGTCCTCATAAGGTGTTGAAGTAATGTCTCAATTCTATCTGGAGAAAACTGCATCATGAGGGCACAGAATTTTTATTCTGGTTGTCCCCATACCAGTACTGTATATATGGAAATATTCTTCAGAATTAGATTTTAAACATCAAAATTGGATATGATCATGAGTCCATAAAAGTTATATGGTATTTTAATCATATATTATTTATTCACATATTCAAAGTGAGATATTTAGGAAAGACTTGCCTTTTTTTAATTCTAAAAGCAGTGTGTATAACATGACATTCAAGATGTTATTCTTGATCTTAACCAAAAGTCAAAAAGTGACTATTCAAGAATATAAAGTAACATCCATAGATTTCAAAGTTATCTTCAATATTTTTGCCGTTGAGAAGCAACTTTATCCAAATAAATATAACATGCCTTCAAAATTTGATTGTTTATCAGTCTAAATAAATGCTTCTTTTAAAAAATTTTTTTACATTTTTTCACCAACTTCACATAAACCGTAAATCATAACAAAACATACATAATTATACATTTATATACAATATACCATAAAACAAATATCCTAATTTTGCACCTTTTGTACTTTTATTGCCCGTCTGTTTTCCCTCTATATTTCATACTACTCTCCTTCCTCTATCTCCCTCTCTTTCCTCCACCTTCTTTCTCCCTCTCTCCCTCTTTCCTACTTCCCTCCTACCTCTCTCCCCTTCCTTTCTACTTCCTCTTCCTCCCTCTTGTCCCTTCCCTGAGTACATCTAATCATAATCCATTTTATGTTTAACAGACGAGCAACTCAAATCCCTAACTTCATTCCATCATCGATGCTACTCTTAAATTTGTATCTTTTCCTTTATCCATATTTATATATATATATATTATATTCTTCTAGGTATATTTACTGTTATTCTAATGTTGCCTCCTTGTCACCTATTTTTGTCGCCCGGGTCTATCACCTTTAATTTTCAGTTTTCTTCCAAATTAATCGCTATAGCTTATCTTCCATACATATTCATTGTCTCTTGTGCCTCCTTTCTTATTTATCTTTCAAATTCATCCTGTTTATGTTTTTAATTTTAGGCCATACTCCTCCCTTTCCTCAGTTTATATCTTTACTCATTTTATGTTTATTCTGTCATTTCTAAATGCCCTAAATTTCTAATCTCTTTTACCTTTTCATAACTCCCTTTCACCTTTATTACCTAATATACAAAAAAACTCTATCTAAAATTTCTACAACATAAAATCAAATTTATGAATTATATAATCTTATATAAAAACATTTGAAAATAATATTTATACAGATCTTATAACATTCCAACAATTTCAGTAATTATCTAAATCCTTTTCAATTTCATCACATTCTAACAATTGCATTTACTATAATATAGCTTACATCACTATTCATAATTATATCATCATATACCACTCTTCCATAAAAACCTTATACCAGGGGTGAAATGTGAAAATTTTCCCTACCAGTTCTGTGGGCATGGCTTATTTTGTGGGTGTGGCTTGGAGGTCAGGTGGGTGTGGCTTCAGGTGGGCATGGTCATGTGACTGGGTGGGCATGGCCAGGTTGTCATGTGACTGGATGGGTGCGGCCAATTTAGCAATCCATTTTGTCAGGGAGCAGGGGGTTGGACTAGATGGCCTCTGAGGTCCCTTCCAGCCTTTGCTGTGCTGTTTCAAAGCATCCTCTGAAGCTGTGTCTAGTGCTATCCAGGTTTGTGGTCCTCCCTCCCTCCCTCCCTCCCCCCTCTTTCTTTCTTTCTTTTGTGGGAAGCAACCTCTCCCAAATAAAACATTACTCATAATAAAAGGCTCACAGAAAAACAAGGAAAAATCAAGCTGCTAACGAAGCTCATTCTACATTCCTGCCCAATAGAGATAATGAGATAATGACCGTATAGAAAGTGGAAGCCTGACATTTGGCTCCATTCAAACAAACAGGCAAACAGATCCCTAGAAAACCCATTCAAGACGGGATATTTTGAAATTTCGCCATGGCAAGATTTGGCAGCTAACAAAACACAATAGTAGAATCAGAATAAGCAGCCCCACACTCAAGACCCGACACAGGACGAAAGTCATTTAGCCACAATGGGAATCACCCAAACCCTTTTAGAAACACAAAGCCCATATTGCACAAACCCCAAAACTTCAAAAACATAGAACCATATAAGAATCCTTCCTTTTATCCACTGCTGAATGTCACTTCGCTTCTGCAATTAAAAGCCTCCTTCCGAGCAGCTTCCGAAGGCTTTTCAATTTAAAGCAGGAGTCTTATTATCTTCCTTCCCATGATAAGCCAGGATCAAACACCATAGCATAGCATACACTCCTTTCAGATTCTTAAAGTTTCAAGGTTATCTTTTCTTGTAAACAAAGTTAATCCTCACCACTGTCAACCAATTTTCCTTTTTCTCTATCTTTCCACAAATTGTTGCAATATTTCTTCCAACCAGCAGATTTCCAATACAATAAACCAATTATTTCTCAAAATTCTCCAAAACATTTTAAATCCACATATGGGATATTTTCTTCAAATTCTTTATTCTTTTTCAGTCTCTTTAACTTCCTCCAAGTCCAATTATAAAACCATTCTCAAACTCTGTTCATTTAACTTTCTCTATGGTATTTCCAATTGCTAGATAGCTGCTAGCTCCGTTCTGGGATATCTTTCAGTCTCTTTTTGAATTTCTTCTTTTTATCTTTAAATCAGCCAAACACTCACCCAGCTTCAACACTTCTTCACATCTCTCCTGCACCAATGCTTAGATCTTGTCATCCAGGCAATCCACAATCTCTCTATTCCAATCATTCTGATTGTGGCCATCCCAGCTAATGGCAACAGAGTCTTCTTCCACAGCTGCTGGTCGAGAGGCTGGTGCCAGCTCCCTGGGGGGTTTGCAAGTCCCCCCAGTCCACCGACCGGTGTTTTCTTCTTCACTGCTCCTCCAGGGTGGTTCCAACCTGGTTCCGGTCCGGTTCCAGGTCCCCAAGCAGCTGAGATTCGTGGTTTCCCATGGAGCACAGGAGACACACGTAGTGCTGCGATGTTGGCCACGCCCCCTCTAGTCAATCAAGCAGCCATTTTTTTGTGAAAAAATTTATCCTATATAGAATGATATTTTTTGTGACACATATTATCTTCTGGTAAATTCTATATCTTTCACTTTTAAACACAATTACTTATAGAATTATATTAATAAAAGTATGCTAATTAATAATCTTAATTTTCAAGGTAAGGGAACATGAAATTTTAAGCATACAACATTTTAAAAACAACACATACTATGCTTACCACAAGGTGGGAGTAGATGTCTTCAAATAATAGTATTATCTTGGAGAATTCTTCTTGGTTGGAAAATAACTATTACTGGATTTTAATTGCCAACTAATACTTCATTAATTGGAGTATTTTAAAATATATTTGTCTTCATTTGTATTTTAATCAGTTAATCAGTTTATAGTTAAAAATGAATCAAGAACAACACAATGCTCAGAGGAAAATTAATTTGCACAATTGTCCATAACTGATTCTTTATTTGTTTTTGTGTCTTTAACAAAATCCTTAAAATAATTATATTATTTGAATATTTTATGAGTGTTGTTTTTTATATCATTTGTGATGAATGCAGCTTAACCTTATAGCAACAGATTTTTTTAAAAGAGTATTAGCATTAGGAAAAATCAGTGTCATAATAGCAAGTCTCTCTTATATTGTAGAGATAGATTTGCAGTAGTTTCCCAAACCATTTGCAGGAGGGAAGACTAGCTCTGTTGTGAAATTCAATTATAGCAACAAATCAGAGGAATTTTTGGTGTGTTTCATCAGCAAATCTAACCTTATTGGGCTTTGAAGAAATACACTTGGTACTGAAATCAACCAGATACTTGATTTGGAACTTTAAAGGATTTTGAAGGTTGACCTAGGAATGGAAATTAGTTCTTGAAGCCAAAACATAAAATATGGTTATGTGAATAGTAACACATAAATAAAAATAAAAATCAAATATACCATTATAAATTTGTTCACAATGAAAAGTTTTTTTAATCTTAAAAAAGTTTACTACTTTTAAATAGCACCCATAGTTAAAGTAATATACAGGTAGTTCTCATTCAGTGGCCACAATTGGGACCAGCAACTCAGTTATTACACGAAGCAGCCACTACATGAAATTGTGGCTGTGTTTGTGAACTTACTTCTCCTTTGCTTTAGAGACCTGTAAAGGTCATAAATGCAAGAACTGTATGCAAAGTTATCTCTTCATCATTATTGTAACTGCAAATGGTCACTATACAAACCAGTCCCTAAATGACGATTACATGTAGAAGGCCAAACAATGCATTAAGTATAATGTGTATACTTTAGTTCAGTCTCCATTCAGCATTACTTTGTTATATGGAACATGATATATTCAAGTCTCATTTGCCATTTTGTTTGGAAATTGCAGTAATTGAAATCTCACCTATCTGGAGAATGTCAAATTAGAAAAGGCTGCTGGATACAACTTTCCAAGATCTCAGCTTCTGGTTCAGATAGTGTAAATTGAAATTTAAACTTTCTGAATGCAATCATGTGCTTTTCTATTCTGATCTAAGCAATTGGCAAAAATCCTTGTACTGAATATTTGTAACACTTTCCTGGCAAATAATGACCATGTACCACATAAACTGAATGTGTGGAGATGTAGTACAAATCAAATTCCATGTAATATCATAATTTCCATTACTTTCTCTTCCAAATAAATGTTAATTTCATTTTTTTAATTGTACATGTCAAATGTTATATATTCATGAGCATTATGTTATTCCTTCTACTATTGGGGATGGAATTGGGTTAGCAGTAGAGAACAATATATACTAAAAATACTAAAATACATTAAAACTGTAAGTGTCAAATATACACACCCTAAGCTAGGGATGAAATGCAGCCGGCTTCCCTACCAGCCTTCATCACATCGCAGTTTTGACCCTCTGCGCATGCACAGAAGGCTTTGCACATGCACAGAGGATTAAAACCAGGACGTGAGCGACAACCGGATGGGTGGGTGGAGCCTCACCCCGCCGCTACCAGCTTGCCAAACCTCATGCTGCCAGTGCTACCGGCCCACGTGAGCCAGATAGAGCTGGCAGCATTTCACCCCGTCCCAAACAACACATATTATGTTGACTAACAATGATTGGTTTTTAAGTAACAAACTAAACCATGCTCATACAGAAACATATTGCTCAATTTTTATATTTCATTGAGAAATAGTAAATTCAAAATGTGAAATTGACCAAATTGTTTTTAAAATGCCTTTCTTGAGGAAATTGTTTTTGCTGTTATTTTTAGTTCTGGCCATCTCTTTGTCAGATTGCTTTAGTCATCTTTATATTAAACTGTTTCTGGCTTTGGCTACTGACGCAGCTTGATGGAAGATTTCTACAGTGACCTTTACAACAGTTTCCCAAATTTGGCAACTGATTGTTCATTAAGAGTACTATAGCAACATCAGTGTGTCTGATTTGGTAAACATAGACGCACAGATAGATACGACTGGAAGCAGCAGAAGACCCGCTTGCTTCTCACATCCTAAATGAGAGGGAAACTAACAATATTAATTCTATAGATTTGTATGAATTTGGCACTATCTATTATGATTTTAGTTACCAAAAGGACCTCTGGAATACTACTATTGTTTCAGTTATTCAGTTATTTACTTGCATGGGCAGGTTTTGTTACTAGCACTCTGAGTATGCTTGTTTAGTGCAAAACAATTTTGCACTTCTAGTTTTTCTTGTCTGTGTGACTCATAGAATGAACGGTGTAAATAAACGGTGTTCATTTTTAAAACACACAATTGCCACTTTACTCTCTATTTATATTAGAAGTCATTAGACCACTCTGTAAATTGTATTTTCTCTCTCTTACCAACTAGAATCACCCAAAGGTCCTCACCCATCTGCAGGTATAAATGGAAATGTACAGCATCCCACCACCACTGGGCAGCAGCCGGTCTCTGCCATCCCCTCTCCAAGTGCCAGCAAGCCTTGGCGCAGCAAATCAATGAATGTGAAACACAGCGCCACCTCTACCATGCTGTCTGTGAAGCAGCAGAGCCCTGCAACCTCACCTACACCACCTGCAGACAGGCTTAAACCACCTCTTTCTGAAGCTCCCAAAACACCTTCCTCTGGGCAGAAATCTATGTTAGAGAAATTCAAACTGGTTAACGCTCGGACTGTTTTACGGCCCCCTCTGTCGTCATCAAATTCAGGCCCCGCTGACAGTGGAAAAGATGATGAAGCTTTTTTAGAGTGTGTTGAAGTGGATGGCTTCATTAGTGTGCTCAGTACTGCTGGATCTACCACCAACAGCCCCAAAATATCCCCTAAATTAACTCCTCCAAAAGCTGGAAGCAAAAATATCAGCAATAAAAAGTCTTTGCTGCAGCCAAAGGATAAAGAAGAAAAGAGCAAAGATAAAAATAAAGTTTGCACTGAAAAGATGGTAAAGGATGAAAAGGAACAGATGCCCGAGACACCCGCCAAAAAGACCTCAAAAATTGCAAGCCTGATTCCCAAGGGGAGCAAAGCAACTTCAGCCAAGAAAGAAAGTCTAATCCCTTCATCTAGTGGTATACCAAAACCTGGTTCAAAAGTACCTACATCGAAGCAGAATAGTTCACTAGTATCTTCAGGAAGTAAAGAGACAGAAAAACTGAGAAATACAAAAGGAAACCACCCCCCATCTACGGCAAAATCCCAAGGGAATGAGAAAAACTATGTTCCTTGTAGTCTCTCAGCTTCTGAAGGAAAGGAGGCCAGTACTGGTCTTAGTAGTACATCATTTTCTTCTCCTTCAATGGCTTCAGTCAGTGGGCAAGTCTCGGGAAGTGGTGTTGTCCAACTTCCTCAGCAGCAACAATACAGCCATCCAAATACAGCCACTGTAGCACCATTTATTTATAGGTAAGTTGAGTTTACTCACACTTTATCATTTTAACAGTCTTTAATGATAGATGATAGATAGATTTATTTTATTTATTTATTTGGAGGTTCTTCTATGCCGCCCTACTCCCTGAGGACTCAGGGCGGCGTACAACATTTTAAGAAAACAACCAAATCATTCCCTGTTTCCCCCAAAATAAGACATCCCCTGATAATAAGCCCAATTGGGCTTTTGAGTGCATGGCAATAAGGCCAAGCGCTTATTTCAGGGTTCTAAAAAATATAAGACAGTGTCTTATTTTCAGGGAAACATGGAGAGAGAGAGAGAGAGAGACAGAGACAGAGACAGAGAGAGAGAGAGAGAGTACATATATACATAAATACTTGAAATTGTGGAAAAATATAAAATGGATCACATGGAGACATCTTCCTAAGCAATTTAATTAGCACAATGGACTTGAAGTTTGTGTTGCTGGATTAGTTTTTCCTGCTGGTATATTTATCAAATATGTTTATGAAAAGACTGTTAATTTTTTCTCCCATCTCAACAATATTAAGAACTATAGTGTTGTATTACTTCCAATATCAGATATATTACTTGTACTGATTTCACCTTAATTATTATTTATGATTTTACAGTAACCCAAAATTATTGTTCACTAAATTATTTTAGCATTTTGCCTGCATGTGGTCTCTATGCAACTAGTTAGCCTCATTTTGTAGCATCAATAGTGGAATTAAAAATGACATAGCAGTTTCTGGATAAACTTGGAGAAAGTGTATTTTAAGCGGGAACCTTCTGTGTTATTGAATGCCAGTGTTTGCTTGATTTAATCAGATTTTGCTTAGGGACTTCCATCAATTTTGCAAGCAATAATTCAATAATTGACATTTCCCCCCTAAGATTTGTTTTTGCTGTCATGAGAGAAAGTAACAATAAGCCTACGTGTACAGCAAAAATATGGTCATTTCACAGAATAAACAACATATTCATTTTTTTTTAAATCTCATAAATATGTATTTAAGTTTCACATGCTTTCTAAAATTGTATATTGTAAAACTCAATTTTAACTGATAATTTTCCTGTTAATATAGAATATCCATTAAACAGGAAATATATCACTATAGCAATTTACGTCATTTGAAATAATGATATCAATTATGTCTTTTGCATGTTATGTTAATGCTGCAAATTGGCAAAATATCAATCAACTATAAGGGACTGAAGTTCCTTATTTATTATGGAGTATATTCTAACATCTTCCTGAAAAGAGGGAAAAGCTGTATATAATAAAGTCTATTTAGATTCCTGTTCTGTTCTTTTAATGGCCAATTAGATGACTATAAGAAATCTGTCACTGGAGTTTCATTGCATTGAATCCTCTGCATTGTGTTCCTCAATAAGTCAAAGACAATGAGTTTTAATCTATAACTATGATGACCAATAACCATTTAGCCTTAAGAAAACAAATCTTAAGAAAGGCCTAGGCATTCTCTAATATCATTTAGATATCATTAAAACTGTATCTAAAGTATTGCATTTGGATATATGCATTCCATGCAAGTGTGGAGGAACATGCCCTATGTCAGGATTTTTATAATTATGTCAGAATTTAAATAAATAACATATTTGTCACCAAGAATTAAAATCACAGGCTTTTTTTCAAATTAAAGTTGGGTCACAGATTTTGACATAATTAGCAATGATTTCATTAAAAATAGCAGTGAAGACTCACGGCTCCTTTTAGGCTATGAAAAATGTGAGCACTTGCATTCTGCTGTCATTTTTCTTGCCATGATTTTTCTCTGCCAAGGAAATGTTCCAGTACGGGATTCATTTTTTTAATTAGAAGAAACTCAAGAAGTAGATAATTTGGAAAACAATTTCCCTATATCTTTCCAGTATTTTTTGTTTTGTTTTGTTTTTTTGCTAATGCTGGATTTTGAGTTTTTCTCAGGTTGTGGCTATTGAAGTTACTTCATCATACCAATTTTATGTCCTATAACTCAATTTTTCCATTCTGTGCTAAAATAACATTATGCTATTATAGGTGTTCAGGCTGTGAAAATACTATTCCAGACCTCATGACATTCTTCTAAGGTGTTTCTAGGTTCTAGCACTATTTTCACATATAAGGCTGAAAATTACTTTTGAGCTTCTAAACTGTTAATTTATGAGAATGAGTGATCATTGATCATTCATGTATTTGTACTTCAAATAAGCAACCAGGCTGATATAGTTTTACTGACTGAAACTAAATTATCTGAAAATTCATTTAAGAAGCCGACCTTTATCTAAATATATAAGTCAACTGCTTGCGTATGTCAACTAAAGAACTAAAGAGATTATTGATGGTAACCAGAATTCTTGATGTAAGTTGTTACTGACTATGTTACTTAGGCATGTAAGTGATACAAAGTCATTTCATCCACAGGTGGAAGGCCCACAGTTCTATAAATTTGCTGCTTTTTTATCTCGATTTGCTGCTTTTTCCAGTAAATTGGAAAAAAGTTGGATTTTTCTCCTTTGATATTTTTCCTGTGTTCTAGATTGAATTTGAAATAGAAAGAAATGTCTATTCATTAAAGGACACAGTTTGATTTTATAGATATTTATGTGCTCAGATTTATGCATATGGATAAGATTGGTGTAGCCAATAACCCTGAAAAAAACTTGTGTGCTATTTAAGTGAAATGTTCCACACTGAACTCAGAAATCGGTTCATATCGCTCAATTGTCAATGCTAGTACTGAAAAGATGGAAGGTACCCGTGAGCTATGCTGTTTTGATTGATGTTTAATCATCTATTTTTTCCTGCATAAATCTACTTTATCTCCTTTCAAGACCCACTATAACTTCTGTGACTTTTGATATATATTTGACACACAAGCTCTGTAATTCTGAGCTTTCTGCAAGCTGTTCTATCCCTAAAATGGCAAATTAGAGACACCAGCATGCTAGTACATTTAACAGTTTGTGTCACTTGCAGTCATTGCTGCGAAATTAAAGTGGCAGCATGCCAAACTCTGCCCTCAAAGCTAGGATTCTCAGCAAACAGGCTAAATTATTTCCCTAGATATATTTTTGGTTAAAATATTTATCTCAAATTATATTTGCTGTAAAGATGTACAGATTTAGGATATAGTAAATGGAAACACAAATTAAAAAAACAAGAAAATAATCAAGGAATGCTTTTCTTCCTAAGTTCCCTGTCCTAACTTCTTAACTCATCTGCAAGTAGCTGATTTCACTTCCAATTTTCCTAATATTTTTTATTGTTATATTATGTAAAGTATGTTTTTATAGTTATGTACATTTCTGAATGCTAAAAAAAAAACCCTACCCAATCTTATTGAAGCTTTGAAATCCCAGAAAGCTGCAACACATGTTAACAAGGCTTTTGGAATATGAGAACAATGGGTAAGATATATTTGTGAGAAAGAATAATGGATTTTCAAAATAGAAGTATAAAGCCAGATTCTTGCTCAATCAGTATAGCATCATTTAGCAATAATAATCATTAAGTTATGGAGGTAAATTGGGGACAGACTACAGAACATGTACTAAGAATATAATATGTCAAAGTAATAACTAGATAAAAGGAATAATGAGAATTTTGTTTTGATGGAACAACTAGTTAAAAAAGAAAATGAGAAAAGCAAAATAGAGGCAATATCTTGGTTTGTGGTATAACTAGAGTTGTGTAGAACAGACACTCATAAAAAATCAAAATAAAATTTTTCCTACCAACCCAAGAGAGTTTCTGGTTAGTCATTTATTGGGAAATATAGCTGAGTTTTATTGAGTGTTCAGATTTGTAACACTTAATTAATATGCAACATTATAAAGAACTAGACAATAATAACCTTTAAAACTTAGATGAACGTACAAATCTGTTAAATGAAGTCATGCTTGCACAATAATATTTAGTCACGCTTCACATTAGCGAAGCAGAAGGGGGGAAAAACCACCTTTGAATATATTGTGTCCAAATTTGACCAATTGTGATTTATCCCAATTGCTTGTTAATAAGGTATAAATGAACTTGAGTGGTTTTTTTTAAAAAAAAATAATCACTGGGTTCCTAGTTCAAGATTTATCAGAAAATTACATTTATTCACTTATGAGAGGATGTGTAAAGGGTGAGCAAAACAAATCGTTTGAGCCTGTTAGTCAAGCTCATTTTTAGAGCATGATGCCAACCTTAATGTTACATCCGAACCACAATTTTTACTTCAGATACTGCCTGATACAATACAAGCAGATGCTAAAACTAAACATGAGAGAATATATCTGCCTGCATATTTTCTTAAAGAATAACTCAAGCACATTATATTCTACAAGCTTCAGTTTATGATGCCATTTTATTTATTTTTTAAAAAAATATTAGCATGATCGTGAATATTGCTCAGAACTATGTTTTCCCATCCTTTGCAGATGGTTTTTGAAAAAGAAAAACAATAGATAAGCAACTTGGAAGTCATAAATATAGCAGAAGAACTGACAGGTTGTTACTTTGCAAAAGACATGTTTTTAACCAAGCTTTCCAAGGTGCCCTCTAGTTGGTTGGATGTTATTTTTTTTAAATTGGAGACTGTAAATAGTGAAATTTCTTTTTTTGAAAATAAACTGACCTCATGTGAACAGAGGTAAAATTTGTTTTGTGAATAAAATGAACAGAAAAGCTAAATTCAAATTATTTGGAATTAATATTATAAGGGGAATGGAAGAAAAGTACTCTTTTTCTAATAATTTTAACCTATTCTGGGTTATTGGGTAGTGTCTTAGAATAGAATAGAATAGAATAGAATAGAATAGAATAGAATAGAATAGAATAGAATAGAATAGAATAGAATAATAGAATTCTTTATTGGTCAAGTGTGATTGGACACACAAGGAATTTGTCTTTGGTGCATATGCTCTCAGTGTACATAAAAGAAAAGATACATTTGTCAAGAATCATGAGGTACAACACTTAATGATTGTCATAGGGTACAAATAAGCAATCAGGAAACAATATTAATATAAATTGTAAGGATACAAACAACAAGTTACAGTCATACAGTCATAAGTGGGAGGAGATGGGTGATAGGTGTCTTCATTGGGGAGTTGATGCAGTTTAGCACAATTGTGAATCTGGGATCACAGTATTTATTGTTTATACATTTAATTCATATTTTCAATTTTTCAGAGGAAATATATGGTTATAATAAGCTGTCTAATAAAACTATTTCTGTGACCTTGCTAGCATTTTGTTAAAATACACATTTGTGAAATATTATCTAAAGGCAATCCTACCAGTTAGTATAATCCTGTATAATAGGTGTAATGAAAATGTATTCAGGGGTGACACGCTTCAAAGGCATCTTTCACAAGAAGTATCTTCTTTAAACATATTAAATTACACTTCCCATCAACTGCAACTCTTGCTTTTTTTTTCTACCATTGATAACAGTCTACTTACCATCATATCTTAGTTCTTATTTGCAATATAGGTCTCATTTCACTATTAGCTAGCAACACATTGCTGTTTTCCTGATTGGTATTATTATTAGTAATATAATTCCTAGAATCAATCATTTGCAACACATGCATGCCTATTTGTGGTTAAGCGGTGGCTTGATTTACTTATTTTCTCTGTCTCATTTCCTATCTTGAAATGAAAGATGTTAGAAACATTTTATCTTTGACACCTTGACTGAATTAATCTAGTCAAATACATCTTAGTGGTATATTTTCTTTATTTACACCATATGAATACAATATTCTATCTCATGATTAAGCATTTAGCACTTTATCCTCTAGATCCGTACAAAGAAGTGCTAATGATATTTCTATTTTTGATTACATATACTGAATTATAAGTCATCGCTGTTATGATTTCATAGATGTTACCTTCCATCTCTTTAATTCCAGAACTCATTCGGAAAATGATAGTTCTTCTATCCCATCTTATGACTCTTGTATCAGTCCTACAAAATTGGATTTGGCATATAGTAAAACTGCCAAGCAATGTCTAGAGGAAATATCTGGTGAGTAATATATAATCATTGCTTAATAGTAATATATTTCTGAATTATTATGGCCATACTTAAATTAAAAAAAATACATGAAAATAAATGAAATATAAAATGAATACATAAAATATAAAATGAATATGAGTACAGGTAGTAATCTACTTACAACCACAATTTATGTTGCTAAGTGAGACATTTGTTAAATGAATTTCCCCCCATTTTTGACCTTTATTGCCACAGTTTTTAAGTGATTCATTGCAGGTGTTAAATTAGTAACATTGTTACTAAGTGAATCTGATTTCCCGCATTGACTTTGCTTGTCAGAAGGTTGCAAAAGCTGATCACATGATTCTGGAACATTGCAACTGTCATAAACATGGACCAGTTGCCAAGCATCTGAGTTTTGATCAGGTGACCTCTTTAACCCCTCTTTCAAACCAACGGTCTTTTCTGTCCAAAATGTGGACTTTGCTGGTTTGAAAGAGGGGTCAAAGAGGACATTTGTGTCAAAATTGAACAACCCTCTCTCAACAGAGGGGCAGGGATACAACATCATCTATCTCCAATCTACAACACAGTCCTCTCAACAGTTTCAAAAAGGCTCCACACACATTTGCACCACTCAGGTAATCATGATGACACAGATTAATCTCCAGGTGACCTTAACGACTTGCTAAAAGAATGCAAATGTCCAGCTGTCTGTAAGGAGTATAAATCCTTCCATTCTCTACCATCCAGTGAGAGCTGAGAAGCTTCTTGGATGAGAAGCAAAATGTCTTCAAAGAAAATCCAGAAAATCCAGTTGCCTCCTGAAAAAGCACCTTTGGGATAACCATGACCTGGATGACTGACAATCTCCATAGGCATTTTTCACAGTTAGATGTCTGAAACAATTACATTAATATAATTACTTTCCAACTTTATAGTAATATATAGGATTAAAAATTCACATCATTTCCCAAACTGATTTTTTTTGCATTTTAACCCATGTTTTCCCCAAAATAAGACCCAGTCTTATTTTGGGGGGGGATTCCGAAATAAACACTAGGGCTTATTTTTGGGGCTGTCTTATTTCTTTTGAGTGCTGCTGCCACGAGATGGGAAGGTAGAGCTTCCCCATGTGCCCTGCACCAGCTTACTTCAGGGTCCCTACAGCCAGGCCATCCATGCCCTGACACCTGCCTCACCTCGTGGCCATGGCACCAGCACGTCGCTTGACATCCTGCTCCATTGGCTGCGAGCAAGCAGAAGTGGGCCAGCAGCCATACGGAGTCTTGCTGGACGGGGTTGTCAGAGCCGCCGCAGTTGTCGGGGCAGTTGTCGGGGCATGGATGGCCTAACTGCAGGGGCCCTGAGGTAATCTGGGGCAGGTTTAGTGGGGCAGCTCCACCCCCTCGCCTCACCTCATGGCCTCGGCTGCAGCACATCATTTGGCCTCCTGCTCCAGTACAGCATCGGTGCTGGAAAAAGAAGTGGGCTGATGGCCACATGGGATCCTGCACATGTTTGCTGGTGCTGCCATCATGAGGCAGTTCTTGGGACATGGATGGCTTGGCTGCGGGGGCCCTCAGGTAAGCTGGTGTGCACATAAGGCAGCTCCACCCCCACCTCACCTCACCTCATATTGGCATCACAAGCAACCAGATGGAATGGGTGGCTGGCTGGCTGCACAGGCACTTAAGTAGGGCTTATTTTGGAAGGTAGGTCTTATTTTGGATGCACCCACAGAAAACATGCTAGGGGTTATTTTTGGGATAGGTCTTATTTTGGGGGAAACACAGTACAAATCTCCACTTCCTGGGACATTCATGTAGTATGTGAAATTCTTGGTGCTCTCTGAGCTTCATGGCTTGCTTGCAGATATTTAATCCCCTAACTCAGAGTTCCCCAATATTTCCGGGTTGGAGAAGATGGTTTTGTGGGGGGTGCAGGCTCATGTGTGAGCACCTGTTGCTTGCATGAGTGGGACCGGGATCACCTGCGATGCTGGTACAAGTGGGGCTGTGTGTGCACAAATACGCATGTGTACCAACCGGCCACTGACACGGCCTGGCTGTGAATAGGCTACGGATTGGTAGTGGGCTCCAGCCCACAAGTTGGGGACCCCTGACCTAACTAATCAGTATGAGATATTACCTCTGTATATTGCACCTGAAGTTTGGGGAAGTAATAGCATAGTGACACAGGTGAAGACTTTCACCTAAATCAGGCAGATATGCTTTCTAGAACTTAGTCTCTAGATTTTTATTTGCACAATTATAAAAAGAATTCTGCAGAAAAAATATACAGAATTATCAAGAAATGAGAAACTGCTATATGAGCAGAGGCTAAATTATATTTGGCTTTTAAGTGTTAAAAAGTCACTACACATGAGCACAATAAATTTTAATAATTTGTAGTGTGAAAAACTAGGATGTTATTCCTTTTATATTGTACTAGAATTAGGGGAAACTAAACAGTAGATTTCAAGACAGAAATTAGCAAGAGGAGCTATTATTTTCAAGCTGTGTTTGTGAGTTTCCATGGAGATCTGTGAAACAGGTTGCTAAACCTTTTAAAATAGATTTTTTTAAAAAAAAATCATTAAAATATTTTGTGTCTTCAAATTAATAATTTTATTAATATGTCTCCATATACTAGTATGCTAATACGTTAGGATTTCAAGCTAATGTTATTTCCAGTGGCATGTAAAATATAAGAATGAAATTTGAAAAAAAAGAGGAATTCAATGTGTCTATCACAATTACATGTTGGTGGATCTTTCAACCAAAATAAGTGATTCCTAATGCTAAAAGGAACATAGAAACATTTTGCCTTGAGTTTACATGTAATCAATTTATCTATTATATATACATACATGCAAACATATATATGAAAAATTATGTAATGTGCATATAAATGTGTCATAAACAGAAAGTTGACACACACACTTTTTATTTCAGGAGGCAATTTTTGTTATATATTCTTTGTATGAATTTACATTTTAATCAGATTAAATCTGTAAATTTACCTGGAGGACGCATTGCTAAACACAATGAGTTTTATTTGTTAAGTACCCATGCATAGATTTGCCATATAAGGGTAGACTTTGAAATGGTTGGCAATCACTTCTTTTCCACCATTAGTGTTTATATGCCTATTCTTCTTCTACTCCAAGTTCTGTTATCAATGAGTTTGTAGTGACTTAAGCTCAGAAGCAACTGGATTTTCTATAAAGATTGTTCTCTCCATTGGTAATACAAGGGTGGTCTAACCTAATGTATATCAGTTAAATCTGATTCTCCAGACTGATTCTGATTTTTAAAATTATTTATTTAAAATGGCTGATAACTTCATTAAAAATTGAATGTTTTAATTGGCCAGAATTTGAGTATTTTTTTCCTATACAACTAATATAATTTTTATATTTAGTTTAAGCAAATAGTCGTCAGCCCACCATCTGAGTTTACAAATATGCAATGAACTTGCATTACACACAAAATTTCTAGATATAAAAGTGCTTACAACATTCCTGTGCGTACTCCATTGCCACACTGAAATGTACAGAAGTCATCAGGCTATTAGGCTATTGAGAGAGAGACACCAGTCTTCATTCTGTAATGGGTTTTCCATTTCTGCTCCAGTCTATCACAGAAAGTGTAAAAAAGAATAACAGACTTTATAGAAAGCTTATTACTACTTTAGTGATAATGAGATGCTCAAGGAAAGTAGAAATTGCTGGAGGTAGGAAACAGATGTCTGAGTCAGAAGAGACTAGAATGTGAAATCTTTGCTAAAATAAGTTGATTTTTACTTGAACAGCAGGTTGCAAATATCCACATGTGGTATCTAATGAACATTGTTTTTTGAATAGTTCAACTTATAGAGTGGATGCTTTTTATGTATATGAATATTTCATCATCAGGGAATATTTATTGTTGTTTCCTGTTTGTATGCATGTTGTCATGCTGATTTTGATATTATCTGCAGGGTTTTTTTTGTTGTTCCTTGAATAAATTGATGTGCAAAAGCAACAACAAACAAAATGTTTAGCTATTGCATCTTACCATCCTGATAATGGGATTTCTCATGAGATGTCATTATTTCTGATGACAGTCACAGTGGATTTAACATTCCTGCTTTCTTAAAAAGGACGTACCAGAGTGGATGCAATGTTTAAGCATTTTTATTTTATCCCGGGCAGTGGATGCTGTGTTTATAGTCCACCATGAAAGATGAGAGACTTGATTGGTGACTTGCCCTTTTATTGTTTCAACAGTGAAACCTTACTTTAATAGACCACATGAGGGAACAGGCTATCAATTATTCCTGTCCATTAAATCCAAAAGTAGACCATTTGCAGTGATTGAAATCATTTGCTAATTATATCATATTACATAATACACTACATCATTTGCATAATTTGATCATTATATAAATGATGTAAATAAAATGCATTTTTAAGTTAGCATATGGAAATTATCTAAACAATTTCCTATGTATCAAAAATATCCATAACTTGGGGGAAGGGGTGAGATAATGTTTTTGCTTCTTGTCTACGAAGTCTGTTAAATCAAGTCTGTGGATGGGAGCTATGGCATTGACATGCTCTGTTAGTAGCCATTAATATTGAACTGATGCTATGCATTTTGCTTTTACTTTATAAAACAGTTTCATTGTTTTTCTCTCAGTATATTACATGGCTTAAACCCATTAAAACATAAAGAAAAGAACTGACTGTTTTGACTGCTGGTTTGCACAAAATTCACCCATGGTTAATTGACTCCTTCATGAGCTTGGTATGTGTATGTATGTGTGTGAGAGAGAGAGAGAGGAAGAGGAAGAGGGAGAGGGAGAGGGCGGGCAGGAGGAAGGGAGAGAGAGAGAGAGAGAGAGAGAGGAAAGGAGAGAAGGAGAGACAGACAAACATATAGTAAAAATATATATTTGTGTGGATACATATTTGTAATCCAAGGTCAAAAATCATTTCTTCTATACCTTGGGAAGATGAGCTTTTTTTGTTAACAAAGTTCTGCATTTGTATTCATTATTGCTTCAGTTCTTTAATTTACTACTGTGCCAGCACCATTGCTCAACTCCTGACTACTATAAATGAGTGTCTATTTAAATATTATGCTATGCAGTTATATTCTCTTATTTGAGAAAATATGCTACGTTTTTGTGTA
Organism: Diadophis punctatus similis; assembly: GCA_023053685.1. Classification (NCBI taxonomy): domain Eukaryota; kingdom Metazoa; phylum Chordata; class Lepidosauria; order Squamata; family Dipsadidae; genus Diadophis; species Diadophis punctatus. The sequence goes on along the minus strand of JALIGW010000004.1, from coordinate 41,890,661 downwards.
CTTAGCTATTATTTATTCAACCCAGACATGTGTGTGTGTGTGTGTGTGTGTGTGTGTGCAGCACTATTTTAGATTAAAGGCAATGTATAATATATATTGCCTTTAATCTAATATAATTAGATTTATATATAAGTAAAGTCTATGGTTCCTTGAAATGCATTTGCAAATTCTTCTTTTTTTAGGTATTTAGTAGTCAATTCGGGTCATATATTTTCTTCAAAATAAGATATAATTTGTGTTGTAAATTACCCTAAAAATAACAAGTTTTGGTTAATTACACATTCCTATCTTTTATACTTGCCAGATGGAGCCCTAATTGTGCCTTTATACTGCAGATGGATAGAATGCTTGATGAGGACCTATAAAATTAATTTAAAAAAAATATTTGCAATAGTTCATATATCTTGACATAAGCAACATGCTACATTTAGTCATATATTTTATTTAAGACATTATATGGGTAACAGAACCAAAGTTATAGGCTAAATAGAATAAGATTACTTCTTTGAGCATGCTGTCAGAGTAGCTGCTTCAAATGTTCTAAAATTCTCTGCAAGGAGAAATTTAAAAAACGAAGGTTTTTTTATGAATTATGATTGAATGCAATTGATTCCTAAACTAGTTATTTCATCTAAAGTATATAATGTGCATACAAAAACTATCCATGAATTATATATATGATTTTCTGTATTATTGAAAATTAATATAGACATGTTGCTTCTCCCATCATGTTTATTGGAAAATTCCAAGATCACATATTATTTCTAATATCTTTAAATCGGAAATTAATTATTAGAGTCAGAACTAATCAAAATGCAAAGCATGGTTTAAGCAAGGTTAAATAATGTTTTAAAGCTGAAGCTAGCAAGATAGAATATCCAGTAGAATAGAGGTTTATAATTGTACCTGTTCTGAGGTTTGGCAGAAAATTGGTACACACTTCATATTATAGGCTAGGTATATGCATGCACCTTGGGGTAAAGCCAATATTTTTTTGGTGAAATTACACAATTTTTCAAGAAGTTAATGAAAATTCATTCCTATCCCTTTTTTCATTTGTAGGAACATTTTTATTAGTATTATTTTGTTCTGGAAGTTTTGTATATCTATAAGTATAGCTGAGTGTTACAAATGTATTTCAGCTTGTCAGATAAGATTTATTTTTAAATCTGTGCTAAAGACTAATCAAAAGTAATCTTAGATAACGTATGCATCCTTTCATATCTCATATTTAATTCTGCACATTTTAGCTGCAAGATTAAATTTTGGGAAGAACTACATTCTCTCTTCTTAAGGTACCTTTATGCACATAAAATTTTATGCAAATGTGTATACTTTTTTCCCTACCTAAGATTTCTACTTTGGGACTTGGTAGTCAGTTCCATCTGACATTGATTTTTTTCAGCAGATTCCAAAAACTTATTTTTTCTTAACATTTCCAATTAATTCCAATTTCATAATGAATCAGAAATTAAAAGCTTTACTGTATAAAAGGAACAAAATCTATTTTTCTTTCTAGCATATCCATATAAAGGGATATTGGTCTTTCTTCAAATTCCTGTATTACGCTATAGGAAGAGACCTTTTCAGTGTATTGCAAGATTGAAAAGCCACTTAAACTTTAGCCAGGGAAGGAAGGAAGGAAAGAAGGCATTCCAGGGAGTGTTAAGTTAATGTTCATCCCATTTAGCTTATGCTGTATCCTTAAACTCAGGATTTGTAGAATTGCAGAGGGTTGGGTCCTTCTGTTTTAATTTGCCAAGCTGTTTGCTGCCATGGCAGCCAGCAGCATTCACTGCAGTTACAGAGAACAGCCATAGATCTGGGAATGCACGTTGAATACTAAAATGCAAGGAAGCTTTCACAGAGCTTTGCTTCCTTGGTTAATTTGGGTCTTATTGAGCTCTGATGTGCTTGGCTGCACTTGCTTTTCTATCAGCCATCCAAAGTAAAGATCTGCATGCAGGAATCAGTCATGATCTGGTGAGGGAGCCTGGGAGAAGACGGTCATCGGCACTTGCAGTTTACTTTTGGATTTCAGAAAACAGCAGCCACAGAGAAGGATGCAGTCCTATCAATCCGAAGGAGAATGATGATTGGATGATAAGAGGGAAACATCACTGGCTTTTATGTTTATTTCTCTGCTGGAGTAGATTGTTTAAGCAACTATCTTCTGCTTGAAATAAATTCCTCTAAAATGATTATAACATTGTAGATTAACAGGACTGGAAAAGACTAGCTTAGCACGGAAAAAATTAAAATGACTGTGCCTGTCTAGTCCTTAATAGCCTGCACTCTGGAATGCTTATGCTGTGCTTTTTTGACACCGGAGGAATGAGGAGCTACAGGGCATGTAAACTGGGTACTGCTGAAAGGTTAGTTCTATTGCTGAAAGATCTTGCCTTCTCTACAGCTAGAAATGTGAAATCTAATTTGTGTTGAGCCTTTGGATAAAACTATGCAACGATCTGCTGAACTTTCAGTGTTCAGAGGCAAGGATGCAAGAAACAGAGGTGCTCATCTCCAGAAACAGAAATCTCTGACTAATCTTACTCTCCTAAATGAAGCCGAAAAAAAGAGATCTTCATCCAGAGAAAACTGGTTTGGCAGTGCCTCAAAGTCTAGCCAGGTTCTTCATCAGTCAGAGCTTGGGAGTAGAGGCTTACTTTCTAAAGCGCTGTCAAAATCAGCACACTCCCTTTACCATGCCAGCAACAAGTCACCATGGGAAATGGAAGAACTACCACCTGTTGGACCCAGAGCCTCATGCAAAAGGCTCAGAGGCTACCTGGTTGATGAAGCTGTTCAAGGGGAGACAAGCAAGTTGAGTGAAGAAGATGTGTCCTTTAAATCAAAAATTACTAGCCAAAACTGGGTGGTGGAAGAGGAAGGTTGTTTACGTGAAGGGACTGCACAGCTTGATGAGGATGTTATAAGAACAATGCTTGGAGACTTAGAACAAGCACTTTACAATGATTATTTGGGTAAGTTAACTTCTGTTTGACATGATAAAATAGTTACTAAGCAATAATGTATTGCATGGAAGAGACTTGGTTAATAATAATCTTACTATTCTTTTACAATATACTTACAGCACATTTCTGTCTATATAGTATGATGAAGTAGGGTGTATCACATTTTTTTTGTTAGATTCACAGACTTCATTGATTAAAAACTTTTTGGCATTTTGAAGGCATGCCAGTGATGACACACAATTTTCTTCTTAAAATATAGCTATATTAAAGTAATCTTGAAGCAGCAAAATAGGAAAACTTTAGCAATTTGATTTCTGTTTGAGCTTGACACATGGGAGTATTTGACAGTCATGCTAGCTTTCCCTTCTACCTCAATTTGAGAAGGATGGTATGAAGATGCATTCTTGGTTTTTTGCTTTAAATATTAATCTGAATTCTGTCTTAACAAAATACTGCCAATTCATTCGCAACTATTTTTATTCTATATTAATAATTTTCCATTTAATTAATATAAAAAATTAATTCTTAAGCTTTTTTTATTTAGGCAATATCATGGTTTACCTTCTACTCTACTTTCAAAATATTTAATTAAAAAATAATATCCCTGTGTAATGTCATTAAAACAGAATCTTGTGTCTGAAGGTTTTACATCTGATCTATCGATGCAAGCACGTTGCTATGACTTATCAAAAATATAGGGGTTGTAAAGCATTTATTTGCAAGCCAGTTGTACTTCTGATCGCCATTCAGATATATGTCTTTTCAAAACGATGGATTCAAGAATTTTATAGCAGTACATTTTTGGAAATCTGTGTTCCATTGCTAAGGCTTTTTCTTGCAAGTTTCCTAGTTTTACATAATGTTCGGATTAAAAGTCTGGAAGAAAAATATGTTATTGATTTTGTTGCTGATATATGAATCAGGGAAAAAACTTGTTCTGAACTTTGAATTTTGCTATACAGCATACTTCCATAATACTGATATAGTTGGATATGTATCTAGATAGGGATGATTGATTGATTATATTTTTGCAGACAAATAACGGTGTTGCAATTCAAATATATATATTTAGGTACGGTACATGCAGGTGATACTGAATGTTCCTAAGAGGGAAACATTTTATGTCATTCTTATTTAGTAGGGCACAGTATATAATCTAATATTAATTTGACATAATACAAAACAATAGTGTTATATTTTTTAATGAGAGAACGTTGGAACAAAATATGGTAAAAATAGCTGATACAGCTGCATATGTCTCAATTTATCCATTTGAAATTAAGAAATGACATTTCATTTCACTTATATTATATCATTAATCCATATAATATAAAAAGAAATGTGACCTCTTGTCTCTAAGCTGTTTGAACATGAAAAAGAGTCCTTCATGAGTGTTGTTCACTATTCCTATCTATGCAATGAATATAAAAAGTCTACACACCCCTGTTAAAATGCCAGATGTAAAAAAACAAAAAATGACCAAGATAAATCATTTCAGAATCTTTCCCACGTACAATATAACATATAAGTTGTACAATTCAACTGAAAAACAAATCTTTTTTGGGAAAAATAACAATAAAAGCATACAATAACCTGGTTGCATAAGTGTGCACACCTTTAAACTAATGCTTTCTTGAAGCTCCTTTTGATTTTAATGACAGCATTCAGTTTTTTGGACTAGGAGCTAATTAGCATTGGGAATCTTTGCCTGCTCTTTCTCGCAAAAGTACTACAAATCTGTCAGATTGCAAAGGCATCTCTTATGCATAGTCCTTTTCAGGTCACCCCACAGACTGTCAATTGGATTCAAGTCTGGGCGCTGGCTGGGCCATTCTACAACTTCAATCTTCTTCTAGTTGAAGCCAGCCTTTTGTTGATTTTGGGTCATTATCATGTTGAAAGATGAAATTTTTGCTTCACTGTGGGTATAATGTACTTTTGGTGATGTGCAGTATTGTTTTTGTGCCAAACATACTTTTGGGAATTATGGCCAAAAAGTTCAATCTTGGTGTCTGCAGACCATAACACATTTTCCAATGTGCTTTTGTCAGACTTGATGTAGGTTTTTGCAAAATAATGTAGTCAGGCTTGGATATATTTCTTTGTAACAAGAGGCTTCCATCTTGCCATCTTCCCTCACAGCCCATTCATATGAAGAATATGGGAGATTGTTGTCACAATCAGTTCTTGCCAGAAATTCCTTCAGCTCTTTTAATGCTGCTGTAGGTCTCTTGGTAGCCTCTCCGATTCTTTATCAAATTTGGAGGGGCATTCGGTTCTTGGTAATGTCACTGTTGTGCCATATTTTCACCACTTGTGGTGGTGATGACTGCCTTCACTATGTTCCATAGTACTGTATATCCAAAACCTTGGAAATTTTTTTGTATCCTTCTCCTGACTGATACCTTAAAACAATGAGATCCTGTCAGATCTGCCATTGCATTGCTCCAGCCCTGCTTCGCTTCAATGGCATCCTGGCATAAAGGGAGGAAGGGAGGAGGAAGGGGATATAGGGAGGGGGATGACAGGATGAACCAGAGGTGCCAGGATGGAACATTGCCTGGAAGATCCAAGAACACAAGTGTGAGAACAGAATGCAAACACCCACCAAAAGGCACCAAATGTTAGGGCTGTTACCAAAACACCTAGTTTGAATACCATTGGACATTTATAAAAGGAGCAAGCAGGAGAGGACTTGGGAGAAGGGAAAAGCACTGGGTTTATGTAGGAATATTTAGATTCTTGCTTTGCTTACTCTGTTACCATCTGGCTTTAGTAAAAGGATACATTTCACTACAAATGAAATCAAGGGTCTTTCTTTCCTAAATGCCCAAGCTGGGATTGCCCTGACAGATCCCTTTGATCCTTGTAAGCAATTTTCAAACCATGGCGAATGTTACATGGTCTTGGTCAGAATAACTTTAATTGTGGCAGATGTGTACTGGCTACTATGTAATATCAGTTTGAATGTGATTGGTTAATTCTGATTGCAGTCATACGCCTACTCATAAAAGGGTGTGCACACATATGCAACCATGACAGTGTACATTTTTATTATTTTCTCCCTAAAAGATTTCAGTTTGTTTTTCAACTGAACTGTGCACCTTATATATTATATTAAAGGTGAAAAGAATTTTGAAGTGATTTATGTTCTGATTTTTTTTACATCTGAAAACCCTGATATTTTAACAGGTATGTGTAGACTTTTTAAGTCAACTATATGGTATTGCACATTATATTTGCAATTAAGTTAGGATGTACACATACAAACTCCTATATACTTTAATGTAGGGCAAAATACAAACATAAACAAAGCTATATATTTCTGTAGTCACATATAGTCATATAATGTCGAGGTCATCCACAGATTAATATGATACAAAAGTGTCATTTTATTAAATATTATATTTATGACAGGACCTTGCTCTCTAAAAAAAATTAGATGTTCAGAAAAAAAATGCCAGAAAAACCAGATATTAGACCTGTTTATTGCTATTATGTAGGAGAAGGAAACAAATGACAGGAGGGCAAATGTTTTTCCAAGTTCAAGTATGCATACATTTTTGCTTTTGAGGATTCATCTTCTATTTGTGCAGGAAGAAGACTCCTGTTAAGAAAACATCAGCAAATGAGATAAATTCCAGGATACAAAGATGCAAGTGTAGAGCATATAAAATGCATAATCATTCCTCAGTTTAAACAGATCGTTGTCAGGCATGAAGGACCAGGTCCACACGTGAAGGTTCAATTGAACTGATTTATAGCTAAAGGACTATGAACAGGAATCTTCTCAACTAACAGTCAGCATCTAGTTAGAGTTAATAGAAGTAAATGAAAGATTTTCATCTGGGACACAGTCCAATTAGATAAGGGTCAATGGGACTCAAGGGGGGACTTAATTAGTCTGTGGCTATGTAGGGATTCTAGGATGATCACTCTTTTCACTCCACCCCAGGTTCTGCCGTTCCTTGTCCTAGAATTGCAAGCATGTGAACACTAATGGTCAATAACTGTTTTATATAGTAATTATTTATACAAACATATTTTCATTCCAGAGTGATAAAGAAAAAGTCTTCTTTCTGATGTTTCCATTTTCATGGTGTTTTCAAGCAAATACTTATCCCTATCAATAGCATGTTTTACTATAAGAAATACAATTTTGATCTAAAAAGGAGCAAGATTGTGAGAAAGATTAACTATGTTAAATCTACTTAATCACCTACAGAGAGAATTCTGTAGAAATTAGAAACTCCATTTATACACCAACAATTCCACTTTATATCCTTTTAGTTGGAAGATATGGTGAATCCCCAGCCATAGATACAATTTTTCATGTTGCTAAAACTTGAACAAACTATCTTTAAGAAATATAGACCACATTAGTGTTTCAATTCTATTAATTAAAATTATTTTATGTGATAGCAGCTGAGGGCATCCAATGACATGTTGATAAGCAAGTTAAGTGTGAGCTGAATATAATGACAATTACGTGAATATATAGCTGGCTCACAATTTATTCTCAAAGAGCTCCCATCAACTATTTTTCATCAACTTGGAAAGAGGACCAAATTATTATTCAAGTCCACAATTATCAATTCCCAAGACAGATTTTCAATATTTCAATATTTTTATTAATAATCAGATAAAAAGGTAAAGAGAATGCTTCTTAATTTTCAAAAGTTACAAAATTGAATAGGATTAGCTTATATTGTGGAATAAAAAATAAATTTCAAAGCAATCTTAACAGGTTGGAGAAGTGGATTAAAAGTAACAGAATGAAATTTTAATAGAAGTAAATGCACTAGACTGGGTCACAGTCAAGTGTACAGACATAAGTTATATAATATCTGGCTTGATAATAGTACTTGCAATGAAGATATTACCATAGCAGTTAATTGCAAACCGAGTCAGCATTATAAAGAATGAATTTCCAAATTGTAAGAAATATTTTCTCGATTCTATTCTGATTTGGCCACATCTACCTTGACTAATGGGTCCATTCTGGATATTACAGTCTAAGAAGATTCAGTGAAATTACAATACATTTTGAAAAGGACAATGAAGATGATTAAAACTATGCCCTAAGGGTGATTGACCCAGCTAGATACCAGTATGTTTAGCCTTGAGCAAAGACGATGGTGGATAAGATAACCATCTTCAGATAACTGAAAAAAGGTCACATAGAAAACTATCAAGGTATCATTTTTCACTCCAAAGCACAGGACACTGAATAATAGGTTTTAAATTACTGAAAGTTGGATTCCAATAAAATACCGGTATTAGGGAAAAATAATATTAAAAGCAGTATGATGATAGAGCCAGAAGCTTTCTTTATTGGATGTATTCATATTGTTGATGCTAGACAACCATACTGTATGTATAGGATACTTTAATCTTTCACATAACTAGAGGAGTAGGATCAATATTCCTTTCCAAATCTGGGATCCTAAAATAGAAGAAACCAACCTACTCAGACTTTGTGTGAACTGTCCCAGGTTCTGGTTTCATGTTCTCAAATTTCAGATTATGTGCTTATCCAGACATGACTATATATACTGTTACTACTTCTGATTCAGCTATCTTTTGAAAATAACTTTTGTGTTAAAATGATTGAAAAACCTTCTCCTGTGGAATTTTGGGTGCTTGTGATACAGCGCCCTAAATACAGCAATTTAGTGCAATGTTCTGTACCCAAAGCACTGATGTATAGGTTATTTAACCCACAGTATTTATTATTTATTACATGCTTTATTTATATAGCACATAAATGCTTCAGGACTTTGTTTCCCTTTTGCATATATCCAGAGCAGAATAGGACAACTCACCACAGCCAACTTGGTGCAGTCAATTCATCGCTGCCAATTCGCCATGACCAACTTGACGTGGCCAATTTGCCACAGGCCAACTTGCTGTGGCCAACACACTGCAGGGCAATTCAACAATTTTGTTTAATTATTTAAAATAATTTAAAAATATTTTAATTTTTGTCATTCACATTTCATTTTGTCCCTCCTTTTGCATCCTTTCTTTAATGATTCTACGCCACCATTTCTTCAATATTATGCAACTTGTCCTGCCATGAATTGTTCTATAGTGAGTTGGCTGTGGTGAGTTGGCTGCAGCAAGTTGGCCATGGCGAGTTAGCCACAGTGAGTTGGCTGTGACAAGTTGTCCTAGATACTATCCAGCAGATGGGTCCTCTGAAATCTGCCAAATCTCAATATGCAGAAAGTGTCTATGACCCTGACTTCTGATGACTACATAGACACATCCATGCAGTATTCTTTGGCAACATTTTTGGAAGGGGTTTTCTTTGTCCTTTTTCTAAGGCTGAAAGAAAGGAAAAGCTCAAAGTAACTCAAGGGGCTTCCATACCTAAGGCAAGATGTTACATTTTCTTCCTTCTAATAAAACACTTTAACCCTCCCCTAAACTGGTTCTCAAATATCTTATATACTCATACTATTTCTAGTAAAATGTTTCTTTTCCTTGATCTAAAAAGCAAAAAAAATCCTATTGTTGTATATTGTATGTTGCTTATTGCAATCTGTTACTTTATTAATCTAGATATTAATTACAGGAAAGTCTATAATTTTTATAGACACTTTATGCCAATTTCACTACTATAAAATTACAGTTGATTCACAAATTACTATAGCCAAACATAATTATATTGAGAAACAGAAATAACATTCCATAATGTATAGACTTTTCTTTGCTACATTTCTATATGTTCTTAAACAATATGCTGAAAGTCAGCTGACTTGCCCCACCAACTTTTTTTTATTGAATTAAATTTACTTGGCTTAAAAATACAACATTATTTTTATGCAGAAAGCTTGACTTTTAAATAGGTTCATAGTATTTAGGAATACTTCATTACTCTAGTAATAGAGCAAAAAAGCAGAAAAGTATGAGAGGCAGGAGAAATAAGTGAAGGTGCATTCAAGGTTATGGCTCTACCTACAAAACACTGAGGTCATCATATACACTATTTCATCCTTATCAATACATTGCAAACTTAGAGTTTTAGTGAAGTTCTACTTTCTATTCAGGCAGCAACAGAGATTCATGAAATAAGACTTTCTTCTATTTGAAATGACGAGTAAATTAGAGCAGGATATATAAAAGATATAATAAAGACATATGTTGTAATTTAGAAATACACTTATTCTATTGATGGTGGTGGTGGTGGTGATGAGGATACATTTAGGCATTCACTGTAAAATCATAATAATTCTGGAAGGCTTAATGAAAACAAAAGCAGAATGAAACCATAAAGCATAGGCATAGCTTTGTTTATACTGTGATTAGATTGCTGGCTACTTAGAATACAGTAACAGTTTATTCTGATTTTCAGATAGGAAGGAAACAAGAAAAATAGGAACAAGCAGTACTCAAGAAGGAAAGTCTACGTTATTTCTTCCCTGTCCTCATAAGCCATTAGTTTCAATACTATATACAATTTGTTTATAGATGGGATCTTAATTTGTATTATGTGGTCATTCAAACTCAAGATTACTCTAATTTTTACTCATTTTCATCATGGTTTTTATTATAACATTGAAATGTTCTAGTTCATATTGTCTTGCACATATATGGTATGCTTTATGTATTTTCCATACTCATATTCATTGGTTGGTTGGTTGATTGCAGGAGAAGATCCTGAAACAAGAAGAATGAGAACTGTAAAGAATATAGCTGATCTGAGACAGAACTTGGAAGAAACTATGTCCAGTCTTAGAGGAACTCAAATAAGCCACAGGTATTGTTTACTAGTGCAGTTGGATACATGGAACAATAAAGCAAAAACAGTGAAAAAGTGTATTGTCTAATCAGAATCTTCAGAGTTTCAAAGTCTGGTCAATTAATTTTCTTAACTTTTCAGTAAATGTTTTGTTTCTTCTTTTTGTTCTCCTTCATTTTGAGGGTCTGGCCACAAAAATTTAAGAAAACATTAGATAGTAGTAATCTACTATCTACTATCTACTAACCAAGCCTCAAGAAGTGAGTTTAGATAATTGTTCTTTAAGCAATTTAAAGGTTTGATTTAAAACGTTTCATATGGTTAAAGAAATAAATATCAAAAAGTGAAATTTAATCATTGTACAAAAGTGCAGCATTTCAGAAAACAAAATATAAATATATAAATCCTAATAAAATCAACTTGTATAGCTCATATTTAAACAATACCAATCCATAATAATTGTGCTGTATAGATGAGGCCATTCTGAATGATAAAACATTGTGTGTTACTTGTAATTTGAATCTTGCCACTTGGGTTTAATAGAATTTAGTCTTAAGACTGTTTAAGGATGGAGAAAGCAGGTCATTCAAAGGAATAGTATTTGTTAATGGTAATGACACAGCTGAGTGACACTGTAGTTGCCAAATTCTATTAAGAATATTGTGCTTATCTTTATTTAGAATATATTTACTGAAACAAATGGGAAACATTTCAAACTTAATCTCATTGTCATATTGCAATGAAAACATAACTTATATTAATTTTAGCTACTGGTATGTATGAGTGATTAATTACATTTTACAAAGAAGTTCCTGATTTTAAAAAAACCCACCCTTTTATTTTACAGTACTTTATCTTTTCTACTTGCATCTTGTCACTGCATGTCATTTGGTGAACACTTAATAGGTTTTGTTTTCCATTACAAGGTTCATCTTATTTTATTTAAATCTTATATATTAACATGGTTTTATCTCAAAGCCCACCATTGCTAAAAATATGGAAAATCTGAGAATGGAAATTGGCTTGTTGCAGAAAAATGTCAGCCTTAGTGTGACATCTTTAAAAACAGGTGCTATTTTCCCCCCTAAGTGATGTTTATTTAAAAGTAGAACTTTCCTTTGTCTACCTTTCATCCCATATGCATAGAAATATGGACACCATGGTTCAACAGTTTTTGTTTTGCTTGACAGCACACTGGAAACAACATTTGACAGTACTGTGACAACTGAAGTGAATGGACGAAGCATTCCTGGCTTAACAAGCCGATCTTCACAAGTGACCTGGAGGCTTGGACAAGCTAGTCCTCGACTCCAGGCAGGTGATGCTCCTTCCCTGGGTGGAGGGTACCCTCGCAGTGGTGCTAGTCGCTTCATCCATACTGACCCTTCCCGATTCATGTACACCACACCTCTTCGTCGTGCAGCCATCTCTCGTCTTGGGAACATCCCCCAAATTGACATGGGTGAAAAAGGAAATAGTGACCTGGACATTTCCTCTGATGTTGATGTTGGAGGGTACATGAGTGATGGGGACATTCTTGGGAAGAGCCTTCGAGCTGATGACATCAACAGTGGGTAAGTTTTTCTTTTTTGTAAAAATGAGATTACAAAGAATTGTGATTTTTTTAAAAAAGGAATTCACATATCTGTTCATAAACAGAAAGGAATGAGGCAAACATCTGAAAAATATGGTGAATTTGTTCCTGGCTGAATTAGAATTATAATAGTTTACAATGAAAGTTATTAGCGAAAATAAATTAACTAATTAACTAATCACATATTTTACCATTTAAAGTCTCATTTGAATTCCTAACTGAATTACATTAGTTAATTAAATTATAGTTATCTCCAGCCCTTTTTTTTTCGTGTTAGACTCTTTTATGGAGGTAAATATGCAACATGATTTCCATGTTTAATTTTTCTGATGCAGATAAATATACATGGCTCACTCTTTATATTAGTTTTTAGAAAGGCCTTGTCCTTTTGAAGCCTTTTATTATAATAAATATATAATCTTAAATGATATGGCTTGAGGTTTTATAGCTTATGTCTTATAAAATTGCTTATCATTTAGATTATACATAAAATTGGAATGATGAATATCCTGCAGATAATAAAAGAAATGTGTCTAATAAAGAATATGACATACACCCAACAGAAAGGAGCCCACTGCTTCTGTGAAATAAAACTCCTTGATAAATTGTTTACCCTTAGAAAATGTCTCCTAATATTCAACCATAATCTGCCTTCCTGGTTTTGAAGTCCATGATTCCATGGCTGGCTTTTTGGAATGACACAGAATTTTTGTTCACTTTCTCCACAGTGTTTTTCAGATTTGAAGATTCTCCTTTATTTGTTTATTTGTTTATTTGTTTATTTGTTTATTTGTGTATTTGTGTATTTGATTATTTGTTTGTTTGTTTGTTTGTTTGTTTGTTTGTTTATTTATTTATTTATTTATTTATTTATTTATTTATTTATTTATTTATTTATTTATTTATTTATTTATTTATTTATTTATTTATTTATTTATTTATTTATTTATTTATTTATTTAATCTTATAGGCCACCCAACTCCCGCGGGACTCTGGGCGGCGTACAACATGAGAAATGAACAATCAATTAAAACAATAATAAAAAAAGTTAAAAATACATATGAAAGTTAAAAATATTTACCATCATTCATACAGGGGGAGACCATATCTAATCTCACTGGTCTCTATTCCCATGCCTGCCGGAAGAGCCATGTTTTCATGGCCTAACGGAAGGCCAGCTAGGTGGGGATAGTCCAGATCTCTGGCGGTAGTTGGTTCCACAGAGACGGAGCTCCCACAGAGAAGGCTCTCCCCCGTGGTCCCACCAGCCGGCATTGCTTGGTTGATGGGACCTGGAGGAGACCAACTCTGTGGGATCTAACCGATCGTAGGGAGGTATGTGGTAGGATGCGGTCCCGAAGGTATCCTGGCCCCAAGCCATGTAGGGCTTTAAAGGTTATAACCAACACCTTAAATTTCATCCGGAAACTAATAGGCAGCCAATGCAGCTGGCGGAAAATGGGTGTTACATGGGTGTATCTTGGTGCACCCACCACAGCTCGTGCAGCTGCATTTTGAACCAGTTGCAGTCTCTGAACATTCTTCAAGGGTAGTCCCATGTAGAGCGCATTACAGTAGTCCAGCTGGGAGGTGATGAGGGTGTGAGTGACCATGAGCAAGGCCTCCCTCTCCAAGAACGGTCGCAATTGGTGCACTAGGCGAACCTGTGCAAAGGTCCCCCTAACCACAGCTGACAGATGTTGATCCAATTTTAGCTGTGGATCTAGGAGAACACCCAAATTGCGAATCCGTTTCGAGGGAGTTAATTATTCCCCTCTATGACTTGTTATTATCAAAGTTAAACTTGTATAGTATCTTCAATCTATCTTATAGAATTTAGATACTAATTGCTTTTTCTGAACCTATTCCGATTTGTCTAATTTGCTGGACATAATACTCAATGTAAGCTCTGTAAGATGTTATCTTATTTGCTTAATATATTATTAAGCATTACATACATATTATATATGTATAAAGAATAGTTATGATAATGTTAGAGATTAGTTGTTTGGGTAAATAAATGTACAGGTACTTTTTTAATAAACACCTCTAAAACGCAAATGATTTGTGTTGAATGTTAATTTGATATATGAGGAATATTATTTGAAAAATCAAGATATCAAAAATCAGGACAGTTATTTTGACTGGGAAATTGGGGTGACTCACTGCAAGCTAAAATTAGATAAATTTGTGATCTTTGGTAAAGCGTTTACCAAATATGGGAAAAAGATTCTAAGAGGTGTGAATATCTGTAGCAAATTGGTAATATATGTTCCATTAAGAGGGATAAATATTGCTCTTACTATAAGAGCATTGCTTCTACTTGTTTTTTTATATGAGAGTGAGAGTTAGGTATGACAGGAGAAACATGAAAGTAAGTTTCTGTGGAGATTATCAGTCATCCAGGTCATAGTTGAATCAAAGGTGCTTTTTCAAAAGCCAACTGGACTGTTTTTTTCCTTGAGGAAGAAGATGACATTTTCCTTCTCATCCAAGAAGCTTCATCAGTTCGGGCAGGATGGTGGGAGGGATGGAAGGATTGGTTCTGATAGGAATGGGGTGTGTATGAGGATTTTGAAGGATCATATTTCTTTGCAGTCATCTGGTCATTAGTACTCTCCCTGAGATCTCTTGACACCACATGGGGGTTTATCGGTGCACTCAGGGTCATCTATATCAGAGTGCAAATGGAGGTGGGATTGTCTTGAAACTGCTGAAAGGACTGTGTTGTAGACAAGAGATAGGTGGTGTCCAGTGATGGGTTCTAAATCCCATCGCTACCAGTTCACGCTTGTGTGCGCACGTGATGCTTCTGTGCATGTGCAGAAGCGTCCAGGGTGGGTGGGTAGAGCCTCCCACCACTGCCGCTACCAGTTCATAGAACCGTACCGGTAGCAACCCACCGCTGGTGGTGTCTTATATTCCCCTCTGTTGAGAGAGGGCTGTTCAATGTTAACATAAATGGCCTCTTTTACCCCTCTTTCAAACATTGTGGTTAGGGAGGACCATTGGTTTGAAAGAGGGATAAAAGAGAACATTTATGTTAATAGGATAAAAATAATAGTTGCTGGTGTAGTATGTGTTTCATGACCACTATGGAATGATGATTCAAATATTTCTATAAATCAGGATAAGGAGAGAAAAATGGATATGGCAAAACAGATCTGTGAGCCTTTAATTTGCACATGACCACCAAGTATTTCAGAAGACTAAATAACCACAATAAAATTAATTAAATTGGTCATGGACTAAATAGCAACATTTATGATTTTTAAAAGAGTTTCAGTAGTAAGTTTGCAACAAGTTCATAGTTTCTTCACTTGGAATATAATTTTGCCATCTCATAATGCTGTAATGTCCTTCCTTATCTTGGAATATAAAATAAAATTCTAAGCTGGTACCATGTACTTTTTGGGTTTGTTTGAACCAAAACTATGTGATAGTTCAGATAGCGGTAATCAGCTTTCAGAGAATTGCTTAAGTCTTCAGAAATCTTTGAACAAGTGTAGGAATCTCCAGGATTTAGCAGAAAGGGTTTTGAGAAATCCCCAAAATTTCTCATTAAAAATTCCCTATATAGTCAGGGTTGATTCAAAGCTGAAATCTAAACATTGTAAATCATATTTAAATCCAATTGAGTTATGCAAAATTTATTTCTAAGTAGACCAGCTGAGAACTGAGTTATATTTGTACTTGTTCACTGATTCCAAGCTCTGTTTTGGCATTTAGTACATTCAACATTCATGAAAGGGTTAAACAGCTAGTGGGGGCAAGTACAGGGAAGCTACACCTCCATATCACTGGGCATGCACTGGCTTCTGAAGATCTTGAGTGTTGACAAAAAGGAGATACAAATATATGCACTCAGTTGTGAAAACTTTAGTATGAATTTTCATCTAAATGTGCTTTGAATTCTTGGTGGATGTTAACTTTTATTGCACAAATATTTGCAAAGGATGCAACACTTTGACTGTATGCAAAGTGTGCCTTATGTATGTGCATGCCTTCATCACACTACTAAGGCTAATGTTTCCAAAAAGGTTCACAGCCCCCTTGTTCATTTAAATTCATTTAAGTAAACTCTGTTGTCAAAGGTAAGTCTGAAAATAAGCCATACCTTATTTTCAGAATACTGTAGAAATTTGAGGAAAGGAAGGCTGCTTTAATGAGCTTTAATGAATAGTGGGGAGGTGCTGTGTTTTTTCATGGGAAAAATACAAATACTTTTTCAAGCATGCAAAGCCTACTTACTTTCTTCTC
Organism: Diadophis punctatus similis; assembly: GCA_023053685.1. Taxonomy (NCBI): domain Eukaryota; kingdom Metazoa; phylum Chordata; class Lepidosauria; order Squamata; family Dipsadidae; genus Diadophis; species Diadophis punctatus. The sequence continues at coordinate 41,874,085 of JALIGW010000004.1, read as the reverse complement.
AGACTTTGCAGATGATTTTGTTGTAGATGAATTCTTAATAAATTAATATGTAAAACTTGTTATTTTCTTCTATAATTGTTTTTACTTTACCCTAAGACTGGTTTGTTCAAATCTAGACAAATATTTAATTTTAGATTTATATTCCACCATTTATCAGGACATGTATCATAAAAGGGAGTAGTAGATGCTGTCTGGTGTTATACCTCTATTCCTAGGGTTCAGGCTAAAAAGGGAGGAAAATCATTGATCTACTAGCCTGAAGTCAGTACACTCTTGGCATTAAAAGCACAAACATATTGAAAATGTTAAAAAAGGTGAAAGCTTGAATAAGAAGGTTGATTGCTGATTTTTGTTGAATACTTTACTGCTAGTAATCCTTGACTAAAAATGTAAAAAAGTATTAACTGGTTTATCAAAAGAGAAAATAAATTAGGTTGCCTTTCTTGAATGGAAATGATCGAAATGGCAGTGCTCTTAGCTAGAATATTTTTAAAGTACTGTTTCCATTTTATATTAAATAAGAAAAAAAGGCTAATAAGCACTAAAAATACATGCTTCACCCAAGCATGCCAAACCTTATCTCTTTCATTCCCGCTTTAATTACTTTAAACCTTGAGGACAATCATCCAGGAATAATTAAGAATTAATATGAGAGAATACTCTGTTTCATATGTGTAGCCTCTCAACTAAAAATTTAACCACCTGAGACTAAAGTACCTTGAACTCTTAAATATGATTTTCACCTTCTTTTTCTTAATTATTAATTCTTTTAAAATGGAAACTGCAATAGTTTTACCCACCCTCACCAAATGCCAAATATATTTCAACTTACAAAACAGTCTGGTATCTCAGAAACTGCAGATTCCTGCTAGAATTCATATTAGGCATACAGTTGCTTCAAAATATGTTCCTAGCATGTAGGAATTCCTCTGAAATGTCTAAGAAATGGCACTAAGCAAAAATGAGCTTTTCATTGATCTGGGGTAATAAAGCGAATGAACAGTAGCTTACTTTAGGCTAGTAAACCAATGTTTGAAATCACCATGTATTCTTTGTTTACTGATTGCAAATGTATGATATGTGAAATACACATGGTTTATATCTAATGTCCTGGTTTATTCCCAGTTTGCTTTTCAGTAATGTCTAGGTTTTAAACTGTTCACAGATGCAACAGAAACTAAAAAGATTGAAAAGTAAATAAGACATGGGCTAATAAACCATGACTATTTTGCCTGAGGTTTAGAATGTAAGAAGGTTATATTGGCATCAGATTAGAATCCTAGCTAATCCTACCCACTGTATCGTTGTGACCATACTGATAATATTAACCTATGGTAAATTCACTAGGAATATATTATATGTCCTGACCACAGTAGGTAGAAAGAGGATACATACTGGAGCCACAATTCTATCCTCTCCTACCCTTGCAGGATGTATGATAACATATCCATGTATCCTCTGAAATGCTTATCCGTTGTTGTTGTTGTTGTTGTTGTTGTTGTTGTTGTTGTTATTATTATTATTATTATTATTATTATTATTATTATTATTATTATTATTATTATTATTATTATTATTATTATTATTATTATTATTATTATTATTATACAATTGTATCACAGTGGCCAGTTGTTTCGCCGGATTTGGCATTGATTACTAGTCGAGCCCCACCCAGGGGCCTAGGACGTCGTAATGTATTTTCGAAGTATATGTGTGGAACTGAGCAGTGCGGCTTTCTGCATTTGAGTGATGGTGATTTTGTCAATTTTGAGATGTTTTAAATGTAATTCCAGTGCTTTTCTGATAGCACCCACTGTTCCAATCACCACTGGAATTACCACTGCTGGTTTGTGCCATAATCGTTGAATTTCGATTTTTAAGTCCTGGTATTTTGCGATTTTTTCGTGTTCCTTTTCATCGACCTTGCAATCACCTGGTATTGCGATGTCAATGATAGTCACCTTGTTTTTCATGACCAGCGTGATGTCTGGTGTATTATGCGCCAGTACCTTGTGTGTTTGTATACAAAAATCCCACAAGATCTTCACCATCTGATTTTCAGTGACTTTTTCAGGCTTATGCTCCCACCAGTTTGTAGCAATATGGATGTTATAATTTTTGCATAAATTCCAGTGGATCATTTGTGCAACAGAGTTGTGCCATAATTTGTAATCAGTCTGCACAATTTTCTTGCAGCAGCTGAGCACATGGGCTACAGTTTCATCAGCTTCCTTGCATAATCTGCATTTAGCATCATTTGAGGATTTATCAATTTTGGCCTTTATAGCATTTGTACGAATTGCCTGTTCTTGTGCAGCCAGGATCAATGATACTGTTGCTTTCTTTAAAGTACCGGTTGTTAACCATAACCAAGTTTTTTCACTGTCCACTTTGTCTTTTATTTTTTCCAGAAATTGGCCATGTAATGCTTTATTTTGCCAACTCTCCATTCTTGATTTTATCACATTTTTTCTGTATTCTTGTTTCGTCTGTTGGACCTTCAATAGATTTTTGTTCTTTACTTCAATTAATAGATGTTCTTTACTTTCTTTTAAATAATCCGCCAATGCATGCTTTTCTTCTTCAACTGTTTGCTTTACTTGTAGTAGTCCTTTGCCACCTGATTTTCTGGGCAGGTAAAGTCTATCAGTGTCACTACGTGGATGTAAACTGTAGTGCATTGTCATTAGTTTTCTGGTGTTTCGGTCCAAAATGTCCAAATCAGCTTGTGTCCAGTTAATTATACCAGCCGTGTATCTTATGACTGGTATTGCCCAGGTATTCATGGCCTTGATGGTGTTTCCACCATTTAATTTAGATTTCAAAATTTTCCTAACTCTGTTGGTGTACTCTCTTCTGATGATAGTTTTCACTTCTCCATGTCTGATGTTATCCAACTGCAGAATGCCCAGATATTTATAGGCTTCATTTTGGTTGCATTTAATTAATTGGCCATTGGGCATTTCAATTCCGTCACATGTAGTGATTTTGCCTCTTTTCATAGATACAGTGGCACATTTTTCCATGCCAAACTGCATTGAGATATCTGTGCTGAATATTAGGACTGTGTTGGTCAGTGATTGGATTTCTATTTCTGACTTTCCATTCAGTTTCAAATCATCCATATACAATAAATGCAATTTTTTTTCGGCGTCTTTGGCTATTTGGTATCCAAGTTTCATTTTTTTTAAGATTACTGATTGCGGGATCATTGCGATGATGAAGAGGAGGGGTGAAAGTAAATCTCCCTGAAGAATTCCTCTCTTGATATTAACCATTCCATAGTTCTCATTCCCTACTGCCAACTCAGTTCTCCATTGTTTCATCGCTTTTTCAGTGAATGATGTAATATTTTTGCTGATGCCGGTAGTTTCTAAGCATTTGATGATCCAGCTGTGTGGCAGTGAGTCGTACGCCTTTTTGTAATCAATCCAGACCATATTCAAGTTCGTTTTTCTGTTCTTACAGTTTTCTAGTATCATTTTGTCAATTAGGAGCTGATCTTTTGTGCCCCTGCTCCTTCTTTTGCTGCCTTTTTGCTCTACTGGCAAAATGTTATTTGTTTCCAAATAATCCATTATGTTATCTGCAATTATCCCAGTGAGTAATTTGAAGGTTGTTGGCAAGCATGTTATTGGTCTGTAGTTTCCAGGTGTTATTCCTTTAATTGCATCTTTCTGAATCAAGTATGTTTTTCCAGTTGTCAACCCTTCATCAATTTGACCATTTTGTAGCATTTTGTTCAGTTGCTTGGCCAATATTGCATGCAAACTGGTCAGATATTTGATCCAGAAACCATGTAATTGGTCATTTCCAGGTGATGTCCAGTTCTTTACTTTTTTACTCGATTTTTGACCATCTCAGTTGTTATTTCTAATACTTGCATTTGCTTCTTGCCAACACTTTTCTCAAAGTCTTGTATCCACTTTGCTTCCTTATTGTAATCCTTTGCATTTTCCCACAGTTTTTATTATTATTATTATTATTATTATTATTATTATTATTATTATTATTATTATTATTATTATTATTATTATTATTATTATTATTATTATTATTATTATTATTATTATTATTATTATTATTATTATTATTATTATTATTATTATTGCTTGTATGCCGCCCACTCCACAGGGACTCTGGGCGGCTCACAACAATAAGAAATCTACATGCAAATAATAGACATTAAAAACATTAAGAACAGTAATTATTTAAAAAGCATTAAAACATTAAAACCAACAACTATTAAAACCCCCATGCAACTCATTCATTCATGGGACCAAGAGTTCTCGATGTTGTGTTGAGTTCATTGGCCCCAGGTCTGTCGACATAACCAGGTTTTCAACGCTTTTCTGAATAACTTTTTGTGAATAAAGCCATTTTTTGAATAAGGCTTTTTGTGAACAAGGCCATAGTTTTGTGAATAAGGCCATTTTAATCAGGAAGACAATGCAGTATCAAATCATAAATACTTCTTTTGTGGTGTAGCTGGGAAATAAAGAAGAGGGAAGTAAGATAGCTTATAGTACAAAAATATTTATCCTTTTAACTGATTATTTTCTACTTTGTCAGCAGGCAGCAGCTTTCCCAAATATCAGGCAGAGATACTATAGGCAATCTGAGATACCAAACATGGGAATTTCTGCATGGAGAGGGAGAGGGAGAGGGAGAGGGAGAGGGAGAGGGAGGGGGAGAGAGAGAGAGAGAGAGAGAGAGAGAGAGAGAGAGAGAGAGAGAGAGAGAGAGAGAGAGAGAGAGAGAGAGAGAGAGAGAGAGAGAAATAACATACATATTACTGGTAGGTTATGCCTAGGGAAAGTAACTGTGATTAGCATATTTAAATCAATGAGGGATCTTAATTATATAGATGTTATTTTATCATTTGATTTAATAAGGTTCACTCTGATCAAGATTACATATCCTTAGAGTATAAACTGCAAGCAACAAAAATATTACCTTTAATTTATATCAATAATAGTTGCACTTTATAGCATAACAAAAATGTCTATAAGTTGTAGTCTTTCCTACTAATTCATTTTTATATCTTTATTTTTAGTTACATGACCGATGGAGGGCTGAATCTATACACAAGAAGCTTGAATCGAATTCCTGATATAGCTGCCTCTCGAGATGTCATTCAAAGAGGAATTCATGATGTGACAGTGGATGCAGACAGGTAAAGCCTTGTTTTTCTATAAAAAAGAATGTCAAATTACAGAGATTTGCGAAAGTTATTCGGGGCAATTAATTTTCAAATATGTAAATATTGGGATCAGTAGCTGTAGGTTGGGGAGCATTAAAAATAATGGCAACGAAACCTAAGTTGGAGCTAGACAGTTATGTGAAGAGAATTGTGTATTCTTGAAAGACACAATGACCCCCCCCCCAAATCTCTTGTATCAACATCCACCAGACAGTTACTATCAGAATGACCAATAATGTTGTGATTTATGAAGTGCTGCAAATAAATTGGCCTGTAGAATACAAAGGCAGAGTAGCTGCCTACCAATAATGCCACCATTTAAGAATTTGTTCTTGTAAATCAGATGGTGATTAAAAATAACACATTTCAGCATAACAGAATTTGTGCTGTAATTTTTATTTTGTATTTTAGACTATTTTCTGCTTTGTGCATATACCGTAGATTATGCTGTCCTTGTGCTTGTGGAGTGCAGCCCAATGGCTAGTTTACAGTGAAATTGTAGCCTTCACATTTCAATTCATTTCCCACCTCTTGACCAAGTTCCTGTGCCATCTGCTGCAATAGAGAGAACTTGACAGTACTGCCAGCTTCAGCTCAGACTAATCCAAAGAGTTTTTCATCCAAGTCATGATCAAAGAAAAACATCATCAAAAATATGAAATGGATTCTGAGTCCATGTCTAACTTGTTAAGTAATGTCTGAACTCCATCAAGCCCCAATTATTACAGTATTTACTTTAGCAATAGATCGATCTATCTTAGCTACCTAGGGTAGAACAAGAATAGGTAGAAGGTTCATAGAAGGTGATTCCCATGTGAAATGAGGATAAATTTCCTGGCATAATTGCCATTAAGCAATGGAACATCTATCTCCTGGAGCCATGGGTTCTCCATCATAAAGATTTCTAAGAAGAGGTTGATCAGCCATTTATCTGCGATGATACGAGGATTACTTCCTCAAGATCCCATCCAGCCAAGTGATCTGTATTTACCATGCACATTTTCTGTTCTTTTTTGAATGACTCTCCACCCACCCCCTTGCCCCGATTTTTACAACCCAGTAATAATGTTTCTTTACAATATGCTTCTTCTGTACTTATAATTTCGACTTGAGCCTAGTATGGAATAGTTTTTGGACATTGGAAAAGGAAGACTCAGGCATGTCATAGACAAGAAAAAAATGGTTGTGTGCTTTAACAATCAAATAAACTGGCACTAAAAAACCTTAAATGGACTCCAGAGGATGGTCGAGAAAAGGAAGGCCTGGATGATCATTGTCTATGGGATCGCGATGGGTCGGACATGACTTCGCAACTAACAAAAAAAAATCATAATATGTAAATCTGTTATAGCTAAAATCTTCTTTGTACTAAGGCTATTTACTTTCTGGACCATGCAGTTCAGGGATGGGTTCTGGTTTCTTCTGCTGCCGGTTCACTCAGGGACCGCATGGTTGCACGTGCATTGCGCATATGCATGCGCAGTATTTAAGAAAAGCTTCTGTGCATGCGCAGAAGCAAAAACCAAGTGCCTATGGTGCTGTCGAGAGAACTGGCTTGGGGGTGTGGCAGGCCTGGGTCGCTGCCGGTTCCAGTGACCCAGGCTGCCAAGTTACTACCGGTTCTTTAGAATTGGTCCGAACCAGGAGGAACCCACCTCTGATGCAGTTTCCTAAATATATTTGTATGACATTGCACAGGAGTTGAGCAAACAGTCACAGAGCTACAAGAGAATACAGGCAAATCCGTTTACTTGTTTTATTCAGGCAATTGCTTTATTGTATAAGTTTCAAAGAAAATAGAGCCTTCACATTTCTAATTTTTTATCTCTTTGTACCAATTGGGAAGACTATCATTTTGAGGATTTCCTGGTGCATGTATTTAATTTACAGCTACTATAAAGAAAATTATTTTCTTTTCCCAAATCTAAAATATTGCATTTAGTTTGGGCCCACCACATTTTAGAAAGCAATTGAAAAATTGAAACATGTCCAGAGAAGAGCAATCAAGACAGGAAGGGACTTGGAAGGACCTCCAGCTACTGTTGGAAATACTAGATAACAGTTGGTGGTACTGGGTATGTGTAGCCAGAAGAAAAGAAGACTGCGGGAATATATTATAGTTGTCCGTCTTTAAGCAGTTAAGGGTTTTGTTTAATTAAAGTCTCTGTGTGTATGCATTAACCGAGAAAGAATTATTATGGGAATAATAAGAGAATATTTATCTCTTTGCATCTGGTGCTCTTTTGATACCTTATATTTCTAATTTTGCAGATACTAAAATTCATAAAACTGGTAATAGAGGTATCCTGTTTGCTACCTTGGTTTTTGCTTCACTCCCATGTAAATATATTGAAGTACGTGTTTGGGAACTAGAGCTTTTTTTTTATTGTTGATTACAGCTGGGAAATATAAAAGTGGAGAGTCATTTGTATCTCATTATTACAGGAGGAAAATTTAAGTATGTGCAGTGTAGCAGACTGTCCTAAATAGGCACTGTGCTTTAAATACACCTGCAGAGCATGCATTTTCTCTGATTTCACTGCAGCTAGGAAGAAAACAGACCTATACATAGACTGCTTTTAATTAGACCAGTAATTTTGTACGAAAATTCAGGCCATGTGCTATGTTAATTTTCATTTCAATTTATATAAAGATTTTGCGCAGCTCTATTATCTGTGAAGATATTTCATTTTATTTATTTTAATCTATGGATATAAGCTCCTAAGCTTTTAACAGTTCTAGTGCTATGCAACACAAAATGCTATTGTTAATATAAATGATACTTTGCTTAGCCCACAAGTATATTTTAATACATTTTTATTTCATTTTATTATTTTTATTTTATTCAGTTTTCTACTCTGGAGAGTATTAAAGATGTCTAACAATATTTTTAAAAGAATATAATTAAAAAAATATTTAAAATGAACAATAACAGTGTCTAAATTAATTTATGAATTTAAAATATGACAAAAGTTGTGTCTTTACATATTTTCTAAACACTGAAAAATTAGAGGCCAGATACAACTCTTTTTGTCAGAAAGTTAATTTCTAAAGGGCCTTTTCCTGGACATTTTAGTAGCCAGTCAGTTAAGTAACAGAAATGTGATTCTTTTGATAATCTTAAACAATTCAGGATTATAAAGGGAATTACAAACATTTTAAATTTCGCCTAATAGGCAAGTGGCAAACATAGATTTTTTAGAACAATATGATTAGGAAAGCTTACGCTGGTTAACATCCTGGCTGCTGCTCTTGTACCAACTGCAGCTTCTAAACAAGTATTCAAGGATAATCTGTGTGTAACGTGTTGTGGTAATTTAGAAAGGATGTAGATAAATATATAAAATCTGACTCATTTCATGTCACATGAGAAGTACGGTAATTATGCAAATTCACTCTTAACCATAGACACCATCTTCAAATCCAGTGACAGCCAAGGACCTAGGTGGACCCCCAGTGTGTGAAAGTGCTGGTCCATGGAACGTACAACCCCATTCAAAATAGACTGAATCTCAGACACCAAAACCCTATTTCAATATCTCTGTTTGTGTGAATTTAATTTCAGCTTGTTTCCCCTACTTAGTTCAGTATCAAACTTTGGAAACATGTAAATGAAGACTCAATCATCCAGGCCAAAAGTATCTAAAAAGGTTAAATCATGGCAACTGGATCAAAGTTTGTTAATCTGAGATGTTTCGTTACTCATCCAAGTAACTTCATCAGTCAAAATAAAAAATTAGGCAGAGAGTCAGAGAGTTGTTGGAATGTACTAACTCTTGCCACACCAACTGCAGGGGTTTCTCCCCAAAATGTATTGCAATATTATACATCATATAATATATCACAGTAAAACAGTGTTTTGCTCTCAAGTTTGATGTCTTGAGGTAATGGATAGGTGTCAGAAAATTTTTGAAAAGCAGTTCTTGTAATAAAACTACACACTGTAGAGAAAAGCACTTAAAGGGAGCTAAAGATTCTTAATGGTTGAGAATAATTCTTTGTTCTTTTTATGATATGGTTTCTGAATTGCTTTGAAAAAAATCTTTATTTGTAATATACATGAATAAAATCTTCTGAGGGAATGAGAACCTTCGAAATGGTGATAAATTCTAAGTGGCTCCCTCTCACTTATGAATGAAAGCAGCTATTTCCTTCTTATATTGAAAAGAAGAAGGAGGATGTATGGCTGCTTGAATTTGAAGAGGGAGGGTATTTAAATCAAAATTCCAATGAAATAAAGAATGTGTTGAAAGAACTTTTCAGTGAATTAATCAAATGTTGCTGGAACAATAACCTAAAAGGAAGGAAACTGGCAAAGTGTAGTTGGCCTCAACATTTCATGTTATCTGGGGTATTTTTTTGCTGTTAAATGACTTAGACATGGTAAGAGTTCATTCATGTGTTGTATATTATTTGAACATGCACAATATAGCCATTATCATTCAACTAGGGAAAGCCAAGATGCAGATTTACAGTAGTCATATCATGTCTGATCCTACACTGCTTGGAAAGAAAATTCTGATATGAAGCAATGCTGGAAAAGATAACACCAGCAGAACTGCATAAATATTTGACTTAGACAAAGTGGTTGTCTTGACATTCTGTAACACTGATCTAAACAAGACTGCTCACAAATAGTTTCTCATCACTCTAATAAGATGAAGCAAATGTCTCCATGGGAATCTTTATGCACACTGACACCCTAACTTCAAAGTTCCTGTGAAGCAAGAAAAGCTCCTCACAGTAATTACAACCCAACTCATAGATTTTGCTACATCCATAATATACTGAAATTAGAATAAAAATATTATGGAATGATTAGCTATCAGCCTCAAAGTAACATACTAAAGGGTGGTGGTTTTTTTTTTTTTTGAGGACTAGAGTAACTACTTTTGTTCTTTACTACAAACACAGACTTCAACCTTCATTCCCAATGCTATTTTGCTTTTTAAATGAAGCACGACATTAACTAAGTTTGTACCAATTATGAGATCAAAGGAGGAGAAATCCAATTACAGTAGAACCTCTGGTCACAACCATAATTCGTTCCATAACTTTGGTGACAAACTGATTTGGTCATGACCCAAACCTAATTTTGGAAATTTGGCGCTTACAAAAAAAATGGCGCGGAAGGGGAAATCGGCTTCAGGAAAAAAAATTGTGGATTTTTTGGTTGGAACCCGATTTGTTCGTGGTCAGAAGCATTCGTGACCAGAGGTTCTACTGTATGTCTTTTCCATATCATTCTTACTATGTGTCAAATGTTTTTGCTTTTGAGACATTTTAATTTACATTGTTTCTAAATTTTAAATAGTGAATTATAATTAAGGAATGTGTTAGTTTTGTTGTTTTGTTATTGCATAGTGAATGCTATTAATATTTTCACACATTAATGTAAAATATGCAATAAAAGTTTGATACAAAAATAAATATTTTGCCATATGTATCAGCTACTGTTCAGGATGATACAGAAACAAGATAACTTGATATCTTGTTATCATGTATCATGATAACTTGCTGATAAATGCATTTTATCTTAAATTAATTACACAAGCGAATACTTTTTCATATGTAGGCATTATTGCTTCATTTTTTAAAACAACAGCAAAAACATTTGTTTAAAGCTAATATTTGTAATCTTGAGCTAGAACTGCATAATATTCCAAGCATGGATTAAAATTAAAAAAAGTTTATATTATCTAATATAAAGTTCATTAGGCAATATTGTGCATTACATAGGTGTAATCAGGTATTATTTAATTATTTTGCTCCATTTAGATTTTTCTTATTCTCATGTTACTATCCAGTATTATGCTGGATGTAATATTTATTTAATAAGTTTAATAATAACTAACAAGGGATTCTTCTCATCCTATTGTTCCATTTCATATGTTAGTATCCAGTCCTTCATTTTATCTTTTGTGTGTTCAAATAACAGTTGTCTGTATGTACAACAATATTTTTTCAAGATGATGTTCAAGTCATTTGACAAAGTATATATGACTCTTTATTGTCTTATCTCTTCACTGCATTGCACTTTTTTCATGCATGAAGATGCATTGGAAAACTGGCACTTTGTTTTTCCAAGTTTAGTTTTTATACAAAAAAAATTTAATTGTAGCATGTGAAATGAGTAATGAATTTTATATCTTGCATCCTTGCCTGTGAAATAAAAATGTGGATGGGCAATGAAAAAATATAATTAATGTAGAGTCAGTAACAGAATGCCAGATGCCATTTCAAGATACAGCGATTACCTCTGATATCCTCTAATGGATTTTATAGCAAATAAGTGACTTTTGACAGTATTTTTAAAAACTATGGTGTTCAACTAATTTGATGAATCAAGGAAGATGATTAACACTTTTACACAAAGTCGTTTAAGTAAACAAGCTAAATGTCTCTTGCAAACTTACTGTAGATAATACAGTGAGAAATCCTGGGGGAAAATGTCAGTAAGAGGAAGGGAAAAATAAGGACAGAGCATTATCATACTCACATGATATGAGAACAACGACAAAATTATGCCTTCATCCTTTCTTTCACTCTACAATTTCTACTTAGGCACCAGAGAGCAGAGGTTTAGAATGCCCTGGGCTCCTATTGATTTTGTTAAATGCCAGATATGACTATAATAAACATTTCTTCATTCATGATTTGATGTTATATGAGAATACAGATCTGATATATACTGCTGAGTGAGTGATGGAGGGGGTACTCCTTGTGGAGATACTGTATATCAGTAAGAAGATGACATTGACAGAGATGTGCATGAACTGTTGCCTAGAAAAGAAGGTGCTGACATGTTTTTAAAGTCCACAGTTGATCTCAATATTCAAATTTGCTTAAAAGTCAGCCTTCAAAGCAACTCTTCAAGTATAACAGGCATAAAAGATAATGAGCATAACTATAACTTGGACAAAAATCCTTCTACATGAGAAGAAGACACATAGAAGAAGAAAATGTTATCACCTTATACAAGACTTTCTTAAAGTATCACAAATGTGCATGCGCATACACGCACGTGCGCACATGCGTGCGCACGCGCGCGCGCGCGCGCGCACACACACACACACACACACACACACATTCTCCAGGAGAATTTACTGACCCCATGGAATGGCTTCTGATTAGAATACTTATATCTAAATTAGTTAAAGACTGAGCCAAATAATAACTTGAAAAATTAATTGCAGATATTTTACATGTTATGTTACATGAGGGTATCTTTCTTTTGTCGAGTTAAGCTAGAACAGTGATGGTGAACCTTTTCGGCACCGAATGCCCAAAATGGAATGCATGCGTGTGTGCGTACATGTTCGTGTGCCGGAAACCTGAAGACCAGATGGCCGGTGTGCATGCCAGCTGTTCTTTGGGTTTCCGGCGCAGGCATGCACGCCGGCCAGCTGGTCTTTGTGCATGCCAGAACGCCAGAAACTTGAAGACCAGCTGGCCAGCGCACGCATACTCGCCGGCCAGCCGGTTTTTGGTTTTCCAGCGCTCTGGCATGCGCAAAGACCAGCTGGCGGCAGGCATGGGTGCGCCAGAAACCAAAAGAGCAATTGGCAATGGTGCACATGCCCACAGAGAGGGCTCTGTGTGCCACCTCTAGCACACGTGCCATAGGTTCGCCATCACAGAGCTAGAAGATAAAGGGCCATATAGTAAGGTTCACGCCCTACTATCACAAACACTTATGTAAACTTGTTTCTTAAGTTTATTACATAATTAATAAATCCATGCTTGTTCTCTCTCTCTCTCTCTCTCTCCCTCCCTCCCTCCCTCCCCCCCACAAACACACATATGTATTTCTTCTCAGAATTAAACATGTCTACATGAGAGGAATACTAAACTGCAAAAACAATATAATTCAATTAGTCCTGTCGCTGCATATCATTTGTATAGTGCCAGTTTAACACGTCACCTTAGGTTTCCTGGAAATACAATAGATAGATAGGCAGAAGAATATAAATTCTTTATAATTAATTCCAGAATCTTATTTCAAATTTATCTAGATCCTTATAACATTTGTAACTTTCTAAAATCTAAGTTTTAATCATCCTTTTGCTGATTATTCCAAAAACCATTTTAAAAAAAAATGTAGTTACAACTTACTTTCACTAGGTTTGGAAGGAAAGTCACACAGAAATATAAAATATCAATCTAGAGGTTTCTGACAGGAAAAGTGTTTAATAAACAATTTCTGAAAGTGGTTAGAAAATGAATTATGCAAACCTAGTGTCCTTTCAAAGGTGCCAACTATGGTTTGAGCAATGTAGCTATTCCCTCATCTTTAAACCTACTGTCAGACTGGCTAGTCAAACCTGCGCGTTAATGACTTCAAGACACTTTCAAAAGTAAGGACTTCAGCTTTTAATCACGCTACAGATAAGAACTCAGACCATGCCGATCCGATTCAGGTCAAAGTCAGCTCTGAGATCATCCTCCTCTCAGTGCTATTTATGCAAATCCTCAACATTCCCTCCCCCCAAACCACCATCCGGTGCTGTGAAGCCCTCCCCTCTCAGCTGGACATGGCTTAGATTGCCTCTTCCGGTTGCAGCGTTTCTCTGTGCTTGGCTTTCTCGGCGTCTCATGTAACAGGACGTTAATCACCGGCGTCAGGCATTGAACTGCTGATAAGAGTTTGTTGTGTTGGCAACCATCAACCCCCCATCCAGTGTCTCTCCCTCCCACCAAGGTGCATATGTCGGCCTTGGCATGACAGACGGCTCCCCTCTACCAGGAGTCCACCTGCAGGGGATAAAGCAAAAGGGTTAGCCACATTCGAATAATCCTGATTGGGACCTGGTTTGTGTGGATATTTTCGATGAAATTGCCTTAATAATCGTTCAGCTTGTATGTCATGCGCAGCCACCCAGGTAGCCTCCGTAATCGGATATCCTTTCCAATACACCAGATATTGGAGGTTGCCTCGAAATAGTCTGGAGTCAAGGACTTCAGCTACCTCATAATGGTCCCTATATATGGGACCAGGGGTTGTTGTTAGGTCTCAAGTTACTCCTACAGGTTTAAGGAGACTAACGTGAAAAACGGGATGCACCTTCCCTAATAAGGATGGTAATTTCAATGCTATCGTTACAGGATTAATCACCTGAGTGATTGGGAATGGGCCGAGATACTTAGGACCTAGTTTTTTACTAGGTATTCGAAGTTTTAGATATTTAGTTGATAAATACACCCTATCCCCGATCTGGAATGGTTTATGATCCCTTCGGCATTTATCCGCATACTTTTTGTATTCATCGGCCGCTTGTCTTAAAGCTACTTTCACTTGTGCCCACCCTTCTCGAATCTTGTCAGCCCATTCCTTTGGGGTTTTGGAGCATTGGGGGTTCATAGCTAACTCTGGAATGGCAGGGAATTCCATTCCATATACTACCTGGAAAGGTGTGAGACCAGTACTACGATGTACAGCATTATTATACGCTACTTCAACAAAAGGTATCAAGCTAGACCAGTCTGTTTGCTGGTACGACACATAACATCTTAAGTAGCGTTCTATCATAGCATTAGCTCTCTCCGCAGCTCCATTAGTGCTAGGATGGAATGCTGAGCTCAATCCCTGCGAGGAGCCTATTAGTTGTACAAATTCTCGCCAAAACTTGGCAGTGAATTGTACTCCTCTATCCGAGACTATTTGTCGTGGTACTCCGTGTAACCGATATATATGTTGTAAAAACATTTTTGCCAACCGTTTGGCTGAGGGTATACCAATATATGGGATGAAATGTGCTTGTTTTGAGAATAAATCTATCACTGTCCATATTACGGTATGCCCATTGCTGTCTGGGAGGTCGACTATAAAGTCCATCCCAATCTCCTCCCATGGCCTACCGGGATCAGCTACCGGTTGCAACAATCCTAACGTTGCAACGTTTGTTGTGTTGGCAACCATCAATCCCCCGTCCAGTGTCTCTCCCTCCCACCAAGGTGCATATGTCGGCCTTGGCATGACACCTACTGGAGATCACTATCTTCTTGTTCCTCACAAGGAGTAGCTCTTTGGAGCACTTGCAAGACATCTCAAACCCTCTCTTGTCCTGAGAGGAAATATCAAGGAATCTCATCAGTTTTTCATTCTGCCATGGTCAGTAGCTCTGCTTTTTGGAGATGTCTTAAGTTTACTCCAGAAATCCCTTCAAATCTGTGCTTTTCAAATTTAACAACTTAAGATATGTTGATTTTAATGCCCAGATTTCCCCTACCAAGTTGGAAAAAACACTGTTATAGATGCTAAGGGCCAGATAAAGTTGGCAATTGTCTTGCAAATATTCTAATGTCAGCAAAGTAGATTTAGCAGTTTGCTCTCTGTATATACCACAGAGCTTTTACACTGACCTAATTTAATATTCTTTCTTAGCAATATTGGAAAATAGATTCAGGAACATCTGCTGCAGTGATGAAAGCAGCCCTTGAGGCACAAGGGCCATTGAACTTCAGGTATATGCCTTGCTCTATATTGGATTACTGCAATACACTTTATGTGGCTTTAAAATGGTCTGGAAATTTCAGCTGGCACAAATGCATCAACAAGATTTTGGCAAGGTAATACATGACAGGAATATAAAATTGCATCTCCCACCTCGCCCTCCAGGAATGAAGTAAGAAATAGAGCTACTGCTGATCTGTTTTGGGGTTTTATGTTCTACCATATGTTAATAAAAATATTGACTTAAGAGTAAGCAATAAAGTGACCATATTATATGTATGATAGGATAATTTATAAAAGGTTTCTTTAAACTAAGTAGTGAACTAAATAGCACCTATGGTTTAATAAGTGTAAATACCAGGATCTCAGTATTTTGGTAATTTCTTGCTTCAAGCATTATCTTCCTATCCAGGAAGATCTAAGATGGCAGTTTTGAAGGACTACCATGTTTGGGGGCCACAAAGGTAGGCATTTGTCCACTGCTACCCTGTTTCTCATTGGGACTAAAGCCTGTTGAGATTTAGGCAGGCCATTAAGACTTGGTTGGTTTGGGAAAGCTTTGAAGACTAAAAAAGGTATGGGCAACTAATGGTTTGTAAGATACTAGACATCTTCATTTCTAACTCAGAAGAAAGAGATCCATGGATGAAAGAGAATCACTGAAATACTTTCTAGGATAGGAAAGGAAAATTTCTACGGTATTATACTGTATGGCTGACAGAACATCATTCAGGTATTTATTTATTTATTTATTTTGTGACATTTATATACCACCTCACAGTGCAAGCACTCTCTAAGCGGTTTACACCAGTAAGCAATGTATATTTATATTGCCCCCAACAATCTGGGTCCTCATTTTACCTACCTCGGAAGGATGGAAGGCTGAGTCAACCTTGAGCCGGTGAGATTTGAACCACTGACCTGCGGATCAGTGTCAGCTAAAGTGGCCTGCAGTACCCCACTCTAACCACTGCGCCACCTCGGCTCTTCTAGTGAGGATCTATGGGATTTTTAGTGCTTTCCTAGTTCCTGCAGTGTTCAAGGTCAATCTTGGTTCTGTGTCAGTCTGCAACAAATATATTAAATATGATCACATTGCAACATATAGAGATGAGCTGTTAAATTATCTGAATATCTACCCTATCTGCAGCAGGCTGGGAGAACAATGTGGATTTTCCAACCATCACCCACTATATGATGACTCTCTAAGCATTTGATTGAAAGATTGCTGAAGAATTTTTGTTTTGTTTTGGGTTTTTTAGAGCTATAAAACTTCCCCCAATAAAATTATGGAGTGCATTAAAGTGATGTACACAGATAAAAAGTGTGGATTATTTTAAATTACTTGTATACAGATTTCAAAATACTTTAGTCTCATAATAAAGCTTCAATTTTTGGAGGATACAGAATCAAAGATAAAAGAATTATGAGTCTTTCCTTAATTATTGAAAACAAAAATGCATTTTCACAATGTACAAAAGCTAATGAATGGAAAATTAGATCAGATAGTTAAGAGTTGTTGCATATTGGCCTAAATTTAAACAAAGTTAATTGTAAGCATCGGGTTATAAACTTTATAAGTGTTCTCTTGCATACAGCATGTTTGTAACTAACAAAAAAGCATCTGACAAATAATTTTAACAGAAGTGTTGCCCTTTAGGTGATTATTGCCTCATTTCTTGATTGAATTATTTTTTTTATGTATGTACAACATATATCTGGATCTAAAACTTGAAATGCAGTTAATGATTATGCTGCTTACTCACTTGCATAAGATGGAAGCAAATCACTATCATTTCCTGATTTTTTTAAAAAATTAACAAGCACATTATTTAAGTTATGCTGCCTTTCCAAAAATGCTTTCCTTTTTTTAAAATTGGAAAGCAAGTGTCTTGAAGCTAAAAATGTCTCAGAATATTATATTTGTATCTCTAGAGTGTTTAGGAGTAGAATTCTAAACCAAATATATTTCAGTTCAGGATATTCTTTGACTGCTATATGAAAAATGGCTTATTCATTTCATTTACATATTAAAAGTTATTTCCATTTTAATTAAAATTTTTGAAAAAGCTATGCTAAGAAGTAAAACCCTATGTAATGCCATTTGTTGATATGCTGTTTATATTCTTAGTAGAGAATATTTTTGCTATGAAAATGCTGATTAAATCTGTTCTGTGACCCACAAGTAATACAGAGTTTCCGCCACGGTGGTTGTCATGCTTGAAAATGACAGGTAATGCATTATACTTGAGGTAGAAAGAAAATAAAGTATGAGTCTAGTGGCACTTGTGGGCATTTCCCTATAGAGACAGAATATATATAGAAAATTAATGGCTCTAGGGGAGTTCCAGAATATTCACTGTCTAGTTTTACTTGCACTGCCCATCGCTTCATTTTTATGTTGTCTGTGCTATGTTGAATGTGGCTAAATGGGCTTAGTGCTGTTGTTTATGATATATTAGCAGATATGCCGAGGACAGTCATTATAAAACAAGTGATGGATTGATTGCAGTGGGAGCTGGGCAGGCTTTGTCAATTTGTTTGTTATTTTGCACATTTAAAAAAAAACCCCAACTATGCCATTTTTCTAAAACAAAAAAAATCTCGTTTTGGAAGAACCCAATTCAAAAGGAAGTTTGTGAATAAATTCAACACTCTTTTTGTGTTCCAATTTGCCTAAAAAGCACCATTTAATTTGATGTTTGATGAAGAAAGCTGCCAGAAAGTTTAAGAGTCCGAATGATCTGTAAAATGGCACATTCACCTCTGTCATGTTCTTGTGAACCACACCACACTAAACAGGAAAAACTTCCAGCATATTCTATTTCAAATGGATAGGTTTCAGTGATTTTGATTTTTCAGTAGTTTTATTAAGATATCACACTATATATATATATATATATATATATATATATATATATATATATATATATATATATATATATATATACACACACAATTTGGGTTTAACTTGATAATAAATTGAAGTTATTCTGCTGTTTATCTCTACAATGATGAAAGAAGAAACAAAACATTTCCTAATTCTAAATATATAAAAAAAATCTTAATTATAGAACACTGTTTATATCTAAAGATATATTTATTTCAAATAAATTGAAAACATATCTTGGTAAAAATAGAAGTAAAGTCTCCTGTCCAGGTCACAAAATGAATTCATCCCAGGTGTTTTCTTTCAAATAAAAAGAAACATGCTTTACCATTATCTTCTTCCAAAATGTTATTTCAAGTTAATATTTTCGTCTGTAGCTCTGGGAGCTGTTGATATTCTTCCATCCAAGTGTAACTTGGTATTTTTAAAACAGCCAACATTAGGTATACTTACACTGACTGCTATAAGATGGCTTTAATTTAGAAACATCTTCCAAGTACTATCACTTTCTGCTGATAGTAAACCTGCCATCTGTTATTTATTCTGCTCAAGAGCTGTAAAAAGCAGTAGCATATGCAACCATTAAGATCAGCAATTATCTTCCATTCAGTGATTGATCAGCCTTAAGGACTTTTGATGGTGGCAGTAAATGCTGCTCTGTCAATCTTATAATAAGATAGGCTTGGGCATAAGTGAAGTGATAGGCTTGAAGCATAAGTGCATAAGGACTTCACAGTTGCTGCTTTCTTCCTGAAAGTAAGAAAGGTTGCTTGCATCCTTCCAGGTCTGTTCTGGTGAGAGAAAAGCAGCTGCTGGAATGTTTGGCTAAAAAAAAAAAAAAGCAAATAAAGTCAACAATCTTTGTCTTTACTCCTCTTGGATGCTCCTGTTTAGGCAGACTCACCATAATCTTTTAGAAGACTTTTAATTTCATTATGCTCAATTATGTTCTTGTGGTCTGCCATGACCTCTTTTTAATTTTGAATTGTTTTATCTGTAAACTGCTTCGAATCATCAAGGAGTCAAAGGGGCCTTGAAATTGGATGGAAGGGAAAGAAAGAAGGATCGAAAGATGGTGGCTACATCTGTACAACTCAAGTACTGCCCCCTTTTTTAGATGCACTGCAATGCTGCTAACTCTGCTCAGGAATTTGGGGATGGGGAATAATATGAATGCCAATTTACGTACCATAAAGAATGCTAAAACCCATTGTTTCATTTTCAGGAAAAGCTGAGGAATGATTTTTAAATTTGGAAATGACATCCTTCTTTCAGACAATTCTTTTATTTCACAGCAAAAATTTAGAGATTTTCATAACAATGCTTGTCATTTGACATGTGCAAAGTACTAGAAATAAATAAGATTCTAAACAGGAAAGTTTAAAGAATCATGAAGTTGATTTCCTTAACTGCAGCTGTTCAACATTCCTAAAATAATTGGGTTTTGCCCTGTCAGAGTATTTCCAAAGACTATTTCTTAGTGGCATGCAGTTTCTTTTAATACACTCTAGAGAGTTCACTCTTCATGGAACAGCTGGGTGGAAGAGCAATAGCCTTTTCTCCCCTATACATCAAAATAGATAGATGGACAGATGGACAAATACTTTATTAGTTATATACCAGCTCAGAAACAAAAGAAAAATGTATGACAAAAACCACAGTAAAAGCCAGTAATGATAAAACTGGTGCGATTGATGTGACATTTTTTACAAATAGTAAAACAAACTCAAAGATACAAACTCAAAGTGAACCGCTCCAAACTTGACTGTAGAAAATACGACTTTAGCAACAGAGTGGTAAATGCCTGGAACTCAATACCTGACTCTGTGGTTTCGTCACCAAACCCCCAAAACTTTACCCTTAGACTGTCCACTATTGACCTCACCCAATTCCTAAGAGGTCAGTAAGGGGCGTGCATAAGTGCACCAGCGTGCCTACCATCCCTGTCCTAATGTTCCCTCTTATCAGTACCCATCTTATGTATATAAGCAATGTTATATCTATGTATATTACCAACATGTACTTGACAAAAATAAATAAATAAATAATAAATAAATAAATAAATTTAGCCATGTTAAGAAAAATTGGTTCACAGCCAAACAGTTATATTGTACAATTAAGTTGCATAGTATAGTGTTTGTTGAAATGTTGAATTATGACTATACAAATCACCTGAAAGGATCACCAGTTCAACTCAATTTATCAAGTAACAGCTGGGTACTATCCAGAAGCATGTCTAATGTGCACTATTAAAAATAGTTTTTAAAAGCCCCCCAACCTATACTAAGCCTGAATTGTCTACATGCAAATGCTACTTCCTCTCAAAACTGTATAATAGACAATTAACTGTTCTAATCAATTGTCTGGAACCTAGTGCAGATGGTTTGTAATGAAGGGAGAGGGAACAACATGAAGTCAATATCCAAAACACTGTTGCTATTTATTTGTAGAACAGATAACAATAAGTAGGAAACTAATGCAGTTCAGTAAAAGTAGATAGAAATCCATTACAAATCCATAGCAATACTGGCAGTATTTTTCACATGCATATCACATGCATAACAGACTATTTAAATCTGAGTACGGTTCCTCAGGACAGGAGAGAATGATGCTGGGAGAATTAAGAGTGGCTGTCAATTGTTTAGGCTAGGATTGCCTCTCCCCTTCTTTCACTCAAGACCATGCCAACAATTTTCCAAAGTGCATTTAAACATTATTTTGATACTTTTCTTCCCTAAGGGGGTTTCTGATCCATGTATCACTCTGTTTAAAAAATGGTGGTGAAGCTCTAAAAATAAGTTTATTCTTTCTTATGTTGTTAATTGTCACCAGAATATCATTTATTTTTTCATGTACTGCCAACTTCAATCAACTCCAGGTGGTTTACAGCATCACCTAATCTAGTTGATACAGTAACACTCATGTGATATAGGAAGCCTGGTCAAATCAATAGATTCAGTATAATAGTCCAAACATAAGATTTCAGTGATTACCAATACTACCTTATCCAAAGCCTATGTCTAAACTCTGTAAAAGCACTCCTGACTTAACTACATTTTATTTATTTTATTTATTTGTTTGTCAAACATGTACAAGATAGTAGGTATTGGTATAAACATAAACATTAGCAAGTAGGTACAGGTAAATTAGGCAATAGGACAGTAGGACAGGGTAAGTGCAATGGTGCACTTATGCACACCCCTTACAGACCTCTTAGGAATGGGGTGAGGTCGACTGTAGACAGTCTAAAGTTAAAGTTTTTGGGGTTTGGGAAAGAAACCACCAGAGTCAGATAATGCATTCCAGACATTGAAATACGACTTCAGCAACTCTGTTGCTGAAGTCGTATTTTCTGCAGTCGAGTTTGGAGCGGTTTACATTAGGTTTGAATCTATTGTGTGCTCGTGTATTGTTGCGGTTGAAGCTGAAGTAATCATTGACAGGTAGGACATTGTGGTAGATGATTTTATGAACTACATTTAGGTCATCTGGGCATTCAGGAGCAAATCTGATTTTTAAAGAGAATTCAGTTATGTCCAATACAGGTTGATAATCTGAAAATTAAATGTCTGCCAACATGTCTATGGAGTTTCTCAATCATCCAGGTCATGGTTGTCCCAAAGGTGCTTTTCCAAAAGCACTGGACTTCTCTAAGAAAGTCCAGTTACCTTTTGGAAAAACACCTTTGGATGTCTACCAACAACTTTCTTTTTCTTGTAGATTAGATTAAGGTCCTGTGCTTTATTCACCATCATCTGTTCTTAATTTATTAGCATTTGATTTATTTCTATATTTTTATCGATGCTTATCAGATTCTTGCTCTTTATTCTGAGCCAGTTCACCTTTTTAGATAGACTTCAAAAGTATCTCCTTGAGGTGTGTATTGTAGCATCAATCAAGAATTCCAAAGGCAACAATGGCCACATAGTTTTTCTTGAAAAAGATTATATTAAATCCTTAATCCCCCATCACAACAAACCACCATAGACAACAAACAACAATAACACTGGTTATGAAGAAGTCTACATTGATTATGGATTACTGAAAACTATTCCTCTCAGTTTTAGGCAAATGTCAAAAGATCATAGAAAGCAAGATGAAATATGATCTTGAAATCCACATGGCAAGATACTGAATAGCACTGTGTTAATTTATATTAATTTATATCATGAAACTGCCTGGAATGCAAAAAAGAGAACTATGGTGGAATGAAAATAATGTGTTACTAATATTATTTTCACTTTCAGTGTTCTTTCTGAGAAGACTCAAAGTAGCACAGTTTTATATTCTTTGAATCTTATTTGATTTATGTTTATTTCCTTGAAGAATAACCAACCTAACCTTAACCCACACCATTTTCTGGGAAAGCCTTGAAATAATCTAAACTAATATTGGAATAAAATTTAAACCAGAATCCAGGGTTGATTTAATGCAGTTTTTATGATATCTTACAGAATATGAGTCCAACAAACTACAAATCAGCCTACTGTGGACATTTATACTAGATCTTGATAAAGATAGAAACTGCATATTTCATTAAATTATTTACAATCAAAGCATTTTTAGCAATACGTGGATTGCTAAAGTTTATATTTAGCATATTTAGCAATATTTTTTATGAGTAAATAACCCATGAAATCAATTACATCAGCAAATTTCAGTTCCTGGGGAGAATAGATGAGATATCAATTTTTTTTCTCTGTTCTTTTTATCTCCAACAGTTGGGATGATAGCAGTTCCGTTAGCAGTGGCCTCAGTGATACTTTGGATAACATCAGCACAGATGACCTCAATACTACATCATCGGTCAGTTCTTATTCTAACAGTACTGCTTCTTCAAGAAAGAATATACCTACCCATGTTGGTCCCACCTTCTTAATTTTCTGTCTAGAGTAGGATATTTATTCCAGACAGCCACTTGGATGCTTTGTCACTTTTTCTTAACATACTTGCTCAACACATAAATTGTTTACTAGAGTGGTTTGGGAGTGGAATGGTGAGACATTTGTTTATTTCTTTGGTTTTCTTTGTGTTTTCTTTGTTGGAATTATAATAGTCTCTTCTGACATGTTATAGTTATAATTAGAGCTTCTGGTACAGCCATGTCATAAAACCACGAGGAAACAATTAATTGAATCGAAGCAACAAAGGGACACCTTCTGTGCATGAACTTTCTATGTGGGGGACGGGGACGGGCGGATAACCTATTTCCTGATCAAGGACCTGTGGAGAGTCATAAACACTGCTGGAGTTTAATGACATGATTACATTTTCTATTGATCACAGCACGGTGTTGCCAACAACCCAAGGCAAAGTTCTGTGCTGCATATGGAGGCAAGATTGAGGGTTAAAGATATAGCAAAGTCCTTTCTTAGCATATCACACTCTTGGCTGTAAAGAGAGTGTGAAGTAACAACTAATCTCTGAGTAAACACATTTAGTCACAATCACATGGCCTGTCAGTTAAGAATCATATTCCTGACAAGCCACTTATTGCAGTACTGACAGTTTTGTAGGCAAATTGAAAATCTTTCACAATTTGAATCTGAAACTTGCCTGTTAATTAAATATATGATCCTCATATACTTAGGTGTAATGAAGAAAAGAATCTCAAGAATCAGCATTAATTTTTGTTATGTATCATTAGTTGCTCTCACTGCTAAGTTAATGTACTTAGCACCAGCTATACAAATGCCAAATGCCAGTCCAAGTAGAGTGATCAGCATTTTGAGGGTAAGATGTGAAGTAAATAATGTGTACTCTACACTGCACTGATTGAAATAAAAAAATACTTAATTAATTTCATTCCATGATATTTATTTTCGGTAGCTGAAGACAGATTCTGAAAAACGTTCAGTAACTGATGGAGAACCTTGGGGAAGCAGTGAAGAACTGAAGAAGCCAGAGGAAGATCTTGAGAGCAATCTTGACAACAGTGGCAAGTGGAGGAGCCATCCTCCTGGATTGCTTGAGGAGGCTGAGAAAGGAGGGCAAAAAACTCCTCTTCCCATTTCTCAGACAGGCTCTTGGAGAAGAGGCATGACTGCACAAGTGGGAGCAGCAGCATCTAGGCACAAAGCTGGAGGAAGTACTATCAAGACACCTGGTAGGAAAGGCATTGAGAGTGTTTCATGTAAGACTAGTAGTTCCCTAAGTTGCCTTAATCACCTCAATAGATGGGAAAACTCCATGTTTAGCTCCTGGGTATAGAAAACCAGTAATACTGTAATATTATATTTATTACACAGATAATTTGTATAACTGAAGTGTATCACTTGGACAATAGTTCAGAAGTATTTGGTGGGGAATAATGATAGAGTGTAATATTGCTATATTTCCTTTGCAGTTGTGGGATGGGTAGATTGGTTTTCCATGAGAGTGAACTCTCATTTCATCTTTTCTCGTCAATTATTGGGTCTCCCGCTCCATTCAGGAGTCAAGACTCCATTGTGTCTGGCTATTTCCCTATGAATATCACCAAACAGAAAGTTTGTTCTGCCTTCAACTTTCCCCCTGTCATGTTGTTTACTGCCCAGTTATACCCTTCACCTTGAGAAAGGTGAAGGTGCTTTGCAAACCCTTCAAAAGAGGTGTTTTGCAGCATTTGAAAGGCCATATGGGGCTCCACTCTTTATATACAGTATTACTGAAAAACTGAAATCTACTAGACATGGATTTCTGCAGCAATTGTCCTCTTCTTTAGGAAAAACAGATGATGCCAAAGCTTCTGAAAAAGTAAAAACTCCCCTGAAAGGAGCTTCCATCCAGCGTTCCCCTTCAGATGCAGGAAAAAGCAGTGGAGATGAAGGGAAAAAACCTCCTTCTGGAATTGGCCGATCAACAGCCACAGGTTCCTTTGGTTTCAAGAAAACTGGGGTCAGCTCTTCAACAATAATCACTGCAAGTGGAGCAACCATAACAAGTGGCTCGGCAACTTTGGGGAAGATGCCTAAATCTGCAGCCATTGGTGGAAAATCAAATGCAGGGAGAAAGACTAGTCTAGATGGTTCTCAGAATCAAGAAGATGGTGTCTTGCATATGAGTTCAAAGACCACTTTGCAGTATCGAAGTTTACCACGTCCTTCAAAATCAAGCACAAGTGGGATTCCTGGCCGAGGTGGACACAGATCTAGCACCAGCAGCATCGACTCTAATGTCAGCAGCAAGTCTGCCGGTGCGGCTGCCACTAACAAACTGAGGGAACCTACAAAGATTGGCTCAGGACGATCTAGTCCTGTAACAATCAACCAGACGGACAAAGAAAAGGAAAAAGTGGCAATATCTGATTCTGAGAGCGTATCCTTGTCTGGTTCTCCCAAATCAAGTCCAACTTCAGCTAGTGCCTGTGGAACACCAAGTCTCAGACAGCCAGGTTCAAAATACCCAGATATTGCCTCACCTACATTTAGAAGGTAAAAATGTTTTATGTGAAAATTGTGATTCTTGCCCTCTCTATCCTTCCAGAAGAGATGATATCCCATAGGTATATTACGGAGTTGGCTTCCTTTGGGATCCTTGGAGGATTATGGTACTTCATGCTCCAACAGGAAAATAGATTTACACTTCTAGGGAAAGGCAGAAGATCACAAAATGGCTTCCATAGTGTAAACTGATACAAATCTCTTTCTCCTTGCATTTCTTTCTTCACTTAACAAGCCATTTCATTTAATATGCAACACCCGTATCCCCAAAATGCAAAATCTCCAGTAAAAATTGAACATGGTAGATATCTACATATCTACATGTATACATATATACATACATACATACGTCTGTGTGTGTGTGTGTGTATTGCAAAGCCATACAGAAAGCAATCCATTGTGCAATTAACCAACAACAGTCCTAACAAAAGCTGTAATTAGCAATTTTACTAACTTTAATAGTTGCCTTTGCATTTTCCCAATTGTTTGATAATAACAACACTTTTTCCATTATCAAGATATATGTCTTGCACACTGGAACCCACCATTTAGAAACATTTGGGGTCCCATCATGGCCATTAGTCATGGTTGGTGAGCATAGTAGTCCAATTCATATGGAGATGATAAAAGCTTCACTGAGTTTTTTATAATTTTTCTCAGTACCCACCCTCAATATTAGAATTTAGGATTCTCAGTTGGGGGTGGGTGCAGGACAAATACAAGTAATTCTTCATACATAGTCAGATTTTGCAATTTCTACCGGAGAGTATAGCAGTGACTATGAACCTATTTTTCTTTTCTTTCTTTCTTTCTTTCTTTCTTTCTTTCTTTCTTTCTTTCTTTCTTTCTTTCTTTCTTTCTTTCTTTCTTTTTCCTTCCTTCCTTCCTTCCTTCCTTCCTTCCTTCCTTCTTTCTTTCTTTCTTTCTTTCTTTCTTTCTTTCTTTCTTTCTTTCTTTCTTTCTTTCTTTCTTTCTTTCTTTCTCTTTATCGGCCAAGTGTGATTGGGCACACAAGGAATTTGTCTTTGGTGCATATGCTTTCAGTGTACATAAAGAAAAATAAAATACATTCATCAAGAATCATAACACACAACACTTAGTGATAGTCATAGGTTACTAATAAGCAATCAAATCATACTAGGAAACAAATAAAACAATATAAATTGTAAAGATACAAGCAACATTGTTATAGTCATAAGTGGGAAGAGTTAGGTACTAGGAAGGATGAGAAGAATAATAGCAGTCTTAGTAAATAGTTTGACAGTGTTGTGGGAATAAGTTGTTTAGCAGAGTGATGGCATTTGAGGAAAAACTGTCCTTGTGTCTAGTTGTTCTGGTGTGCAGTGCCCTATAGTGTCGTTTTGAGGGTAGAAGTTGAAACAATTTATGCCCAGGATGTGAGGGGTCTATAGATATTTTCACAACCCTCTTTTTGACTCATGCAGTATACAGGTTCTCAATGGAAGGCAGGTTGGTAGCAATTGTTTTTTCTGCAGTTCTAATTATCTGTTGAAGTCTGTATGTCTTGTTTGGTTGCAGAGCCAAACTGAGACAGTTATAGATGTGCAGATGACAGACTCAATTATTCCTCTATAGAACTGAATCAGCAGCTCTTTGGGCAGTTTGAGCTTTCTGAGTTGGCACAGAAAGAACATTCTTTGTTGTGCTTTTTTGATGATGTTTTTGATGTTAGGTGTCCATTTTAAGTCTTGAGATATGATAGAACCTAGAAACTTGAAGGTCTCTACTGTTGAAACTGTGTTGTGTAGTATTGTAAGAGGTAGTAGTATAGGAGGGTTTCTCCTAAAATCTACCACCATTTCTACAGTTTTGAGTATATTTAGTTCAAGATTGTTCCGGTTGTACCACAAGGCTAGTTGTTCAACCTCCCATCTGTATGCAGATTCATCGTTGTCTCGAATGAGACCAATCACTGTTGTATCATCTGCAAACTTCAGTACTTTAACAGAGGGATCTTTTGAGATTCAGTCATTGGTGTATAGAGAGAAGAGAAGTGGAGAGAGCACACTCTCTCCCTGGGGGGCTCCTGTGCTAATTGTACAGGTATCTGATGTGATTTTGCCTAGCTTCACCTGCTGCTTCCTATCTGTTAGGAAGCTTATGATCCATTTACAAGTGTGGTCAGGTACAGCTAGCTGATTTAGTTTAGTTAGAAGAATATCTGGAATGATGGTATTGAATGCTGAACTGAAGTCTCAAAGAGGACCCTTGCATAGGTCTTTGGAGATTCAAGATGTTGTAGGATGTAGTGCAGAATCATATTAACAGCAACATCTATCGATCTATTTGCTCGGAAGGCAAATTGCAAGGGGTCTAACAGTGGATCCGTGAGGGTTTTCAGGTGGGCATATGCCTATATGTTTCCTCAAGTACTCCTTGTAGTATTTCTAAGGAATTTGCTTTACTCTTTTTAAGTTTACAAGGGTTGTCAAAAAGCAGTTGAAATAAATTCAGGTACTTCTTTTCATGTTGAGTTTTTAGTTACATCTGTTCACTGTTTCCTTCTGAAATAATTCTGAAGTTCAGAAATTAACACAGTGTACAGTGTATGTTTGTCTTAAGGAAAGGTCAAGAAGATGAAGAACGGATATAATAGTACATTCAAATAAATCATTTTATCAGAATATATACATTGCAAGTTGCTTTATTTCTCTATGCAGGGCTCATGAGAAATTCCTGGAAAATAGCTATAAGTATTTGGCTAGCAGCTAATGCTTTGCTGTGAAATATATTGAGAACTTAGGCAAACTAATTTTATTTTACTTATTCATCAATTTTGAAACTACCCATCTCCCTTTCAAAAGGAGTGAAACTATGACTGTCTCCCAACTTATTATATCTCTACAACATTTAAAATGAAATAGAATAGAATAGAATTTTTTATTGGCCAAGTGTGATTGGACACACAAGGAATTTGTCTTGGTGCATATGCTCAGTGTACATAAAAGAAAAGACGTTTGTCAAGAACCATAGGGTACAACACTTAATGATAGTCCGGGTACAAATAAGCAATCAAATCATATTAGGAACCAGTCAATATAAATCATAAGGATACAAGCAACAAAGTTACAGTCATACAGTCATTAGTGGGAGGAGATGGGTGATGGGAACGATGAGAAGATTAATAGTAGTGCAGACTTAGTAAATAGTTTGACAGTGTTGAGGGAATTATTTGTTTAGCAGAGTGATGGTGTTCTGGGGAAAACTGTTCTTGTGTCTAGTTGTCTGGTGTGCAGTGCTCTATAGCATCATTTTGAGGGTAGTAGTTGAAACAGTTTATGTCCAGGATGTGAGGGGTCGTTCAGTTCCTTGATGGTGGGCTTCTTCGGCACTGGGATGATAGTAGAGCTTTTGAAGCAAGAAGGAACATAGCACATCTCTAGCGATTTATTGACACTTCGGGTGAAGATGGGGGCCAATTGGTCAGCACAGATTTTTAAGCAAGAAGGAGTTATCTTGTCTGGCCCTGGAGCTTTTCCTGGCTTTTGTCTGTGAAATAGGTCTTGCACTTCCTTTTCTGTGATCACTAGGGGTTGTGAACCCAATGGTATGGGGTCAGTTGTAGGAGGCTGGGCTGTTGTTGGTGTGTCTGAGATGGGGATTGTGGAGATAGGTGGCTGTAGTTTCCTTTCAAACCTGCAGTAAAACACATTCAGGTCATCTGCCAGTTATTGATTTCCTTCAGCTTGGGAAGGTGGTTTGCCGTAACCAGTGATATTTTTAAGAGCTTTCCACATGTTTGCTGGTTCATTTGTTGAGAACGGATTCCTTAGCTTTTCAGAGTAGCTTCTTTTTGCTGCTCTGATCTCCCTTGTTAATACATTTCTGGTCTGATTGTACAGCGTTTTATCACCTTTTCTATAGGCTTCCTCTTTGGAATGACGTAGCTGCTTAAGTTTAGCTGTGAACCAAGGTTTGTTATTGCTGTATATTCACAAGTTCCTGGTTGGTACACATAGGTCTTCACAGAAGCTGACATATGATGTTACAGTATCTGTGAGTTCATCCAGATCTGCAGAGGTATCTTCAAAAATATTCCAGTCCGTGCAGTCAAATCAAGCCTATAGCTTTAACTTTGCCTCTTCAGTCCAAGTCTTCACTGATTTAATTGTTGTTTTGTGGTTTTAAGTCTTTGCCTATAAGCAGGTACAAGGTGAATCATGCAATGATCAGCGTGTCCCACAGCTGCTCGTTGTAAAGACCGATAAGCATCTTTTAGTGTTGTGTAGCATGTTGACTAACAAAACAATTTTGGAATTTCCAATTGGATTGAAAGTTGGTCTGACATCTACAAATAGTTGCAATCAATTTTCTCTTTTTGGAAGCTATGAAATGCTCATCAAATGTTCAGTGGGCAGAAAAATATAAAACAGTATCTAAATCTAATTATAAACAGCTGTTGCCAGTCAGAATGCCTAATGGGACAGGAGAAGACCTGTATCAACATAATTTAATTGGCGAAGTCTACTACAGAATAGTTATCTATTCAAGAAAATATAAGTGGAAGCCTGCTTTTATGTGCCTCTGGTTGGCTGATAACTGACTAGGAATAGCATAGTATTAAGGATCCCATGTGTGGTAGGGTTGTAATGTCATAATTTCATAATAGCTAACTAGTGGATGAAAGTTCATTAAAAAATAAATATCTCTTCATATTTATGGATTATAAATTATCTTCTAAATATCTTATTAGATACACGATGAAAGACAAATTATACATTTTACAATATGCCATGGATGCAGTGACAAAAATGCTTCATAAGAAGCTTTATGTCTAATTACAGTTATTGTTATCATTCTACTGGATGCCAAAGTCGAAGATATTTGCTATCACCCAAACTTTCTATTTCTTTTCTTTCTTTCTTTCTGGACATATATGCTAACTTCCAAAGAAAGGGCTGAACTGCATTAAACCACACTTTTTATTTTCTGAAAAGCCCTATTAATCTAGATGGGGCACACAAAGAAACTGAAGAGTATCATACTGCTTTCATTCTATTCACTTCTCTTCTAAGAAAACGAATGTATTTTTAAAAAAGCATATATTAGTAAGGTAGGGAGAGAGTTTTGTAGAAACCAAGGCAGATGCCTGAGATATCTAAGTTCCTTATCTTTAATCATTATTGTGATTGCAATGTTGCAAATTGTGCAAAAATATGCAGCTGATTTGGAGATTCTTGAACCACAGTATTTTCATCAGAAACGTTCTCCAAAAAATAAGATTAATTTTTTAAAATCATATTGGCAATCTCTGAATATTAAAGCCTGACTCAAGCTATCAGGACAAATTGTTCTATCAAAAACACTCAATGATCTTTAAAGAAAGCTGGGACTACCCTCTTGTGGCCAGTCACCAATACAACATTTTACTTAGGAATTGTTTACCACTGTGGCTTTTATTACAGTATAAATAAATATTATGTATATTGCTTTTCATTACCATTCAATAAACTGTAAATTTAGAAAAGCCTTCCTGAAGAATTTATAGAAGGGCAGACTATTTTAGATCTTTTAGAAATGCAATTTTCTGCAATTCACAAAAGAAATCTATTTTATTCTGCTTGGAGAACAAATTTAATGAGATAAATAAAAATGAACTTTCATACATATACATAGTTACATATGGAAAAAAACTGAAATTAGCATTTTGCACCTAATTTCATATTTGAGAAAAATATTTATTTAGTGGCTGTCCATAATCATGCTATAATACTTTAATTATTAAAATAGCTCCTGATTAAGAGCTTGAAATACTTGTTAAGCTTTGATGAACATTTAATCTTTTTAGGCATCTACATAAAGAGGAGTTGTTGACTTTATTATCTCTGTGAGAAGAGCCATATTTCTTAAAAGACAAAGTTTGAATGAGTGCTCTAGAATTATTATTATTTAAATGACATCTAATAATGCATAATAAAAATGGATTTCCTTGTGAAAAATGTAAAAGTAACTTGTGCTGATATTCCAGATAATACGATGTGAAGCTTTGGTTTCTAACATTTAGGTTGTTGGTTTGCTTCTAGGTTGTTTGGTGCCAAAGCCAGTGGCAAAGCTGCCCCTGCACCAAATACAGAAGGAGTGAAATCTACATCTGCCATGCCCAGCCCTAGTACCACATTAGCTCGGCAAGGCAGTTTGGAATCTCCATCTTCAGGTACAGGTAGCATGGGCAGTGCAGGTGGGCAGAGTGGAAGCAGTAGCCCCCTCTTCAATAAGCCTTCGGACTTAAATACAGATGTTGTAGGCCTAAGTCACTCCTTGGCTTCAAGTCCAGCCTCAGCCCATTCTTTCACATCAGGTGGTCTTGTGTGGGCTGCAAACCTGAGTAGTTCTTCTGCTGGTAGTAAGGATACACCAAGTTACCAGTCAATGACTAGCCTTCACACCAGCTCTGAATCTATTGATCTCCCTCTTAGTCATCATGGCTCCCTCTCTGGATTGACCACAAGCACTCAAGAGGTTCAGAGCCTGCTCATGAGGACTGGAAGTGTCAGATCTACTCTTTCAGAAAGGTGAGTTAATCATAAAGAGAGAGAGAGAGAGATAATCATAACTGAGCTTGGGGGTGGGAAGAAACTGAAAAACTAAGGATTGAAAAAAGTCTAAGAATTCTTTATTTCATTCAATAGATTCCTTCTACAGACTCCATTAAATTATGACTGTTTGAAATTAAAATACTTGGGAAACATTTAGAAAATAGTGATGACATTAATAAAATTAATAGTCGCCATGGCTTCAAAATAGTGATTCTTAAGTGTTCCTTCATTTGCTTAGATCATTCTCAAAATTGCAGAAAGTGGGTAATCAAGTAGTTTAATCGGGCCAATGTCTATTATATGTAACAGTATAATTGTGCTTAATAAATTATAGGTTACTTTATATTAGTGCTTGGAATTTGGGCAGAAGCTACAAAATGGTTGTCTTCTGGGGTAACATGATATAAGTAATCTCTTTCCTCCTCTCTGAAGATTTCTCTAGAAAATCTCCTTTTAAGATAATTACACACTGCCCAAAATTGTTTAACTTTAACTATGAATAGTTTAATCTTGTATGTGAAATTTTTAACTTTAAAACACTTTAATATTTATTTTTATGAAAAGAAGTATGTAATAAATGTGTATGGAAAGATCGATACATAAGCAATTCAGTTTCATAAAGTTCAACAACTTTCTCTCACTCATGACATTTAGAAGTGTTGAATTGCAAATCTCTTGTCAATTCTAACAAGCAGGGTGATTTAGCTCTTTGTGTATAGTTGATTGTAAGAGACCAGCTTGGGAAAGGCTAAATGTAGTATTTAAATGGTTTGTGTGAAAGTAAACATAATTAAGAATTAATACAGTACAAGACCTTTTAGACATCTCCTTGTGGTTGTGCTAAGAAGGAATAACTTGTGTCATGTCTTTGTGAGCCCAAAACAAATTGATGTGTTCTTGGCAAATATGAAATTCACACTAGAGTCATCATGAAACTATGTACTATGTACTCAGTGCTTCACTTCACAGTATTTCTATGTACTATGTACTATGTTGCATGAATTTGTGTGCGTGTGTACATGCATACACCAATCAGTGCTTTGTTTCTTCTTGGAATACCTCTGATTTTCAGACTATTGATTGTGTTTGTAGATTTATGCTATAGTTGTCTTCACAAATGTGAAAGAACAATGAAGCAAGCAGCATAAAGTAACACAGATTCACAACAACAGCTGCATAAGCTGTCCAGAACAGGCTGCAATATTTCTCATAGACATCTCTGAAGACATACTAGAAAAAAACCATTTTCTCTTCTGCTCCAGGCTGGAAAACTTCAGTATTCAGCAAATGGATGACAATTGTATTGGACTAAATAGCTTATGCTCATAGAAAACAATTATTTAATTGTATTGGGTTTTTCCCCTGACCAGATATATCAGGAATACAACTGAATATTTAAAATATTTTCCATAGTGTAATAAATTATTACTATTACACTATAGTAAATATTTTAATATTCAGTTATATTGCTGACATATCTGGTGTAATATGGTGTAATCATTCATCATTTACTGAATCTGTTTGATTTACCTTTTACTAAGAAATTGCAACCCCAAGTCATGTTTTGTGAGTTGCGTAGCTTTATAAATTTGTTAAATAAATAAACTAATAAGATGCTGTAGTGAATATTTTTAATAATTGGTCATATTCCTATCATATCCAATCAACGAAAAAGGAATCTTGTTTTAGTTGTATCCCTTCTATGTCCATTTCAGCATCATGAACATAAGATGCACCTTCAAAACTTGGTAGTCACAATTAACTGTTTGTGACCCATCCCTTTGACTTTGTAAAAGATATTCCAAATGTACCAGTAGCAAATTTATTTAATTAAAATTTTATTTCAATCAGCCAGGCCTAGTGATCAGGGCTATGATCTATTCCTTTCAGATCTTAAATAGGTTCTTTCTTGAACTCCTAGATTTTATTATAGAGAATTGTCCTGGCATCTCTGCAGGTTTTTCTCTTTCTACAGGTTTTTATGTCATCTAAATGCTTTAGGAATTCTGGATGGGTGATTTCATGTATGTCTTCCTGTGATACTTGCCCTTCTACCTTGCTGATTAATTGGAGCCCTGAGCTTGGTATGCTTTTTATTTTCCAAGATGGGCTCTGGGCAAGGCCTTAACTCAATATTAGAAGATACATTTTGGCTAACTTCTGATCCTCTTCTGTGTGAAGATCTGCCATATGTGTTATGCTACATCTTCTCTTAATAAGTACATAGGGACAATCCTCCATCCCTACAAAGTTTCTCTGTCTTTCCTATCTTTCCACTGAAAAGTTTAAATAGGATATTGGCATTCATACCCTAGGCCAAGTATTGGTGAATAATGGGCAAAGTACATGTATAGATTATGACTTATATAGCCATCCAGGCAATTACTTTTTCCAAACACCTTCTCACATTTTTTTATCTGGGTCCATCCCTTCTTGGGGAGTTTCCCTCCAAATGTTAAGCACAGTCCTCGATTCCTTACTCTCATGCTATCAAGAAAAAGATGTAGCATTAGGCCATATGAGAAGTTTGTCTCTTGACAGACAGGTATTCAGATTTAGTGGTCACTTGTTCATTGCTGTTCAAGTAAAACACAAATATGATTTATTTAGTTATTGTTCACATACATTGTGAAGTGGTACATAGCTCAGGACACAGATTTTTATTACTTCATTTGTCAATTTGTCTTTGCATTGTCAAACCAAGTCTGGCACTAAGGATACCACAGTAATCCAACAGATTCATTTTTTGATATGGGGACTGTAATTTATTTTCAGATGCTCAAGTAGAAGGAAAGCTTTACTTATGTTTACATGATGACAAATAGTTGTTGTTTTAGAAAAAAAGAGGTAGGTTTTGTATTTGTTATGTCAGGAGATCCAGGAAAGCAGATATCATAGAATTAAAACTTATATTTACCTACCAAATTAGATACTAGGAATGAACCCCTGTTATAGTATGTTTTGAAAAAAATACACTGACATTAACTTTTAAATTGTTTTTATAAATTAAAACTGTAAGCTGTTAGAAACAATGTAATGTTAAAACATAAGAAAAATCTATGGCATTTTTAATAATACAAATCTAAATTATTGTTTTCAATAAATATTTGTTTTTGTTTTCTATAGGAGGTTTAGCTTTTTCAAAAAAATATGTATTGATTTATTCATTAGGTAGAAAATTCATCACAACAAAAATTAAGACCATTCCATTAGTCTTCAACTTTCAACCTAATTCTTAGTGTTATCTATGATCCTGGTTTTCAAATGTTGGCATTGTGTGCTTCATAACTATTATATCAGTAGCCAACAAAATATAATGACATATGGAACAATACATGACCGTAGTTTAAGCATCAAAACCTGAAAGAAGCTAAAATTTCAAATCCTCAGGTGCTAAAAACGGATTGCCCTTTCTTAACTAATGGTCAAGGAAAAAAGTCTTGGGCAGATCTAGAGAGAAAAGAAATCTAGACTCAGAACAACTTAGCCACCCTGAGCTTATATTAAAATAATATCTGAGCCCAGTTCATTTGTTTAGGCTCTCCTGTCAACATAACTACATTTTCAGCTATTTTCTATCTTCAAATTTCATAAGAATTGGAGATGGCAAGATATGTTCAGCATTTTATACATTTACGTCTTGTGAATGAACTTGCCTTCTGAAAAGTCCTGACTTAGTCCTGACCTATGTTTATGGAAAAAAATCACATTATCACAATAAATTGAAATTATGCCATCTGTATTATCCAGACATTCCTCCCAAAGAATATAAGAATCTGAATTAGCTAATAACTAAAGCCTAGATATGATTTCAACATTGTAAAAATGTAAGAATAGACCACTGTTACTGAAAAGTGAAGGATAATCTTTGTACAGTATTAACAAACCTCATTTACAGTTTTGACATTTTCCATTAAAAATAGTTTCTCTAAAATACAGTATCTGCAATTCAAACCTTTTTAGACCTTTTAATTTTGAAGTATTCTGTTTACTGTATGTCTTTAGGGTTTTTCTTTGTTTTAACAGCATGCAGCTTGACAGAAATACACTGCCCAAAAAGGGATTAAGGTATATAATATTTTATTCAGCATGACTGCTGTTTCTCTGTTGTTCTGTAACTTCTCTCTATAATACATCATCCTTTTCTTGTTACTGTGTAACCTGTAGTGAACAACTAATATAGTACTTCCATTTATGTTTAGAAATTAGATTGTTAAAAAGTTAAAATATTTTATCTCTTTGACAATGAGAAGAATATGAATAATCCAGCAATTGTAATAATCTGTATATTGACGTAACAAATTTTCATAGCTGAAAATGTTTTTTTCTCCCAGAATTGCTCAACTGTTTCATAGGAACTTCCAGATAACTTTCAAATTTTGCTTTGGGTGGTATCTTCTGACAATCTAAGTCAGTAATTGTCAAAGTATGGTCCTCTGACTACCAATCATTTGCAAAAATCCATCAAGTGTTGTTCCACAGCTTTACACATTCACTGTAGGTGCTATTTTTGATCTAGGGTCCACCTTCCTAATATGCAACACACTAAAAATGCAATTTGTTTGATCAAAACGATTTCACTGATTTCTCAAATTCATCTGAAACAAGAACCCAAAGTTTGCTTCAAATGTCACTTTAAAGGTATACTTCCCACTGCTCATAGTTTTCTGTTCTTTACAGATTGATTCCTTACAAATTGATTTCTTATTCAA
This sequence comes from Diadophis punctatus similis, assembly GCA_023053685.1. Taxonomy (NCBI): domain Eukaryota; kingdom Metazoa; phylum Chordata; class Lepidosauria; order Squamata; family Dipsadidae; genus Diadophis; species Diadophis punctatus. The sequence continues at coordinate 41,836,849 of JALIGW010000004.1, read as the reverse complement.
ATAAAAAATGTCCATTTACCACACAATTATGCTGATTATTGAATCCTACATTCTTACTCTCAGAGAGCAAGCCTGCTTGGTTTCCAATAGTTTTCAATAATAATATTTTCAAGTAGAAGGGATACAACATTCCTCTGCTGCAGTGGAGGTATATTTCAACGAATTCCCAGCCTCTTGAAGCTGCATTTGAGGTGGGTTTTCCAAGGAGCCCGGTGGGAAAAAAATTTCTAAATAAAGAACCAGTTACAGTTTTACCTACACTTTTGCTTATTGAAAATAATTATGCTACAGTTGGTAGAACCATATTAAGTCCAGGGAGAGAGTTTTGCCATTTTTCTTTCCCTTTATCTGAAGACATGATCTTCAATTCTTTTAAAGAAAAGTAAATAGTCAATTCCTGTGAAAATTATCAGGGCCAATACACATGATGTGTTCCTTGTTCTTGGGTGTCAGTCAATTAAAATCTGATCTCAAGACCAACATTAGCGGTGGACTGTCAAGTAACTAAAATATTAGATTGCAGTGAATTTTTTTTTCTTAAGATGCATATTGCTAAGTAATAATCAGTTGAGCTTAGTAAATCTCAAATGGATTTGAGAGTAGAAAAATAGTATCAATCCTATTTGGTTATCTAAATATACCCACCTCAGCAAACCTTGTCCCCACCCATGGATCAAATATTATCAAAGTCTAGCAGCCCAACAGTCTGTTTCCACATATATGAAGAAACAGGTCTGATTATGGCAGCAAGAACAAGCTTTATTTTCAGGCAAAAGACAGCAGATGCAAAGTCTAGTTTTAAAAATAGGCTTTGGGAAAATCATAGCACCAGTTTTTAAAATCTTCATTTTTTAACATTTTTAATCAAATATTTGATTATATATGAAATGTAAGCACTATATTGCAATTTGACTACCTAAAAGGACCTTACGTACTTATCACTGAACACTTTCTAAGCCTTTGTCACAAATGTGGGCTATTATACTGGTTGGAGATACATTTTTGCCCTTGGCAGCAATTCCCCAAAGTCTATGGAAAATTAAGTTTCCCAAGTCTTGGTTTCAGCAAACACATTTCTTCACAAGAAAGTATTTCTTTTTCACCTCTTATATCTATCTATTTAGTGGTAAAGTATCCCAGGATCACTCTGTGTACAATTAATGCTTTTTTCCCATAAGATGTCCCATCAAGTGTCACAAACCCAAATCATTTCTTTTTATAGTGTTGATCTATTCTCATTGTTTTCAACTTTATCTGTGCCTTTTGCTCCTCTAGCTATCATTGTATAAGATCTGACCACTGTTCTCTTTTCACCAATTACTTTTTAAATGTGTCATTATGCTTTGAATTCAGATTCTGTTTTTTTGTCCTCTAAAGTTTTTAAATGTTTTCTGAACAATTTCCTCTGCATGATTTTCTGTTAGACGCCAATTGTCTCTCTGTTAATGAGTTGTCTGTCTTTTTCTTGGGTGACATTTACCTCAAATATTCTATTAAAAATCATCTGAACTGAAAGTGATACTTGATAACAGTGTCTAATCTTTGGGTAAGTGTTGCACTTTAGTTGCATACAGTGTGTGAATGTTTTTAATTTGTCCATGGTCATCTGTTTCAGGTATACTCCATCTTCTCGCCAGGCTGGTCAAGAGGAAGGGAAAGAGTGGCTGCGTTCACATTCTACTGGAGGGCTCCAAGACACTGGAAATCAGTCTCCCCTGGTGTCGCCTACAGTTATGTCTTCCTCTGCAACTGGCAAATATTTCTCTAATTTAGGTAAGAAGGAATAATTTGCAATGTTACTTTATTCTATTTTGGCGGAGTCATATCCTCCATTAATTTGGCAGAAGTAATTCATATGTGTTTCCAGATTAAGTTTTCTCATGTCAGTTACAGATTCTGCTTTTTTTTTTGTTTGCAAAAGTTTCTCTTTCACCTGTCTTGTGTCAGTTTCCCATAAGTTGAGTCTTTCAGAAATGTTTTAGCTATTTATTTCAAAGCAAACGCTGCTGATAGTGGCTTGGTTTAACAAATTATGTGACACAGTGTGGAAAAAAAGATGATAAATCTTGTTTTCTCTAAAGAAACATTAAAAGGATCAAAAGACTTCCCCTTAAGAGCCTTGGAAAACGACTTTTCAAATGATAATTCCCTGTGTGTGAGGGAGGAAAGAAAAGAAAGAAGTACATATTTCAAATCATGGCTAAAAACAGCTCTGTATCATGGAATTATCAATTTAAGATTATAAATACATTTTGGTGTATTAGATCATTGTAACTGCTGCAACTAAGAAAAAATTGTCAGAGATGTACAACTTTGCCTAGTCCAAGAGGTTGGAAATGACCCATGGAAAAAATTAAATTTTATTTTCCTTTACATGTAATTAAAATTATTTATAGGAAGTAATATAATTCCTCATTTAATAATTTACCGTTCAATTCTGGAAAAAAAACATTTTGTTAAGAACCTCTGGAACCACATCTAAAAATGTGAAGCCACATTTGACCCTAAAGCCACAATCTATACTATACTAACCATGAGGTCAAATTTATCCTAGAAATGGTTTTAATTGTTTATAAAACATAGCCAATATGTCACTTCATTCAATAGATTTTCTCTAGACTATACATATTAATTTTTTTGTTTGATATTGCAGTAAGTCCAACAAATTTATCCCAGTTCAAACTTCCTGGACCTAGTATGATGAGGTCAAACAGCAACCCTGCACAAGATTCTTCATTTGATCTCTATGATGATTCTCAGTTGTGTAGTAGTGCTACATCCTTAGAGGACAGACCACGTGCAATCAGTCATTCCGGTTCATTCAGAGATAGCATGGAAGAAGGTAAGAGGATGTGAAGCAATGTAGAATGAACAATTGTTATAGAGTTTAAATCCATGCCGTAATTGGAGTTTCTAGATATATTAGAAGCAAATCATAGATTTTAACTGATTTTTGTTTCCTATCTGCTTGGAATTCACTCTTATTTTTATAGTTCAATAGCCTTTGGAAATATAATACTCTTAAGCTTATCAATAATTACAATCATTACATTCTTAAATACAATATTCTGTCTTTCATGAATATTTTCATCATTTCATCACTTTCCTTTGTTAAGTTGCAGCAATTGTACATTACCTTTTCTGATTCTTCCTCAGACAGTTATTTATAACCACACCTGTTACCAAGTTGCTGAAGACTTTTAATCAAATCAAAATAATATAAAATGAAATCAATCTCTATTATCATTGTCAATCTGATGCTCATCAATCTGATTTTCTCATTATGGGTGCTGATTCCTTATACACACATTGCATGATTATACAAAGCATTGTTTTTGTTTACACTAAGGTGTTCCTTCTGTTTTTCTGTATAGATCTGGCAGCATCCCAGATTTAATAAGCACTTGATTCTGGCATCTGCAGCAATCTAAGCTCATTTTGTTCTGTGCTTTCAGCAAACTGAATTGTCTAGCATAGCACAGAGATAACAAAATTTTAAAATCACATCATTTCAATGACCCAAGTGGCTTTGCTTAGTAGAGGCCTAATAGTATGCAAAAAAATTAGCAATACTCTGGGTCAATTTGTGTTAAAAGAGCAGTGCAACTTGCAATAGGGGCAACTTGGGGGAGGGCCTTTTCTGTGGCGGCTCCGGCTCTCTGGAACCAACTACCACCCGAGATCCGTACCACCCCCACCCTATTGGCCTTCCGTAAAGCCGTTAAGACCTCGCTTTTCCGACAGGCCTGGGGCCATTGACCTCTGGTGATGAGAGATGAGGTTGGCCCATGAATGCTGGATGAATGTAATTTTAATCTATTTTTAATCTGTTTTTAAATTTTTAAATTTTCTATTTATGTTTCTTTCTATTGTGACCCGCCCAGAGTTCCTTCAGGAATTGGGCGGCATAGAAATGTAGATAATAAATAAATAATAAATAAACCCTATGCTCCTATTATAGTTATCATGGGCCTCAACCCTTGCTACTTGCATTGCAAAAAATTCACACCAATGGATGCTTTATTCTCTGAAATAAATAACAAGCATAGGAATTCAGTATAAACCAAGATCAATGAGGTATGAAGGGTTATAGCGTTTTCTGTTCTGCAATATAATAATTCCAAACTGGACCAAATTCTTAATCCAACAAAGTTCTCATCTCGAATTTTTTATTTTACTTTTTGATATTTACTTTTTAAAAATGCTAATTGTTAAGTGTGGTGGATATGTCTCATTTTATTCTAAGCTTCACATACAAGTTAAAATTGTTTTCATATGTTGTGTTATCAAAGAGATACTTTTAAAACAGAATCCATCTCACTTACAGTGGAAGCTGCCTGTCTAGCAATAACAACTTCTATCTTCCATGAAATGTAGAGTCCATTCGGCAATTGACACTTTCTGTATTTGCTGTACCAAAAATTGCTTTGCCAAAGGGTGACATTCAGATACTGTTTTCCTATCAGAACAAAATAAATGACGATGTTGTTTACTGGCAAAACTGCAATGTATTACTAAAATCTCTGGGTACAAGTGTATTTTTTTAAAGCATAGAAAAATCATTGTGTGGAATAAAAATACATTTCTAAACAGGCAGTCTCTGTAATAGTTTTCTCTTTGGAGACAATTGCTCGAATTTAAAAAGAGGTGTTCTGTTATTGAATTTGACAGGGAATCACTCCTGTTGCTTTATCAATGTTATTCTAATACCATCTTTTGTGTTTCTGTTTTAGTACATGGATCCTCATTATCACTAGTTTCCAGCACTTCTTCTCTTTACTCCACAGTAAGTCTTAAACATATACTGTATTAAAAATCTTGGATGTTGTAGATTCTGTGTATGGTTTTTAAAATTGGCTTCAAAACACATTAACATCTGGATTGATAACTGCTTTGAAATTATTATATGCACACACACAAAAAGGTTCTGATATATCCACTATGGAGGAATGGCTGGTGGAGATGACAGAATTAGCAGAGATGGAAAAATTGACTTGTTTGATTAGAGCAGTGGTTCCAACCTTTTTTTGGCCATGCCCCACCTAAGCATCTCTAAAATCCTGATGCCCCCCCCCCCAGACATATAATTCTTACTATTCAAAAAGTGGACTCCTACTCACACGGAGGAAGCCTAAAAGCCCATTAACTTGGTTTAAACAAGTTTCCAATTGTTCCCATTAAAAATCAAATTGCCCCCTGTGGGGCGTGGGGCCCACGTTGACCATTGGATTAGAGGAAAGACAATAATATATTAGTTAATAGAAATCCTTTATGAACTTTTTGCTGAAGAAAAAAGAAAATAATGAACTTCTTTTTTGATAATTAGAAAGCATAGACTATAGAAAGGAGGACATTATTTTGTAGCCTTACAGAGAGAGAAGATAAATTCAAATGTACTTGTAACTGCTGTTAAGAAGAGTGGAAGCCATTTTTCTTTTCTTTTCTTTTCTTTTCTTTTCTTTTCTTTTCATTTCCTTTCCTTTCCCTTTCCCTTTCCCTTTCCCTTTCCCTTTCCCTTTCCCTTTTCCTTTTCCTTTCCTTTCCCTTCCCTTCCTTTCCTTTCTTTTCCTTTCCTTCTTTCTGCACCTTTTTACTTATTACTTTATTGTACTATCATTTTTCTTCCTTTTTTTTCAAAATTTGTATTTCTTTAAAAAAAATAATAAACTTTTATACAGCATATGTAACGGGAAACATATTGACACCTGACAAGCTAAGAAACAATAAAAAATTCTTACTGCTGTTTGAATGTAACACCTTCTTTGTGGTTTCAAAAGCAGTATGCCCTTGCTTTCTTGAACTTTTTATGGAATCTTTTGTTGTTTTCCTTCCTTCCCTTGACAGCAAATTGTTCAAAATTGTTTGCTGCTGCTATCTGATGTGCTGTACCTTTCTGGCTTGTTTTTGTGCACTTTAAAGATTAAGTGGCACAGTAATTGGTCACTCAGTGTATTGCTTTTCTTGTACTGAAAGAGCTTTCCCAATGCAGGAAATTGCAGCATTGCTTTGACAGCCCAATTTTCAAACCTGGTATAAAGTGATTTATGGTGAGCCAGGTTGTAGGTGTTTTTAATTATTAGTAATACATTTTTTCTTATGGAGGAAGTTTGTTTTGAGTTTATATGTATCAAGCAATATGAAGTTATGACAGCTCATCACTAAAATTTCATTATACACTTCATTCTTTAAAACTTGAGTATTTCAAGATTAAAAGTTTACTATGTACTGTAGATTAATTGCTTGGTTATACCCAATGTGAATGTACATTTTTAATGTAAACTGGGATCCAGTCACTGGAGAAAGGATGCTTTTGTTCCTTGCATATTAAAGTCACCTGTGCGGTGCCCAATTTTTGAAAAATATGGTTATTTAAGGTTACAAACTTGTTAGAAACATATAAGGCAGTGGTGGCGAACCTTTTTCGGCTCGCGTGCCGAAAAAGGGGGGGCGCTCACACGCGCTCGCATGCCCACACCCATTCCCTCCCCCCCACGCATGCGCACAACACCCCCCCATGCTGCCTCCTGCGCATGCGCACACCCCCCCACCCCCGCACAGGCCCACTTACCGGAGCCTGGAACGACGAAACGGAGCCTGGAACGATGAAACCGGCAAACCGGAAGTGCGAAAAAATGCACTTCCGGTTTGCCAGTATGCTGTTTTTTGCACTCCGGAGGGTTCAGGGAAGCTCTCTGAAGCTCCGGAATGCAAAAAACTACAAAACGGACAAAACGGGAGTGCGGAAAAGTGCACTTCCGGTTTGTCCGTTTTGTAGTTTTTTGCATTCCGGAGCTTCAGGGAGCTTCCCTGAACCCTCCGGAGTGCAAAAAACAGCACACCGGCAAACCGGAAGTGCGTTTTTTCGCACTTCCGGTTTGCCGGTGGGAACCCTCGCGTGCCGGCTTCTATGGCTCTGCTTGCCAGCTCTGGCACGCGTGCCATAGGTTCGCCACCACGGATATAAGGTATAGGTCCATTTGTCTATGAATTTTGAGATCAATATGGATCAAATTACTTTTTCTAAATGCAAGTTCTATTTCTATTGTCTTTTCCCCATGTATTCAGGCCATCAAACAAATTCTTCTATGAGTTTCTCATGTAATAATGATTTTATAATAAGCCTCTCAGGGTAAGAATGTTTAATGTAGTTTAAGAATCACATTCTAAAAGTTGAATGTCACAATATTTACACAGTAGTTAACATATTTTAGTCGTAGTTTTTAAAAAAGAGTCCTATGCTTATTTCGGAATATTTATTTTTTCTTTTGTTCAATTGTGTCCAATTCTAAGAATCCCTGTCTGATAATTGATGGTTTTAACTGCAAAATACTGTGCTTGAAATATCTAGATATTAATAGGGTTTAATATCAAATACTAATTCCAGTAAACTGTAGAGTCAGTTTCCAAAATTGTTACTGCACCAATGTCAACTCCTGGCACCCATAACTATAGTTCATCTCCATGATACTTTTAAAAAATAATAATCTGACCATCCAATGGCTTACTCGTTTCTACTGTAATTAAATCCATCAACCTTCTTCTGGTCACCCTCTTGTTATATTCCAGCATTGCAACATTCTCTGGAGCACTAGATATTCAAATAATGTGTTTGAAGTAGAATAATTTGAGTCTGGTCATTTGTGTTTAGAGTGAAAACTCTCTGTTAATTTGTTTGTTAGCTGTCCACAGTATTCTTAAGAGTCTTCTCCAATAACAAGGTTTAAAATCATCAATATACTTCTTATCCTGCTTCTTCAGTTCAACTTTCACTTCAATAAAATGTATCCGGCAATACCATGGTTTGCACTATTCTGATTTTTTAGGTATAGACATATCAAGACATCTGAATGCAATTTCAAGGCCTTCATAGATACTCTACCAAGTGCTAGTCAGGAGCGTATTTCTTGTTTGATTCCTCCTCTACTATTAGTAGTTGATCCTAAAAAGCAGATACTATCTACCACTTTGATATATTCATTAACAATTTTAGGCTGATTGTTGTACCGTCATTAATTTAGTCTTAGCTATATTTAATTTAGTCTTAGCTATATTTAGTCTTAGCTATATTTAATTCTTTTTTTACTGTGTTCCTTGACTGTTATTACTAGAACTTGTAGATAGCAATAGCAATATACCATTTCATACAGCCCTCTCTAAGCAGTTTACAAAGTCAGCATATCGCCCCCAACAATCTGGGTCATCAATCTCGAAGGATGGAAGGCTGAGTCAACATTGAACGGGTGAGAATCAAACTGCTGGCAGTTGGCAGAATTATCTATAATACTGCATTCTAACCACTGAGCCACTACAGTTCTGCACTTTCAGCTATTAGAGTAATATCATCAGCATAGTGCAGATTATTGTTTCTTCCTACAGTTTTAAAACCCAATTCATCTTCTTCTAATCCAGCTTCCCTTAATATTTCATAATATATTGATTGAATATACAGCATGGTCTCACTCCTTTGCCATCCTGGAGCCAGTCTATTTCACCATATTCTGTCCATATTCCTGATTTATATATAGATTTCTTGTCAGAGCAATGAGATATTCTGAGATTCTCATTTTTGTGAGTATATTCTATAACTTGATATGATCGACATAATCAAAGGGTCTTCTTTAATTAACAAAGCCCATGTTGATTTGTTTTTGGCATTCTTCCACTTTCTCAGTTATCCAGTGTCCATCAGGATGTCTAAAACCCATTTTTGAATTACTGGGTTGTGCTCCTGTAATTTGCATCAAATTCTAGAATTTCAGCAGTGCGGTTTTTTTACATTTGGAGGACAAATAAATTAGAGCTTTGCATACCTTAACACAAACTATTATGTATTGAAAGAAACCCTAACGTATTATAATTGTATTGAATTATCAAACCAATTATCATAGACCCTGGTCTATTATAGATACGTATTAAAAATAAATAAATAAAAAGAAAATACAAACTCGAAGGAGAAAACAATTTCCCAACCATAATTTACACTGAAATGATTATCAGGTTTTTTTCTCAGAAGACTAAATTGAGATTAATGAAGCAAGCTCACAAGAATTCAAGAACTTCTTAAAACTAATATGCAGAAAATGTAAGAACAACGTTATAAAAGAATTCTACAAAGTGCATGGTCTATTTAGAATAATCAATGTGTAAGTTTTGTTTTTGATAGTTTGTTTTGCACTTTTTTCTTGCCTCTTTTGCATAGGGGTCTAGAAGGAATTCTCTTTTAATTGAGAATACAGTTGTCATCTCTTCTTTGATCTGGCAATAGCCAATATATTACCAGGCTGTTTACCTTGAACAGTGTGAAAAGCTCTTTCATAATAACTTGGATAAATTGAAAAGTTCAGAGGCTCACAATCTATAGCATTAATCAACACTATTAAGAAAGTTGTTAGCATACAGCCAACATAGCCATATAGTCTAATCAAATAATAAATGATTAAAAAATGTAATAATAGACATATATCATCACATCAGTTTAATCAGTCAAGAACAACCGTTCTGAGATTTCAATAACTTGACCCTCTCCTATATCAATTTTCAGCTACTTGACAGGCTTTTTCATCATCATTTGAGGAGCTAGCTGTGATAATGGAATTTGAAGTACTCTTTATTAAGGGCATGGTATTCTCTTGGTTTTAAAATCTTCAGCAGGATTTGTTCTTGAAGGACATAATCATTGATCAGCAATACCCCTGCTGATCTGGGTAAAGCTCATTCAATTGGGCAGCTCCTAATGAAGAAATAGTGCTCAAATGGAAATATAATACAAAAGATTTAAATTTAACTTGTACAAAAATATTTATTCTATGATATACAGAATACAAAATAACAGAGTTGGAAGAGACCTTGGATGTCTTCTAGTTCAACCACCTGCTGAGGCAGGGAACCCTATACCATTTCAGACAAATGGTTATCCAATCCCTTCTTTAAAACTTCCAGTTTTGGAGTATCGCCACTTCTGGAGGCAAGTCATTCCATTGATTAATTGTTCTAACTGTCAGGAAAATTCTCCTTAGTTCTAGATTGCTTGTCTCCTTGATTAGTTTCCATCCATTGCTTCTTGTCCTGCCTTCAGGTGCTTTGGAGAATGGGTTGACTCCCTCTTCTTTGTGGCAACTCCTGAGATATTGGAACACTGCTATCATGTAACTCCTACGCCTTCTTTTCATTAAACTAGACATACCCAATTCCAGCAACCATTCTTTATATGTTTTAGCCTCCAGTCCCCTAATCATCTTCTTTGTTCTTCTATCTGTACTCTTTCTAGAGTCTCAACATTGTTTTTACATTGTGGCAAACAAAATCATATTATTCGGTAGTCCTCTGTTTCTTCCATGTATGTTTTTAAAGCGCCCTAATTCAATGCATTATATAGTGATATGTTTCAAAGTACAGACTATCAGCATAAAAGGTAGAGGATGATTTTTTCTTCCAATCTTTCAATGGTACATTCGGTAATAATCAGTCACTGTTATTCAATATATCACTATATAGTTATTCAATATATCATTATCTTTAGGGTAATGTAAACTTTGGTAAAAGCTTTTTCCCCTTTATTCTTCCTTCTGCTTTTACTCATTTACCTTAAATGTTATAATTTAAAGTTCATAAAATATGCTTGAGTCTTTCGATAGCATCATAACTTAAACAGCATGCAGGAAGGAGCGCTTTTCTGCCTGCTCCAGAATTAACTGATCCAGTCTTAACTGAGAGCAGCAGGGATATGAGTGGTCTGGAATCCTGGATGGGAAAGCATTGGGGGGGGGGAAGCAACCCAATTACAAGCCATAAAACATTAGCCCAGTTGCAATATTCAAAATAGCTGAAACACTCAACATAGCAACACTTGAAACTGCCCAATTTTGTTTCATGCTTCACACTATTTTGTTCTCTACTAGAGATAAAATTGTCAGAATGTAAGTGTTTTGTTTTATAGAAGCATACTCAAAATGGCTTTTGAGGTTAAATGGTTTTGCACATCTCTACTGTTTGTGATTCTGTGTAAATATTCACTAAAGCGGGGAGCACAACTTCAGCTGCCGTAACTATAGCTTTAAGAATAATACTGTAATGTTTGTAATAGAGATTATATTTCTATTTCTCTTAGACATTATTTTGGCCTAAAAGGAAGCTATCCAACATAATATTAAAACATTTATGTTTATGGTAGCATGGAAGCAGGGGTGAAATCCTCCCGGATCGCCCGGGCCAGTCCTTCGGCGTATAGCCGATGGAACTGGTGGCGGTCGCGGCGCGGAGCTTCTCCTGCCCGCTTTCCCGTCCCGGCTGAACACAATCACCGCTTTCCCGGCCCGGCTGACCACAATAATTCGGGTTATTTTTCCCTCTGTGCATGCGTGCGCATGCACAGAGGGAAAAATAACCCGAATGGCGGCGTTCAGCGGGCCGGGAAAGCAGGCGGGAGAAGCTCCGCGCCGCGACCGCCACCAGTTCCATCGGCTATACGCCGAAGGACGGGCCAGGGCGAACCTGGAGGATTTCACCACTGCATGGAAGGCTTTAAAAGCATATTATACTGATATCTTCGACCTTTATTCAGAATAAGTATATTACATTTATTTAGACTTGTTTCCAAGTGAATATTTATTGAATTGCAGCCAATAATCCAAAACTTTGATAATACTCCAAGTTATTAAAAGACTCAGAAATATTTACAATTTATATTCTCATTCTAATTCTTATCTACAATTATACCTGGGAATTAATTTTTAGCTAAGCCAAAAGTCTAATGCTTTGATATTTTTCTTTTCTTTTGTTGATAATCATGTAGATTCCAGACATGTGTGTGACTTGAAGAATGAAAATAGTAAGAGAATGTGGCAGAAAAAGGAATCATACAGTATTAAAGCTTTGCTAATGTAAACTTTGCATAAATAATTTAGAAAATATTGTAAAATGTTTATAAATAATGACTTTATCGTCCCTCTAGGCTGAAGAAAAGGCACATTCAGAGGTAAATATAAATATACTTACTATTTAATAATCAGTAAATTAAAATAGTTGTGGTTGTGTGGCATTTTTTCTTATACTTACCAACCTAGCTTTGAGATGTTCTCCTAAGACATTGGTTCAAGGGTTTCAGCACCTGAGGCAGGTGTCTCTAGACAAATCCTTTTTAATAGTGGCATTCTGGTTGTACAGTGATCTTCTCTATGATACTTCCTTATTATATGTTCATAAAGATCTCAATATTTACCACAACGTTTTCTTGGGTGTCATACCTTATCACATCAATTTCAAATATATACTGGTGTTTTATTTTGAATAATGTTTACAACATTGTACTATATTTTGATGGTACATTTATCTGTTTATTTACTGGATAAGTACAGTAATAAATATATTGCTGCACCATCATGTATGATTATCAGTAAGGATATTAATGACAGCAATTTCTTGATTATCTTGTCATCTGTCCAGACGAATCACTACTGTATTGAATCTATTTTAAAATGATGAACTACATTTTAGAGTACATTTTTCTTAATCTAATATTGTAGGTTTGTTGAAGAGTAACTGCAGTTTTTGACGGAATTATTTTGGAGTAATTCACCAAGTATATAAATCATTAAACCTGATTTTCACAAGTTTAAAAGTAACATTTTGTTTCAGGGTATAATTCAATATTCACTAACTTCTGAAAAAAATACTTCTGAGTCCTTAAAATATATGTTTATGTATTTGTTGTATTAAATAGTGAGCTGCATATCATTAATTTTATGAACATAAAAGCAATGGAATTTATTTGCATAAACGTGGAATGGGCAACAGATTAGATAGCTTTAAAATAAGTTAAACAATTTTGCGACTGATAAACTGTCCCAAAGTACAGTTATGGATAGAATGCAAGCATAATTGCCTGATAGAATGCAAGATAGTATTCTTCCACCCTAATATCTAGCGTAAGTATGAATAGCATTTATTGGGGAAGAGTGGGAAAATATTACTGCTCACATTATTTCCAAGGTGGAAGGAAGATGGCTGTCTATTCCAGGAAGCATTTGGCTGTGTAAAGTACTACAGTTGTCTATATTTGGTTGTCTATGATACTGGATTGAAGAAGTCTTTCATCAAATTCAGTCCTTGTATTCTTTAATGAAATATTTATATACCATTCAAACACACAACCAGGAACAAAAAACACAGTTATATTTTGTGTTCTAGATCAGGGCTGTCAAACTGGTGGCCCGCGGGCCAGATGCGTCACGCACAGGCCACACCCATCCCAGCTCCGCAAAGGGGAAAATGTCACAAAACATCACATGACGGCAACGTGATGCGAGTTTGACACCCGTGTTCTAGATTATTAAATGGTCTTCAGTCAAAGCAAGTGAATAAAATGTCATATTTTAGAACTCTTTGTATTTGTTGTCATACCTAGCAAATTCATAAATTACGACGGGAACTCGTTGCATCTCAGGAAAAAGTTGCCACCCTAACATCACAACTGTCAGCAAATGTAAGTTATTTATTATAATAATAATTTTGATATAGTTTTATTCTGCATATATATACACAGTAAATCTGTGAGAAAGATTGCTGTCACTGCCACTTAGGGGAAAAAAAGTATTAGAGATGATATTCTGAGTTTTAAATGAGCTAGGTGTTACATCACAAACAAATGACAAGAGAATTCTTCCAACATAAGTGTACTAATAAATTCTGCTTATAAATCATGAAAGTGTATTTAAGTACCAGCTGCACAAAAGCAGAAGCATCAACAAAACAAAATAAAAAAGGAAGGCGGCATTAAAACACTAACATCCAAGAATGCACAAAAATAAGTTCAAATTTTTCTACTCTTTTTCTAACAAACAGAACTCCATGTAAAAAAAATACTTTATAGTTTCAGGCTAGTGAAAACCTCTGGAAGCACAATGATTACTGGCTGCTTTTATTTAAAATATTTTATAATATTTGAGTTTATGAATAAATATAATTATTAAACATAGGAAGTCATGAAAAGGCTGAAAATTGATTATGTGCTATCAAGTCTTAGCAATTACATAGATTTTATCCAAATTGTTTTCTTGGTTAAAATGCAAGTGTGGTTTACCACTGCCTTCCCCCATGCAATATGAATTGATGCTTTTGCCGTCTAAAGTGATCATCTTCATTTATTGCTGATGTCCATTGTAGATGCCTGTTGCTTTAATTGGGTGACTCTTCTGGGAATATCTACTCTTGACATACACTCCCAATAATCTTCATTCATTCCTCCCAGAAAGCCCCACACAACGTTGAGACAGCATACCAAGACTTGTAGGAGGAAGAAGGGGAATACTGAAAAAGGAAGCTCCAACATGGTGTTTATTTACAGAGCTGAGATGGGAAATTGTATTTATTTGTTAAATTTTATTCATTAAATTTATTTGCCACCTATCTTGCCATGAGGCTAGTGTAGGTGACTCTAAAGTGTATGTAGGCCAGTAAAATAAAATAAAAAAGAGGATTAAAGTAAGGAAATTCCTTTCCCTATAATTCATGTAGTAGGACAATATTGGAAATCATCCTTATTTATTTAATAATGTTGCCCACTCAAACAATATGACTTTGGGCAGTATACAGGAAAAAATACAACAAATTCAACATTTTGTACTGCAAATCATTCAAACTTGGATTCTACTCAACCTGACTTAAAAGTCTGGGGCAAGAGATAGGTCTCGACTTCTTTTCTAAAGTTCTGCAGAGTTTAGTCTAATTGTATATCATTACAAGCATGTATATTTACAGGGGGAAATGTATGTGTGAATCTATCCTCCTTCACTTTCCTAAATCTCTGGCCAGTGGTGGGTTCCTACCGGTGCGGTCCAGTGCGCCGTTCCGGTAGGGGCCCACCGAATTTGCAATGTTGGCACGATGGCTCCGGTGCTTTCTTTGCTGGTCCGTGTGCGCCGCCATCTTTTTTTTGAAAATTTTCATGGTTTTTGGCTCTCTGCGCATGTGCGGAAGTAAAATTGTTCTTCTGCGCATGCGCAGAGAGCCAAAACCGCATGAGAGGATGCACGCACACACACACGTGCACAGCGTCGCGATGCACATCGTTAGGAGAGGGTAAGAGGAACCCGTCCCTGCCTCTGGCTTATGCTTTATCCAACGGGGAAAGACTGAGGTGTTAACTCAAGCAAAATAGAGAAGGCAATAGATAAACTGGACACACTGCCTGCCTACCTTCCCCCAATGTGGGTAAAATATGGACTGATTCATCACTCACTGATTGTGGAATGCATGTGCCAGAAATACAGATATGAAGATAGAAGGATGGTAGAGGTGGAGATCAACAGTGACTATATGACAGTGCAGCATTATTTTTTTAATAGAAATGGTGTGTATAATAGTGAAACAGATGCTGCAAGGACCTTTTATTTATTAGAAAATAAGTCATGTTCTTTCTTACATTCAAACTGTATTTTTTCCTGTGGGTTTTCTCCAAACACTCTTGAGCTTATTCTAAGAAGTGTGATTCTTATGCTACAAGTAGTCCTCAACTCACAACCACAATTGAGTCTAAAATTTACAGTATGTTGCTAAGTGAGAAATTTGTTAAGTTGAGTTTTGCCCCATTTTACAACTTTTCTCACCACATTTGTTAAGTGAATCATGGTTGTAACGTAGTAAAATGGTTGTTAAGTGAATCTGGTTTCCCCATTGACTTTGCTTGTCAAAAGATTGCAAAAGGTGATTGATTGCATGACCCCGGGACACGGCAAGTGTCATAAATGAGTCAGTTGCCAAGCATCTGAATTTTGATCATGTGATTATGGGGATGTTGCAAGGGTCATAAGTGTGAAAAATGGTCATAAGTCACTTTTTGCAGTGCTGCTGTAACTTCAAATGGTCACTAAATGAATTGTTGTAAGTCGAGGACTACCTACAGTTTTAATCATTTTTAATCTGGACAAATCACTCCTAGAAGTATCAAGAATAGAGAATTCCTGAGAAACAAAACTTCAAGTTTCCTCTTAACTTTGGTCATTGAGAAAGAGGCAGCTGGGTGCAAAATATTTGCTGTTCTCATGCACCAGTCTTAATCCTTGTACTCTGGCAGGGAAATAGAAAGATTTAATATCTTACAGATCCTACATCTTTCAACGTTTGCCCCTAGTACAAACCAGATGCCCCGTTTCTGCTGCTATGGCTACCAGAATATTAAATATGCAACTGTAGGCAGAGTGAAGATTTCATCATTTTTCCAATATATATTTTCATAGACTATTGTGTTCTGCTTTATTTATTGTTTTGATGTTCCTCTAGGACAGCGGTCCCCAACCTTGGTGGTCTGGCTGGGGGGGGGGAGAAGGGAATCGGGCCACACAAGAGATGGGCTGGCACACATGTGCACTCATGCAAGTGGCAGGCCGGTGCACATCCACACCCAGCTTGACTGCAAGTTAAGCTGCACACATATAGACATGCGAGCCAGCCCTCCACTCGCATGAGTCGAGCTGTGCGCCTGCTGGCCCGCCTCTCACATGGCCCTATTCAGAATAGGCCAGGGCCCAGTAGTGGGCCACAGCCCGGGGGTTGAGGCTCCCTGCTCTAGTAGACCTGAGGGAATAGAGAATTGAAACTTCTTGAAACTATTCTGTATAAATGCAGGAAGTCCCAATACCATTTTTTAGTTTACATATAAGGAAGATGCTCTCCAAAGCAAATGGGGGAAATTTCCACTTGCCCCACTCATTATGATTTCCATTGGTATTTTCACCATGTTTATTTTAGCCTCAAGGCAACATTGAAATGCATGCAGCTTGTTTAGCAAACCATATTATTTACTGTAGATCCTCTTCTTTAAATATTTCATTGAAAAATTTTGGTATTGTTAAAACAAGCAAACAAAAAATGGTAATGAAGACTGGCAATCTAGTGTGGAAATGTTTCCATACATTTGATACATAAATGTAAAATTAAATTTAAAATATATAGTTTTGAGCAGGTAAGGTTATGACTGAAGAAATTACTATAAGTAGAAGCAGACCTGTTGAAAATAATGAGATGGCAAAAATGAATTCAAGCTTCTTTTCTGGATTTTACTGAACCCTTTTAAATCCTGATTATATTTGAATGTTTCCTCCTTTGTCACAGGCCCATCTTGTAGCCGCATTTGAAAAAAGCTTAGGGAATATGACAGGCCGCTTACAAAGCTTAACAATGACGGCTGAACAAAAGGTATGTTTGAACCAGCAGATGCTGTAATGTGGAGAATCAAACTTAATCCAATGGCACTGATTTATATTAGAGTTTGCATTGATATAGGAGTACAGGAATAAACAAACAGGTGCATCTTTCTTTCATGACCCATGCTATCAAAACTTTACAATAAGAACTCTATAAAAATCGCACTACTCATAATTACAGTTAGCAAGCTGTATCAGAAAGAAGTGGGATGATAAAATCTTTCATTTTCAGGTTTCAATTAAAATATTTGTGACTCTGGATTTAATGTGTATTAAAAATTTAACAACAAAGCTGGTTGTAAACCAACAGAAGTAACTTGGCAACATTATCAGAATACTAAATATTAGCTGACAATGTTTCATGTTTTTAGCCTTTCAGTCAATGTTGTCTTGAGTGGGTAGGACAAATAGATTTGCTTGACTTCACTGTTAAGTATATATAATATAATAGTAGGCATGTAAATTTAAGAGATAATTTTGGTTTATGTTGCATCACGTTGGGTGGCTAGTTCTTGACATTGCAGTACTTTAAACTAAACTATTTTCCAAGGAACTCACAAAATATTTTATTTGGTTTCCAAGATGTTTTTCTAGCCACATAGTATTTGTTATAGCTTTGCCTTTGTTCTACCATTGAAAAAAGAAAGATAAAAGTAGTCCCATTTTAAGTATTTATAGCACAAGTGTCAAACCCGTCGAGTCACATTGCCGTCACGTGACATTTTGTGATGTTTTTCCCATTTGCGGACCTGGGGTGGGCGTGGTCTACGCATGACACATCTGGCCCGCGGGCTGCCAGTTCGACACCTCTGATTTATAGGAATGCAAATTTGTTTTAAGAATCAATGAGAAATTAAGTGAATCAAAACATTTTCCTTTACATTCATTTGTATGTGTGTGTGTGTGTGTGTGTGTGTGTGTGTGTGTGTGTGTGTCTGTGTCTCTCTGTGTGTAATTTAGAATGCTACATAAAATAACCAAACATTTACAGTGTGAGAAAAAGGGAGAGCAGTGAAACTGGATAGAAATAAACTACATTTTATGTCAGTAGTTTAAAATTGCCCTAAATAAGAGGTTATTCAGTGCTAAAAAAAAAGGTGAGTCTCCATCTAAAGTGATAACAACTTTGTAAGAATGTGTGCTTTATCAAAAAAGAAAAAATATACAACAGAAAAAAGAAACATTTTTCTTCTTGTGTTCTATCACAATTTACTGATCTTGCATTCAGAGTTCTGGAAAAAAATTAATGGATTCATTTTGGGTACATGGAAAATAAAATGTTTGAAACCTTAAATATGAAAATGAATGAAAAATGAGGGATGGGGATATTCTCCCTCATGGTGGATATAGCATCCAGGAATGGGTTAACTCCGTCTGCTCTCTGATTGGACTGAGTCTGTCAAAACTGTTCAGGTTCTGCCCTTGTTGCTATCCTTGACAGGTTTTTCACTCAGTCGCTCAGCGAGGACGGTTCTGCCAACCATTCCTCCTGTGGAAATTGAGTAATTCTTGGTTGCTATTTCTACTGTGCTGATTCTGTTAGAATTGTCTGAGGATACATGAGTTTATTGTTTCATAGCTTGTAGTTGGGAAACAGCGACCTGTCAGTTGCATTGAGGCTCTCTTGAGAGGTTTGAGCTTCAGCTACAGCCTCTTCAGGCATTTTGAAATTGTTGCCTGTCTGGGGGAGCCATTTGAAGCTTGTGGCATTGTAATTGCCTGAAAAGACTGTAAATTGGCTCGGTCTTTACCTCATCGGCTGATAACAATGGCCAAGTTCTTCGGCCCATTCGGACAGCTGCCAAGGCAGTCAGAGCTGTGATCTTCATGCCGCTCATATAATCTGCAGTTGCGGCAGCCATTTTGGGAGTTCCGGCAGCCATTTTAAAGGCATCATTTTAAACTGAAGATTGCCGTTCCTATCCAATTTCGTCCTACATCACAGGCGCCTTCCCAAAGATCCAGAAACTGCCCAGGAGTGATTATTCCTCCCTTCGTCGCACGCTGCATGCAGAAAGCCTGCCCAATGATCCTAAGCTGCCTGGGAAGTACTAATTCCTTCCCCTTTTAAACAAGGTGCAATTGCCGAGAGGGAGTGGGCAGTGGAGTCAGCCCTTCCTCATACAAGCCAAAGCCCCAGATTAGTTGCTAGTCAGAGAGACAAGTGGAGCTCTTGCTCTCCCACCCTTAGCAGCTTGCCATGCTCCACCAGGGCACGGCACGGGCATAAAGGCTGAGCCATGCCCCACCAGAGCATGGCCAGGCATCTTGTAGGCCACGCTCCACCAGAGCACGACCAGACAAAATACAGTGCCACGCTCCACCAGAGCACAGCGTAAGTGTCATGTTGGCCACGCTCCAACAGGGCACAAAAGAAATTATAGTCCATAGCCACGCTACCAAAGCAAGGCATCAATAATTACTGAGCCTCCTCAATCGGGCTAGTGGGGGTCATTAACAGGACAGCTCATTGGTCCTGGCCCATCCAGCACATGACGTGGCATAATTCCTCGGCACAGGCAGTGACCCTTCTGTGTTCGCCATTAATCATGGCATCCAGGGCCTCCACATCGGCCAGCTCTGACCCTAACAAAGGTCGCAGAGGCCGTCACAAGTCAGGTGATTCTGATCACCCCTCCAAGACTACTAGAAAGGAGGCATCATCATCCAGGGCCTCCAAGGCACTCAGCAGTGATGAGCAACATCACCATAAAGTGCTGGATAAGATGTATGATAAAGCTGTCACTCGAGAGCGAGCCTGTGCGGTGGCCTCAGTTGTAAACGATGAGGGGATACAGGTATCGGGGCCCCAAGAAGCCAGTGCTTCCCACCTAGACTCCATTGTGCCCAGCCAATACTGAACTTTGGGGGCCTGGTTCGAGCTTTCTTTCTCTCACAGAGATTGCACTGGTAACTACGGTTTGCCATAAAGCTGCCCCAGAGGCCACTTTCATTCCTACGGCTGCGGGCCTTAGGCCTATGGAGGAACCCAGTCCGATCATACCAGACCATTTGAAGGCCATTGTCACAAAAGCGATACACCAAGGCATTTCAGAAGGCCTCCAACAATTGAGGTGGGAATACCAGGTGAGCAGTTCTGAATCTTAAACGACTTAACCATTACGTCATCTATAAATGGTTTAAAATGCATTCACTTACAACAATCTTAGAGGGCATTAGGGAGGGCGACTTCCTCACTTCTATTGACCTCACAGAGGCATATTTACATGTGCCAATTATTCCACAACATAGACAGTTCCTGAGGTTCCAGTTTGCTGGAGCTCATTATCAGTATAGGCCCATGCCGTTTGGCCTTTCCTCGGCCCCTAGAGTATTCACTAAATTACTGGCAGCTCTCTCTGCCGATCTGAGGGCTTTACCCGTGCGTGTCCAGTGCTACCTGGATGATATCTTAATGCAGTCATCATCCCCCGGTAAGGCTTGGGTTGATTTAGAGACCACCATCCAGGTTGTGCGACACCACACACAACCTGGACCCAAAGAGGTGGCTCTTCTCCATTAATCTGGAGAAGAGCCACCTGTCACCATCTACCAAGTTGCTCCATTTGAGGGCTATAATTGATTCGGTACAGAGTATGGTATATCTCTCCCCAGACCGACAGACTAGTATTCAAGAAATGGTTCCCACCATTAAAAAGGAGCCTTAGTGAGACAAAAAGGGTGTCCACCTTCGCCATTGTTCCCTGGGCTCGTGTTCACTCCCGAGACCTCCAATGGTTTATTTTGCCATTTCAGAGGTTCAGCAGGGGCACTTCTCTGGTCAGGGTTCATCTACCGCCGAATGTCATCTCATCCCTAACTTGGTGGGGATCCCAAGCACTCTCCAGAGGCAACCTGTTTTGGGAGCCCAATCAATTGGTCCTTACAACGGACGCCAGTTTGACGGGCTGTGGTGCCCATATATCTTCACACATGGTCCAAGGCCAGTGGAGTCGTCAGGACCGCAAGCACAGCATAAATTGGCTGGAGCTTTGGGCCATCCACCTAGCTCTATGCCACCTCTGCCACATGATTGCCAGACACCATGTATTGCTCATGACAGACAACATTGCAGCCAAGGCTCACGTGAACCGCCAAGGCAGCACCCGATCCAAGTCACTGATGGAGGAGGCACGTCAACTAACCCTCTGGGGGGAACGACACCTTCTCTCCCTTCAGGCGGACCATATTTTGGGTGTGTCCAATGTGCAGGCAGACTGGCTCAGCCAAGCAACGGTGGACCATGCCGAGTGGTGCCTGCACCCGACTCTATTCCGGGAGATGACGAACATCTTTGGCTTCCCAGAAGTAGACCTCTTTGCTACTCCGAGCAACGTCCAGCTCAGCAGATATGTCACCAGGTTTGTGACTCCGGGAGCAGTGGGAACCAACACTGTGTGGATCCCGTGGCCCAGGGGCCTTCTATATGCCTTTCCACCTCTTCCACTCATACCTCGTGTAATATGGAAGATCTTAGCGGAGAAAGCGGAGGTAATCTTTGTTGCACCACTAAGCGGAGGTAATCTTTGTCGCACCATTGCAGGCTGTGGTTTGCTGATCTGCTGAGCCTGTCGGTGTCTCTGGCCTGGCCATTCCCTCAGAGCAAACTATACCTCAGCCAGGAGTCGTTGGTCCACCTGGACCCTCAGTGGCTCAAACAGACCACCTGGCGCTTGAGCGGGTCGCTCTGAGGCAGGACAACCTATCTTACAGGGTCATCAACACTATACAGGCCTCACAGAGACCCTCCACTACCTGCATTCTTTGGTTCGGCAGGAGGAATGTGTTTTAATTGACTGGCACAAGGAGTCTGTCGCTTCACTTCTTCGTTTAAAGCTGTCAAGGATAGTAACAAGGGCGGGACCTGAACAGCTTTGACAGACTCAGTCCAATCAGAGAGCAGATGGAGTTAATCCATTCCTGGATGCTATATCCACCTTTCCAAGAAGAGGCGTATCAGGTAAGACCAACGCCCCTTCTGGGAGCTGATGTCCACATATATTAAAATTGCTGGGGCTGAGTAATAGTGATATCAGTGACAAATGACTCAACTATAGAATGACACAAATGATGTAAATTTAAACAAATGGTGTAATTTTGTATTTAATTGAATGGCACTATAAGAATCCCCAAAGGTGGTTTTAATGAAGATTTTACTATACTGATATTGACATTGATAAGCTATTTCTAAATATCCTAATATGCACATTTTAAAAAACTTTCTTGATTTGACTAGCAATAAATGTTTTAAAGGATTTACGTTTCAGTATTTAAAATGAAAGCTGGAAATTGTAATGGAAGAAGCAGATATAGTTTCAACCAGTAGTGGGTTGTAAATCTCGTCGCTGCTGGTTCACTCGTGTGCATGCGCGTGTGCGTGCTTATGTGTGCAACACTTCTCATGTGCAGAAGCATCCTGGGCAGGTGGGCAGAGCCTCCCGCCACCACCGTTACCGGTTCGCCGAACTGGGCCGAACCGGGAGCAACCCACCGCTGGTTTCAACTACATATTACACTTACTAAATAATTTCATACTACATTTTCTCCCTGCATTACATGTGAAATATTGTGCATGTCTTCACAAATGTTTCTATTTTTCTCTAAAACTTGTTACTTACAGCAGTTGTACAGATGAATAACTTCCAACTTAAGGACTTTACATTTGATTAGCAAACATGAAACCCATTTTTTTCCTTAGTTTCACTTGAATTTTTCACGTACACCTTATTTTCATTCCATTTTGTGTATTTTTACCCCAGAGGATAAAACCTAATTACTGTGACACATTTTGAGCCTTTCTCTCCTGTTCCCAAAGGAATCAGAACTCATAGAACTACGGGAAACCATTGAAATGCTGAAAGCTCAGAACTCGGCTGCACAGGCTGCTATTCAAGGAGCTCTGAATGGCCCCGACCACACTCACAGAGGTATGGTATTCTTTCTCACTTTTCAGGGCTGTAATGGTAGCTCATTACCAGCTTTCTGGTTTTTTTCCCCAAAAGAATGGGTTTTGTGCCACATTTGTAGAACCTTCCATATGAAAATGTATGCTTGAAATGTTTCTAAATCTTAAAAAGTCCAACTTAAAAAGTTTTATTTATTTATTTATTTATTTATTTATTTATTTATTTATTTATTTATTTATTTATTTATTATAATTTGTCAAACACAAACAAAAACAAGAATAATATAAAAATGCAATGACAGGGACGATAGGCACATTAGCGCGTTATGCAAGCCCCCTCTACGGACCTCTTAAGTATGAGGTGAGGTCCACGGAAGTCAATTTGTGACTAAGACTATGAAAATTTGTAGCTGAAACAACTGAATCAGGTAGGGCATTCCAGACAACTCTATTACAAAAATCATATTTTTTACAGTCAAGTTTAGAAGTTATTGATTTCCAAAGAGTTTGCTTCTTCTGAGGAAATACTAAGCACTCCCTGGTTGACAAATAGCACATTAGTACTAGAATCACCCGTAGAGCTCAAGCCAACAATGTGGAATTGAAGGGCAGTTCTGCATTTTTCAATTTTCTATCCACTTATATTAAATGGGATTGGAGATGGCATAAACAATGCCAACCACAGACTGGCATAAGCAGGATCACCCTGCCTTTAAGAGGCAACCGAACAATTTTAGATCCATCAGATCTCTAACTCTTTACTCACTTTTGTTCCATTTCTAGATGTCTCTAGGTCCAATGAGTTCTCTGTAAAATCCACGTCCATCATATTTTAACCACCTATAGCAGCTAATATAAGGGTTTTTAGAATGATTTTCTTAGTTATCAAATACACTTTTTGACTTCCTTTAGGATGTGTCATAACTTCAAGACCTTTTAAATCACATTTATCTCAGGAAGAATGTGAAGTATATATCTACTTCAATTTAAAACATTGACTGAATTACGCATACGCACTTGGACTTGATTGTTCTTTGTACAATAACAATTTTCATTAATTTTATTCTGCAATTGGTAAGCCATTCCACATGATGTTTCAATAGACATGAGCAGAAGAAGAAAAGGACATTTCAAAGGAGAACAGAACTTAAGAAAGCATCATTCCATTAATTTATACTCTGTTCTGGATTTAGTAAAAACAATCAAGAATAATCAAGAGATGTATTAAATGCTTTATATCGTTCCTTAAATAGTCACAATTATAGACTGGATAAAGGATGTAGGAGAGTTTAAGATAATATTTGAAACACTAGAAAAGGAGTTACATTGGGGAAAAAGATATGTCCACACTATTTCATTTCTCTTTATATTATAGATTTGCGAATAAGGCGACAACATTCGTCTGAAAGTGTTGCCAGCATCAATAGTGGTACAAGCCATTCAAGCATGGGTAGCAGTAATGATGCTGATTCTAAAAAAAAGAAAAAGAAAAACTGGGTAAGTACTCTATTAAGTAAAATTGACTGCCTGTCCTTTTGTATAATTCTTTATTTCATAAATAATATAATGAATGAACCATGTAAACCACTGTTTTAATGCCCTTCATAAATATAGTTGTTGATGCTGATATAATGCTGATATACTAGATAGGTATTTTTTGCATCTTGCTCTATTGTTTATGTATCAAGATCACGTCATATTGTTGATGTAAATGAATATGACTACATAATAACAGGCTTCACAAGTTACTATATTTGTTCACTATATACAATATATTAATTGTCCAAAATACTTTATAGGACGATCCATGAAATATGGTAAAAAAAAGTCAAGATAGCAGCCACAAAAGTGCAATTGAAGTTTGTACTTTTTAAAAAATGTTTGTCATGCATTAAAAGCAGGCATAACTTTTATCACATTCTTGCCGGTGCTATCTTTTTTTTTCAAAACCACACTCTGTAGACATTCTTGGTAGTTTATTGTTCCATGAAAGAAATGTAGTAAATATCTTGAAAACATAAAGAAAGATAAAGGTCTTGAATTGAGACACATACCTCAAGAACTCGAATTTTACTGACATAAAAGTAGGAAAATACTTTTTATTGTTTAAAATATGTTTATTACACAGGTAATATTTTAAAAATACTGATTCCAACGTCATTCCCTTGATTTGTAATTGCACACTCTTTCATGTTTCTGCAAGGTGAACTCTAGAGGAAGTGAGGTGAATATAAAATCCTGGAAAATTTGGCATGCATCTCAAAGAATTCTATCTTGGCATGATTGCTATTCATTTTGGCATTAGGCTTTTGTACCCTTCTGAAATATTATCCTTTATGTCTCCTAAATGTTTCTCTTCATTTTACCTCCAACTTTAAAATCTAGAAAGGGGAAGTGTCGCCAAAATCCATTTCTTTCTCATTAGAAAACAAAAAATGGCGAAAAGAAATGCTGGATGATGGTTAACCAGCTCTTAGCCTCCCAGTTCTTGAACAGGGATGGAAGAGAAAGTTGATTCAATTTCATACAAACCAATCTGGAATGCAATATTTTCCCTCTATTTTGGCCCTTCTCCAAATAGTGCAATCCAGTTCTTCAAACAAAATATCTGCCAAAATACACGTTGTAGAAAACTGCATATGAAAAGGTGGATACTAGCAGATAGTATTTAAAAAAATGCAGGCAATAGTGAAAATCATATATAAAGTGTATATCTTAAGAAAAAATATATACAAAATGATATTTTTAACAACAGAAGTCAAAAATTTTGATGAGGGAAATCTATATATACTTCAAATAAATTGAAGTTCTAGCAAATAAAATAGAGACGTATATCCAGTTCTATTTTTGAACTGATTCTTATGAAAAAAAATATTCCAAAATTTAGCTGAAGGTAATAAAATAACTACTTGGGAACCATATTTTCCCCTTGGTTTAAGTAATCTGCTTGTTCATAAGAAGCCTTTGACAGACAGACATAAAAGATACAGTGCTTATTAAAGACCTAGCTTTTGCCATCTCAACTATTGAAATAAATGGCTGTTTGGCTATTCTGAACCTTTCAATAATGGATAAGAGCTTTTAAACAATAAAGTCCATGCTTGCATATATGAACTTGCTTCTTTAAAAGAACTTAAGCAAATGCTTTCTGTTTCCCAACCCTTTCAGCTTCTTGTCAGTGGAAAAGCAAATACTGCAGCTTCAAAATGCTTATTTCTGATCAGTGCTACTGTGGAAGTTATAAGATCTGATATTTCTGGGACAAAATGTCTCTTCCCTCAAATAATGCACAATATCATATTGATTGGAATTCAGTGTATTTTTTTATAAGCCAGTGACTTTAAAAAAATGTACTTATTTAAGACTGATCATCTCAAGTGAATGCCAGAAAGAAGGTGTTTCACAACAGGTGTGGGGTTTTAAATCAGTATCTGTTTATCAGTGCAGTGCGTATTTCCCATAACACAGTCCTCAGTTAATTTTAAAAAGCACTCTGCCATGTTTCTAAAGATACTGTGTTGCACATGTCCTGCTTTGTCTATACACTTACCTCAGGTAGTAGCTAGTTGGCCTCTGCAAACTAACCTCATAAAGAACTCTCTCAAATATGAGAAGAGCTAAATTGTCAAAGATATTGATGTTCCTTTCCTTTCTCCTAGCTAAGGAGTTCATTCAAACAAGCTTTTGGGAAGAAGAAGTCATCAAAACCTCCTTCCTCCCATTCTGACATAGAAGAAGTCACAGATTCATCTCTTCCATCTTCACCTAAATTACCTCATGGCTCTGGAGACTGTGGATCTACTTCAATCAGGCCATCCCAATCAACTTCACTGTATGTTTATTCTTTGAGAAATGTCTCTTTGGGAAAGTCAATTTTTTATGGGATAGTTTTTGAAAATAAGTCACTATTATTTCTGAAATATGGTCATGAGCTACCAAGAAGCATTGTCTCTTTTTTAAGATTCAAGCCATTTTAATTCTCTACAGGCAGTCCTTCCTTAATGACTATAATTGGAATCAGCAACTCTGTTGCTAAGCAATATGGTTGTTAAGCAAAACATCACTTAACTGCACCTGATTTACAATGCCACTTCCATGCTGTTAGGTGAATTAGCCATGATTTTTAAGTGAGACATCACATGACTTGCAATTTTACTGCTGGCTTCTGCATTGTCTTTGCTTGTGAGAAACCAGCTAAGAAGCATGCAGATGGCAATCAGATAACTGCAGGATGCTAAAATGGTTATATGTGAGAGGACCAATCATAAACTTACTTTTTAAGTACCATTGCAACTTTGATAATTGCTAAACAGGGCAGTCATTAAGCGAAGTCTACTTATATTTATCTCGTGGAAACAGTATCCTTTAAACCAGGGGGGTCAAACTCGTGGCCCGTGGGCCAGCTGCGTCATGTGCTGGCCCCGCCCTGCCCAGTTTAGCGAAGGGGGGGAAAGTCCTGATATGTCATATGATGCCGCCGTGATGACTCGAGTTTGATACCTCTGCTTTAATCCTTCCATTATTCTTACATTTCATATTAGGTTGTTGCTTTTTAAAATTAGCTTCCACTTTGCTATGCTTTCTTTTTTTTAAAAAAAACCCTTTCTTATCCGAATGTTCAGCTATTATTATTTGTTGTTTTTTTCTTTTCTGCCTTAAGTAATGCCTAACAGCTTGATTTACTCACATGGCTAAATGTGAAGCTAAAAATCTATAGGAAGAATAACCTGTATATATTAGATCTCCCATCTACATTTTCTACATCTGTTTGCTGAGGTGCAACCTTTCAAATTACCAATTGGGCAGAGGCAGATATCAAATATCTGAATGTTTTGACATGCTGAAATAATATTTTTGCACATTGCGAATCAGCCTATTGGGAAAGATATCCTGTCCTAGCAGTTTCTCTTAAAATGGTAAATTAAACCTCCCTTAAATATATGACATAAAATAGCAATCTTGCATATAATGACTGCACTCCAAAACATGCTGATAAAAATCACACTGAATACTGTAAAACCTTAAAATTGTACCTTAATACTTGTACCTGTAGATTTTGGTTTTGATCATTGTGGTATATGTTGTTCCCACATTCAACATGATAATGAAAGGCATAAACAAGAGTTGTTTAAACTGTGACACAATCTTCATATTTAGTTATCATTCCCTCTTAAAGCTTTTACTTTTTCATTCTACTGCATTTTTTATTCTGTTTCTTTCTTGATTTCTTATCTTCTAAACCATTTCCTTTACTTTCTTTCACTTGCATCTGTCTGTCTAATGCGTGTATATGCAGGTCATCTCTATTCTGGGCTCCAAAGAAAAGGCAAAATGGTCCCGTGATCTACAAGCATAGATCCCGGTAAATTGGCACAAGGGGCTTGGAGTTATTTATCCAAGAACCAGACGGATGTTCTCTATTTTCTCCCTAAACGTCTTTGCAGGCATGCTTTGAAAATACAGTATATTCATTATATGTTGTAGAAAAATCTAGAACTAAAAGACTATTAGTGAACAATGGCGTGGTTGCTATTGTACATCAGTTAGTAATGAGCAGAAAGGACATGGGTTTTTTTATGCTCCAAAGGAAAGAATTAAAAATTGAATTTTCAGTTTTAATTCACTATTAAAGTTTAAATGTTTTCGATTTCATCTTACATGGTGTCAGAAACAGAAGCATGATGTCATGTATATGTATTTACTGCTGTCTGTTATGCCATGCACAAAGTTCCATACGGAATATACTCGGTTGCAACTTATGGAAAAATATTGAATATTATCATTTTTGAAATTGTTACAGATTAAATTCTACAGTCATAGCATAGACAGTTTGAACACCATAAAAAAAGAAATCAATTAAGTCAGTTCACATATACTGATATTTAACATAAGCCTTGTGTAACCTCATTATATATGAGTTGGACTGAAAGACAAATCATCTGAAAAATCATATCAAAAGAGAAAAATAATAGTTTAATAGTAGCAATGAAGTTTTAAATTGTACTATTTTGGAAATCGTTTACTTTTAATGAAAGCAGGGGTACTATTTAATACAGGAATGATTTGTAAAATGCAGTCCTATTGAATTTGGAGTATAAAACATCATTGTTCTTATAAAAGGAAATAAGTAGAAAAGTTTTAGAAAGAACCTTACAACTTTAACCTAGATACTGTTTCCCCTTTTCACTTTTTTTTCAATTGAATTGATTCATATTGCTTTGATGAAATTCTCCCTCCTGCTCCTAGGAATCAGCAGCAGAAACCTTTTCTGATTCTTCGATATACTATAATAATACACCGCCGTGAGAAGAGAACCTTCCTTTAATTTTCTGCCTTTTTACCTTTTCCTCTTTTTTTTAAGGATCTGTGAATGCACAGAAGCAGAGGCAGAGATAATTCTGCAGCTAAAAAATGAGCTCAGGGAGAAAGAGCTCAAGCTTACAGATATTCGTCTTGAAGCGCTCAGCTCTGCCCATCATCTTGACCAAATTCGGGAAGCCATGAACCGCATGCAGGTCAGTTTGTGGAACAACTGATTAGGGCATTATTTAAAAAATAATAATGCCCTATTGTAATTACCCTGAACTGAACAGAGCCATGAAATGGGATCAAAGCTAGCAGTCACTATTGGGATTGAAAAATAATTAGATGAAAGACAAATTAGATTGAACCGTTCCTTTCTAAAAATTAAAAAAAAAACCATTATTTTGCATAGTATCCCTGTGGTAGTTATTGGCAAAAATTCTCTATAATTGTCAATTCTTTTGCAAAATGTTATAACATTCAAAAAGCAGAAGGACTTCTGGGTATTTTAGAAGTATTCTAAATTCAGAACTACACCAATTTTTAAAGAAAATCTTCATAGTTGCTTATTTAAATGTCTCAAACTCTAACTACTCAATATTATCTTTTTGTTCTACGATTGTCTTGTTCATCAAATAAGGATCGCCAAATCTGTGTATTTACTTTACTTCACCTATTAATTTCAAACATTTAATATGATTGCAATGCTGTGTTCAAAGCAGGGGCGGGTTCCTAATTTTTTTACTACCGCTCTGTGGCCGTGGCTTATTTTGTGGGTGTGGCTTGCCGGCCATGTAACCGGGTGGGTGTGGCTTCTCAGACTGCTGAAGGGAGGGGAACTGAGATAGGTCCTGCTGCCCATTCCCCCTCCCCTCAGCAGCTCGAGAAGCCTCAAACTTGCGAAAAAGCCTAGGAACAGTCCGGCTTCTCGGACTGCTGAAGGGAGGGGAATGGAGATAGCTCCTGCTGCCCGTTCTTTCAGCGTCTCACGCGCTCCCTCGGCCATCCTCCCCTGCTTGGACTCACTGTGGGGTAGGAAGGCAGCGCATGCGCAGTGCCGGAAGCTCGGCTTCTGGGCATGCGCAGAAGAAATTTTTTTAAAAAAATTTAAATTTTTTTTTTAAAATGGCAGCGCCCAGGCACCAGCAACTGACCGCACCAGTACTGTGATGTCACCAGCGGGCTGCTACCGGTGCTATAGAGTGGACCGCACTGGTAGGAACCCACCACTGGTTCAAAGTGAAAAATTGAAAGAGAGAGTACAATTTAGACCAACCTGAAATCAAGTTCCAAGAATTTGATAGAATGGTTCTCGTACTTGTGGAGCTATGAGCCCTATTGTATTGAAAAGCTGAATTGATGTGATTCAGTCTTCGAAACAAAGAAAATAAAAAAATTCAGTGGCAGAAAAAGATAGAATGCAATGCTTAATTTGTAAATTACCAGAATAAAAATAAAAATTCATAACTAACAGTTAAAACAATATAGATAGCAGTTAATATCTATCTATACCAATTGAAAGAGGTAATAATAATTTATTAAATTTCTATGCTTTCCAAATCCGAACAACTCTGGTCTTCACAATCTCTATACTTGTATATTATTGAAAATATGTGCAGCAATTTTCAATGTACTACAAATACATTGAAATATATTTAAGATAGAGTGCAAAAAGAAAAGCTAAGAATATTTCTGAGTTAGAAGAGTTCAACTATAGGAACGATCTAAAAGTTCTTATTCCAACCAAAGAACAAATTACATAATATTTACTGAAAGGGTAATTTATCCAAATTTATTTCTGCACTTGCCATGTTCATGGTTTTCTTATTCTGAAATTGCCAACAACTGCACAAAAAATAGGTAAATATGCAGAAATATTTCATTATGTACAGACTCACGTAAAATACAATTTAGTAAATTGTTTGTATGCAACTGTATTTGTATTAGGTCAGATATGCTTTCTATATTCTGTTTAGGAGTGGGTAAATTTTCCTTATGCTGTTTCCAACATTTACTTATAATATTTGTCTAGTTAAGTAATAGTTGTAATTGTCAAAATATCTGAATGACTGATTGCCAAATTAGAACCTTTGTATTTAACTTAGTAGTTTTAAAAAACCCCACTGGGATTAGTTTGATGAGTTAATGAAATTGTCATTGCAGGAGACTTAAAGAAAGAACTGAACCCTTTCTTTCCTTACCATAATATAGAGAGACAGCCTTTATCTGCAATTGGTGTTTTCAATGGAAGGAAAGAGATCCTTAATTTGATTTTGGTTTAGTTCTTTAAGTCTATCTTTAATTACATGAAATCACCCACAAAAACGACCACTTGGATTTATCTCAATAATGTAATTAAATGTGAGGCTAATTGTCATGATATTAGGTAGATATTATTTTGCTCCATTGCTGTAATTATATGATATACTTCAAAAATATGATAGCCTCAAAGTTCCAGCTGCTATACTAATGAAGATGTTTTCTATATTTTTTGCACCTCTGTTAACTGTTTGGTCTTAATGCAGTGGTGAAATCCAAATTGTTTTATTACCAGTTCTGTGTGCGTGGCTTGGTGGGCGTGGTGTGGCTTGGTGGGTGTGGCAGGGGAAGGATACTGCAAAATCTCCATTCCCACCCCTCTCCAGGGGAAGGATACTGCAAAATCTCCATTCCACCCCACTCCAGGGGAAGGATACTGCACAATCCCAATTCCTTCCCCACTCCTGGGGGAATGATATTGCAAAATCTCCATTTCCACCTCACTCTGGGGCCAGCCAGAGGTGGAATTTGCGGGTTCTCTGAACTACTCAAAATTTCCGCTACCGGTTCTCCGAACTATTCAAAATTCCCGCTACCTGTTCTCCAGAACCTGTGAGAACCTGCTGGATTTCACCCGTCTTAATGGTTAAATTATTATTATCCATATTATACCAGAAAGATTAGACATCTCTGCTTCATTTATTTTATTGTTTCTTACTTGTATTTTATATGTTAGAATGAAATTGAGATTTTGAAAGCTGAGAATGATCGTTTGAAGGCTGAGACTGGAAACACTAGCAAACCTATCAGGCCATGTTCAGAGTCCTCAAGCAGCACATCTTCTTCCTCTTCACGACAATCTCTAGGTCTCTCTCTGAATAACTTAAACATCACAGATGCAGTTACATCTGGTAAGTAAAAGCTTTATTCTCTTAATAAATATTCCTGCATTAAGGATCACTTCTCTTTCTCTCTCCTCACAAATTACCCCACACTTACAGACTTCTTGCCAAATATAATGTTATTGTCAAAGTACAGAGAAATGTAATTAAATTGGGAAAGGTGCTCATTATGTAAATGAGGTTTACAACTTTGAAAATTAATATAAAATGAAATAATCCTGTGTTGTATAAAGGAAAATTGAAATACTATATTTTTTGTTGCTTCTTTCTATTGTATTGCATGCAGTAATAGCAACAGTAGTATTGTTTCCTGCTTTCACTTGATGAAGTTTTCTATGAGGGAAGCTTCTTCCACCAGTAGAATATAGCTCTGTATAAATGTATGTGTATACAATACATATACAGCAAAATACTGCATATAGAAATGGAATAATTAAATGTGCATTTATAATTTTTTCTTTTATGTGTGTTATGTATCTGTGTCTATATGTATATATTTTAATTATCTAATATATTCATTTTTTTCATTGTACATATACTAATAATAAGAACTTTGCAGCAGTTTTTAACTTATTATTTGTGGATTTTTCTTCTTTTGGGGGGGGGTCACATTTGGAGAGTACATTCTCAGATACTGGGTAACAACCAGCTTGGGCTTTAAGGATCCAGAAATCTCTTAAGGGTACATTTGGATTCAAGTCCCAAAGCAATCCAAAAACATGATACGTTAAACAGCGTTAATATATTGGAGTTCCTATACCTTTAAACCCAAACCTTTAAATAGGTTTGCATCTACTGTTTTATTTTATTTTTCTCAAAGGATGGATGTTTCAAAAATACAAATGTTAAGGATTCAAATATTTGATATCATGCAAAATAGGCAAACCAAAATAAGGAAATTAGGCCAAACATTTTTTTTTGCCCTAAAACAAATGGATAACTCTGATTCAGAGTCATTTTCATTCAAGAATATTGTAACCTTTTTGTCATACTTGAAAAATGAACTTGCTTTACTATGCTCCTTACCAAACTGAAACTGTATATGACTGCATTTTCATTTGATTCATCCTTGCTAAATACTTGAAGATAATTGATGAATTTTATTTGTATTATTGATTTCATCTTGCTTGTGAGTCTCATCTTTCCTCAGTGATGTAGTATCTGTTTAACACAATTCTTCCCTTTTTTTCTTGTTTTCTACTCTCAATCATATGAGAGTACCATTGAAATGTTGATTATTTTTATCTTGGCATTCAATGGAACTCTGCAAATGGATGCAACATGCTGATTAATGTCTTAATACTGTAACCAGTTTGAACAATCAGTCACACAGGGAGATGGCTTTCAAGCCATTTATGATCCTCGTTAAGTAGATAAGTACTCAGGTAGAATTGGAAATGTTTCTTTACACATATTACATTCTGACATCCTGAGTTGGGATCTGACTCCAAATTCACAGAATCCATATATTCAAAATATATATTCATTTTGCTTTTGCCAGCAAACAAAAATATATATCATAGACCATTATAATTGTAGCCTTTTACAGAATATATTCACACAAATGTAACTTTATTTTTAAAGACCATTTATTTATTGT
The DNA here is from genome assembly GCA_023053685.1 of Diadophis punctatus similis. Lineage (NCBI taxonomy): Eukaryota > Metazoa > Chordata > Lepidosauria > Squamata > Dipsadidae > Diadophis > Diadophis punctatus. The sequence goes on along the minus strand of JALIGW010000004.1, from coordinate 41,802,682 downwards.
TCGCTTGCTTAGATATTTTACTGGAAGATGTTGCAGATGGAACTCTCCATAAAGAAGGCCAGAACGTTAAGATTATTGTCACAATAAACAAGGGCTACGGTCGATCAAAGGTATTCTGGATTCCAAGTTTTATTGTCATATGATTATCTTAATCATCTTTCTATAAATGCTACTGTTGCTATAAAGGCTGTTCTGTTCTAATCAGCAATTAATTCAATTTAGACTGCAACAAATAATATTGAAAGAATTCCTTTTTCTCATGCTGTACTTACAATGGCATCGTTGAAATTTATTGGCATTTTGGTATAATTATGTGTGATTTATAGAAATGTGATTTATAGAAATCTGTACAATTCATAATTGTATCAGAAGAGCTGTGGTTGGAATGTAGCATTGCAGGCTAATTCTATTGACTGCCAATTGCCAGCAATTCGGCAGTTCAAGTCTCACCGGTTCAAGGTTGACTCAGCCTTCCATCCTTCCGAGGTCGGTAAAATAAGGACCCAGATTGTTGGGGGCAATATGCTGACTCTGTAAACTTTTTAGAGAGAACTGTAAAGCACTGTGAAGCAGTATATAATTCTAAGTATATAAGTGTTATTGCTATTGCTATCAAGAAATATTTTAATATAAAATCTGCAACATATTTGGTATATCTCTAACATAAAAATACTATTTTTCTCTGCAGAAAAACACTCAGTGTCTTCTTTCTTATATCATTTATCTCCTCTCTTTATAGGACCAAAGAATACAGGCATATTTGATAGGTTCTATCAGGGTCAGTGGTAAAACAAAATGGGATGTATTAGACGGTGTAATTAGACGACTCTTTAAGGTAAGATTTTGCAAGTTTAATACAATGAGCATCAAGCAGATTTTGTGAGAGATTTGGAGTTACCATATACCAGCTGCAAAAATCCAAATAATTACTAGATGTCAGCAAAGAGACTAGAAAACTCTACTTGTGGGCCAGGTTTTTAACAAACCAAATATGTTAGTCCTATACCTGCAACCAGTTAATAGGATAGTTTCTTATTATCTATTTGCATAAACAAATAGATAACAGGAAAATAAAGGAAAATGTATATGAGGAGCCATGACATTCCCCACAATCAGTTAAATAAGTAGATTTCTCATCTTAGGCTGATTAGAGTCCATGAGATCAGTATTTGTGGGGGTCCTTGGAGTCTCTGAGGTTGGTTGTTTTCTTGCAGATATTTCATTACCAAACTAGGAAACATCATCAGTGATAGAAAGGAATGGGATTTGCTCTCATTTTATATGCAAGCGGCTTGCCCTATCAGTGTTGGTGGGAGTGGTCTTGGTGACTCCTTGATTTGATTGTTTACTGTTAATTTGTTTGTCTGAGTTGGTAGTTCTTTGATTGGGATGTTATCCAGGGCTAGAAAATATCTCATTTGAATTACTATAACATGCTGTATGTGGGCCTGCCTTTGAAGATGATTTGAAAATTTGACTTCAGTGATCATAGAATACAACCACATGACTGTGATGGGCAAGAGCCTTTTAAGCAGGATTACACTATACTGCTGGTGCTGCATTAGCTACCTCTTGTTTCGCATTCAAGGTGCTACTTATCACATATAAAAACCTATATGGCTTGGTTCCAGATTATCTTTGAACTGTCTGGTCTAAATGAAATGTTTCTATCTTATGTGGTCCAATCAGGAGTAGTTGCTTCACATTCCCACCTTCCAAAAGTTAGACAGAAAAGAATGACAAAGCAAACCTTTTCCATTGCTGTGCAGGTCCCTAGAAAAATCTGCTTGAGATTTAAAGGGCCTTACATTCTGAGCTTTTAAAAGGTTGACTTGTAAGATAGCCTCTAGATCAGGGATGTCAAACTTGTGGGCTGTGGGCCAGATGTGTCACACGCTGGCCATGCCCACCTCCATTTTAGCGAAGGGGGGAAAAGTCACAATACATCACATGACGACAACATGACGCCGCATGTTTGACACCCCTATCTAGATTAAAACTCATTCCTTTCATAGAACTACCTAAATGCAGCTGGGGTAAATTGAGCTTCATTTGCACATGTGATAAACTGGCCAAATGCCCAGAATTATTATTTTTTTCAAAAGTTAAGAAGATTGAAGTTTCTGGTTTTCTCTAGTTTTTAGTTTTTATGATGATGGTTTTTAAATATTTGTGTTTTATTATTATAAACTGCCCACAATCTAGGTAGCTGGCAAGATAGAAATCAAAATAATTATAATTATGTCTTATAAAATCCAACAAGAAATACTAGACATTTTTGAGTTATTGTTTTTTGACATTCCCATTTAAGTTTAATGTATATTCTTGATTTGCAAGTTGTGGTAATGAGAATGGCATATGAACCAATAGATTGATCATTCATTCATTGATAATGCAAACTATGAATATTTCCATTTGGTTGTTTCTCTCTCTCTTTTTTTTAGGAATATGTTTTCCGAGTAGATCCAGCTACTAGCCTTGGTTTGAGCTCAGATTGTATAGCTAATTATTGCGTAGGTGATATAATTAGAGCCCATAACCAAGAAGTGCCTGAATTGCTACCTTGTGGATATCTGGTTGGAGATAATAACATAATCACAGTGAATCTTAAAGGTAAAACACACCTTTAATTTATTCCCTTTTTCTTCTGCATACTCTGTAATGTTGTTTTCATAATATACTGTCCAGAAGAGTAGAAACAATTATAACTACATGATCAATTGCACTTTTAAGTAACATAAAAAGTCAGGTAAAAATAAAAGTAATAATTTAAAATAAAGTAATACAAGTGTTGGATACCAGTTTGAAGGAGAACATTTTAGGAATAAGAGACTATAAGTATTAAATGACCTGGTACAGGTTAGAATAGTTTAAATATTAAGCAATCCGGTATATATGCCCTGGTATACCGTAGTTGAGATGTCTGCTTTTTAAAACAAGTCTGGAACAAATAATGCCCATTTTCTTCTACACAAGATTTCCACCAATTAATTTTCCAGTGGTAAATGTGATAACTATAACTTATGTCAGTTTCAGTGTTGGTTCATAAATGCATTCTATCTTTATCAGTGACTAAATATACATACACAAATATAGAATGAATTTTAGTCTACAATTCATTATTACTTAGCTATTCAAATGAAAATAGACATTTCATTTCTAATACTTTTTTGTGAGAATCATATTGTAAAGAACAGAATCTTAGAATCCATGTACTGATTTAGGAAATTCAAATAAAAATAACATTGACCAGTCCAAAGGTATATTTGGGACAACCATAGGCAAATATGTTTGTCGTTAGTGGACTGGATATAGCCACGTAATATGAGACTGAGCTGATACATCCTTTACATTTCAAACATAGGCCTTATCGCCTCAACCACTTCACCACTGATGCTTCCTACTTTAACATCACCTTTTTTTTGTAGCATCTAAAATTTCTTATTAATGTTAAATTAATTGCGAAAATCTCATATATGCATAGTAATATTTATATTATTTTTTTTTAAATGAAGACAAATTTATAAACAGGATAAATTAATGTTGAAGAATGAAGAGTTAGGATTCTGAATCAAATATTTCAACCATGTAGACAGTGTAGTGATTTCAACCATGTAGACAGCGTGGGCGGCCTTCAAACAAATTGTGATTTACAGCGATATTTCTGATCTGCTAACTCATGCTGTAATCAGTTTGACCTTTTTAAGTGTCTCAGACATTTCAGATATGCCTTGTTGCCTCACCTAGTTCTCACTTCACATTTGCTTTGATTGCAAGTACTTATCTAATCATGTTGCTACATTAATATTCAATGAATTGACTTTTTAAAAAAGTATGAAAAATATTTCTCTAAATGATTCCATACTTTCTCCAAAACAATATAATCAATAGGATTTTCCCCCTGTTTTACTTCTTGTTTTTTGTTTTGTTTTTGTTGTCAGGAGTAGAAGAAAATAGTTTGGATAGCTTTGTGTTTGATACATTAATCCCTAAACCAATTAGTCAACGGTACTTTAATTTACTGATGGAACATCACAGGATTATCCTATCAGGACCTAGTGGCACTGGAAAGACCTATTTAGCCAACAAGCTTGCTGAATATCTGATAACTAAATCTGGCCGGAAAAAAATGGAAGATGCCATTATTTCTTTTACTGTTGATCACAAATCAAGCAAGGTAAGACCTCAGAAAAAGAGCCATCAACGTTATACACATTAAAGAATAGCATGTGTCATTATTTATATTAAAATTAGATAATAACTGAATTTGTAATATTTTTACTGGATAATAACTGACATTTTACTTGCTATTTTCATATATTCATATCTTTAATGATTTGCCACAGCATATTTGTATTCATTTTGCCATTTTGTGCTAATTTTGTCCTTCTTACATGACATGTTGTTTGGTTTGATATGCCTAATACAAAATGGGGATATAATACATCTTTGCTGCTCTTGCTTTCTTGAGTATCCACACATGCTTCACAATAAGATGTAATCCAGTTGGTTTATACTTGACTTTTTATACAGTTAGACACATTACTATCTGGGTCACATAAGGAATGCATTGTCCTTTTAATCATCATATGTCCCAACTAATCTTGGAAGATACAGAATAATAGAGTTGGAAGGAACCTCGGAGGTCTTTTAATCTAACCCCCTGCTCAAGTAGGGGACCCTATACCATTTCAGACAAGTGACTGTCCAGTCTCTTCTTAAAAGCCTCCAGTGATGGAAAACCCACAACTTCTGAATGCAAGCCATTACACTGGTTAATTGTTTTCACTGTTAGGAAGTTTCTCATTAGTTCTAGTCGCTTCTCTCCTTGATTAGTTTCCATCCATTGTTTCTTGTCTTGCCTTCTGGTGCTTTGGAAAATAAGTTCACCCCCCCTTCTTTGTGGCACCCCCTTAAATATTGGAACAGTGCTATCATGTTATTCCTAGTTCTTATTTTCTCTAGACTAGCCATCCCAATTCCTGCAACCATTCTGCATATGTTTTAGTCTCCAGGCCCTTAATCATCTTAGTTACTCTTCTCTGCATTCCAAAGTCTCAATATCTTTTTTATAATGACTTAACCAAAACTGGATACAGTAGTGGTCATACTAAGGTTTTATAAAGTGATACTAATACTTCACATGATCTATCCTCTGTTTATGCAACCAAGGATTGCATTAGCTTTTTTGGCTGTTGCTGCCCACTGCTGGCTCATACTTAAGTGATTGTCCTGTAGGACAATCCCTACAGATCCCTCTCACAATTACTGCTTTTGAGCCAGGTTTCACCCACCCTGTACTTGTATATTTCATTTTTACCTTACTTTTCTCTATATTAAATTTAATTTTGTTGGGTACAGCTTAGTGTTCAAAATCCATTTGGATCCTGTGCCTATAAACTGAGGTATTGGCTATTCCTGCCAGATTAGTGCAGTCTGGAGCTTATTTTATTTATTTATTTGTGAGACTTATATACCGCCTCACAGTGCAAGCACTCTCTAAGCAATTTACACCAGTAAGCAATGTATATTTATATTGCCCACAACAATCTGTGTCCTCATTTTACCTACCTCGGAAGGATGGAAGGCTCACTAACCTTGAGCTGGTGAGATTTGAACTGCTGACCTGGGGATCACAGTCAGCTAAAGTGGCCTGCAGTACTGCCTCTAACCGCTGCGCCACCTCAGTTCTTATAATCAACTATTTAACAATTATATATGGCGTTTTACAAGGTTCTGTTTTCTTTTACATACTAACAATTATTTAAAACTACTGAGATAAATTTTATAGGGATTTGGAGTAAGGTATCAGTTTTATATCTTTTTCACATTGGATTAAGATGTAGCTGTTATCTCCCTGAGAGACTGCAGTGGGCTGGATGAGGGTGAATAAACTAAAGTCCATCTATATTAGACATAATTACTTATGATGAGTGAATGAAGAACTCAAGAAGTTGAGGATTAGCTTTAAAAAGAGTCACACTCTCCTAAAACTTAATTTTACTCACTTGGTAATTTAGAATCCAATTGTAATGTCAGATTTTCAGATATAGTAGTTGCCTTGATTTAGATTGTAGGAGATTAAAAAGTTTAAACAACAACCCAGAGCTACACTTCTTCCATATGTTGTTTAATGTCTATATATAATATGGTATTGTTAATTCTTCAGAAACCTAAGTCAAATAGATTTAGCAAGTTATCTTCATTTCTATGTGGGATGGTCCTTGAAAAGTACCCAGAAATTGTAGTTGTTGAAAAATTTAGCAGCTAGTTGCTAATTATTGCAAGTACTGTGCAGGAATCATATTATGCCTGTACTGAATTTTATTCCACTTTCCTGAAGCTCCTGATTGACCTTTAAAAGATTAAATTAGATTAGATTAATTGGATTACATTGGATTAGATATTGATTATTTGAGAGCTCCATTCCCCCTCATAGCAGCTTGCCTGATTATTCAAATTAGAAGAAAAAGCTTGAAGATCCCTCATATCCATAAACTCACTTTGCTGATATGCCCAAAGCTAGAGAATGTTCTTTCCAAAAGACTGACTCCCTGGTTTTGGGGTATTTAGGAAAATGATAAAAACCTTGTCGCAAACTCTCTGTTTTAGTTGAATTTTTATTTTAATGATTCTGACTTTAATTTTGATTTTAAGTAATACTGGTTTTCTATTTTGTATGTTTAAATGCTGTGAGATGCTTCAAATAGTGTATAAACAAAACAGTGTGGAAAGAAAGAGAAAGAAAGAAGGAGGGAGGGAGGGAAGGAAGGAAGAAAAAGAAAGAAAGAAAGACAAAGACAAAGAAAAAGAGAAAGAAAGAGAAGAAAGAAAGAAAAGAAAGAGAAAGAAAGAGGAAAGAAAGAAAGAAAGAAAGAAAGAAAGAAAGAAAGAAAGAAAGAAAGAAAGAAAGAAAGAAAGAAAGATCAGATTAGAATTCCTGAAAGAATGGAGTAAATATGCAGTTTAGGGACATAGGTTCTTCTATCCATTCGGGAAAAACTCATGATCAGGATTTGCTGATCACATGAAATAGCCTTCCTGCATTTGAATAAAATCAAATAAAAACTCCTAAATATTTTATTAAATTTGTGAAAGCAGAGAAATCAGATTAGTACAATTTTATTGTATGTATTCAACAATATATTGTAAATATAAGCTTTGGATAAAGAAGATACTTAGGCAAAACTGCTTTGCTTGAGACTGCCAAAATAATTTCATGACACTTAGTTTTAACAATGATACATAAATGTGAAGTTGGCAATAGAAAATACACCTGTCTTATTACATTCTTCTTCTTTTTTTGAAGGATGTTCAACAATATCTTGTTAATTTGGCTGAACAGTGCAATGCTGATAATAGTAGTTCTGACCTTCCTGTGGTAATAATTCTTGACAACCTGCACCATGTTGGTTCTTTGAGTGACATCTTCAATGGTTTCCTTAACTGTAAATATAACAAATGGTAGGTTGATTCTTTAGTCATTGGTACTGTGCAGCCTCTCCCAATCTGGCAATCTTCAAAGATATTGAATTGAAGCTCTCAGAATTACAGGTTCTTATGACCTGTTTATAAATGCAGGAAGTTGCATTTATACAATTCATATACAGGGGGCTGCGTTGAAGATAGGCAGTGGCAGAATATGAGATGAGTTTATGAATAAACCCAGTGAAGTTTGAGAAATGTTTTGATTTCATATTTTAATGCAGGTGAATAGTCTGTTATTATACATTCAATGTATTTTTGCTCCTTCCACTCCTCAAAATTGGTGATGTTACAAAACCAGCTTAAATCCAAAACATAAAGCAGAAATAAACATTTTATCATATCAGTTTCAAACTGAGTTGCACACAATAGTCTGCAGTTGCTTTAGATCAGCCTTGCATGTTTTAGTAATAAGTCTAGTCTTTATAACACACATATCCCTTTTGTGAGTTTAAGAAAAAAGGAAACTGCATGAATCTGTGCATTGAGTTTTCATAAATAGGTTCCTATGAACAGATACAAAGTATGTAATTTTTGTTAATCTCTGTGTTATTATATGCAATTTTAGCCAAGAATTGCAGTAATAAATATATAATGTATTGTATTAATCTGGAAAGTGAAAAGTTTATTACTAAGCAGATTTTGTAAAATTCTACTTATTTATACATTATTGCATATAGCCTCATGCTTAAGTAAGAATATTTTATTACAAAATGGCTAAATTGCTTTGAGTAAACATTTCATCTTTCTCAATAAATAATAATTTCATATCATACCTACAGAATCATTGAAATAAACTTCAATAAAATCACCCAGATGAAGAATTTATAGAAAGCTATGCTAATCTTGAAAGAAACAAAAATTAATAAGTGTCAAAGTTGAACTGAGAGCCAGTTTGGTCTAGTAGTTAAGGCGCTGGACTAGAATCTAGTCTAAACTAACTTGGAATTTTAGTCAGAAAGCCAGCTGGGTGACATAGGGCCAGTCGGTCTCTCTCAGCCCCAAGAGCTTTTAAAAAACATTGCCAAAAAAGCTGAAGGGACTATGCCAGGCAATTGCCAGGAATCCAAAATCTGACCTGAAGGGGCACACACACAGAGACACACAGACACACACACAGACACACACACAGAGACACAGACACACACTTTCAGTTTAATATTTGACACTTCCTCTAATGGTGTCTACAGCATAGTTTAAGAATACATTTAAGCAAACATTTGAGACCTAGCATGTGCGTTCAAAAGGGCTTTTCTGAAATATAAATATACAATATTGTATATTAAAACAATGTTAAAATTAGTTTTCTTAAATGTCAGTTTACTTTGGCATTATGATTACTTCATAAGCTCTCCCTTTTATATAGTCAGAGATTAAGGGAGTAATGTTTTCTTTTTTTCTTTCTTTTGTGGTCATCCTTGCTGATTTTAATGCTGCTTTTATGTTGTTTTGTTAATATTTTGTTCTTATTCAATTTTCCTGGATAGTTTTTTAAATTAATGTTTGTTTGTTTTAAGTCCCTATATTATTGGAACAATGAACCAGGGAATTTCATCATCACCTAATCTAGAACTGCATCAAAATTTCAGGTAATGATTATTTCTGTTTCATATCTATCATATGACTCAAATTCAAAACTTTCAGGCTAAAGGTTTAGTTTTAGTAAGTTCATAATTGTTGCACATTTGGTTATATAAAATCAGAAAGCATATAAAGTCTTCCAAAAAATTTTAATGAATCAAATGGAATGAAAATGTATGGGATTGTTTAGGATTGTTTCTGTATGTTTAGGATTGTTTCTGTTCTCATCACATTGCAAAAGTGATGAGCCATTTGGCTTTTGTCACAAGATAGCAGAAAAGACTAAATATATTAAGTTCTAATAGCAATTTTCTTCATCATTGACCTCAAGACATACAGTTGAAAAGAAACAATGTAATATTAGCTAGAGATATAAATGTAATCCTGTGACAGAACAATAATCTAGCTCAAAATCTATTTACTGATAACAGCTAGCCAAATGCCAAAGGCAAGTTCACAAACAGGACATACAGTCATTATCCATCTTCAGTGATTAATTGCTAACTTCAGGCACCAAGAGAGATGGTCTGTGAACAAAGAAGATTCTCTTGGGCCTTATAAAAGACTACAAGCTATATCTTAAATGCAGTGATCAAATATTTCATTTTTAGCAATTTATGATGGTGGCTATCACATCAGCTCATGGAAACAGTTGCTGTAGGTTAACAATAGGTTTAAACAAGCACATTTTTGTTTCGGTCAACTATAAGACTTCATTGGAGGACTGCAACCTTTGCATTTGGATTTCATTATTTTATTGTTTTGTGTATAGATGGGTGCTGTGTGCTAATCACACAGAGCCTGTTAAAGGGCTGTTATCCAGATATTTGAGAAGAAAACTGATTGAAACAGAGCTGGAGAAGAATACCCGTAATAATGATCTCATCAAAATTATTGACTGGATTCCCAAGATATGGCATCATCTCAACAGCTTCTTAGAAACCCACAGTTCTTCTGATATAACCATTGGTAAGACGTTTTACAGTTTAAAAAGAGAGTTGTGTTTGCAAACATGGTATTGTTGGATATGAATTGGATTTCTGGAATAAAATTTGTACTTAAAGAAGAACCCAAAACCATTTAATGTCATTGATCTTAGTCTACTTTAGCCTTGAACTTATACTTTCTTATCCCATTCCACTGTCAAAAGATTTAGTTCTAACTAATGTGAAGAGAAAATTCAGAACAAAACTCTAATATTTTAAAATAAATAAATAAATAAAATGCATGTTCTTGGAGAACATATTCTGTCACAGTTTTTTTTTAAAAAAATCCAAATTTTCACATTTCTTGATGCCATTAATAATGTACAGTACATTCTAATGTGGCATCAGCTTGGATCAGTAAGAAGCAGAGAAGGCAGAGAGGTCTAAAACTCTTTCAAATCTCTCAAGAAATCCAAGATCAGGTATTACTGCTTCAAAAGCCCTCTTCCGTCACGACAAATCTCTGTTAAATAATCATGTGAGAAATGGTGCCCCAAGAGTGGTGGAAACGCCATCTGCATGTTTTGCAAACAAAAACCAAAAAAACCAAAAAACAACCCTCCCTGAAGAAGAGATCAAAGAATCTTTCAGATAATTTTATCTTTCAAAAAGATTTCTTTTAATTGATTTTTTTTTCTATAAACATCCCTAAGTGGCACAACTTGTTTTGGCAGTTGCCACATAACAGCTGGCAGTTGCTACAACGTTGAGAAGCAAGGCAGAGAGCTGGGGTTTAGTGTATCTAAGAAACAGTCACCTTGTTTACAGATGAAATGTCTTCAGAATTATTTCTGCCATTTAAACAAAGGCCATGTGGAACCAATGAAGTAATTGGTCTTTAGAAATACATTACCCATATTTCTGTGTCTCAGCATTCACAAAATGCCAGCTGTTATAAATGTACTTTTCTAAATCCTGTGGCTGAAAAGGCTAATGCAAAAAAAAATGTCATTGTGCTTTGTGAAAAAATGGCTGCCATCACTAAAATGCAGTGAATAGCATACAAACAGTGTATCTGTTGTATCTATCTGACAATAAAACAACTTGAATTAGATGTGCCCTTCCCTTGCATAATACCCAATTTTTTATATACGAGGGAAACATAATGTAGAAGATAACATTATGTCTCTGTACATTACACTGAACCGTGGTGACGCAGTGGTTAAACTGCAGTACTGCAAGCTACTTCTGCTGACTGCAATTTGGCAGTTCAAATCTCATCAGACTCAAGGTTGACTCAGCCTTCCATCCTTCCGAGATGGGTAAAATGAGGACCCAAATTGTTGGGGGCAATATGCTGATTCTGTAAAACCACTTAAAAGGGGCTGTAAAGCACTGTAAAGCGGTATATAAGTCTAAGTGCTATTGCTATTGCTATTATGTCTCCCTCATATAAAGGGAGCAAAACATTACTTACAACACTGGATGTAATCTCATTTTTTTAAAAAAAAACTTATTTTAGGTCCTCGCCTTTTTCTACCTTGTCCTATTGATGTTGATGGTTCTAGAGTGTGGTTTACTGATCTCTGGAATTATTCTTTGGTGCCATATATAATGGAAGCTGTGAGAGAAGGACTTCAGGTAGGACTCTAACCAAAGAAGCAATCTGAATCCTTGGGGCATTATTATTCATTATTGTTTCTAAGAGTTGATTTACAGAAACAATCATCATTTGCCATAAATGGGAAGCTTAATCTAATTTTTAAATTTTCCTATAATCTGTGCCCTATCATTGCAACCATGGACATCACTGTGCCTACAAATAATTTCCTTGGTTCAGAAAAATGCCCAAAGGAATGCAAACATATTCTATATGCTATATATTTAATATTCAGTGGGATTCTCACTTGTAGAATTTTGCAATTCATTAATAGAATACCTCACTTGAATGTTGCTAATCAGTAAGATAGTAAACCAATTTTAGTATAACCTTGTTATATTTTGTCAAGTGGAATATATAAAGTGGAGGGGGGGGGGTAAACCAGTTACGATGGCTAAGAGTCTTTGAAGCAAACACCAAAAACATATGTGTCTTAATCATTTCTTGGTATCACTATAACTTATATAAATCCAATTTTTTTTGAACAGATGTTGTTCTTATAAACTGAACAGATTATTTGTTAATCATAACTTATTTTGTAGCATGGTGGGGCATTCAAGGTGAATACTTTGTAATAACTTGGTTCATCATGGCCATTCTAAACTGTCTTAATGAAATAAGTGTAGACATTTTTACTTTTCTTTTGGTATATGTATTTAGATGTATGGTAAACGTGCACCTTGGGAAGACCCCTCAAAGTGGATAGCAGAGACTTGTCCATGGAGTTCACTGCAACATGATTGGTCATCATTACTTCAGTTAAGACCTGAAGATGTTGGTTATGAAGGTTATGCATCTGCCAAAGAAGGAACCACTTCAAAGCACATTCCACAGATGGAATCAGAAGGAGATCCCTTGGTAAAATAAAAGAATGCTTATTGCTTTTTTAATGTGCTTTATTCAGTGATGCATTTAATTTGAATAGTTTATTATATGCAACAACTGAATGTAATTTGGTTACATTTATTCTACTTGCTGCTTTGGCTGATCAGATAAATTGGTACTAGTTTGCATGTAAGCTTATACTACAATGAAAAAAATCCTTAATGTATAATGCCCATAGTATTACATTTAAGACCCTCCTTAGCTTTGCACTAATTCACAGAATATGTACAATAAATCAATGTATGAAGTAGATTAAGAAGTTATCATCTCAGAATATATGAGCAAATTTATATGCCAGTCCTAAATTCTGACTCTTAACTTTCAATCACACTTCATACTGAGCAAGAAAGGTAATATTTTGTTGGGATCATAAATATCTGGGCATTCATTTACCTTAATGGTATCCCTGAATATGTTTAATTACTTTCACTGACAAAGTGAATAGCTATGAATGAGAGAGAGGGCTCATATATTAGGAGTGTTAGGAGACACAAGCCAAAAACAGAAGAATATTAGAGATATGTGCATGTGAAGTGACAGATATAAAAAAGATTTATCTAGGAAAATATTCAGAAAAAAGAAAACCTACAGAATAAAGAGATAGGTTTACAGGTTGAAGCCCTTCCTCCATTAGATACTAAAAAGGTCCGTGCTGCATCAAGCCATAAAAGCATTTTATGGCCAGCAGGATATATATCTGAGGTGCCCAGAAGTTTCAACTGGAAGATGAGCTCCTTTCTATGACCAAGACTAGTATCTAACTCTGTCTATGGTTCAACAGCTTGTAGACAGCTACCTAGCATTAGTAGCAGCTACTAGTTTGACCTTTCATAAATGTCAACAGTATCTTTTAAAAGCTGTTGTGATGCTATTGCTAATATCACCACACTTTAACTATGTGCTATTTAAAAAATCTGAATCTTCCTGCATTTACTTTCAATTGCTAAACTGAACTTCTAACACTGTTAGGAAGACAGAAAACATTTTACTATGTTGTCTATGCCAGTGTTTCCCAACCTTGGCAACCTTGGCGAATGCTGGCTGGGGAATTCTGGGAGTTGAAGTCCAGATATCTTCAAGTTGCCAAGGTTGGGAAACACTGGTCTATGCCATTCATGATCTAATATCCCTCTATCATGTCTCCCCATACATTCTTCCCTTCAGTCTAAGCTACAGAGTTCCAATTGCTATAGTCTTTCCTCATAGAAAATTGCTTAATTTTGACTGAATTTTTCTTCTCTCTGTCCCTACTAAGATGCATTGAGCAAATCTGTGTACAAGCTTCTCACTCTTCTCCATACATTTTTGCTGCTATCGTAAGCAAGGCTTCTTCAAGCAACCATTTTCAACTTAATGAAATGAGGCTAAATATGACAGTAATAAAGCTACCTTGATTTTTCAAGGCTTAGTTAAATATGAAAAGGTGTAATAACATGATTTATTCTGGTTTTCCTTTTTTTTTACATATTATGGATCAGAAAAACTATAGATTTGCATTGTAAAATTAGGTTATTTTAAAATGCCACTAACAAAGCCCATTCCCTGAACACCCGTAAGAGGAAAGCTTTATAAATGCCATGTTTAATTATGATAATTTCAGTATCTAAACATCTTAGAAATTTCCAGTGCTCTTGAAGTTAAATAAGATGTGCTTAAGGTTCTTCTGGTATCCAGCCTCATAGCAGTAACACAATAATATGGCATTGTTTTGTGAAGGTCAGCTCCTGGACAGCAGATGGTGCTATTGCATTCAGCCATTGACTTTCACCCATTCCATTTAATATGTATGCAAAACAGATTAGGCTTCTTTTTCTCCTCCTATCATGCAAAAAAAAAAAAAAAAAGCAAGCCTGTTTATTTGTTTCCTTATCCTTGACTAGAAAAAATGAATCCTGGTTTAAATAATCCATTTCCTTTATACTTTGAAAGTCTTACCTGTTGTTTTTCCCCTCCATTAAATTGTTTCTGTGCTTTTAAAGATTTAAACATAATTCAGCAGGTACTTTGGTATTAGGTCTGCTCATCCTTATGATGTGGAAATAGTATGTTTCTTAAAACACACACAAACGCTAACATAGCATGAAGGCCAATATTGGATGGAATCTGGTAGCATCCCTTTGCCTCCATGCAAAATAGCACCAAAAGATTTGTGAAACATATATTCAAAAATGTGCATGATGAGCTTTAGAAGAGCTTAAGGCAGGAATGTCTCATAACAGTGGATAATCATATAGTTACAGAAGCAAATATTCAAAGTTCATATATAAAGCTACGTAAATCAAAAGAAATTTCCTTACAAAGGAAAACATTTTCAGTAAATGTTTTCTAAAACTTGCTCTAACAAAGGACTTGAAAGCATAAATAGTTGTTCATTTTTGTTCAATTAAATTAAAAACAAGAGGTAAAATTCATTACAGTATTGCTTGGCAAACACGAACAGTAAAATGGACTGGATTACCCTGTTTCCCTCAAAATAAGACATCCCCTGATAATAAGCCCAATCAGGCTTTTGAGTGCATGGCAATGAGGCCAAGCGCTTATTTCAGGGTTCAAAAAAATATAAGACAGGGTCTTATTTTTGGGGAAACCGGTATTATTATTCTAAATCATCTTAACTCTTGTACCAATAACACACCATACTGTATTTCTTTCTCAGATGAACATGCTATTGAGGCTCAAAGAAGCTGCCACTTACTCAAGTGCCCAGAGCTGTGACAGTGATACTGCCAGCCACCATGATGATATGCTGGACCCTTCACTTGAATCAACGCTCTAAAGGGGACATGACTTTGGTTAGAAGATGCTGATAAACCTATACGGTTAAGGGCTGCTGAGGTGGTGTGTATCTGTGCTGAAATAGCATGTGTGTGCTGTGTCATATATGGAGGCACCTGATTTTAGCAGTAAAGGAAATCAGGAATGAAAGTTGGATTTCTTCAGTTTCAAGTGGAAAGAGCCTTTAACAGGGAGGCTATGAAGCAGATTGCACACATAGTAGTCAAACTGGAATCACTTAGAGTCTTTTATTTTCTATCCCTGTCTTGAAAGTTTACAGTGGAAGCATTTTATGTGATACTTCAATATACTTGGAGGTGCTGCATTCATAGTTCTCCTGCTCCTGCTCCTCCACCTCCTGCTCCTCCTCCTCCTCCTCTTTCTCTTCTAACCTCTGTGGTGCCTCAGAGCACATATTCCAGATTATATTCTGCTGTCCTTTCCAAAATGAGGTGGATGCAAAATAAAATAAAAAGAATGAGAGGGCGTATAGACTCAATAAGCACAAAACAGTATTGTGCAATTACCTTATACAAACAATACTGTGATATGCTGGATAAGTGCCAATTTGATACTAAACTGCCATATTTGCAGTGATGTGGTTCACCAAGTTTTCTGTGTGTGTGTGTGTGTGTGTGTGTGTGTGTGTGTGTGTATTGGAAAAAAAAGTCACCCGTTTTTATATCCAAATTGTTTTTAACCACAGTGGTATTTTTTAAACACCTGCCCACCTCTTAAGGTTGTTGCTGTTGTTAGGCAATTCTGATGCTGACTAAAGGTTTTGGTTAGGACTTTGTTTTGAGTCTTTTGGGAGGGGGAAAAAGAGATCATTTCCTATGGTGCTGTCTCACTGCCTTAAAACCGATTTCTAGACAATGTTACACTTGGTTTAATTTGTTTAAACCATTGGTTATTCACACTGTTTCCTTTCTTCATTTTACTAATGAGAGAGCATCAGTGAACACAGTAGCCTTGTGTTTATATATCAAGATTTTTTTTAATTAGGTGGCTAGAAGGATGAATTATTAATATAGATATAGATATATTATTTTTAATCTTCCGTGAATCAATGACCTACCATCCTAAACCATTCAAATGACCCAGAAGCTACTCCTGGTTAACTATGAATGAAAATAAAACAAAAAAAGGTCCAACATAGTTATTTCTATCCCATTAGGAAAAGAACTTAATTAAGACAGAAACAGAGATGTGTGACATTTTATCCAGCAGAGCTGGGTGTGCACCTGAGTTAGCATGAGCACAAATCGTTCTTGATTTTCGTCCCTTCTCTTCTTTCCCCCATTTGGAGCATGCTATTTTAATTGCAGTTGTTGTACATGAAGAAAGTCAGCATTACAAAAACACTGACACAGTGCTATTCACTGCGCAAGACAGAAATGTTTTTACTGTAAGAGGGGGAAGTGGGGGGTGATTTTGCACAGTTTATTGGGAGGGTATTGTAAATACTGAAAATAAAAAGTGTTGCACAAATAAAAGCAAACAAAACAGTGACAGCAGCAAAAATACAAAATCATACTTTATTCTATTGATGTGAAGAAATGTTTCATTTACGGAGAATACCCATACGTTGTAAACAAAGCAAGAGGGCAATCAGTACTATCTGTTTTTTTTTTTAAAAGGACAGATAAACCAGGTATGTTTGTCCTGTATTTAGAACTGCCATCACAAGTCCTGAGCTATCCTTGCTACAATGAATATTTGCATTCTTTAAACCAATCTAACTTTGCAGGAAAAAAAAATAGACATTATCTATCATGGTGGGATACACCGAAAACCCATCAGAGTAATTGGAGATATTGGTTAAAATTAACATAAAATATTTAAGGGCTATAGCATTCTATAGGCACATGCTTCAACCCTTATCTTGAAAGTGCTCATGTGGAGCACGTCTATTCATAACCATAGGACATGTGCCAATGAAATACTTTCAGGATATACATAGCCAATGGATAACTTCAGGACACATAAGTGGTGCTACTAACTCCTGCAACAATATATTTTGCAAAACAAATATCAGAGAAATCAATGCAATTTTCCTTGTTGCATCAGCTGCAGGTCTCCTGCATGGTGCTATTGCCCTAATAAGAAAGTCTGCTTTTATGCACAAAAATGTACTCAGATTGATTTCCAGCAGCAAATATTAGCTGAATGTCTCATACTGTTAAGCAGCATGCCACTCTGGAAAATGACTAAAACAAAAGCGGCTCCTTAAGATTGATGTAGCCTAAAACAACATCTAAGCCCAGGAACTCCTGCCGTTTTCAATACACATACACACATTCTGTATGTATATACTACATAATACAATTTTCCCTGCAATACATTTCAGTGAATCCACCTAGTTTACAACTTTAACAAATTTGTTTGTGAAGCATTTGTCTGTATACATTTTATATTTTGTACATTTTTAATGTAACATATTGTGTAAATAGACAGAAACAGTGAGATAAATCATCTGAAAAGTTTTGTAGTCTTTGTAAAGCCCTAATAATAAGTATTTGGTGTCATCAGACTTAACTGGATGATGTATTTTATATTGATTTATTGTTCTTCTAGCTTGTAAACCAGCTTGCATATATTTTTTGCAGGTGTGCACACTGTATCTGTCTAAATTATTACTTTGCCATTAAAGTGGAATTATTTATTGACAACTGAGTCTGCGGTTTTTAAAACTCCAGAGGAAATCAGCCTTTGTTAGGTGTAGGCTATGGGAATAGCTTGAGAAAACCATTACAAATATTAGACACATCAGGTTATTGATTGAATTGCTTTCTTACCTTACTACAAGGATATGAGCTGGCCAACTGGGGATCCTTATCTGACCCTATTTTAATAAATGGATCAGTCAAACAGGTCTATTTATTTGCTCCCATCACATTTAATTTGCATATCAATTAGAGTGTTTCAGCCATGGAATGAAAATCATTTTGTCTCCTGGCTTAATAGGTACAGAGCACTCAATTTAATGTAGGTTGATAATATATGGTGTTTATATCATGATATATGTTGAAATTAAATTTAGAAAATTGTGGGCTAGGCTGGCTGATTATTATGAGAGGAAAAAGCTGAGGGTTAACTACAAGCAAGCCACACAGCAGAACCAAACATACATAATCAGTTAATATTCAGTATTGCCTGTTCCTTAAATACAGTATTTGGATGTCCCTTTCTAGAAGCCATTAACCTGGAAGGTAAACCTTAATCCAGTGTTGACTCATTGGGTATATTCTAAAGTTTTTTTTTTTCTATTTTAGTAGAGATCAGGAGTTAAATTACTCCTGCAATCAAAATATTCCAGGAAAATAAAATTCCACAGCTTCTGTATTGGAAGGAGTTTTTGGAATGGAATTAGAATGTATTTGTGCAACTGGAAATAGTCCAGAATATGTTAAGGGAAATTCCAAGTCTTCCACAGGGGTCTCTTGCCACACATATACTGTAAAACTCACATCTGTCAATCTCTATTAGAGCACAGTTTATAATACACATTTTTAAAGAACTGCCAGGTTCCCAGATAATTATTTTGTTAAATTTTGCTACTGGCAAATGAAGGGTAAATATGTCATATTGTGATATTATACTCCTTTCTATCTAGAGGAATTAAATTAAATCCTTGAATAAAGGATTTCTCAATGACTTTTGGAATGGAATGCTATCAAAGATACAATGTTGTTCCAATGCTCAAGATTCTACCTTTGGCATCCTCAGTTTAAGCAGGTATTCTTTTGCAGCTCTTAGACTCACCAGCAGACCATTACATTTCCAAAACTATGTCCTTAAATCTGAATTCCACAAAAGTCTGTGAAGGGATTTATATGTAGCAAGCACACACACACAAAATAGAATATGGACTATGACATTCTTTCTGTGGCTGAATTGGATAAGAAATTGCTACAAATAACATATAATCTGTCATTTTAACAGCGCTTTAAAAAAAGCTGGTTTTAGGCAAGGAACATTGCTCTGTCTGGTATCATTACTGCCAAGACAAAAGTGACATTCTTGTCTCTGTCTTTTTCCCAACATTGCTCAGTGACAATAATTGTACAATAAGGAACAAGGAGTTAATCAATTTAGAGTTCCCACCCCATTCAAATTAGAATTGGCCATTTTCTGTATCTTGTCTTTTCTTTCAAAATTAAACTACTACCAATATCAATGATTGAAAATATTTCAAATTTCAAATGCATGTCCACATTTTTATTTACATTTATTAGAAGTTTTTCAAAAAGTAAAAATCGAATCAAAATTTAAAAAATGATGGAAGGAAAGACATGCAAAAAACAAAAAGGAGAAGGAAAAATACATTTAATTGAAGAAATGTTATGATTTGCTACCTTATTTTCAACAGATAATTACAATTGACTATTCCTTCCTCCCTGTCAGATATTATCTAAGTTTCTTCTGCCCTTCATTTAATCTACATCTTTATTAACCTTCAAACCTGTAAATCTTCATGGCATTTTTTTCTTCTTTCATCAAAATGTTGTTGTTTTTTTCCCATGATTTGTTTGCCATTTCTGCAAATTATACATACAATTTTTAAAATTTGTTTTGTCTTCTAATACTCAAGTTTTGTATTCAGGGTATATTGTTTCAGTTCTGTTGTATTTTATTTGGCTCTGATTTTATTTTGTTTTGCGCTCATTATATTTCTGCTCTAAATCATGCAATTCAATTTTTCAAGCATTCATTTTTGGAGTCTGCAAAGGTTGTACTCTTCAAAAACATAACAAGAACTGTATTACTGTCTAAAATGGACATATTTCTGATAGGTGTCAAGAAAAGCTGAGGATTCCAGAGTTACTGGTCGAGATGCAAGTACATAGAACACAAGAAAGTACAAAAACAATAACTTATCTCTTGACTTCAGAGGAGTCTTGCAAGTGGTAATAAGTTATTCTTTTTCCTGCAGAGAATATAAACCTTAACAAATTTAAATAATATTTAGTAACAATTCATATTGCAGCTCTTAGGTAGAGTGTATGCTTAGTGAAAGATACTTGCAAGCAAGCTGAACATATTCATAGTTTTTTGATTTCAACACTTCATACCTGAAAGCAGATCACAAGCAATTTATGTTACTTTTCAAATAAACAAGTTATGGCAAAATTATATGGCTAAATGCCCTCAGTTATTTTAGACTTCAACTGCCAAAAGTGCCAATCAATTTATCAGAGGTGAAATTTTGTTGTTTGCTAGAAACCCCACACACAAATCTTATCAACATGAATACTAGCAACAATGAAACTTGGACTTCTACCCTCAAAAATTGGAAAGGCTATGAAATGCATTAATCAAAAAATCAGGAGAGAAAGATGGAAACTTTTATATCTGGAATTTAGGCCAATGAAAAATAGTTGCTTAACAAGACAGCTCATAGTTTTATTATTGCTATTCTCAGAAAAGTTAAGGAGGTGCTCCAATAATGGAACAGCAAATGATCAGTTTTCTGGGAAATAGCAAAATGAAGAGATTTATCAAAAAGGAAAGAAAAAAACCCTAA
Source organism: Diadophis punctatus similis (assembly GCA_023053685.1). Taxonomy (NCBI): domain Eukaryota; kingdom Metazoa; phylum Chordata; class Lepidosauria; order Squamata; family Dipsadidae; genus Diadophis; species Diadophis punctatus. The sequence continues at coordinate 41,781,843 of JALIGW010000004.1, read as the reverse complement.
ATTAGCTCAATCACTGACAATTACAAGAAGCTGCAATCTATGAAAAGGGGAAAACCCTTGAACTAGATTCGGACATTATGTATTTTTATGCTGGTGTTATAAAAAATGTGATTCTTTTAACCTATATGTTATAATGTTGACAAGCTCATTATATCACTACAATTTCAGTACAAGTTGGGGAAGAAATATTACAGTTAAGGATTTTAATGTGATGTTGAAATGTTTCCAAAAGTTGAAAATTGTCATCTCATAAATTGCTTTGTGAGCCTTTGGCACAGGAAAAAGGCTAATTCTATATAATTAGAAAGAAAGTTACCCTTCTGATTTTAAGGAATGGCTCCAGGATGTGAGTCTGTTATTTATTTTTGAAAAGTCTCTGTGTTCTAAAAACAAAAGATAATGCAATATGTTGCTATATAGTTTTAATGGTACGCTTTAAAGATTGAATAGGCTTTTCATTATTTGTATTTATATTGTTATTTATATATATGATTTGGATCATTTTTTCTGTTAATTTTCTTTAACACACACAAACACACACACACAAACACATATATAAGCATACATACATGCCAGGGGTGGGTTCTGGTTTTCTTCGCTGCGGGTTCGCTCCTTGACGCAACTTGCGGGGGCGCACGTGTTGCGTGCTTTGCACGTGTGTGTGCTTGCGCATGCACAGTGCTAAAAAACCAGCTTCTGCGCATGCGCAGAAGCAATAAACAAGATGGCGGCACCATAAGCGCCGCCGAGAGACCTGGTTCGGGGGCGTGGCAGGTCTGGGTCGCTGCTGGTTCTAGCGACCCAGGCCGCCAAGTTACTACCGGTTCCATAGAACCGGTTCGAACCGGGAGGAACCCACCTCTGATACATGCATACATATACACATAGCCCATGTTTTCCCCAAAATAAGACCCTGTCTTATATTTTTTTGAACCCTGAAATAAGCACTTGGCCTTATTGCCATGCACTTAAAAGTCCGATTGGGGATGTCTTATTTTGGGGGAAACAGGGTATATATATATATATATATATATATATATATATATATATATATATATATATATATATATATATATATATATATATATATATATATATATATATATATATATATATATATATATATATATATATATATATATATACTGTATGTATATGTGTGTGTATGTATGTGTGTGTATATGTATGTGTGTGTATATATATATGTGTGTGTGTGTGTGCGTGTGTATGTGTGTGTGTAAACGATGTCTACAAATATGTATTTTTCACTGTTGATATTTTTTATTGGTACGTTAAAAATGTAATATAGATAAATAAAGGAACGTACATGTTGCTAATGTCTCTTTAAAGCTTCTCTAAAATATTACAGTTCAATAGCCAATTGTCCAATTGCATTTGTATAACTGCATATCTATCTTGTTACTTATTTTCCTGTCTCTGTATATTTGTCTGATATTGCACATATTGCAAATTCATCTATAATCTGGATACTGGACAATAAAAGTATTTTTCTACAAAATAAATATGTCAATTTTTTTTGTTCTCAGATTTGCATATTCTGCCAGAATTAAACATAGTTCCTTAGATGATGAGATAGTCTTCTTAATAACTAAATGTTTTCAATGTTAAATATTGTTTCAACAAGCTATAGCTAATGAATATATTCTGCTCATGTAAATGTATTTTTGCAACAAAAAAAGGAATCAGAAAATGGAATCTATCATAGAAAATAAAGTAATGCCCACCGCGGTCTCCCACCCAAGGATGATTGACAGCTGTCACTTGGGGAGACCAGCAGAAAAAATTAAATTTAAATTTAGACTCACTGAAATACTATATAGGAACTAGAATCCAAGAATGGGTAAAAGCACGATGTCCTTTATGGCTCAGGACCGAAGTAAAAGAGGGGGTGCTGAGGCACAGGGGGTCATATTTATAGCTTTGGAATCTCGGTCCTGATTGGCTGGAGGGCAGATTTAACCCATTCTTGGAGGCTAGCTCCGCCCAGTATGGAGAAGTAGGCCATGCAAACTATTTATTACTTTGAATTGCTTTTTGTATATTCCTCGTTTAATTGTATTTTAAAATGAACACTGACAAATGTTTCTAAAGCAAATTGTTGCCAAGGGTAGGCATACCATATCTGGGCTTGGGTGGGGGGGGGGGAACCACCATTAGATAGTAGCAAAAATATTAAGAGAACTAGCTTTCTCTGCCATCTATTGATCATCCACATAATTGCAGGCTAGATAATGGTAGTCCTAACCAAGAACATCTTTCTTCCAGGTTTCTGATTGTTCAAGCAATATAGCAATTAAATATGGTATGCAATACATTACGGAAGCATTTTCAATTTTAAAATTTGGTCAATTAGTTCTAATTTATCAAGTTACTAGAATAATTCAGTGAAAGGGGCATAAAGATATAAAAGACACAAAGAGTCAATGCTGGGAACTTTCCGGTCTACAGATCAAACCTAGCTGCTCAAACTTTGATCAATCTTTATCCTACATTACTTGGCATATAAATATTGTAGCCCTCAATAATCTTTATATTGATCCCATACTCAATATAGTATAGGTACCCTCTAAATTGAAGTTCCACTCTCTGATCTTAGACAACAAATTTGTAGCTATCAAAATGTATACATTTTGTTTCCATCAACTATAATAAATGCACTTCTTTGGTTGAGAGTGGACCACTATTACTGTGGAGGTCTGCATGTAAATTTGTCACTTGAAATAGGATCTAAAGCTACATTTCTGGGGTGGGCTTTTGTTTCCATCAATTCTTTCCTACAAATTTACAAATTTCCTCCTAGGGAAAAAGTATAGTCTCAAGCTGATCTCACAGCAGACTCTTGGCACAATCTCTTTTAATGTCTGGACCAAAGAAAGTCACAGTAAAAGTCAGTGAGTCCTTGAGTTGGATATGCAGAACAATGAACCCAAATCTCAACTTTGTACATAGAAGCCAATGTAGCAGAGATTTTGCTATATCTAATTATCTTTACACCATTCTTTCTGTTTCATACAGAGGAGCATTTACTGTATGTTGGTAAGGCTTAAATATTTTCAAGCATATTGGACAGAAAGTTGGATACATTTCTATGTTCAAATGAGATCAATGAGAAAATTCTACATATATTAGTTATGCTTTTCTTTATACTATACTTGGTATTCTTGATGAATCCATCTCTTCCTTACAAAATGCATGGGTTGGTCTGAACTTGAGTTTGTGTGCTTTTTTGTTAGGAGATTGATCTAGAGAGTTTGCTATGAAAGACCCAGTTCCGAAGTCTACCATGAAAGCTTATCAAGAGTAGCCATAAAAGAAAGAGAGCCATTGCAAAAGCAACTACAAGGAATCTTATATGTTCCCTCATTCTGTGTCTTCAAAAGAGCTTTGAAAACTGTTTTTCTTTTTCTTCCCAGCATCTACATTGGAGCCCCTTTGAACCCTAACTTTTTTAAGGGAGGCAGGAAATGTGACACTTGCATGATTGAGAGGCTTTGGTTAAGATGTGGGCAAGATATGACAATTTTGTTAATAAGCTTTTGGAACATTAAAACTGCGTAATCAGTCAAACATTTTAAACAATTCACATTTATTTGATAAGTGGTGGTGCAAAGTGATTGTTGGTGTGAGGTTTGGAAAGGAGATTGAGAGATTATTTGGGAGCATTACAAGTTGTTAATCTTCTGCTATAGACTTCACAATGTCAGAGCAAAATCAATGAACACTACCTAACAATACCAGGAAAGTACCAATGCCTCTTTTTCAGCAACACAAGCATTTTACATTCTTACATTCACTCCTTCAGTCATTCAGATCACACACACAAAAAGTCTTTTCTTGTCATTGTCTAAAAAATTGCAGTGTCACATTAATTTTGTTGGAGTGATAGGTGAGACTTCTCTCTAATTCTCTTTTATAAGCAAGTAGCTTGTAACCTACTATGTTATTGTTTCAGGGATATTTTCTTACCTAAATAGAGAAACAAATAATCGGGGGGGGGGGATGGTTGAAGCAGAAAAAATGGTAGAACCAACTTCCTGTTTGATTTGCCCATGGAATTTTCTTGTGGAAAGCTGGCAGGGAGCATCAGAAATCTTTCCTTCCTTCCTTCCTTCCTTCCTTCCTTCCTTCCTTCCTTCCTTCCTTCCTTCCTTCCTTCCTTCCTACCTACCTACCTACCTACCTACCTACCTACCTACACACACACACACACACACACACATACATACATATGTTCTCTTTTGACTAAAAATAAGGCTGTATTTGTTTAGGAATCTATTTTTCATAAGTTCTTGAGGACAAAAAAAGTCGTGTTGCATGATTTAATTGCAAAATAAGTGAAATCTATTTGCCATCACCTATAGAATGACTCAAAGAAATTAGTGTGTTTTATTATGTGAATAAAAAAGCTGTTGTTGAAAGTCTTGGCTGGAGGACTATTGAGAATTTGGATTCCTTATGCCACTTTATGTTTATTCTTCACTTTTTTGTCTCTTCTTTAGGTTATATAAATATGGTGCGTGTGTGTGTGTGTGTGTGTGTGTGTGTGTGTGTGTGAGAGAGAGAGAGAGAGAGAGAGAGAGAGAGAGAGAGAGAGAGAGAGAGAGAGAGAGAGAGAGAGAGATGAACACATGTAAGAGGAATCAAATAATGTATGATTATCAAATTTTATATAAATAAATATAGCTTTGTATATATGGGGCCCATTGCAAATAGATATGTTTATATTTGCAACATACTTCTGCAATCTATGCAAATATCCAGTCAAATATCTGGAAGCTTATTTATTACAAAGCTTCTTTTGTGATAAATGTTAAATGGAAAGGGCAAAATTGTTTGATTATATAGTTATAAGACCTTGGCCGAAAATAAGAGAAATATGGTATTGTACTTGAACCTCTAGATACAGAATCTCTAACACATATTGGAAAAGTAAGTATTAGCAGTTTTTTTTCCCTTAAAAAATCAGCCTGGTGGAAGAAATTACCTATTAAAATGATAATTCAAGTTTAGTCATGCTGGACAAATGTAGCTTCAATCCAAGCTACTATGATTTCCCAGCATAAATATTTCGTGATCAATTTCATTTATACAAATCTTCTTCATGATACTTCCATACAGGTTGTGTTTTGTAATGTTAAAATTGACCTTCAAAGTGCTCATTTGAATTGCTTTTCTTGATGAGCCGAGGCCCACAACTGAATTAATCCATATCTTAATCCTCATTCTTATTTTTCTATATTATCAGCTTGCAAAGTCATACAAGGTACTAATACTGAAATTTAAAACCTTAGTTTACTATTTTGTATTTCCTTGGTTAAATGACAAACAAACAAAAAGATATAAAAGGTTATAAAAACAGAGTGAAAGTAAAGGAATGAAATGCAGTAAAGGCAGTCATGCAATTATTCACTTAAGAAACTAAATCAAACATGCAAGTACAGAACAGAAGGTACCTCACTTTTTATCATATTTGAAGAGAGAGGAAGAATTGCAACCGGCCTGCCTCCCATAGAAGGTCTGTATATTGCACGGGTCAGAAGGAGGCTGAAAAAATATCTGCAGATTCCTCACATTCTGGACATAAACAGTTTCAACTCCTCTCCTCAGGCCAGCACTATAGGGCATTGCATACCGGTAGTCCTCAATTTACAATAGTTTGTTTAGTGACTTTTCAAAGTTACAACGGCACTGAAAAATGTAACTTATGACCATTTTTCACACTTATAACTGTTGCAGCATCCCCAGGGTCATGTGATCCAAATTCCTATGCTTGGCACTTGACTCATATTTATGATGGTTACAGTGTCTCGGAGTCATGTGAACCCCTTTTGCAACCTTCTGATAAGTAAACGTGCTCATGAGTAAACGTGCTCATGAATAAAATGCATATTAGAGGCAGCTGGCAGATTGCTGGCTTACTCGCTCTGCTGCTTGCCACCCACAGCAAACGAAACTGCTGCCTCCTGCCTTCGCACATCGAGGAGGCTGAACAGTAGCGGGAAGAACACGGACCTCCTGACACAGGAAGCAGCTCAGGTGAAAATGTTGTGAGCAGGGAGGCTCAACCCCCCTTAAGAGCCTCAGTTTACTCGTGAGCACCATTGGCCTTTCTCCTGCCTCTCCCGACCAATGTTCCTCATGAGTAAGCTGCAGCTAGGATCTCCCGTGTGCTTCCCTTGTAGGCCAGGCCAGCTGGGGGAACACAGGGGAAGGGCTCCGGTGCCACGATCTCCCGTGTGCTTCCCTCGCAGGCCAGGCCGGCTGGGGGAAACACATGGGAAGGGTTCCAGTGCCGTGACCTCCCACACACTCCCCTCTCTGCATGCATGCATTGGTCCACCCGCTGCTGGTATCACCCCTCCACCAGCTCTCCCTCCCCTGCCCACCCGCCAGCCCGTGCCCTTCTGCCTTACCTTTGCCAGCAGCAGTGAGCAGAAGAAGTACGCAGCTAGATTCTGAAAGTAGTGGCTGGGCAGGGTGAGCGAGCATCGGGAGGGTGGGGTGAGCGAGCATCGGGTTGGTGGGGTGAGCGAGCATTGGGCGGGCAGGGCAAGCAAGCATTGGGCGAGCGGGGTGAGGGGGCGGGGACTGGTTCGGGGGCATGGCCAGCCAGAGATCACTACCAGTTTGGGGAACCACGCCAAATTCCCGCTAACAGTTCTCCCGAACCAGTCCGAACCGGTAGCAACCCACCACTGGAGATAACAGGTTCTCCAATCACCCTGTCTAGAATGCTTTGATTTATATTCCTACATTGAGGGCTGAATAGGCCCTCTCAATTCAATTACTTTAAATTTGACTTATGTTAGTCTCTTCAAAGGCTGACAAAGCTGCTATGGATATCTTTTAAGGCAAGTTTTTTATATTGTAATAGCAGTGATGGAAAAATAACACAGAGAGAGGTCCAGAGACCTTAGTGATCCTCTCCACCTTCTATGATTCATTGGAAATATTTGTTGAAGTGTCTGGACATTTAAGGGGCAGGGACCTTGCTTGTTTTTATTTTCAACTTGTAAGTAAAGCAGTTAAAACATTAAACCATTACCTAATCCACTAACCTTAAGTAGAAGCTTAATAATACTTCCAAATCATATTTTTGAAACCATGTTACAATGTTAAAATAAGAAGCTGATAGTTGAAATATTAGGGTTATAATTTTATTAAAACTAGATCAGAATTTTTTGAATCTGTTAGTGGGATAATGCAAATTAGTTATAATTATTTTTTATTGTTTAGGTTCATGGTTGAGAAATAGTTTTTTTAGAAGCTTCTATTGATCATTTCCTTTGGAGGTTCTGGATATAGAACTATGGTATCACTTCTGTGGCTGATGCTGGTTTAAGAGAAGGTCATTGGAAATGCAGAGTTCATCTTCAAAATAGTATATACAAGAAGCTAGCTGTATCAATATTGCTAGACAGCTGCTGGGAATAAATATTGTTCAAATCTGTGGTTTTGATAGTGGACAGGAGAAATAACTTATACAAGGATAGACATCTGCTGATTAGTCATCCAGAACAGAAGTTGATACTGGCATAGAATTAAATTCAACTAGGGATATATGATTGGAGTATTGATGGAGAAAGATCAGAATCAGGTATCGAAATCACAATAATGAAGAACAAATTATAAGATGCTTTAACAGGTCAAAAGAAGGAAGGAAGGAAGGAAAGGGGAAGGGGAGGGGAGGGAAGGAAGGAGGAAGGAAGGAAGGAAGGAAGGAAGGAAGGAAGGAAGGAAGGAAGGAAGGAAGGAAGGAAGGAAGGAAGGAAGGAAGGAAGGAAAAGATTTCATCTCAAACTAAGATGCTCCATTACTAGATCAGATTCAGTTTTCTGTGCAGGCTTGGCTGATTGCCAGAACGTAAATTAAATGATCAATATGCCACAACCAGAGATAAGTAGGCTCAGGCAGTTTCACAGTGAGTAAAGAATAAGCAGCTTTGAAAAAGAAGTATCTTGGGATTAGATGGCACTCATGATCCAACAGGTCAAACATCAAGCAAAACCACAAAATAATCAAACAACAAGCCCATAAGAGAAGCAAGACACAACATAACTTGGTCCAAGACATGGCAAAGCAACATTCATGCAGGTCAGAGCTGTGTTTTGAACAGTTATTTTCATCACTTTTTCCAAGAAGAGAGTGCAATAAATGGGTGACATTGAATTTCCACCCAGTGCCATATGAAAAAAATACTACATGGCAGTTGCACAATCTACTCTCTTGTTAGCATTCCTATTCTTTCTAGTTATCTTCTCAGATTTATGAAGTTCTGCTAGTTAATCTTCACTGTGTGCCTTTGCTTAGGACCAAGGGACTACATCTCAGAATATCAGTGAAGTGTGGTTCTGGGAACTTGTTGTCAGTGATTAGCTTAGACATTGTTGAATCTCCAGGAACAGGTCTGCTATGAAATGCTACACTCCTCCTTCTCATCCATCCATCCATGGACATGTCCTCCATGGGTCATTCTCATATGCATAGGAAAATATCCACCATTCGTATCAAAACAGTACAAGATATACAATGAACAAAATTTGGGAAGTGTGTCTTTATGCCAGTCAGAGGATGTACAGATCAGACTTTTCCGGATCACTGATCTGCCTGAATGTGATAAAAATGTTTATTATTTGTTCATTGATAAAGTGTATGATAAAAAAGCTTTAATTATACAATGTATTATAACAGCATTTGTTGCCAGATATGATAAGAATGGTAAGAAGTACAGTGAGATCATTTGATATTATAAACAGAATGAATGATGATTAGTGCAAAACAAATATAAAAATGAAGAATTAATGGATTGAGAAGAACAAAACAAATGTTTCTTAGTACATAGAATTAATGACATCTTCACAATCAACACAGCTTAGCATGTCAATAGAATGATTGTATATTTGTATGTTTGTATGTGTGTTTATGTATTATTATTATTTAGCATATGATGAAAACATCATCATATGAGATGATATATATATATATATATATAATGTTTTTCTGCCAAGTCACCTGGTATACCCAATTATGGGAGGGAGCATACTGCTTCCTTATGTTTTTCCTTTTTGCCTTTCAGCCCCACTCCAGGGGCCATCCAGGCTACAAACCATATTTGCAAACTTACAAAGAACTGATAAAGAACCTTTATTTCTTTATCAGGGGTGTGTGTTTGTGTGTGTGTGTGTGAGGTGGGTTGCTCCCGGTTTGGACTGGTTCGCTGGTTGGCCACACCTTCGAACAGGCTCTCTCGGCTGCGCCATAGGCGCCGCCATCTTGTTTTTTGCTTTTGCACATGCACAGAAGCTGTTTTTGGCTTCTGCGCATGCACAGAAGCTTGGGTTTTGGCACTGCGCATGTGCGCACGCAGGCAAAGCGCACGGCTGCGCAGCGCAAAATGCACTTGCGCCCACACGGCGCGGGAGGAAGCGAACCGGTGGCAAGGTAAGTTATAACCCACCCCTGAGCACAATACTTTAGATTTTCTTGGGAAGAGGTATCTTATAAAACCTTGTTTCTTCAAGAAACAAAATAAATAAAATCTCAGGAATGCAAGAATGCATTCCTGCAAGAATGCAAGAATGCAAGAAGGAGAATAGGAGGAAGGAAGCATTGGAATAGAATGGTATTCCCATAGACACTATATGGCTGTCTTCCTGAAGTATGATCAGAAATGGGAATTTTAAAACCTATTTTAAAATTGTTTCCCTGCTAAGAAATTAAACAATGGCTTTCACCTGAAGCAGACCTGACAGAGAACAACTTTATTTGCTGGTGATAGGATAATTTTAATTGCTATTTAGTATAAACATTTGGATTATTATATGGACACTATTCTTTTTTTAAAAAAAGGTTCAAAAGTCTCATCTCTGAAAAATGAATTTTATCTATACATATCTATAAAATATACAAACTCATCATCACAAAGTTCCAAAGCACTCTACTGGGCCATTTCGATAAATCTAAATTCATCCTATCAATTTAGATTTAAGAAATGTAAGAAATGTTCCTGTGAATTATTTCTTGAACATAAACTTAATCCAAAGATGTTTCCAGAGTTAAGATAAAATTTGTGGTTCATTGTATCTAGAGAGTGCACCTTACAAAAAGAAGGCTGTCATAGATGGTAAACAGATACAAGAGATTAAAGAGACCCATAAGCACAATTTCATATGATTGTTCAAATGAAGGCTGGACAGCCATCTATCCGAAGTGCTTTAATTTTTAATTTCTTCAGTGAACAAAAATTGGAAACAATCTAAATGACCCTTTCCACTCGATTCCATGTTTTATAATTTAAATTTGGAACCAGTAGCAGTGATTTATTTGTTATGGAAATGCTTGCCAGAACAGAACAGTGAAATATGATTTATTAAATATTCTCTCTCCCTTTTCTCTAGGCAGTCAAGGCAGGATACAGAACATTCCCTCATACCATTTTATATTCACAACAATGTGTTGCATGGGCAAGATTGATAGCTGCCAGCCCAGATGATGCAGGGAGCTTGTAAGGCTAAGAAAAGACTTGAATCTGGGTCTCCCAATAAAATGCACACTTGGAAACAGTTGTAACTTTATGCATGAAGTCTTTTCTACTGCTGAAACAATACTGATACTTTTTTCTTTTTTCTTTAAAAAAAGGGGGGGATGGATCCAGGAAACTATAGACATATCAGCCTGTCATCAATACCTGGACCTCAATACTTTCCCATTGCTTGATTGTCATTTCCAGATTATCTTCTGGAAAAGATAATCAAGCAATGAATCTGCGAACACCTAGAGGCAAACAAAGGCATAACCAGAAGACAACATGGGTTTGTCAAAAACAGATCATGCCAGCCAAATCTTATTATGTTATTTGACAAAATGGGAAAATTAGTGGACCAGTGAAATGCTGTGAGTAATTTTCTTGGACTTCAATAAGGCATTTGATAAAGTAAACCCTAACCTACTACTTGATATGATAGAAAAATGTTAGTAGGACATCATCACCAACAGATGGATTCGTAACTGGCTGACCAATCACATTCAATGTGTAATTCTTAATAGAACTGCATCTACATGGAGGGAGGTATGCAGTGGCTTTGCCTTAGGCCCAATACTGTTCAATATCTTCATCAATGATTTAGATCAGGGTGTCAAATTCAATTTCATTGAGGGCTGAATCAGCATTGTGGTTGTCCTCTGGGGGCCAGGGTGGTTGCAACTGACTGGGCGTGGCCCGGGGACATGGCCAGCTTGACATCACTCATGTAGGTGGTGCCTGTAGCAGCTGGGCGGGATTGGGGAGAGAATCCAGGGGTCTCTGGTGGGTGGGGCAGTGGGCGGGAGGATCGTTCTGCAGGATGAGGTGAGGTAAGGAAGGGTGCGGGGCAGCTGCAGCCAGAAACTTTGTGTGTGGAGCGCTCACCGTCCTTTGTGTGTGGAGGGCAATGGTTTCTGGCTGCAGCCACAGCCTGCCGGCCCCTCAGCTGGTGCACACTGCGGCTCCAAAGCCTGCTGCCATCACTGGGCTGGCTGTCCAAGCAGGAGGCAGAGGCAGGGGGGAGGTACATGATGCAGACCGTTAGATGAGCTTACTCTGTCCCACTGTCTGTTTTGGCTTGTCTCCTATGTGCATGTGCAGCCTCCAGTATGGGGTGGGCCGGGCCTGTGCACATGCATGCCTGACACCTCCTGTGTGCATGTGCACCTGCCTGGATAGGGTGGACCAAGCCAAAGCAATGTGGATTGTCCCCTTACAGTTTCCAGGATGGCCACGCATGCCGAATCCGATGACATTGCAGGCCGGATCCGGCCCCCTGGCCTTGAGTTTGACAGCCCTGATTTAGATGATAAAAGGGGAACTCATCAAATTTGCAGATGACACCAAGCTGACAGGAATTGTCAACACTTCAGAAGGTAGGCTTAAGATATAGAAGAATCTTGACAAACTGGAACACTGGGCCCTATCTAAAAAAAAAATGAAATTCAATGGTGAGAAAAGTAAAGTTCTATATTTAGGCAAGAAAAACCAAATGCACACGTATAGAACTGTTGGTACCTGGCTTGATAGTAGTAACTGTGAGAGGAATCTTGGAGTTCTGGTGGACAATCACTTAAATACGAGCCAGCAGTGTGTTGCTGCTGCCAAAAAAGCCAAGGCAGTCCTAGGCTGCATTAACAGAAAGATAGAATCAAAATCACATGAATACATTTATAAGACTACACTTGGAATATTGCATCCAGTTTTGGTTGCCATAATGTAAAAAAGTTGTTGAGACTCTAGAAAGAGTGCAGAGAAGAGCAACAAAGATGATTAGAGGACTGGAGGCTAAAACATATGGTTGCAAGAATTGGGTATGACTAGTTTAATGAAAAAAAGGACTAGCATCACGATAGTAGTATTACAATATCTAAGAGACTGCCACAAAGAAGAGAGATCAAAGCCTGAAGGCAGAACAAAAAGCAATAGATGGAAACTGATCAAGCAGAGAAGTTAGAACCTAGAACTAAGGAGAAATTTCCTGACAGAACAATTGATAAGCGGAACGACTTATTTATTTATTTATTTATTTATTTAGACGCTCTTATAGGCCGCCCAATCCCGTGGGACTCAGGGCGGCGTACAGCATGAATAAGAAACGTACATTTTAAAAACCATAATCATAATTTAAGTTAAAAATGTAATTAAGATAAATTAAAGAAAAAACATAATAAACGCAACATTCAGGGGGAATCTGATTATCCTATTCACCCCATCTGCCGGAAGAGCCATGTTTTTAAGGCTTTACGGAAGGCCAGCAGGGTGGGGATGGTCCGGATCTCTGGTGGCAGTTGGTTCCAGAGGGACGGGGCTCCCACAGAGAAGGCCCTCCCCCGCGGCCCCGCCAACCGACATTGTTTGGCCGATGGGACCCGGAGGAGGCCCTCTCTGTGGGACCTAACCGGTCTTAGGGAGGTATGTGGTAGGATGCGGTCCCGTATGTGGTAGGATGCGGTCGACTTGCCTCCAGAAATTGTGAGTGTTCCAACACTGGAAGTTTTTAAGAAGAAATTGGACAACCATTTGTCTGAAATGGTATAGGGTTTCTTTCCTGAGCAGGGGGTTGGACTAGAAGACCTCCAAGGTCCCTTCCAACTCTGTTATTCTGTTACTCTGATTTCTCAATTTCTTCTCCTTGCATTCCATAGAACTGGGACACAACAAGATCAAAGAAAGAGACAAATCAATTCTGATTTCATTCAGACATTAAAAAAAATCAAAATATTGATATATAAGATCACATGCGCATATTTTGTTGTTATAGAAAACTGTTTAGACAAAGATAAAACCTCAAACATTTAGCTGTAATTCCACACAAGGAATAACCGTGTTTTTCTCTCCTTTTCCTCCTGGAGAAGTATAACTAACAGGATAGATGAGCCTAGGTGTGTGCCTTTCTGTTTGCAAAATGTAGTTTGCTTTGGAGGCAAACTGCCTTGAAATAAGCAGATGTGACATATTCTCCTTGCCGTGAGGGGCTATGGAAGATCAGTCATGCATATATGCTACTGTGAAAAAAGATGGGAGCAAATGTTTCCAGGGAGGGCATCCCCAGACTATTTTAGGTAACAAAAAAGAAGACAACTGCAAAAACAGCAAGCTGCCTATTAATCCAGTGAGCTACAGCAATTCTCTGGAACAAAATAGCTTTCTTCCAGTGTACTTCTGCAGGAGGTAGGAAGAAAACTATATAGACAGAGATTCTGGTGAGTTTTCAGCTATTATTTAGGCATATACAAATTGTTATAAACATGAGCAAATGCAAATCAATATTTGTCTTTCTCGTGACTCATCTCAACACTTCTGTCATTTCTTTTTCTTTCAGAAAGAAAAAAAATGTTAAGGAGTTAAAAAAAAAACCCAAAAGCTATATAATGCCTGCTGTCCAAAGCATCCCTGCAAGCAGACAAACTGGACGAACCCCTTAGTAAATATGTACAGGACTGTACTCTAAGGTCCCAGCTGAACACAGTGGAATTTCCTTCTGAGTGAACATAGTTAAAACTGCACTACAGCAAGGATGGTTAAAGCTATAAATTTTCTCATTTGGAATACAGTTTTCTTCATTTAATAATGCTTGAATACATTATAAACCAAATGTAATGCTACAGGATTATCTCCTCCTGTTTCCAAAATTAAGCAAAACTCCCTGTGTAAAGTGACAGCAGTCAAATGTCCTCCAGTGTTAATTCTTCTAAGCAATTGCTATGAGATTAGATGTTAAAACCATTTTTGGCACAGTATTTTCTCTATATGGTCAAGTTGAACTTCAGTAAGAGCTGCTTCTGATGTCTTCTCTGAACTCTCATTGCATAACTTGGAATTACATGATTTTCTTCTTTCAGCATAATAGAAAATCTGATTGTTTTTCTTCCTAACTACTGTGTTTCCCAGAAAATAAGACATGTCCCCATAATAAGGCCAATTAGCCTTTTCAGTGCATGAGCTGAAATAACCCCCCCCAAATAAGCCCCCCCCAACTATTTTCTGGGGAAAGGGGGGGGACATGCCAGGAGCCTCTATTTTTGTGGTGGGCACTCTTTTGGCTGGGAGAGCAAGAGCGAGAGCAAGCAAGAGGCGGGTGCGCGCTCCCCCCCACAGGACTAGCTCAGCTCCTCTGGGCTCTGCCTATGGCAATTTGAAACAAGCTCCTGCCTGCGAGGAAGAGGAGGCGAGCATTTCAAAATGCTGCCAGAGGCTGCCCAGAGCAGCCGAGCCAGTCCTGGGGTGTGCGCGCATACCTGCCTCTCTCTCTCTCCCTCTCCCACCCTCCCTCTCTCTCCCTCTCTCTCGGCCAAAAGAGTGCCCGCCGCAGAAAGAGCGGCTCCTGGCTGGGAGAGTGAGAGCAAGAGCAAGGGCAAGCGAGAAGTGGATGCGCACACACCTCGCAGGACTAGCTCGGCTGCTCTGGGCTCTGCCTATGGCAATTTGAAACACGGTCCTGCCTGCGAGGAAGAGGAGGCAAGCATCAATCCCTGCCTCACTGCCTCCTCGCAGGCAGGAGCACATTTCAAAATGCTGCCACAGGCAGTCCAGAGCAGCCGAGCCAGTCCCACGGGGTGTTTGCATACCCGCCTCTCACTTGCTCCCTCCCTCCCTCCCTCCCTCCCTCCCTCCCTCCCTCCCTCCCTCTCTCTCTCTCTCTCTCTCTCTCTCTCTCTCTCTCTCTCTCTCTCTCTCTCTCTCTCTCCTGATGAAAAGAATGCCCGCTGCAGAAAGAGCGGCTCCCAGCCAGGAGAGCGAGAGCAAGCGAGATCCGGGTGCCCACACACCCTGGGGGACTTGCTTGGCTCCTCTGGGCTCTGCCTACGGCAGAGTTTTGAAACATGCTCCTGCCTGCGAAGAGTCGGTGAGGCTGGTCGGGTACAGTGAGCCCACAAGCGCAGGTCTTGAGCAGCAGACGGGCGCATCCAGCCCATCCCTGTTGCCACCCCTTCAGCTATGCCTCCCACTGCAACCTCCCTCACTCTCTCACCGGCTCGGGCCACTCATCCTCCACCTGCCCTCCCTGCGTCCTTCAGGCGGGGGATGCAGGCAAGGGCAGTGTGTGGGAATCTCCTACAGGAACAGCAACCCATTCCTCGGTGTTGTGTCCACTGACTCTCCCCTCCTCCACTCATGAGCGAAGCGGGAGGGGGGAGAAACTCTCACGGGCTGCCTGAGGCAAAGCACCTGCCTTTCCTCCTTCCTTCCCTCCCCCCTCTCTCTTGGTAGGAACCTTTTGGCTGCATGCTGCATGCAAGAAATCTTTCTCTCTTCCAAACTCCACCAGAAATGAGTCTTTGTGAGACTCATCACGCCTGCGCAGCCTTTTGGAGCGAAAGGGGAGAAAGATTTCTTGCATTCAGCATGCAGCCAAAAGGTTTCTTCTCCTAGTGCTGTGTCTTAAGTGCACTCTCCCCCCCTGCCAAGAGAGAGAGAGAAAGGCGCATTTGGAAGAGACAAGGAAGCACATGCCCAGCTGCTTCTGCCGCTGAGCCTGGCTAGAAGTTTGGCTGTCAGCTCGGCTTCCTCAGGCAACCCACGAGAGTTTTTGTTGCATGCACAAACGGCAGCAGGACCCCAGTTGTGCTGTATGATGAAGCTCGCGGCAGTCCTGCAGTTCGTGCATGCAATGGCACACCTTGCAGAGTCCTGCTCCATAAGGCGGTGGCGGTGGTGACAGGCCAGCCGCTTGGCCGGCGTCAAGAACAGGGAGGGGAGGGGGCGACGATGGGACATCCAGTCCCACACTCGCCGCCTACTGCACCCCCCCAAAATAATAAGGCCCCCCAATAATAAGGCCAAGGCCATATTTTGGGGTTCAAAAAAATATAAGGCCCTGTCTTATTTTTGGGGAAACACGGTATGTATGTGATTGTTTTGAAGTTTTCAGTTAAATTTGGGGCTTCACAAAATCTATGTACCTTTAGAAACCATTCAAATGCCATATTAAATGTTAGAAAACATTTAAAAACATCAATTGTATATAGGGAGTCCTCGACTTACGACCACAATTGAGTCCAGAATTTATGTTGCTAAGTGAGAAATCTGTTAAGTGAGTTTTGTCCCATTTTACGACTTTCCTTATCACATTTGTTAAGTGAATCACTGCAGTTGTTAAATTAGTAACATGGTTGTTAAGTGAATCTGTCTTCTCTATTGACTTTGCTTGTCAGAAGGTAGCAAAAGATGTTTACATGACCCCAGGACACCGCAACCATCATAAATATGTACCAGTTACTAAGAATCCTAATGTAAATCATGTGACAAACCTGTATAACTATTGTTTGCATACACAATTTTAGCAAAGTTAATTACATGCTTGTTCATGTTTCAGGAATTTATAAGCAGACTTGCTGCTTATAAATGGTTTATATTGCTGAAGCATGAACAAGCATGTAATTGACACACTCCGATGACATATATCCTTAAATATTTAAATCAAAATCTAATATATATTATATTTGAAAGAAAGTATTTTTTTAAAAAAAGGTTTGGTAGTTAAGCTTGTTACCCAGAACAAAAATCTATATTAGAAAATTTGTTTACAAACATGGTTATTTTAGGAAAAGTTCTGTCTGATGATACCCATAAACATGAAATTCTACCCTGACTAAATGGATTAATATAGAATGTCTACTAATGCTGGTACATTTAAATAATTTTAGGCCTTGGGTTAAATCCTTTTTCAAGGATTGAGAAAACAGATTTCAGAGGCCAAATATGTTATTTCATTTGTAAAGCACATTTTTTCCCTACTGCAATTTCAGACTTGCTATTTTGTAATTTCAGATTTCATAACTTTGTATTAGGGGAAAAATAATTGCAAACCCTTAGTTTTTAAAAAAAGACAATACTCTCAGCATGTGCATGTGCATTTTTAGAATCTTTATAAATCATAGCACCATCCTGATTAAGGAAATAAAATGGAGCTTATTTCTGAATGATTTTATGGTTGCTCGTACACTCAGCCAGATGTTTAGACTGGACATCTATCGAATCTTTCCCAAGACCTAGAACAGGCAGATGTTGTTGCTTGATGGTGTTAAAGATATCACTGCAGGATGTAAGGTGTTCCAAGCGAAGTTGCCTTTTGAAATTGACTGGTGGTTATTTTGTCAGTACTGATTGTGTTCAAGTGATGCTTCAGATGTTTTGGGATTGCACCCAACAAGGCTTTTATTATTGTTATTATGGCTCATCACACAGTCAGCCAGATGTTGAGACTGGAACTGGCATTTTTGTCCATCTATTGAGTCCTTCCAAGAATCTGAGATAGAGTACAAAATGTACAAAATGTTTTACAGGTAGCATCTTCCACCTGCACGGTTGGCTAAGATGTTCCCACACACAACGTCCAATTGTTGGAAATGCAATCAAAGCCAAGGAACATATTACCACATGTGGTGGACCTGCCCAAAAGCCAAACAATATTGGAATAAAATTAAAATACAATTAGAAGAGATCACCAAAGAACAATTAGAGATGAAACCTGAAATATTTTTATTGGGAATATTGCCAGAAATCTATAAAAAAGAAATACAATACCTAAGAATACACATGATAACAGCTGCAAGAATAATATATACTCAAAACTGGAAAAATAAATATACACCATCAGAAGAAAATTTGATTAGAAAGGTTTTAGAGTGTGCTGAAATGGATAAACTTACAAAGGAATTACAAGAAAAAGAGGAAACAGAATATTACAAAGTATGGGAAAAGTGGTATGAATGGTTAGAGAAGAGGGTCAAAGGATAAGAAAATAATGCATGAAAGGGGATAATGGAGGTAACAGGTGGTATTAAATATAAATAAGTAGAAGGGAAGTAGAGAATAAAGTAGAAATAGAGTACACTATTATATGATGTATACAAATAGAATTTTGAAATATATGTATAAAATGAAATGAAAAATTGAAGAGGAAAAAAATTGTAAAATTTAAAATGTTTAGCAATGCGAAATTGTTGAAAAGAAGGAAATTGTATAAATTTCTGTGTTTGTTTTTAACTTAAAAAATGTTCAATAAAATATTTTTTTAAAAGAATCTGAGATAGGCAGATGCAGATATTTGATGGTCTTAAAGGTATTGTTGCAGGATGTAAGCTGTTCCGAGCAAAGCTGTCTTTTGCAATTGACTAATGGTGATTTTTTTCAATGCCAGTGGTGGTCAAGTGGTGCTCAAGCTGTTTTGGAATTGTGCCTATTATTATTGGTACTCCCTTTGCTTCCCCCCCCCCCACAATCATTTTATTTTATTTGCAGATAAAATTTTGTTTGACAATTTTTTCTCTTCTATTGTGTTGTCTTCAGGTACTGCCATATCCACTATCCAGACTTTTTTTGTCTTTCTTATCTAGAATTGTTAAGTCTAGGTTATTATGTGGCAAGTGCTTGTCTGCCTGAACTCAAGTTCCAGAATACTTTAACTCCTTCATTTTTTTATTTCTCTATTTTGGTTCCACCAGTTCTTGCTTAAAGCCCATGATATTGTTATATACACAACAATGTGAAACCATAGTTACCTTAGCTGGTGTTGGTCTTCATATGCATTGAGTTCTTCCCAAGGAGTTAATATGTCATGTATCGGTGTACTATGTGTGTTCCAAGCTGTGTAGTCTTTTGTAATTCACAGATGAAAATGTTGGCAATGTGCAAATTTTCTAAGTGACATCAAAGATTTTTTAATACCGATAACTACTGGGACTGCTACTGCTGGTTTATACTATAATCTTTCAATTTCCAGATCTTGATACTTTGGATCAAGAACTGGATCATCTCCAATTCTTTGTCTTCTATTCTACTTTCTCCTGGTATTGCCATATTAATTATCCACACATTTATAATTCCAATCATAGTTAAATCTGTTATGCTTTGAGCCAAGACTTTGGTTAGCTTGCATTCAGAAATATTTTAATCTGGTCATTTTTAAATTATTTTTTCAACTCTAGGTTCCCAACAATTTTTTTATTACAATTTATTACAAAATGAATATTTTGCAGATATTCAAGTGAATCATTTTGGCAATTGTGTATATTTATAATCAGTTTGTGCAATCTTTTTGCATGAACTGAGTACATGATGTACTATTTCTTCTGTTTTATTAGATGTTTTAAAGCAAAAAATAATATAAACATATAGATCACCATGTATAACTTGGGCTCCTTGCTCCTACCAATCACCTGTCTCTGGGGTAAGCTAAATAGTGTTAGAGAATTTAAATAGGACATCTTTTAAGGAAACTATGTATAGAAGAATATTAAGTTCATTCAAGTACATTCAAGAAAGTTAGGGAGATTCTTATCACTTAAAACAGGGTGTCAAACTTGCATCGTCACATCGTCACATGACATATCACAACTTTTTTCCCCTTTGCTAAAATGGGGGTGGGCGTGGCCAGCATATTACGCATCCAGCCCGCGAGCCGCAAGTTTGACACCCCTGACTTAAAAGATCAGTAGTGAAAACTATGACTTCTTGTGATAACCTGATTTCATGACGGAAACCATGAAATAATTGTATTTGCATATTTTTGACATAACATTTTAGGTTACAATGTATTAAGGGTCCTTCACTCAGTCAGTTTTCTTGGGGTACACCATATTTGATTAAATGTTTATGGTTTGCATTTGCTGAATAGACATAGTAGTGATTGTTTTCTTCCTCTGTTTAGCTGGAGCAGCTGCCGAGCAAGAAACAAATATCTGGATATTATTATTTTTGTGACAATATCACTCTTAAAAACTAACTTGGTCTCACTTTAGATGAAGCCACATGTTCCTATTCCTGTACTAGATTATTATTCTGACAATAAGCAGGTTGTCTTGTTTTTTTTTAAAGTAACAGTTTATATCCATTTTCTTTCTGTGATATTAAAAGCTAAGAGAGAGGAGAGAAGAAGAAGAAGAAGAAGAAGAAGAAGAAGAAGAAGAAGAAGAAGAAGAAGAAGAAGAAGAAGAAGAAGAAGAAGAAGAAGGAGGAGGAGGAGGAGGAGGAGGAGGAGGAGGAGGAGGAGGAGGAGGAGGAGGAGGAGGAGGAGGAGGAGGAGGAGGAGGAGGAGGAGGAGGAGGGGGAAAAGAGTTAATGTAGTGGGGATTTTTCAGAATATGCTCCCACTACATTTTTGGATGCTGCTTCTTGAATGAGGTCTGTTCATGTGGAAAAAATGCTCAGTGTTCATGATTTCTTATGGTAGTAATTAGAGTCTGCTAGAAAAGGTGATCAAACATCTGGAATGGGATAACCAGTTTATTCATATAAAGCATCCCTTTCTTAATTATATTCAGTTACCGGGATTTTGGTAACCTAATTATACTGAACAGAAAGATGATGACAATAAATATATATACAGAAACAATAAAAGGATGCCTCAGCTGGGGCATAAAATATTTCAAATACACAATTTGCCACAAAAGAGAGCAGATGTTAGGATGAAATATTCAAATACATTATCAGAAAAACTGAAAGTTTTCCAATAGAAGCCAAATGCAATGATAAAGAAGGCCCTCAATTTCTGTTGCTCTTTTCTTCCTTTCATTTTCCTTGATGTAAATATTATACTTAAGAAAACTTTGTCTAGTCATTTAGCTATGTGACTTAGACATAATAAATTTAGGTAATTTATTTTTAACATCTAAAAGTGGAATCTTTAACTTTGCAATGCTACTGCATTGCATTAAAATGGCATTATTCTAGTGACTTATATTTGACCATGATTAAAAATCTATCTGACTACAAAAGCCAGGAGCCCAAGTGGAGTCTTTAATTTCCTGAGCCATTCACATTCAATGTTGAGCAGAGTTATCTTGAAAAATGCTACTGAAATCAGTCTGGCTGTTCAATCTGAGCATAAATGTGTAGACTTGCATCCATAAAAGCAAAAACGTAGATTAAAGGAAAGAGTATTACAGATTTTTATACTTGAAAGGGATATTAAGTCCCACCTTTGCTCTTGGAACTAAAATGCTATTATGTTAGTCTTGAAAACTGATCATACAACTTTACAATTTTTAAATGATAAGGTTCCAATCAATCAGCTTCTTTATCAAGCAATTCATACATATTTTCCCTAATGTTTAATAAAAACCATCTTTCTTGTAAAAAAAATGCGTTATTCTACCTGCCTTAAAATAGAGAAGATAGATTCCCCTCTTATTTCTTTCTTTGAGTTTATAATGAGTTACTTCCAAAGGTAAATCCTTAGCTGGATGACTCACCTTTTGCATAAAAACTCCAAAGTTTTGTTTGATGTTGTTGTGGATAATGGACTTGTGAGCCTGATGGATATTCTCACCCATGATTGAAGGAAAGAGATCATGCAAAAAAAAATGTAGCCAGTGGGTAATGAAGTATGCAATTATATCTGGAATTTCATTCTTTTGCAGCTCTTAAAAGTACAAAGAGTTCTAAAAGCAAAATCTGGAAACCAAGTTCCCTTGGCCCAATTTCAGAGTTTGCTTGGCCATTCACTTCTTTTTTACAACATTCTCAAAACACTTTTTTCCCCTAGCAATACAGTAGAGTTTTTCCAAGGTTTTTTTAAAAAAATTATTATTAACCCCCATGAATAGGCATGGTGGCTTACGATGCTGGAGATGGTCTCAGCTCCGGTGGTTTGAGCCCTAGTTCTGCATGGCAGGGTGAGATCTGGCCACTTGCTTCAGCTTCTGTTCACCTAAGAGTTTGAAAGCATGTTCTATACAAGTAGATAGATATGTAGCACTTTGGTGGGGAGATGAGCTGGTGCTCTGTGCAGGCAGTCAGATTTCTGATGGTTGTTTTCTTAATTTAAGCACGATATATTTTAAAGACTCATACACCTAAAGGACCAATAGTCCAATCTATTAAGAACATGTGAGTGCTTTGTTTGGAATTGTTTCTGCTACTTCCAAAGTCTGGTGAACCACAACTGAATTCACTGACAGAAACTTAGTATTCAGAGTTCTTGTCTAGATCCATATCACTTTTTAAACATTCCCCCCCCCCACATTTTCCTTGCCTACAAGCAGTGATGCATTCAAACAAGCTGCTTCTTTTGGTCTCCTTTGCTAAATGATTCTGTAGCACCGTCTGTCAGACCATCTGCTCAAACTACGTTAACAAATCTGAAATCATCTTTTTAACTGATCTGTACTTTTCAAAAACCCCACAAAAAGGTCAATATCTTAGTCAGCTGGTTGCCATGTAATTTCAAATAATGTAGTAAAACATTTCAGAAAGCAGCTAATATCCTATTCCTACTGTTAAGGAAAATTGGCTTGTCAATAAACGATTTCCAGGGACATTTTTATTATGCCTATAAGAGAAACATAATAATTTGTTTCATACTTAGAATCACAAACTCCTATATTGAATCAAACTTTTTTTATATGACACTTATCCCAACCCCTTTAATTTTGTTTTTAAATGAATGGCATTTAAATAAATGGGTGGTGTAATAATAAACAGTTTGGACTGAAATGGGGGAGACCTATATTCAAATTCTACTCAGTTGTTGCACTGGTAGAGTTGTTGACATGATAACATTAGGAAGGATATTGTTATGTACTGGCAGTGTACATGGTTTCACCCAGGTCCAGCGTTTGAGCAGGAGAATGCTCAAACGCTATTGACAGCTCCCTATAAAAGGGCTACCTGTCAGACTGCAAGTCACTGGTTGTACAGAGAAGTTGCCTAGTAAAGAAGTGTTCCTTAAGTCTGTCTCCTGTCGTTATTCCCACAACTCATCAGATATTCTGCCTTAAGCTCCTAAATCATGGGTGAACAAGCCTTGATCTCCCAGATGTTCTAGAACTTCAGCTTCTACTTTCAGCAAATCTGATCATACTCATACAATACAATACTCATGCTCATATATTCATTCATATCAGTGATGAGGAATGTATCTGAAAGGCCATAGATTGTCCATGCTTCACTCAGAGGAAAAGAGGGATAAAAGTATAGCAAATACTTATCTGAGTAAAGAGAAAAGGCAATTGTGAATAGGTGACGCAGTTAATAATTAGTCATAAATGGCTTCTTAAAATCCTTCAATAGTCTGTAAGACATTCTGCTGTTAGCAGCGGCTGTAGCTAAGCTCTGTTTGAATTAGAATTTTCTTCTGTAGTAACCACCAATTTGCCCACTCTAATATGCACATTGTAATTTATTGAGAAATTTTTCAAGATAATCTAAAGAATCATTATTCCCTTCTTTCCATGTCTTTTGAAACCCACTATTCAGTTTCATACATGGATAATTATAATTCATGGAACATAATAAAATAAATGAAAATACTGATTGCTTTTAAAAATCCATAACTTAGAAACATGAAAGCATGTTCTTTTTAAATAATATATATTAAGGAAGGAAGGAAGTGGCATTTGGAGTATATGAGAAAAAGTCAGGATGATGAGTGTGATTATGAGGTCAGAGCCCCATCCCTAGTTTTACATGTATTACAATTTGTTAAATGTTCATGAAAGGAAGATAGACAACCAACCTTGTTTTAACACCTGTTGAAGGAACTAATAGGTATAAAACAGAACTTTTTCATACATTAATCACCTATGAAATATTTAAGCATTTTTTAAAACATGAGATCATTGATGTTTCTAAAAAGAAAAGTCAGTTCTCTATTCCAAATTTCTTTTAAATTACTGATACTCCTTTAGTTTTCAGTAAAAGTGAATTGTTAATCTTTTTTTAAATCTTTTTTAAATATTGACAAAAAAGAAAAGAAAAAAGAAAAATACATTGTTAACAAAAATGAAAACACATAGAAAGTGTTTTTTTTAAAAAATGAAAAATACAAAAAGAGAAAAGGAAAAAAGCATATCATTTCAGTTGTAAATCACAATTCTATTTATAGTTATTTAAAACAATGATTAAAGTACACATATATAATGCATTATATATCTTTTTTATGTTTTTATTTTATTCAAAACAAAGTTAAAATACAAAACACAAAAAAAATTCCAAAAGGACAAAAAGAAAAAAACCCACAAATATTATTTTAACTTGTCTCATTTTGCGTAAATAAATCCCATATTTCATTATATTTGTACACAAAATCTATAGCAAACCATCGATAAGTGGCAAATGTAATCAGATCCTCAATCCATTGAGTGAGCCATTGATCCATACAGTATATAGTTAATGGATTCAGTAAAAATATGAAATGGATATTCCTTAAATAGATGGTAACCAAATTTTCACCTATAGGCATCAGTTCAAATTTGGATTGGTTAACAGAGTAGCCTGCTATTTTACTAAAATCATCAATACTGTGATAGTAGTATGAGCTTCAGAAATAAAGAAAAGAATGACACCTGCAACTTGTGTTCAACTGAGCTATGTACTGTTCCATGTATCTCCCTCTGTTGTCTAATAGAACAAGCCAATAGTTCCATGAAGATATTAAAAACCAAGGATGAAAGTGGACATCATTCCCTAGCTCCTGTAAATAGTGGAAAATAGGAGAACCTATGCGGTTAGCTTTCACTTTAGATGTGGGCTATTCATATAGTATCTTAATTTTATGAATTGGTGAGGCCAAGAAGAGAAATCACCCAGCTGCTATTCATACCAAACCCTGTCATGGATGCGCCCCTGCCCTCTATGGCTATTCTGGCTTGTCTGTGAGAAAGACTTGACAGCTGGTTTGTGCAATCTCTTCTCTTTGACCTTGACAGACTTTCCTGATTCCACAAGGGCTCTAAATTATCCAAATGTGGATAGGCATCTTGTGACCTTCTAATAAAATTTTGCTACCAAATATTAGTTGCAGGAAATAATTTATACATAGGTGGTTCTGGAATATTTCTGCACAGTTATTCTATCCATTTCTATTATCCATATAATAAATACACACAGACACACACAGAGAGACACACAGACAAGACACAGACACACACACACACACACAGAGAGAGAGAGACAGACACAGACACACACACACACAGGTACACTCAGGCACAGACACACACACACATACACACACATTCCACATAGCTTCTTAAAAAAATAGAAGACAGTAAGGCCATTGCAAGAGTATAATGCATTTATTGCCGCAAGATCCACAAAACTTCAAAAACTTCAATGCTATTCTGCTTCAGGCTAAAGGAAAGAATGCTACAAATTGGTGGAAATGTCAATGATATTTTTAATGAAGCAGAGTTGTTGGTCAATACTAGAATTTTCTTTCTATTGGTCTTCGATCACCATATTTTCGAAACAGAAAATACTGTATTAAATGTCATGTCTAGACACAGTGAGCTGTTTTGATTTGTTTCTCCAAATCAATAGGAAACATTGCTCTGCTAAGTGCGACAGAAAGGAGAGATATAAATTCCCCTTTCCTAGGAATCTCTCTGAGAAATCAGAGCCAAAAGTGAAGGTGGATTGGTTGCCTATCAGTCTCCGGTCACAATTCAAGGTGTTGGTCATCACCTTTAAAGCCCTACATGGCTCAGGACCAGGATATCTTCGGGACCGCTTACTACCTCATACCTCCCAGCGACCGGTTAGATCCCACAGGGTGAGGCTTCTTCGGCGGCATACAAATGTAAACAAATAAACAAATAAACAAATAAATATTGTTGCCAGTAGTGCAAGTCATGGCAAACTTACAAATTGCCAGTTTCCCTCCAACACACATACTACAAAGCATAAAATACACATTTTTCCAAGAATTAAATTTTTTTGCTAAAACAAATGCTAAAAAACTTGAAATTTAGTTGCTTTAAAAACTTCAGAATCCAAAGAATAGAAGTATTACACTAAAATAGAAGTATATTTTAGAGGAGAGTTATTCGTTTTATCATATAGTTCATATAAAGACTAAATATAAATATTTTAAGAAAAACCCTGATTTATTTTAAGGAATAGAGATTGTTTTTGAAGATTCTAAAACAGGGTAAAATGTATTAGTTCAGTTACCTATTTACAATATTATATCTGACATAAAATGAAGTGCTAGCCAGATTTAAAGGTATGAGTTGCTAATGTGCTCAGTTAAAAGTCTATGATGCTATCTATACTGTATAACCTAGTGATAGGGTTTCTTTACAGATTGCATGCTAGACCTGTTCACTGCTTAATATTATTTAAAGGGGGATTAGAGAATGCCAAAATTAACTTATATAGTGGGTGAACATTTTTTCTCTATACCTCTACAATTCTTTTAATAAATTATAAAAATATCCAAGAAAGATGTTAGGGAATTTTAAATCTGTGTTATAAGGATTGAATTGTTACCTTGAACCTTAACCAATATTAAAAGGCAACACTAACAAACCAAGACCCATATAATTCTTTCTGTTTCTGCTGTAACTCAGAAATATAAGGGGCCATTTGTTTCTCCTTTTTTGTGTGGTCCAATAAAAAAAGGGGGATCCCACTGCTAGTTTTGAACTTTTTATAGCATTACATATAGAATTCAGGAACAGCACACCGGAACAGTAAAACATAGCTGTAACATGAACTAAAAACACTCAACTATTGAATTATGTGGAAATGATGCATTTGTGCCCTGCAGGGAAGTGTGTTCACAGTTAGTAGTTGGCCTCTCATACAATACTGCACAGACTCCATAAAGGTGCAATTCATTTCTAAAGTACTACACATACTAAACCAAGGGTGGGCAACTATGGCAACTTTATGATCTGTGGACTTCAATTCCCAGAATTCCTGAGTCAGAATGGGGTACCATAGTTGTCCAGCCCTGTACTAAACCAAGCCAATTCTCCCTACCTTTCAAATGCCAACACTCTCTGCACAATGTCACACAGCTGTTATCCTCTCATTGTCTTTTTGGCATCTACCAACTGGCCCTTATGAATCCAGTCTGATTTTCCCCGTTCTTAACTTTCTAAGTCTTGATTCATTTCCAATTGATCAACTGGACAACTGCTTTATGGGTGAAATTTCTTATTACTCACATTTCACATTATCCAAATTGTCAATTTGTGCTCTGGAATTCTTTGCTCCCCATGGTCTTCCCCTCTACCTCTTATTTACTTATGATCTGCCACCAGAACTTCCTACTTTGCTGAGTCAAATGCCGTTTCATTCATCTTCTGTTCTTCTACCTGGCCACACCTAAAGTTAGGCTCCAAATATATTTCTGAGCTACCTTCTTCTTTCTTAAAACTACTTTTTCTCCCCTCAATCTGTGCTCCTTCCATTAGCCAACTTTTAAATATCAGAGGTGGTTAAACTATAACCTGGGTATTAAAAGTTCTCCCATATCCTCCCACAATCTCTACCTCATTTACCTGCTGTCTTCAAGAATTCTGTTTTCTACATTCTTCAGTTTTTAGTACTTAGTCACAAAATCTTTACCTTTTTTGCCTTTTACTCACTGCCCTGCAACCACTGGCTTGTTTTACAGACTATATAATGTCTCAACTGATACTTATTTCTACATTATTAAAGATGTATATCTGTTTTATATTTCCTCAAGCAATCTGATCTTTCTATACCTTGGTTTAGATTCTTACATATTAAATGTCAGCCTCAGTGGTATCTATATTGCAAAATTATAGATGTTATTAAGATGATTCTGGCAGCAGTGGCCATTATCTCCATCTTTGTAAATACAGAGACTGCCTAGTTGCCTTTTGTTTCACTTCCCACAAGTACAGGTCTTTTCTCATGTAGATGGAAGCAAGTGGATTTTGGCTACTGTAATTTCAGCCTTATAGTATTAAACCCATATATGTTTGCCCCCAGCAGTTTGCCAGCAGATCTTTACTATGTTTTAATATCTCTTTGCTTTAATATAATACCTAATTTATGTAGGCTGTCTTTTCCCCACTTTCATTCACTCATGCCGGATTTTCAGAAATTGTCTGGACAAGGCCCTGAAATTTTCTTGAAAGATTTTTCATTGTGTCCTTTCTAGGGCTGAGAGAAAGTGACTGGCCCAAGGTCACCCAACTGGCTTTATGCTTCAAGTGGGACAAGAACTTATGTTTCTAGCTGGATACCTTAACCACGAGACCAGTCTGGCTCCCAGGCTTCCTTTGCATTGGCAACCAGTATTTCAATGAAATATAATATCAACCAACAGTTTTAGCTAATCCTAATCTCATTTTTCCAATTTTTGAAAAACTACCTCACTGGATGGAAAGATAGAATATGTTCAGAAGCTTGTAACTATTAAAAAGAACTACTGAAACCCTGTTAAAGGCATTGGCTCTGTGTATGTTCGACTTCAAATTTCTACCATCATATCTTTTCAGTTGAAGCTAATGTTTTAAGATTAGGATCTTTCCTCTTGGAGCTGTATTTTGCTTTAATTTGTTTTTGCCATAGCAGCTGGTGTAATTTTCTTGAATCTTTTCAATACCTTTTTCTTTGCTGTATTCTTCCAGCTATAATTTGCTCACTCACTGATTGTCACTGAGGAAAGAAATGTGACAATGAAATCCATATATAAGAGCAGCCAAAGTGAAATACGTTGCTACAGTAAAAAAGTAGTTATTGTTAGCCAAATGGATAAACAAAAAATGGATAAACATTTAAACTGAACAGCGGGGACAGAGAATTAATTGATACAGAACATTTCTGTCCCCAGCAATCTAAAATTAATAGCATTATAAGTGCATGCAACATAGATGTGTGCGGGTAAGATTATCAGCCCTGCTGTCAAGCAAAACCAAGCATTTAATAGTGAGTGCCATACCATGTGCACTAATCAAACATGCGGCAAGAAAGTAGGGGCAGTCAGGAACAACACAGGTTATGTAGACAGTAAACACAGGGTCAATCAAAATGGACTCAAATGTCTATACACCAATGCACAGAGTATGAGGAATAAACAGGGTGAATTAGAAATTCAAGTAAACAGGGGAAGATATGATATTGTTGCCATTACGGAAACTTGGTGGGATGAAACCAACAAATGGACTATACAGCTAGAGGGATTTAAATTATTTAAAAGAAATAGACCAAATAAAAGAGGAGGTGGAGTTGCACTATATATAAGAAATAACTACATCTCTACAGAAATAGAGCACAACAATAATGAAAATTATCTTGAATGCATTTGGGTCAATATTAAAGGGGGGGATGACATTGCCATAGGTCTATACTATAGGCCACCCAACCAAACAGAGGAAGTAGATGAACTTTTTGCTAGTCAGCTAACTTAGGTATGTAGGAAGCACATCACAATAGTAATGGGGGATTTTAACTACTCTGACATCAACTGGGAGACAAACTCTGCACCAAGTGGAAGATCCAACAGTTTCCTAACAAACCTAGCATACAACTTTGTTTCCCAAAAAGTAGAGAAGGGAACAAGGGGATCAGCCATATTGGACTTAATTCTCACTAACAGAGATGAAATGATAGAAGGTGGTGAAGCAATATTGGAATTCAACATTATGCAAACACAAGCAGTAGAACAAAGTCAAACTAGAGTCTTGGATTTAAGAGAGCTAATTTCAATAAACATAGAGAGAGCTTGGGAAGGATTCCATGGATGAGAATCCTCAAGGGGAAAACAACTCAAGAAGCTTGGGAAATTTTGAAAAGTGAGATTATAAAAGCCCAGTCTAGCACAATACCAATGAAGAAGAAAAATAATAGCTCTCAAAAGAAACCAGCATGGCTGCATAAAGAACTCTCTGACAAATTGAAAGACAAAAAGGACAAGTATAAAAAGTAGAAAGAGAGGGAAATAACTAAGGCAGAATATCAGCAAATAGCCTGAGCCTGTAAAGATGAAATGAGGAAAGCTAAGGCTTGTGACAAAAATGAGGAACAAAGGCTTGTGACAAAAGTAAAAAAATAACCAAAAAAGCTTCTTCCAACATATTAAAAACAAGAAAAAAGTCAAGGAAACAATTGGTCCATTGCTGGGAGAAAGTGGCAAGAAGGTGACAAGCAACAGGGAGAAAGCAGAGCTACTTAACTCATTTTTTGCATCTGTCTTTACACAAAGGGAAAAAACAGTCCAACCTATCAAAAACAGCACCATAAAAAACATAGTAGGAACACAAGTTAAAATAGGGAAGAAAATGGTAAGTGAACACCTGTCTACCCTCGACAAGTTCAAATCACCAGGATCAGATTGATTACACCCCAAGGTTCTGAAGGAACTGGCAGACAAGATCTCAGAACCACTGAACTATATCTTTCAAAGATCCTGGAGCACTGGGGAACTGCCAGAGGACTGGAAAAGAGCTGATGTAGTTCCCATATTCAAAAATGGAAAAAATAGATCCAGGAAACTACAGACCTATCAGCCAGACCTCAATACTAGGGAAGATTCTGGAAAAGATAATCAAGCAACGAATCAGCAAACACCTAGAACCAAATAAAGTAATAACCAAATGCCAACTTGGGTTTGTCAAATACAGATCATGCCAGACTAATCTTATTGCATTCTTTGACAAAATGACAAAATTAGTAGACCAGAGGAATGCTGTCAATATAATTTACTTGGACTTCAGCAAGGCATTTGATAATGTAGACCATAACCTACTACTAGCTAAAGTAGAAAAATGTGGGTTAGACAGCAACACCACCAGATGGATTTGAAACTGGCTGACCAACCACACTCAACGCGTAGTGCTCAATGGAACTGTATCTGCATAGAAGGAAGTATGCAGTGGAGTACCCCACGGCTCTGTTTTAGGCCCAGTACTCTTCAACATCTTCATCAATGACTTGGACGAGGAGATAGATGGGGCACTCATCAAATTTTCAGATGACACCAAACTGGCAGGAATAGCCAACACTCCAGAAGACAGGCTTAAGATACAGAAGGATCTTGACAGACTTGAACATTGGGCGCTATCTAACAAAATGAAATTCAATGGTGAAAAAAGTAAAGTTCTACATTTAGGCAAGAAAAACAAAATGCACAGGTATAGTATATGTGGTACCTTGCTCAACAGTAGTAACTGTGAGAGGGACCTTGGAGTCCTAGTAGACCAACCATTTAAATATGAGCCAGCAGTGTGCAGCAGCTGTCAAAAAAGCCAACACAGTTCTAGGCTGCATTAACAGAGGGATAGAATCAAAATCACGTGAAGTGTTAATACCACTTTATAATGCCTTAGTAAGGTCACACTTGGAATACTGCATACAGTTTTGGTTTCCATGATGCAAAAAGGATGTTGAGACTCTAGAAATAGTGCAGAGAAGAGCAACAAAGATGATTAGGGGTCTGGAGGCTAAAACATATGAAGAATGGTTGCAGGAACTGGGTATGTCTACTTTAATGAAAAGGACTAGGGGAGACATGATAGCAATGTTCCAATATCTCAGGGGCTGCCATAAACAAGAGGGAGTGAAGTTATTCTCCAAAGCACCTGAGGGTAGAACAAGAAACAATGGGTGGAAACTAATCAAGGAGAGAAGCAACTTAGAACTAAGGAGAAATTTCCTGACAATTAGAACAATTAATCCATGGAACAGCTTGCCTCCAGAAGTTGTAAATGCTCCAACACTGGAAGTTTTTAAGAAGATGTTGGATAGTCATTTGTCTGAAGTGGTGTAGGGTTCCCTGCCTAAGCAGGGACTTGGACTAGAAGACCTCCAAGGTCCCTTCCAACTCTGTTATTCTATTCTACAAATGTAGCATGTATGCCTTTCATCCCATTAAGGAATTGATAAAATAAGAAAAGATAAAATGATAAGAATGTTGGAAACAGCAGAGCAATGTGATACTTAGGTACCCTGTTGATACCAAACTGATTCTATGTTCTGAGCAAGAACTTGATATGTACTTGCATAGCCTTCTCCAAACTGGTTTCCAGTTGGCTGGCTGGAAATGTTAGAATCTTTAGTCCCAATACATCCTGTGGACACCAGGTTGAAGGAAACTAGTCTACAAATTTGGGAACCTTTTAAAAACATTTTTTCTTTGCTTATACCTTTTTAGAAATCTTTCACTAAAAAGATTGCAAAAAGAAAAACAATATTTACTGTTGATGTTGATAAAATGTTCTACTTTCCTTTGGGGAAAAAGAACATACATAAAAAAAATTGCAGTGGTGAAAATTGTTACAGCATATGCCTTTTATATAATAAAAATAATAAAAATTACATCCAATTCTGTTCCAATCTGTATCAATCTAATCCAGTTTCCAGTTCCAATAATGTCTGAAAAAATAAGCCCACAGTAGTCAATGTCTTTTTCTGGTGCTTCCATTAGATGATAAATTTAATTTAAAAAGGGAAATTGTATTGGATAGATAAAACGTTGATTTAAGTACAACAACTAATATTATTGCAAAATGTGGGCCAGTAGAACACATTACAAAAACATAGATGTCATCTATATTTATTTGAGCCCAGATCTCTTAACCCTAGTAGTAGACTCTCTTTTGCAATCAAAAACATTAGCTTAAAGAAATAAGAAAAACGTATAATAAGCTCTGCAAGGATTTCATATCACATCATGGTCTTTTTATGTGCTCATTACTCGGAATATATGAAGATCTGAGGAAATACATTCTGGTATATTATCATGGAGAACACGGTTCTTTTGGTTGGTAAAAGTCAGCACTGACTTGATGGCACACAATCACTCAGAATATGTAGGCCAAATTAATAGATTTTTAAAAAAGATTTACAGTATATCCCTTTATTCAATTGAGGGTTTAAAGTAGTATATACCGTATTTTTCGGAGTATAAGACACACCTTTTTCTTCCTTAAAGGAGGCTGAAAATTTGGGTGCGTCTTATACTCCGAATGTAGCTTTTTATTTTTGAAGCTTTTTTTCCAGCCCTAACTAGGTGCTAACGATCTTCCCGCCTTCTTACTCCATCCGAAGTAGTTTTTTACTAGCCCCAAGTCTTTGCAGGCTTGTTTTCATTCCTACTCCCTCTGAAAAAAGATCTTTTCAGCCCTAACGAGGTGCTAGCGATCTTACCAGCTTGCAGCATTTTTTTATTCCTACTCCCTCAAAGTAGTTTTTTACCAGCCCTAAGTCTTTGCAGGCTTGTTTTCATTCCTACTCCCTTTGAAGAATATTTTTTTCAGCCCTAACCAGGGGATAAAATAATGTGCTGAAGCTGAACAGACTAAGGACGCTAGCCAGATAAATACCTGGTAGGTAGATTTTTTCCCCTATTTTCCTCCCCCAAAACTAAGGTGCGTCTTATACTCCGGTGCGTCTTATACTCCGAAAAATACGATATGTAGCACTCCTTTCCCTTATCCTTCCCCTAATCTCCCCCCCCCAAAAAAAGAATCATGTGAGGGAGTGAGCTGTATGGCCAAAAGTCATCCAGTGAATTCCGTGGATGTTTCAAGATAAATACTACTCACTGGCAATACATAAGGCATCAACCCTGGTTAAAACAGTCATTTATATCTGAGTTAGCTCTTACATCAGAAAAAGTTCTTTCAGCTTATAAATAAAAGAGAATGTTTTTTAATAAAAACTAATCATGATTTGCATTGGTATGTAATGACCAAGTCTTTTTTTAAAAAAGAAAATTCATCTTTATCTTGTCTTCTGAGATTGCATATTTAATAATTATATGCAATATCAGGTAGCTAGATTATTACTCAAGTATTGGACTTAATTTGAAGAAAAAAAAATTCTAAACTAACTGGTAGAAGAAATGTTAATGTTCAACGGAATTGTGAGCAATGTGGACAATTATTTTTGTTGTTCTATTTATAAGATAATTTTCCAGACCTTTAACTTTCATCTCCCCCAGTTTTATTATTGTCATGATTATTTATTTATTTATTTATTTATTTATTTATTTAGACGCTCTTATAGGCCGCCCAATCCCGTGGGACTCAGGGCGGCGTACAGCATGAATAAGAAGCGTACATTTAAAAACAATAGTCATAAATTTAAATTAAAAATATAATTAAAAAGAAGACATTATAAACGCAACATTCAGGGGGAATCTGATTATCCTATTCACCCCATCTGCCGGAAGAGCCATGTTTTTAAGGCTTTACGGAAGGCCAGCAGGGTGGGGATGGTCCGGATCTCTGGTGGCAGTTGGTTCCAGAGGGACGGGGCTCCCACAGAGAAGGCCCTCCCCCGCGGCCCCGCCAATCGACATTGTTTGGCCGACGGGACCTGGAGGAGGCCCTCTCTGTGGGACCTAACCGGTCTTAGGGAGGTATGTGGTAGGATGCGGTCCCGCAGGTAACCAGGCCCTGAGCCATGTAGGGCTTTAAAGGTAACGACCAACACCTTAAATTGCGCCCGGAGACTAATTGGTAGCCAATGCAGCTGGCGAAGGATAGGTGTTACGTGGGTGTATCTCGGTACACCCACTACTGCATGCGCAGCTGCATTCTGTACCAGTTGGAGTCTCCGGATGCTCTTCGAGGGTAGCCCCATGTAGAGCGCGTTACAGTAGTCTAGCCGTGAGGTGACAAGGGCATGAGTGACTGTGAGCAAGGCCTCCCTCTCCAAGTAAGGTCGCAATTGGTGCACAAGACGGATTTGTGCAAAGGTTCCCCCTAGCCACAGCTGAAAGATGTTGCTCCAATTTTAGCTATGGATCTAGGAGGACACCCAAATTGCGAACCTGTTCTGAGGGAGTCAATTTTTCTCCCCCAAGAACCAAGGAGGGACAGTCGACATAGTCCTTGGGAGGCAATATCCAGAGCCACTCAGTCTTGTCTGGGTTGAGCCTGAGTCTGTTCACTCCCATCCAGACCCTCACATCGTCCAGGCAGCGGCACATTACATCAACTGCTTCACTGAACTGACACGGGGTGGAGATGTACAACTGGGTATCGTCAGCATACTGCTGATACCTCACCCCATGTCGTCGGATGATCTCACCCAGCGGTTTCATGTAAATGTTAAACAGGATGGGCGAGAGGACCGAGCCCTGTGGCACCCCGCAAACCAGGGGCCTAGGGGCCGACCTCTGTCCTCCTGTCAACACCAACTGCGTCCTGTCAGAGAGATAGGAGGAGAACCACTGTAAAACAGTGCCTCCCACTCCCATCTCCCCAAGACGACGCAGAAGGATACCATGGTCAATGGTATCGAAAGCCGCTGAGAGGTCAAGTAGCACCAGGATGGAGGAGTGGCCCCCATCCCGGGCTCGCCAGAGATCGTCCATCAGCGCGACCAAAGCAGTCTCCGTACTGTAGCCGCGCCTGAAACCCGATTGAAAGGGATCCAGATAATCAGTATCCTCCAATAGCCGCAGGAGTTGGAGCGACACCACCTTCTCAACAACTTTACCCAAAAAGGGTAAGTTGGAGACTGGACGGAAGTTCTTTAAATCCGCTGGGTCCAGGGAAGGCTTCTTGAGGAGGGGCCTCACCACCGCAGCTTTTAAAGGCTGTGGGATGGATCCCTCTCTCAAAGAAGCGATCACAGCTGCCTGGAGCCAGCCGCGTGTCACCTCCCTGCTGGCAGAAACCAGCCAGGAGGGGCACGGGTCCAATAAACAGGTGGAGGCGCTCATCGCTCCTATGGCCTTGTCCACATCCTCAGGAGTGACAGGTTCAAACTCATCCCATATAACAGGACTAAGACTCACCCCTGTCATCTCGGCTTGCCCTGTCCAAATGGAGTCCAGGTCTGTCCGAATCTGAACGACTTTATCCGCCAGAAACTGAGAAAATTCCTCAGCTCTGCCCTGCAAGGGATCTTCAGCTCCCTCCTTGGCTAGGAGGGAGCGAGTCACCCTAAACAGGGCGGCTGGGCGGGAGTCGGCGGACGCAATAAGAGCGGAAAAATATGCGCATTTTGCCGCCCTTATCGCCACTAAGTAAGACTTAATGTAAGTTCTTAAAAGTGTCCGGTCAGACTCAGCTTTACTGGCTCTCCATCGTCGCTCTAGGCATCTCTTTAGGCGCTTCATCTCCCGGAGCTCCTCAGTAAATCAAGGGGCCCTCCGGGATCCGCTGCCACGGAGAGGCCGCAAAGGCGCAATCCGGTCTAAGGCCCCCGTTGCCGCCTGGTTCCAAGCAGCCACTAGAGCCTCAGATGAATCGTGTACCAGGGAGTCAGGTATTTCCCCAAGTTCCCTCTGAAATCCTTCAGATTCCATTAGGCGCCTGGGGCGGAACCACTTAATCGGCCCCGCCTCCTTGCGGTGGAGGAGTGGTGCCATGAAATCCAACCTCAGAAGGAAATGATCTGACCACGACAAGGGTGTTGTGACTAAACCCCTCAGCCTCAGATCATCTCTCCACTGCCCCGAGAGAAACACAAGGTCAAGCGTGTGACCTCCCTCATGAGTCGGACCCTGAACTACTTGGGTCAGGTTCATGGTTGTCATGGAAGCCATGAACTCCTGGACTGCCTCCGAGGTTTCACCGGGCGATGGCAAATTAAAGTCCCCCAGCACCATCAACCTGGGGAACTCAATCGCCAGCCCTGCTACCGCCTCGAGCAGAACAGGCAGGGCCTTTGTAACGTAGCTAGGAGGCAGGTACGCTAACAAAAGGCCCACCTGGACCCCTAAGTCCAACTTCAGAAGGAGCGTCTCACACCCAACAATCTCCGGGGCAGGGCTCCTTCGAGGATTAAGGTTCTGGTGAGCTATAATCGCCACTCCTCCACCCCTTCCCTGGGGTCGTGGCTGATGCTGCACTAAGAACCCGTCCGGGCACATCTCGGAGAGGGGAACCCCCCCTCCTGGCCTAGCCAGGTCTCAGTGATACATGCCAGGTCTGCCCCCTCTTCCAGGATTAGATCCCGTACAAGGGGGGCCTTGTTGGTAATTGACCTGGCATTCAACAGCAGCAGCTTGAGCCCAGGGCCCTGACATCCCTGGTTACCAGGACCTCGGGTTGAGCAAGATGGAACCAAACCAGAGGGGCCAGAACAAGGAATCGCTTGGAGACAGCGAGTTCTCGTTCCCCGAGAGCGGCCTAATTAATTTTAAAGTTTGTTAATGGCATAGCAATTACTCTTTTTTTTTTCATTCTTGCCTACTCCCTTCAATCCTCTGAACCTCTTTTGGGGGGATGAACATATTGGAATGGGAATCTTTGTCCTAGACTCATTGGCTCAGCTAGTTAGATTGTGGTTTCAACACTGTATCCATGTACTTTTTAAAAAACATTTTGAGACTTGGAATTGGTTTAAATACAAGCTACATTTAGAATGCATGTACCGTAAGTATATGGAGAAAGTGACTTTTTTAGTATGGATGTTTGTCTTATTTTTCTGCCTATGTTTAAGATAGCATTCCTGGGAAAACAACTATTCACATTGCCTACTTAAGAAAAGATAATTTGTTTCTTTTCTGAATTGTTCAGGCCCATCAATTTAGCTATCCATTGAAGAAGATCCAGTACTACAGATTTTGCTAAATACTCCTTTGAAGATAGCTCCTATTTCATTACAGATCAGAAATAGCAGAGACTCGAGGCAACACAGATTTAGCTGACCTATTTCTCAAAGCTCAGAACTAGCAGCAGTACTATTACTCAGATTCAAAAGAACAATCTTAATTTTTTCTTTTTCCTAAATGAAGTATTGCATTAAAAATAGTGGCCTTGGTGTGTGTGTGTGTGTGTGTGTGTGTGTGTGTGTGTGTGTGTGTGTGTGTGTGTGTGTGAGGGGTGGGTTCCTACTGGTGTGGTTCAATGCGCAGCTCCGGTAGGGATCCGCCGATTAAGCAATTTGCATGTGACTGCTCTGTCACCATCTTTTTAAAATAATTTTTCACCTTTTTTGCTTCTGCGCATGCGCAGAAGCAAAATATCGCCAAAATCTTGTGAGGGGACGTGCACGAGATTTCAGCGAGATTTTGCTTCCGCGAATGAGCAGAAGCAAAATCTTGCCAAAATTGCGCGCGTGCGTGTGTCCCCTCGCGAGATTTTGGCGAGATTTTGCTTCTGCACATGCACAGAAGCAAAATGTCGCCAAAATCGCACGAGGGGGTGCGCGCGCGTAGCAAGCAAGCGCGCCCATGAAACATGGAGATGCGCGCACAGCGCACTGGTATCGGTAAGTAAGCAACCCACCCCTGGTGTGTGTGTGTGTGTGTGTGTGTGTGTGTGTGTGTGTGTGTGTGTGTGTGTGTGTGTGTGTGTGTACACTATGGTCTTCATCAGTCTTGGCTTTATACTTCCAGAACTGATTTAAAATAGCACAAGCTTATAGCTGTTATTATTTTTCCTTCTTGCAGTGAAAATTGTCGTAGAGTATATAATAGCTAGTACAGTGACTAAGTGAGCGCTTGTCAATCAGATAATCCCTGCTGGCATTTCTTCTTGCACAGAATAAGTAGGAATAACAATGCAGAAAGTATACTAAAATAGATGTCACAAGGATCCAGGTCTGAATTCTTTTATTAGGACAAAATAGGGTTCACAATGTATTTATGGTCCGCCAAAAGCAATGTTTAGATAATTATTGAAGGCTGACATTTGGAAAACATACTTCCCAAAATAAATAGATGTACAGTACGCTTAGCAACAAATATATGAAAATGCCTCTTTGAAGTTCTGGAAAGGAAACTAATATTTAAAAAAGAGTAAAGGTATATTTGGTGAGTGTTTCACCTATCAATCCAAAACTTGTTCCAGATGGGATTACATGTTTTTATGAGAATTGTTTTTATGATTTCATGTTTTTATGGAGAAATGTAGTCACAAACATTCATAGGGGAGATTAGGAGGCAAATAAAGACAAGGATACAATGTGACATATATAATTTCATCAGGCATTGTGACACAAATAGATATTTGTATATATATGATATGCAGACATTATTGTAGCTTGTTACATTCTATACATCTTTTGAAAACATTGGGTGCAACTCCAAAGACCATTCAATGCATTATAATCAAATTATAATCTTTAATGTAGTAGAAGATCAAAAATATCAAATACAAGGTAAATTATCTTGTTCAGCTTAATTAATACTCATGTGAATACTCTGAGTATATAAACAGTAAACTTTCCAATTTTATGACATTCTGATGTGATAACAATCTTTTCTAATTCTTTGACCTGAGTCAGGACTGTGTGATTTGAATTTGTATGTTAATCCCACGGAGCTTTGAATGTGCTTCCCTGAGCCCTACAAATATTGCTATTAAATACATATTAAGTGACATCACTTTAAATTAAATTAAATTTAGTTTTGATCCATGACTCCAGATCCACCTACTTTGAGAGATGAAATTAATATTGTTGACAGTCCACTGGATATAAATCCACTGGAATTCAGAAAAGGGTTTTTTTTTTTGTTTTTTTTGAAGAAAATATGCTCACAGCAAGGTTGCATGCTGCAATGGTTTGCTGAAGGGAACTTGATGAAGCAGAGCATATCAACCAGCCATGTATTAACAAAATGCATGTTACCAAAATTAACACTTTAAGAGAAAGAAATACAAATAAAAGGAATATGCGATCAGTTGCAGACTGGAACTGTGAGTGTTATGTTGGAAGATATTGCTTCCAGGGCAATAGAGCTTAGTAAATGTGTAAATTTACTAAATTTTCATGTTTAAATCACACTAAATATGAGAACTGTAAAACGAGATTAAACCCCAAGAAAGGCAAGAAAAAATAGACTTGGATTTAAACTGTAGTGGGGAATAATGAGATGGCATTGCAGCCCCTTGTCATATTGACAAAGGGCAATGAATTGCTTTAAGTGGTGTCAGATTAGTGTGTGATAAAGATTGTTAATTACTCATGCCATGTCATATGACTGGGTCGGTTTTACCAATTACAAGCCAGTCAAAAGAGGGAATCTGATAGAGAATAGATGTGTGTGAATAATCCATTTTTAAATGGTGTGTGTCTAATCTAGTAAAATGTGGTGTTCTTGTCTTCTGAAACTTGTGCTTGTGTTGTATGTAGATTTGATTTTAGTGTGTTATTGGTCTGGCATTTGAGGGAGGAGACTATTGTTTTTATGTGATACTGCTTTCATAGTCCTAGCAATGCTCAAACTTTCTAATTTTGCTTCTAACATGTGTCCTGTGTTAGCACTTAATGTAAGCCTTATTTCCAACAAAAATATGTAATGTGTTTAAAAAATAAACATAATTTTAATCACTTTACATATAGAATATCATATTATATGCTGGAAAGATCTATCAAATGAATAGCCATAGCAATAGCATTTAGACTTATATACTGCTTCATAGTACTTTACAGCCGTCTCTAAGCAGTTTACAGAGTCAGCATATTGTTCCCCAACAATCTGGGTCCTCATTTTATCAACCTCAAAATTATGGAAGGCTGAGTCAACCTTGAGCCAGTCAGGATCAAGCTTATAGTTATAGGCAGAATTAGCCTGCAATACTGCACTCTAACTACTGTGCCACCACTGCTGCAGTAGCCTGCTTTCTTCAGCTTCATTATTCCTGTCCCATGTAGTAATGAGTGGAGGTGGATATTGTATTTTGAAATGATTTCAAAAAAGGAAAATGCAGTTCTTTTAATATGCTCCCACTTGATTGACAGGTATTTCTCTAAAACTACTTAAAGAAGTTTCTATTTTGGCTAATAAGACCTATTGCTACATCTAGCAAGTAGTGGTGGAAGCGTAATCTCTCTTTAATTTTGTCTGAAATATGGACTAGCATGGTAGGCAATACAGGAAAGCATAGATGAACACATTTATTGTAATGTCATTATGCAAATCAATCTCTGGTGAATAGCCTACTGAAGATGGCTCCAAAAAGTGGAGCCAACGATCAGGAAAAATGAAAAGCCAATGAGTAGAGTGACATTTCCATAATTCCTTTCATGATCAGTAGAAAAGTTAAAATCCCTGAGAAATACTCCAGAAAAGCTATTGCTCATGAGGTAAAAGGAGTCCCTGTGTATTTTATGTGGCTAATCGTTGCTAACTATAGGGGACGGTATTCATCTCCATTTCAGCACTGAGCCAGTGCTGTCCAAAGACATTTCCATGCTCATGTGGCCCAGCATGATGTCAGGGAGCACTGTTACCTTCCCACCAGAGTGGTACCTATTTGCATGCTTTTGAACTGCTAGGTGGGCAGGAGCTGGGACAAGTTTATTTATTTATTATTTATTTATTTATTTGTCAACAAGTGCAAGTAAACAGGACACATGAAAAAATGACACAAATAAATGGATATAAAGAAGCAAAACATAGCCATAAACACATAAAACGAGTACATACAAATGGGTACAGTAGGACAGGGACGGTAGGCACGTTGGTGCGCTTATGCACGCCCCCTTAGGGACCTCTTAAGAAACGTGTAAGGTCCACGGTAGACAGTTTAAGGTAAAAGGTATGGGGGTTAGAGAAACTAACAACAGGATCAGGTAAAGTGTTCCAGACATTTACTACTCTATTGCAGAAGTCGTATTTTCTCAATCAAGATTAGAGAAGAATACATTTAGTTTGTATCTATTGATAGCCCTAGTGTTATTGCGGTTGAAATTAAAGTAGTCGTTAACAGGTAGGACATTAAGGTAGATGATCTTGTGTACTAAGCTTAGGTCGGAACATAGACGGCATAGTTCAAGGTTATCCAGGCCTAAAATTTCAAGTTTACTGGAATACGGAATTTTATTGCGAACAGAGGAGTTGAGTACTCTTCTTGTAAAATACTTCTGGACCCTCTCTAATGTATTAATGTCCAAAATACAGTGTGGGTTCCAGGCAGGTGAGCAGTATTCAAGGATAGATCTGGCAAAGGTTTTGTATGCCCTAGTTAGAAGTATAATGTTACCAGAGAGAAAACTTCGTAAAATAAGGTTGACAACTCTTAATGCCTTTTTAGCAATGTTGTTACAGTGAGCTCTGGGGCTTAGATCTTTTGAAATTAGTACACCAAGGTCCTTGACAGAGTGTGGGTCATCTTTTAGATCGTTTCTGTCCAGCTTGTATTTAATGTTCTGATTTTTATTAGCAATGTGCAGGACTGAACATTTGTTAGCAGAGATTTGGAGTTGCCAATTGTTTGATCAGTCAGATACATAATCTAGGTAGTTTTGCAGGGTAGTAGAATTGTCTGTGGTGTTAAATAGTTTTACATCATCGGCAAAGAGGACACAGCTGCTTACAATATGATCACAAAGGTCATTTATATAAGTTATGGGAGCGCAACCTGTTGTGTGGCACTCGTGTCTTGAACCAGGCTTACAGCTTTTCCAGCCAACAAGTCAGTGTCTTAACTGCTGAGCCACCACTCTGCCCTCCCCATTCATGAGACCACAATAAAAGTTTCAGGCAGATTTAGAGCTCTTGGGGAGGAAGGAATAGCCATCTTACTTAAACTCTGATCAACACCTTTGAAAGGACACTATGTTTGTATATTTCCTTTTCTAATTATCTTCAGAAATTGCTTGTGAAGTGATTTCCAGCTATTAAAAACATTTGGATCAACAGTTTTTTATTGGTACTGGCTGAGTTTCCTTCAATCCTTAGCAAAAGAATTAACTACAACCTTAAAATCTTTTTTTTTCAATAAACAGCAACAGTTTATTAAAACTTTGATTTTAGAAAATTACAAACAGACTAATGGCCCAAATAAACTTGAAATAATATTTTAGAATTATTTATTAAAAATCTTTCCAGTGAGAAAATGTTTTGTTTTGATTTAAAAAAAACAATAAGATAAAATTTTAAAGTAAGACACTAGAGGAAATTAGAGGGTATGGCATATGAGGAAATATAGGCATATGAGGGTATGGCATAGAGGAAATTAGAGGGTATGGCAATACAATTAAAAGAGAAGAACACTTAAATTCAATTTAAAATTAGTCACTTAAATAAGATGATGGTATAGAAATTTAATAAATAAATAAATATAAATAAAATTACAGAATGAAACAAAATATTTTAACATTGGACATGATGAAGGATATTTTTGAATAATGGATCCAGAAGTTAATTTTATAAGTGTCCACTCCAGTAGACACAGTTGCAGCTAAAAGACGTCATAAAAGAGAACAAATTCTATCTTATCAAGATTGCGATTGAATTGCAAGTGATTTAAAAATGACAGGCTACAAGAATGACATGGAAAAATATGTTTCACTGGACATACAAAAGAAACTGGCTGATGTCTTAATAATTAGAAAAAGATATAAAAAGAACAAAACAAGAAAGACACATGCATAATTTTCTTATATTAGATTTACAAAAGAGGCTTTAAAGCTTTGAAGAATTTCATAGAAGGAACAAAGAAAAAAAAAGAAATGAAGTTTTACAACATTATTTTAACAGCCTAAAGATTAAAGGTGTAAAAATAAAAGGAGTAATTTGTATAGACAACTCAGTATCAGAGATTAGAAACATTTTAATGAAGTAAAATGAAGAAATGCAAAGCTGGCTTATTTGACCATGGTTAAAAATAGATATGTTACCTCTGGTAACCTTCAATGGACTGAAATGACAACGATTTATTAATTTGTTTATAGCTAAGAGATGAGATACTGAAAGAAGAGATCACTGTTTAAAATAAGATAATAAATTAGTATAATTGTATATACTTGTGATAAAGATAGGAAGTCA
Organism: Diadophis punctatus similis; assembly: GCA_023053685.1. Taxonomy (NCBI): domain Eukaryota; kingdom Metazoa; phylum Chordata; class Lepidosauria; order Squamata; family Dipsadidae; genus Diadophis; species Diadophis punctatus. Next base: position 41,737,915 of record JALIGW010000004.1, on the reverse strand, counting down.
CTTCTTTAAATATTATTAAATAATATTAAATATTAAATATTTTCTTTACTATATTCTTATTTTTTATTTTCTATTTCTCTTTCAATTTTCCCTTTTTTATTTTCTTCACTTCTACTCTTTTTTATTCTTCTATTTCTCAATTTGTACTAGCATTTACTGTTGTAATTAGAAATCTTTACTAAAATTACTATAAAAAGTGACATCATAATGTAAATTAAATAAGGGCTTCTGCTTACTAGCCTTTATTAGTCATCTTAGGATCCATAGCTGCTGATGTAGTCCTCACAAAAACTATATAATTAAAGTAGAATGACATATCACATGCTGGGTCCAAGGGCTTTTAGTCTGGAATTCCACTGGTTTACAGTCTCAGTCTATAATCAGATGTAATATTCTTAAGCATTATAATGAACAATGCTGCATATAAAGTTAATTATTTGTGTAAAACTGTCCAGGAGGAATATTCAATTTGTCTGTTAAAACATAAATTGCTAGCATATAAAAAGTAAGTACTCATTTGGATTTTATTGAAAATTGTGAAGGGTTTGCAATTTTGTTGTCTGTCATGTGGCTGGATTACTAATGTGTCTCTCTCTTCCATATAAATGAGCAACAAATGTATTCTTGTGGGAGATATCAGAACTGTATTCTATAAATGAATACAGTGATAAACGTAACAAGATTTTAAAGCCTATGATTGAGTCTGGGGAAATACACTTGCTGGTTTAACCTAATCTTACGTTGACAGGTATTTCCTCTCCTTGGAACCAGATTCTAGTTCATGTCATGAAATTTTTAGCATCTGTTCTTGTTTGCATATTATTCTGAGTTCCTCTTAAGCTGTCACTTTCTGCCCGTAAGCCTTTATATTTTTCAAAAAACTATGGTAACATTCTTGCATGAGTATTTTAAAGAAAACCTGGGCCATGCCATTTTTTGTTCCAAGACAAAAATCTCTCTAGAATTAAAGAATACACAGGGTTTTTTTCTGAATTTGCAACATTTATTGCATTTCAGAGCTATACTGTATTGTACAGAAGAAGAAAAAAATAAAACTGGAACAAAGATGGTAAAAAAAATCTCTCTCCTTAGTACTCATATTCAACATGAACGGAATTTCCACTGAGTTCTTGAGTGGAACAACTGACTTAATTCTCAGTCTGAAAAATACATTTGGGTTTTTAAAGGATAATCTGATCTGTCTTATATTTGAAATTCTAAATGAGCTTTTCATGCAAATGGTTCCAGTGAAATATATTGCAAAGTAAAATTATCACTGGTTGTACCTAGCTGAAAAGTTCACCATTAGAGTTCATTTTAAAATAGGAACTAAATGTAGGTTGCATGCTTTCAATGACATGCTCTCTTGATCTATATCTACTTTCTTCACATTGCCCAGTCAATTTGCCCAATAAAGAGTAATAAAGACCTGGAAAAAGTGCATGCTATTTTGTAGTTTTTGTTCTTCCCTCTTAACTGTCCCTTCCCCCCCTCCTATGGCCAAATGGTTAGCTTCACTTTGTTTGGTACCCTGTACTGTAATTCAGATACTAAATTATAATAATCTATATATATAAAAGCGAAAACCACACGCTGCGATCACGAAATCTCCAGAACCGTAAAGCCTACAAACTTGAAATTTGGCAAGTATGTTCCTCTTGGCTTCTAGGTGCTCACCAAGAAAGGATTTTTCAAAATGACCATTAGATCATTAGTATTTCTTATATTATTATTAATCTATATATTGTATATATAAAAGCGAAAACCACTCACGCCGCGATCATGAAATCTCCAGAACCATAAAGCCTACAAACTTGAAATTTGACATGTATGTTCCTCTCGGCTTCTAGGTGCTTGCTAAGAAAGGATTTTTCAAAATGACCATCAGATCGTTAGTATTTCTTATATTATTATTAACATGCTCTGATGCTAATTATTTAGACATTCTACTCCCCCTCCCAACTTGAAAATAACTCTGGAGAGAACGGGATAGCATAGGAGAGGCTTCTGTAGGGCAAGCCTGAGGGAGAGAAGGGGTTAGAAATCCTGAGGGAGAGAAGGGGATAGGATAGAGGAGGCTTCTGTGGGGTAATCCTGAGGGAGAGAAGGGGATAGGATAGGGGAGGATTCTGTGGGGCAAGCCTGATGGAGAGAAGGGGCTAGAAAGCCTGAGGGAGAGAAGAGGATAGGATAGGAGACGTTTCTGTGGGGCAAGGCTGAGGGAGAGAAGGAGGCTAGGATAGGCTTCTGTGGAGCAAGGCTGAGGGAGAGAAGGGGAGAGGAGAGGCCGATCATAACTACTCATTAATTTTCAAGCTGTAAGTGTTGATTTATCAAGCCTGATCACATAGTTTCGTAGCTGAGCACAGGTATCCAGCTAGTTCCCAATAAACCCTGATGTTCTCAAAGGGCCTCATAGATATTAATTCCTTAGTGCTGGATTCTTACCTATCCAATCTTAATACAGTTATTTAATACAGTTAAATAAGACAGATATATCTTATTCATAGATAAGCATAATGTTTAAAAACAAGAAACTCCTTTATGCCTTGTTTAGGCTTTTATTTTCTTTTTTTCTTCAGATAAAAAAAAAAGGAATTCATGCCATAAAGTTATTTGAGGATACTATACCATGTTCCCTGTCTAATTGGTAACTTAACTCTTGAATAAATATGGTGTAAATATGGTGTATTATACATTGACTTTTTGAAATAGCCATGAAATGATTTGAATAGACCTGTTTGAAGGCAGTTTCTAGCAAAATCATCTTCTAACTCAGTGGTTCTCAACCTGAGGGTCGCGACCCCTTTGGGGGTCGAATGACCCTTTCACAAGGGTCAGGAGACTTTTCCCGGACGCCGCCATTTGGGTTCTTTTTCCCTCTGCACATGCGCAGATCGCTTTACGCATGCGCAGAGGGTAAAAGAACTCAAATGGTGGCGGCGTGGCGGGGGTCGCAGCAGTGGGTGCGGCGGTGGGGTGGGTCGTGGTGGGGGCACAGGGGCGGGGCACGGGTCGCGGCATTAGGAAGGTTGAGAACCACTGTTCTAACTGAATGGAAAATTGCATGGATTAGGAATTCTGATGGATCATAATGGAGATATTTGATGACAGCTATTTTTCTAGCTTGAGTTGTCCCACATTACATCTATCTACTTTTCTGGTTTGGAAAATAATTACCGTAACTCCTCCATTGTGGGTAAAATCGTACATATATCTCCTAGAATGCAGAAATCTCATTCTCTTTCCATTCTGAAATGGAAGGTGTTCCAATACGCAGCTCTAAAACTCAAAAGATTGGTTTGTGTGGGTTTTTGGTCAGGCAAAGGCATATCCTTTCAAGTGGCAAAACCAAGACTGTTTGACAATAAAAGAGTACTGACAAGTAAGGGGTTCCTTGCAAGAATGGACTTTCCAATACCCTGAAGAATAACACATGCATAATTAATTTATTAATATATGATCATAGACCAAACCAGGGGTGAAATCCTCCCGGTTCGCCCGGGCCAGTCCTTTGGCGTATAGCCGATGAAACTGGCGGCGGTTGCGGCGCGGAGCTTCTCCTGCCCGCTTTCCCGGCCCGGCTGAACGCCGCCATTCGGGTTATTTTTCCCTCTGTGCATGCGCGCGCATGCACAGAGGGAAAATAACCCGAATGATTGTGTTCAGCCGGGCCGGGAAAGCGGTGATTGTGTTCAGCCGGGCCGGGAAAGCGGGCGGGAGAAGCTCCACGCCGTGACCGCCGCCAGTTCCATTGGCTATACGCCAAAGGACTGGCCCGGGCGAACCGGGAGGATTTCACCCCTGGACCAAACGTAGCACATGCATCATGTCATGCGTATGCTACAATTATATATTTGCATAATAATACTTGATGCAGATATGTGATTATAGCATCAGCATGATTATGTCATTGCACATCCAACAAAAGAAATCCCTGCCATGTGCTCAAGTCTAATAGAGCCCCACTGTTTATACGTACAGTATATCCCCTGAACTAATGCTCCAGTGCAGCTCCCAGATCTTATGCCCAAACAGCAGACACACACAAAATTTAAATCCAGTCTTTGTTCCAGCTGCATGCTAAATTGTTCCTTTTTTGTTTCCTTAGTCAAAATTAAGTACCGGTATTTACAGTAGCATGGATCCAACTCTTTATTTCAACTACTCTCCCATTCTGCTTTATCACCATTCTCTCCTTTTGTGTACTGGAAAAGCAAATTCTAAAATTCTCATATATTATACCTGACAACTGAGGTTGTTGCCAAGTCAGAGGCATTGACATACTGCAGCACTGTTGCAATACAAAGCCTTCACATTGTAGTACTCACCTATCCCACCTGAATGCTTGTTTTATGGCTCAGGGATCCATCTTGTTGCTGCAGGCATGTGAAAATGGATGAAATGAGCTGTGTTCAAAGTAATCAAATGTATAGAAGATCAATTTCCTCTGAGTGCTTCAGCAGCTCTCTCTTTAGCAAAAAATTCCCTTGTAAACAGCAGGAGAAATGCAACTCAATCATGATAGCTGCTTTTCCATTAGTGAAATATCTCTGGCAGCTAGAATAGTAAAGTGTTGCCCTGTCAAATGTACTTCTCTTTAATCAACTGGAAGAGTTGAGAAGAAACAGAAGAATACCAAATGTCCATGTTTCTATTATAGAAGCATTGTTCTGCAGCTTGTACAGATGAACACCTTATTCTTTCAATAGGATAGCTAGAAGGAAAACATCCCCTACAACATGGAGGACTTTACTGAACTAATGTCATTGATTGACTGTCTTTTGGGCTGGCACTGATTCAGTAAAATCTGTAGATGTCTGTAGAAGAAGTGAAGTGAAAAAAAATTAGAGACAGGACCAATTTTACTAAAAGAAATAAATGAATTCGGGAAAGTAGCAGGTCTGAAAATCAATAAACAAAAAACTAAAATAATAATCAAAAACCTGACAGACATACAAAATAAGGAACTAGAAAAGAAATTAGAACTACCAATTGTTAAGAAAATAAAATATCTAGGAATCAATCTGTCAGCAAAATGCACCACAATAAAAGAAGCAAATTATATGGAAATTTTAAAACAAATTGAAAAAAAATTAGATAAATGGAATAAATTACAAATCTCTCTAATTGGTAGAATCGCAGCGATTAAAATGTCAATATTACCTCAAATTTTGTACCTATTCCAAACCATTCCAATCAAATTAGAGAAAAAATATTTTGAACAACTAAATAAAATACTAACCAAATTTATATGGGCCGGAAAAAAACCAAGAATTAAATTAAAATATTTACAACAAAATAGGAATCAGGGAGGATTCGGACTACCGGACTTTGAATTATATTATCAAGCATCCGCCTTAACATGGATAAAGGATTGGATTCAAATTAAAAATAGACGTTTACTGGTACTAGAAGGTTATGACTTACATTTAGGGTGGCATGGATTCCTCTGGGATGATAAACATAAAACACACTCATACTTCAAAAGACATAAAATTAGAGACTCTCTCTTAGGAACCTGGCTTAAGATCAAAAAACAATACTACATTAAAATACCACCCTGGTTCTCTGGTATGGAAGCCATTACACACCCAAACACAACGAATCTGGAAAAAATGGTCACATATGAAGAAATACTGGAAGAAGGAGGTGCCATAAAATCTATAGCAAAACTGGAACAAGAAGGAATCAAGATTGATTGGTGGCCATATTTCCAAATTAGGAACAGATTAGAAAACGACAAGAGAAAATATGGAATACAAAAACTCAAATCAGAATTAGATAAAATTTTACTAGATCAAGAACCAAAAGCAATAACTAAAATATACAAATTTCTTCTAAAAAACAAAACACAAAAAGACATAATAAAAGGAAATATGATAAGCTGGACGAAAAATTTCGGACATGAGATGCAAATTAATGAATGGGAAAAAATTTGGAACCAAAACTACAAAATGACAAAATCAGTTTCATATAAAAAAAATTATTATAAAGTATTCTATAGATGGCACCTCCCTCCAGCGAGATTGGCAAAAATGTATAAAAACTTATCACCAAATTGTTGGAGATGCCAACACAAAATTGGATCTTACTATCATATGTGGTGGACCTGTCCAAAAATAAAAGCCTTCTGGAATACAATCAAAAACTGGTTAAAAGAAATCACACAACAAGATATAGATATCACACCGGAAATTTTCCTATTGGGAAACATAAATCAAAAAATGCAAAAGAAATACTACTATATTATTCTACATATACTAACAGCGGCGAGAATAACGATAGCACAAAATTGGAAATTAAACGATATTCCCGAGGAAAGCAGTGTAATTAGTAAAATCCTGGACTGTGCCGAAGCAGATAAACTAACCATGGAACTGAAAGGAAAGGAAGACTCCGACTACTATGAAATCTGGAATTTATTTTACAATTGGTACGAAAAACGAAAACAAATAACATCAATGTAATAAATAGAAATATAAGCCAAATAAGGCATATAGAAATTGAACTAGAGAATTTATAGAGAAAACAGTTATATTGTATTACTATATATGTATACTAAGATATTACTAAACCAACAATGCCTTATTTTTCTTTTTTCTGTACTATTATTACTATTATTATCTATATTACTACAAATATTATTATTGTTATATCATTATAAATATTATGGTTAAACTTTACTACCACTACGTTTGATTTATAAAACACAATGCAAAATACGAGACAAAATTCGAAAACCATGTTAAATTAAATGTTAAATATATATTTGCCGTAGAACAAACGATAGAAATAGACAGCTTTATAGCTGTATGCGCTTTTTATGTTTTGTATATGTTTATATTGTACTTGTCAATGTCGTAAATGTTTTTCTTTTGTATGTTTCTGTTTTTTAAATGTAAATAACTTAATAAAAACTATTTAAAAAAAAAAGAAAGAAAAAAAATTAGACCTTTATTTGGCCACCTGGAAATTTTTTAGCTCCTGGTGTCACAGGAGGGATATTCCCCTGTTGATCTGTCAATTACCAACATCCTCGAGTTTTTGCAGCATGGACTTAACAAGGGCCTTTCACCCAACACGCTTCACTGTCAGGTGACGGCACTCTCTTCCGTTTTGTCCTGTGGTTCTCTGGACTCCTTATCACAACATTCCCTGTTGTGCAGGTTCTTGAAAGGGGCGGTAAATTTGTGCCCTCCCATCATCCATCGGTACCCAACCTGGGACCTTTCAGAGGTTCTCCTTTCGCTGACGGGAGCCCCCTATGAGCCCTTGAGGACCACTTCGCTTCGCCACCTTACTTGTAAGGTGGCATTCCTAGTGGCGATTACCTCCGCTCGGAGAATCTCTGAGTTTGCTGCTTTGTCTGTTAGGGGGGATCTCTGTATATTTCATTCTGATCGAGTGATCCTCCGACTGGACCCCACGTTTGTCTCAAAAACAAACTCTTATTTTCATGGAGCCCAGGAAATTGTCCTGCCCAATTTTTGCCCCCATCCTTCACACTCATTCGAGAGACAGTGGCACACGCTTGATGTTAGGAGGGCCCTGAAGATCTACCTCAAGCGCACTTCCACCCTGTGCAGAACAGAGGCATTTTTCATCTCTTTTCAACCCACTTCCTTGGGACAAAAGGCGTCCTCCTCCACTGTTGGGCCCTGGCTGTGTAGCGCAATAGGCTTATGACCTCCAGTCCTTGCCATGACCGACCAGAGTGATGGCACACTCAACCCGTAGTGCTGCAACGATGGTGGCGTGGTCCACTCAAGCGTCCATCTAGGAGGTCTGCCAGGCGGCTACTTGGGTTTCACCAACTCCCTTTATCTGCCATTACAAAATTGACGTTTTTGTGTCAGCTGAGGCGGCATTTGGTTGCAGGTTTCTCCAACGCGTGGTGCCACAGACTGGGGAAGCCAGCCAGACTTAGCCCTTCCAATGGACAGACTGCTTTGGTATGTCCCATTCTTGGAGGTTAGCTCCAAACACTATGGAGAAGGAGCGTTGGTCTTACCTGATACGTCTCTTCTCGTAGGGTGGAGCTAACCTCCAATCCCACCCAAAGTTAGTCTGGTCTAGCCTTTGGGACATCAAATTGTTTTCTTCTACTTTGTTTTGACTTTGGGAGCTACACGCCAAGTCTGTCCATCGTCCTTCATCAAAGAGGGGGAATTAAGGCAGGAGGACAAAGATATACAATTTGACAGACTCAGTCCTCATTGGCTGAAGGGACTGTGTCATCCCATTCTTGGAGGTTAGCTCCACCCTACGAGAAGAGGTGCATCAGGTAAGACCAATGCCCCTTTTCACAGTTTAACTGATCAATATTAAAAGAAAACATTGGGCAATTTGTCTTTTTAAAATGTCATCCTGACAAATACAGTTCCCTAGGAATGTTTAGCCCTGCTAAGATTTTTCCCACTGGTCTTATTTGCAACATTCAATCTCAGAAGAGCAATTGTCTACAACCACTTTTAAACAGCTTATCAACCTGCAAATTTTCTATGTTTCATCAATTGGTTTTGGGAAGAAATTAAAATGATATTACAGCAACAGATCAGAAGAAGGCAAAATTGAACTGATTTTATTCATTTATTTGTATATTAGATTTGGAGAAAGCCCATTTCAGTCACAGAGCAACTGTGGGCAGCATACAATTAAAACATAAAATTTATATTGTATTCTAGTAGGAGTGTTAGGCGTAAACAACCAGATCTACATGTGAAGAGTTAAATTAGCTATTTTGTCGCTCCTACCTATTTCACAGTAATCTGTGGCTAGCAGTCTCCATCTGGGCCAGACTAGATAAGGTCTTGTGCCCACATAATGATTTCAGGCTAATTCCTCACTTGACTCCTCTTCCTGGCTCAGCAAGTCTCTCTCCAACAAGGAGGGAGTTAAAACAAGGATAACATTAATAAAGTTAAAAAGGCAGGGGATGGGGCCTTGAATTTAACTTTCACTTAACTAAAGTTGTATGCTCCTCTCTGAGTGCCATGCCAGTCAGCAGAGCTAGGTCTTCAGACACTTCCAAATGTCTTCAGAGATTTCCAAAAAGCCAAAAGAATGGTAGCCGGCCTTACCTCTGGGAATAGAATGTTCCAAAGGGCAGGAAGGCCTCTATTCCAGAAATTCTTTAACTGACAGGGTCCGTAACATACCCTCCCGGCCTAATCTGGTGGTACAGTTCGAAATAATGAGGTGAAGATAGTTCTACAGTTAACCTGACACCATGCCAACTGATGGTGATCTTTTAAAAAATCTTACTCTTCATTTATCATTATCTTCCAAAACAAAGGATCGTTCTCAGATATCTTATTCTTACCCACTCCCATCTCATACTTTTATATGTATATGTATTATAATATGGGCTACACGTTCTTTTCTTCTTGCTTTCCTGTTTGCAATTAAGTAGTTGATAAGCCATAAAGAATGAGTAGTGAGCTATAATTTAAGGTGTAAAGTACTTGATCCAAATCTAATCCAAAGCATTTATTATGAAATGAGGTAATTGTAATGACAGAAGTGATTGATATGGTACTTTTAATTCAAGATAGTTTAATCAAGTATTTAGTTTAACTAATCCCAAGAGCTGTTTCAATATTTTGGGATTTCCTGAAGACATTCTCATTTACTAAACCATTGATGGCAGTGCCCCCCAAAAAAGTCTGAAATAGGGCACAGCTGGAAGAAAGGTGGCTTACATGAATATTGTCTCTCCAAACCAATTTATTGGTTATCTAGTTCTTCACCATCCCTCTTTGTAATTAAAGAGAAAAGTATCTGAAAAGCTGCATTAACTTTAACAAGTGGATTCCTTTAAGCCCAGCAGATTCTTTTTCAGGCTCATAACAAATCCTAAATATATATATAATAATCAAGATACTTTAATGAGTAGCAAAAGAGTACTTGAGCCCATAACATTTATCTTATATCAGTTTAAAGCATGCCTGACATTACCAAGAAATTAAAACAAAGTACTGTGGTTAATTTTCGGGTTTCAGCTGCCATTATGGAATTTCACTCATTGGACAATGTCATGGATGTACCAGAACATTTTTCATTCGGTCATCTCAGTCTTCAAAGGCATTTCTTTAATACTGCAGAGTCTGAATTTCAAGGCAAGTAAAGATGGATCATCATACTCCTACAAAGCATACAGTTTTTAATGCTTACTTTATCCAGTGACTGTCAGCTATATTCCTGCAGTCGCTGATTACTAAGGTGCTTGGAACTCAAACACTAGTAGGTTGCAAAAGCATAATTTCAGGTAAACACTTGGGTAACAGCAACATGTTTTTGTTAAATGTTTATGATCTCCGATACTGAGTTGTCTATGCAAATTATGTAATTAATATAATTCAGCCAGCAAGATGACTCACAGTGAAAGCAAGATTTACTTTCTGCCTTGATCATTGGTAAAATACATCATTCTTGAAGTAAAGGAAAAAAGAAAACACAAATACTGGGATTTTTTTTAAAAAAAATGTGCATTACAAAAGAAGAGTTAAAACTAGTATTATCCCTATCTTGGATTCTTTCCAGGGTAAGCAATGCAGAACAACTCACTTTCCTTGCTGCTAGTAGTGCAGTGGTAGGTTAAGATTAAGGCAAATCTAAACTAAAGATTTTTTTAGTTTATATTTTAAATTAAAATATTCTAATAGAGACTTAATCATCGAAATATATTGTAAATACATATGTCATTGCAATTGGAATGGTAAAATAAAGTGGTGATGACTTATCAAACTACAGTTTTTGTGGCATTATTTTTACAAATACATTGGGTATAATCATCTGAATTACAAACGTGATGATGATGATGATGATGATGATGATGATGATGATGATGATGATGATTTTAAAATTATCAATGCAATTAATATTTATGGCTACTAAATGTCATTACTGACCTGATGGAGGAAATATTTTTCCAAGCAACTTGCAAGCATATTAATTATATCATTTAAAATCAATGTGACTACCATTTTACTTATAAAATAAATCAAACCACTGAGATGTTTCATTTTCGTTAGAATGAACTAACTGAAGAAAAGAAAACCACCCCAACTCTGCCAATGCATTTGCCAAGAGCACTGAATATAGGAGGCCACATCTTTTTCTCCTCATATGTATGCTCTACAAGTGGCCATACCGCATGCATCTGGGAAGCAACCAAAGAAATATCTTCCCACAATTATGAGCTTTCAGTCATTATAGCAAGAACTTTGAAAATTTGGCCTTCTTCTTACAACACATGAATTGATCGATCATGGGATTGGTTTGTTCTGCAAACAGAGTTACCTATCAGGGAGATGGGCAACATATACATGTAAGCAATCAATCAATCAATCAATAAAAATAGTAATTAATACAGCCAGTTACCCCTCAAAGAGTTACAATTAATTAAAAATAACCAACAAACTTAAACTAATTAGACTCACGTGGTTGTATCATGGCAATTGATCAATCAGTCAATTGATTTTGCTTATCTAATCCTCCAAGAAAAGTTGCCAGAGAAAAAGGACATCTGAAAAAACAAGCATAGCCTTTGCAGCACAAAAAACATTTCTGGAAAGCTGAGTGATTGCCACAGCCAAGCTGCACATATTCCTCCTGGTTATCTTATCTCCTGCTGCTGTGGCCTAGAGGTGGAGCTCTTGCCTCACAATCAGGAGGTTGTGAGTTCGTTCCTAGGTAGAGGCAGATGTAGGGTCTCCTGCTTGGGCAGGGGGTTGGACTAGATGACCTGCAAGGTCCCTTCCAACTCTGTTAATCTGTTAATCCTCACAATGGCCCAGTTATAGTGATGTGTCACCAGGACTATTGGTAAGATGATTTTATTTGGATAGAGGTTGATTGAGTTAAATGAGTTTTGGAAACAGGGTCATTCTGGTGAGACAGTGTATTTTCCAGCTTCAAGAGAATTATGACATAATTACCATTTATCTTATTCCAAATGGCTTGGGTGTCTGGCTGGGGAGGCAATGCATATCATATTTGGAAGAAGGAATGAAGGATGCTGAAGCAATGTTATTTCCTTTGGGACTGTAGCCTACACAGATTGTTTCAGGGCCAACACAAATATTAGGCAGCCTTGGGGAACCTGGTGTGCCTGTCTGCAACTTAGCTAGCTGAATGTGCTCATCGCACTTCATATTTTTTGGATAATTGCAGGATATAATGGCAAAATACCCTCAAAGAAAAAAACACATTAAAATGAGGACATCATAAAACTTGATTATATTACTGCAGATAGGCATTCAACTCAAATTGCCAGATGACAGAACCCCTGACTTCATGGAGTGTTTAAAACAAAGAAGCAAAACTAGCAGAATAGGAAATATTAACATTGTATATCAGACTAATTCTTCCACTGAACAAGTTTTGGATACTGGCATCTTTTGACAGTGATGATTCTTATTTTTTCTAATGCAAACTTTGCACAATGTATTCTTCAAACACTGGAAGTGTGATACCTGGCTGTGATATGCCTACAGTAAAGCTTGAAGAACAGTTGGAATCTACTGAACTTTTAAATGGGAATTTCTTTCAAGATAGGTTTTGGTTGCCTTAGACGATGAACCGTATTGTCAAAATCATTGAGTGTTATGTTCTTTTAGCCTTAGTAAACTATAGCTCTTTCTGTCAGATGAAGCACATAATAGAGAACTGAGGAACTTCATTCAAGGAACTGAACGACTACAGACAAGTTATTCTACCATCTGTAGTTATGAAAACCTTTGAAAGGCTAGTGCTGTCCCACTTGAAAACCATCACGGATACACTGTTAGACCCCCTGCAATTTGCATACCAAGCAAATAGATCAACAGATGATGCTGTTAATATGGCTCTGCACTACATCCTCCAATATCTTGCATCTCCAAAGACCTACACAAGGGTCCTCTTTGGAGACTTTAGTTCAGCATTCAATACTATAATTCCAGACACTCTTCTAACTAAACCAGCTAGCGGTACCTGAACACACATAATCTTCCTAACAAACAGGAAGCAGCAGATGAAGCTAAGCAGAATGACATCAGATACCTGTACAATACCTGTACAATTAGCACAGAGGCCCCCCAAGACTGTGTGCTCTCTCCTCTTCTCTTCTCTCTATATACCAATGACTGCATCTCTAATGATCCGTCTGTTAAACTACTGAAGTTCGCAGATGACACAACAGTGATAGGACTCATTCAAGACAATGATGAATCCACATACAGACTGGAGATTGAACAACTAGCCTTGTGGTGCGACCGGAACAATCTGGAACTGAACACACTAAAAACCGTAGAAATGGTGGTAGACTTTAGGAGAAACCCGCCCATACTTCCAACTCTTACAATACTAGACAACACAGTATCAACAGTAGAGACTTTCAAATTTCTAGGTTCTACCATATCGCAAGATCTAAAATGGACACCTAACATCAAAAACATCATCAAAATAAGCATAACAAAGAATGTTCTTTCTGCGCCAACTTAGAAAGCTCAAACTGCCCAAGGAGCTGCTGATACAGTTCTACAGAGAAATTATTGAGTCTGTCATCTGCACCTCTATAACTGTCTGGTTTTGTTCTGCAACCTAACAAGACAGACACAGACTTCAGAGGATAATTAGAACTGCAGAAAAAACAATTGCTACAAACCTGCCTTCCATTGAGGACCTGTATACTGCACGAGTCAAAAAGAGGGCTGTGAAAATATTTACAGACCCCTCACATCCTGGATATAAACTGTTTCAACTCCTACCCTCAAAACGACGCTAATGACTGTATGACTGTAACTTTGTTGCTTGTATCCTTACGATTTATATTGACTGGTTCCTAATATGATTTGATTGCTTATTTGTACCCGGACTATCATTAAGTGTTGTACCTTATGATTCTTGATGAACGTATCTTTTCTTTTATGTACACTGAGAGCATATGCACCAAGACAAATTCCTTGTGTGTCCAATCACACTTGGCCAATAATTTTTTTTTATTCTATTCTATTCAAAATCAAGGATTCTGGGCTATGGAGTTTCATCTTATTAAATAACATACATCTACATAAAGATGTATATAAATATACATTCATAAATTTACATAAAGCAATGCTGAGGGTGATTTAGAGTTCTGGAATGAGCTGCTTCCCATATGCTGATTACAGCCAGCTTTATTGTTCTTTATTACTTGCTCTTGAACATTGCCTGAATCTGATAATTGGGGTGAAAAGCTGAACTGAATCCAGATAAGGTAGAAATGCTGTTGGTCTGTAGACAATGCTCTGAATGGGATAGTAACTTCTGAATGCAATACTATATTTTAAAAGCTCCCAGTGCTTATTTTTAGATAGTTTGGAAATGAAATTAAACACACTGGTCCTCAATTTTCCATTAGCAGTTTAATCAAGTTTTTACCATTTAAGACAACTGCCAAATCCTTTCTAGAATTACTTTGATTGGAAAAAGTTTTCTTTGTCCAAGTTTGTTCGTTTTTTAATTTATTTATTTTACGGCATTTCTAAGTTCCATGCTGCTATGCATTGAGAAAGTGCCTAAAAGTTTTTAGTGACTAGGATCCAGCTGTTGAGTACATATGTATCAGAAACTAATGAGATTATATAACACTATTATGAAAATAACAGCCTGGCTGGTCAATTGTTTTCTAGCCTCACTTCAGTGATTTTAATAATCCAAAACAGGATACGTTGGTGAATGTAGGCTCCTTCCAGTGTCATTTCTAAATTCTGGCAGAATCTTCCTCTTTTTTCCACAAAACATATTAGCAAATATGCAAATATCAAAGCACAGTGACATAGTAGAGAAAGCCCATATCAGATGTGTAATAGTCCTCTCCAACATTTTATAGTTCCATTGACAGCTAACTCTTTTAATTATTTTTCTGGGGTGTTGAATATATATTGAAAAATACTGACTCAATCGCAAGATCATAAAGAATATGTATAATATCATCTTCTAAGACCTTTAGCTATTAGTTTGCTGGTTGGGATTTTTCA
This sequence comes from Diadophis punctatus similis, assembly GCA_023053685.1. Taxonomy (NCBI): domain Eukaryota; kingdom Metazoa; phylum Chordata; class Lepidosauria; order Squamata; family Dipsadidae; genus Diadophis; species Diadophis punctatus. Next base: position 41,722,910 of record JALIGW010000004.1, on the reverse strand, counting down.
ACTCTTTATTCCAAAGATCTTGCAAATGAATATAGTTTCTTTAAAAAAAATCTTTAATTGCCTATAAACAATGTGTAGACTAGGATAATTCAAAACTCATTTCAGCATTAATAAATCAGATATTCTAAATGTGTGTGTGTGGTATATTGCAATGGTTTCTCCTTGTTATTTTCTTGTATGTTATGTGTGGTGTTTCTAATTTTACTTTATTTATACAGGTTTAAAGAATATTCAGCTCCCAACAACTCTGAAAGCTATGAATTATAAAAAAAAGCTACTACAATAAAATAATGGATAGTTAATGGTTAGTTAAGGCATTTAAACCAAATTGTGAAATTAAAAGCAGTAACTACACTGTCATTTGTGTTTTAAAATAATCAAATTCCCCTTGAGGTAACTCAAGTGGTTTAAAAAATTATTGCTAATTAACTGATTTGCCCAGGAAAAGGGAAAGAAAATTCCTGAGAGGTTCAAAATGGGATTATTCCAAATTATAAATTTAGGATGTGATTAACAGTCAACATTATGTTTATGCCCCATCATTTTCCAAAGATAACGTGTAATAATTATTTCTGCAATAAGAGATAGTATTTATTTTAAGTAAGGTTTTATTTTATGAGAGGAACTATAGAATTTAAAAGAGGAGCTGAGTCATTAATTGTTCCTACACAATTTCTTAAGATTGATCATCTAAAAACCATTGAGAATTTAAATTAAAATAAATGTCTAATGATGAAGCTAAAAATTAGAAAAGTTAAAACTGCCATCCATTTGATATCCATAATTTAGATAAAAGGCTCTCAAATTTATTCTTATAGATTTTTTTCTTAATAAATTATTAATTTGCTTAAAATACTGTAAAACTATTAACATAGGAATTCCTCTATATCAACATATACTGTATCAACATCAAAATAATATTCATTCTTATATCTTTTATATTTTCCTATACACTCTATGCAGTCTTTTTTAACCATCAGAATGTATCAATATTAACCTGAAATAAACCATTTAAAATATTTAAAGCTATCAATGATAGTTGTAAATCCTTGGGATCTTTCCTCAGGATGTGTTTTACAAGACATTTAAAACAATTCAAACACATACTAAAATAAATAGATATAATATGTTTTGGTTTTTATTTATTTATTTAGCGTATGGCAAATACATGGACTTATAGTAGTTCAAATGTTAATATCCAGTCCACCCAGCCATTCAAGGACAGGGTGGTCTAAGTTGAAAAAAATCAGACATTGGGCCAGTGTAAGCTCTTGATGGACATTCGGACACAATGTGATGGATATTTTGTCGAGGAGCACCACAGTCACACTGAGGGGTAGAGACAAGACTCCAGTTAAACAATGAATCCTGGCAGACACCATGTTGGGTACGGATTCTGTTCGGAGTTTATTTAGATTTATTATTAGAGTTGGAAGAGACCTTGTAGGTCATCTAGTCCAACCCCCTGTTCAAGCAGGAGTTTCTACACCATTTGAGACAGATAGCAGTCCAGTCTCCCCTTGAAGGTCGCAAGTGTTGGGGCTCTCACAACCTCCGCTGGCAAGCTGTTCCACTGGCTGATCGCTCTCACTGTCAGAAAGTTTCTCCTCACTTCCAAGTTGAGTTAACCAATGCTGGCGAGGAAGGTCAAAACCTAGGGTCATCTACGTAACTGCCTGTATCTGGGCATTCAGCAACCCTTTGGCTTTCCACAGTGTGTTGATGACAAAGTTGTTAGACAGCTGTTGAGCGAGTTCCAGATTGATAGATGAGGAAGATCAGCGTGCACAGGAAGAAGTGGGTTTCTCATAATTTTGTTGTACTCCTTCAATAAGGCTTCCTGCCTACGTAGAGCTGGTGCAATATGGCTCAAGACAGGGAGCCAGCAAATACGAGTAGATTTTATGCAACTGCTTATGATACTCATTGTATCATTTAGTCTAGCATCGATCTTGATAGAATAGAATAGAATAGAATAGAATAGAATAGAATAGAATAGAATAGAATAGAATAGAATAGAATAGAATAGAATAGAATAGAGTATTAGTATTAGTATTAGTATTAGTATTAGTATTAGTATTAGTATTAGTATTAGTATTAGTATTAGTATTAGTATTAGTATTAGTATTAGTATTAGTATTAGTTATTATTATTATTAACAATTATTCTAATAGTGTGGCAGCTATTAAGCCAAACAGGGGGGCACAATTCAGCTGTGGAGTAGACCAACCCTAATGCTGATATTCTGAGAGTAGAGGCTGAGGCTCCCCATCTTGATCCTCTTAGTTTCTGGAGTAAGTTGTTCCTGGTATTGATTTTAGCGAACATGTTCTCTAGGTATTTCTTATAGGAGAGAGTCTGATCCCAGGTTACTCTGAGGTATTTGGGGTGAGGATCATAAGGGAGTAGGTTGTTATTCAGGTAGGCCTTTGGGATGGCATTGGCAAGTTTATTGTTGAGATGGAAACAGGTAGTCACCATTTTACTGACATTGGGTATGAGTCTCCAGTCAGCAAAAAATTTCCCAGGTCCTCAGAGAGGAGGCAGTCCAAAACTTCCAAGTTTTTATCTTGCGCTGTTAGGGCCAGGTTATCTGCATATCCAAATTTACTTCCTCTTGTAGCTGGCCAGAATTTTCCAAAAGCCTTGACAGTACCGGTATCATTCAATGGATCCCACCAACAAGTCAACATTACCATAGATTTGTGAGGGCTATAATTGCTTCAGCTAAAAGATGAATCCCTCGAGGATTCAGAAAATATTATATTCCAGGATGGAACAAAGAGACTGAAGACCTCTATCAGGCTTTTCTACAGAGTGGTGACCCAGAGATTGCCAATGATCTCTTACATAGCCTGGATGCAGCTTGTCACAAGACATGGGAACAACTCACAACCTCATTAAATTTCAGCAAATCCAGCAGGAGAGTCTGGAGCCTATTAAGGAAACTGGGAGCTGCCAGGCAACCTGCTCGACATACACCCAGCATAACAGCCGACCAAGTAGCCTCCCGAGTTGTCTTCCTGTCCAAAGCCCCGAGGGTGAAAGAGCACTCAACTACCATCAAAAAGCGCTTTCAGCCTTTCAACGGTCAGCTCCAACACAATCTGAATTCACCCACCCTTTCTCTGTGGACGAAATCGATGCAGCCATCAACAGTCAGAAGTACGGCAAAACACCAGGTTTTGATGGCATCCACCCTGAATTTCTAATTCAATCTGGGAGACTAACAAGGAATTGGCTTGGCAAATTCTTTTCAAACATATGTTTTGGTGAATAATGTTCATAATTATCAAACACTATAAATGTTTATTTCTTTGTTTATTGGGTTTTTAACGCCAAAAATCATGTAGTAACTGTGTTTAGTTATTTTTAAGTCCATTATACACTTGAATTGTCTGATAAGATAGGCTTACAATATAAAAAAATAAATATAAAGATTAAAACTTCCTTGTGGATTGTACAAAACATCTCTATAAATGAAGAAATTATTCCATTTGCAGTAATTTTGTAGAAAGAACTAGAAAACCACATTTCAGTTTCATTTTATTAATTTATTAAGTTTAAATAGCAATCTGTTTGACCAGGCTTTGCTCTATAAAGGCTATAAAGGCTATCCCATCAAACCTCTTTTCTTGTTGTTAACACAAAAACTTAGGGATGCTTTCCCATTTATCGTTTCAATAATTTGAAATATTTTTATTGTTGGCTTTCACATTTAATGTTTACATGCAACCCTATTTGTGGCTGTTCAGAAATAAAATTTCAGAGATAATATGGGATCTTTGGCTTCAGCTGTGTACAAGTTTAAGGAAACAACAGAAGAGCCATTCTGAATGATCTGCACTTATCTCACATTCCAGTGATATTAACTAAGTTTCCTTTTATGTGCTTGTCAGCCATAAAGAATAAATGTTCTATACAGGCATTTGCAATTTGCCTAATTTGCTTCTTAGAGCTCATAATGAAGATGTTGGTGCACCAGATATATGTGTTTTGATTGCTTCTCCTTATATAATGACAGCATTTTAATGCCATTTTCATACTACAATCTGTACAAAAGGACTGTGACCGTCCTTTTGTCAAGTTAGAAAACCATAGCATCACATACAGATGAACATGCTATGATTTAGAAAAAAAATAGAACCTTAAGTGGCCTCCTGTCTTTAAGAGATTGTGGGAAAATTTCTTCTACTAAAAAGTGTAGATAAAACACCCAGTCAATTTATTTCTCTATAGATGTTATGGAAATTTAGCTGATGCCAGTTTCTTTTCAGCATTTCCTGGATGAAATTCCACAGAAGGCTCCAATTGAGGAGTAAGAAAATATATTCTCCACTCTCTGCTATTCCAGTATCTCCCCCCCCCACTATACTGAAAGGTTGGTCCCTAGATTATTGGAAAGTGAGAGTCCACAGAAATCACTTGCTTTTGTTCTGTCTTCCATAAACAGAAGGAATTCTTCCATTCATGGGAAACCAATCCTAGGTCCATTCATATTACAGTTAGTCTCAACATTTGTTTAAGAACCACAAATTCACCTAACAACCACCCAAAAAAATGACATAAAATCAGGTCTGCTATGACCTGTTTAATGACCGCACAACTTACAACTGTAATTGCAGGTTCAATTACAGTCATAAGTTGTGAACTATCTGCATTAACAGAAAAGCAGAGATAATTTTATTTTTTTCTGCACAAGAAGAACAATGTGTCCTGAGGAAAATTATTTACTTTCCTTCCTCTTCTACTGACTTTTAATAGGAATTATTGACTTGCCGCCACTGTATTCACTGAGGATTTTCTGATGGAGGGGAGAAAAAGTGACGTTGCCTCTTGTCAGTGTGAGCTGACAGGAGCAGTGTAATGGAACAATGAACAACAAGTTACAGAACTCCAAGGGAACTAGCAGAAATCTGTTCAGCTTCCACCACTGGTCAGAGTTTCAGGGTAAAAGAATCAATTTACCCCACACAACTGGCATTGCTGGACTTTTAGTTTTCAGCTGATTGCAGCAGATGGAAGCAATGAAGTGTCACTAATCCTATTACTACTTTAAAGGGGAAGGGCAAAAGACCTAGCTAGAATTACTATTACTACTACTTGTACAATTACTATTGGAGTTCTTATAGGAAGAACAATTTTTATATCCATCCCCCCCCCCCAAATAACTCTTTTGAAGAAAGAGGAGAGAAAGATTACAGGATGGTCGTGAAAAGAAAATGTCTCCTTGATATCTTTTCTTGATTATCTGTAAGAAGTGTGCTCAGAAGAGGAGAAGTAGAATTATGATTGCAATATTTCACATGAAGACTTATTCCCTACACTGACAGTCGATGCCAAATGGATGCATCAATTTGCTTCAGGAATTTATTTTGAGGTTTAAAAAAATATTGCAATCCTAGTCTAAGCTTTATATCATGCAATTTGAATTTTTATTTTATTGGGGTTTCCCCCCCCCCCAATTTCTACAGCCACCCAACTCAACCAAATGACTCTGGGTGGCTTACTATTCTAAAATTATATAAAAAAATTAAAACCCACACATTAAAACAATAAAAACAGCCACAAAATAAATAAGTACAAAAAGGAGCCATGATGAATGATCAACTTATTGTAAAACCAAGGAACAGGGCCCTAAAAACATTTGAAGCCCCAGGCCTGGGTACATAGCAGAGGTGGGTTCCTGCTGGTTCGCTCTTACCTGTTGGTCGCCGCAGAACCGAAGAAGCCAGTGGTGTTCGCGGCGTGGGGCTTCCCCCGCCCGCTTTCCCCCGCCCGCCTAGACGCTGCCATTTGCGTTCTTTTGCCCTCTGCGCATGCGCAAAGCGTTCTGCTTGCGCAGAGGGCAAAAGAACGCAAATGGCAGCATCCAGGTGGGCGGGGGAAAGCGGGCGGGGGAAGCCCCGTGTCGCGAACGCCCCCGGCTTCTTCGGCTCTGCGGCGAACAACAGGTAAGAGCGTACCGGCAGGAACCCACCTCTGGTACATAGCCACTTTTTCATCTAAACATATCAGGAAACTATGCCATTGATTTCCAAGTGGAAACATGAATTTTGAATAGTGAACTCTGGGACTCATAGTGTGACAAAGGGTGACAAATGGATCCTGTGGAATAAGGGATGACTGACAGTAATCAGCATTGGAACTGGATATAAATCCAGCAGAATTCACACATTTATATTTTTATTGTTCATTTTGTAATGTCAATTCACACAAATGAAACTTTAGAAACTTCACAGAGTGTGAATCTAGCCTATGTTTTACATATATTAGTATGATTTATAAATATATTTTGTACTTCTTATATAAGAAATATAAATTTCTATTTCTTTATACATCAAAGAATATACATATAGTTATATAAGATTTAAATTTCTTTATAATACATATTCTGGGGGGAAAAGCGATGATATTTTAAAATTTATCTCAGGCAACGTAAGCCAGATGGCTTTATATGCTGTTAAGTGGAGCTTAGGGGATCTTTAGCCTCTCTTCTGTTCAAAATTGACCCAACTGTGAACTTGTTGAAATATGTTCCTCTGCTCTGAGCAAAGGTCCTGCCTTTCAGCTTTCCTAACCTTTAAAGAAAGGAATAAGAAAAGCTCCCAGCATTTTAGTTTTATTTCAAAAGATCAGTATTATATTTGAATGTGATCATTAAAAGAGAAAATAATAATAATGGTGGTGTGGTAACAGAAAGAGCACTATAACCAAAGAATCTTTAGAAAATTCTTCCCATTCCCAGTAAAAGCCATCTTTAAAAACCAAATTGATTCTTACTTGTGGGCACTGGTGGCCGCCAAGTTCATGATCCTTGGACGATTTTTCCCCCACTACGATACATTTTTCTCAATTAAAGCTACTCATTTTACAATAACCACAATAAGAAGAAAGATAACTGGTTTTAGAAAGCTGTCTGATGTGTGGTCACCTTTTAGAAATTCATCTTGGCAGTCACTTATCTAGACTTTTAGAGCTGGCCTTTGAGGAATCTGAGATTGACTACGCCTGTTTGCAAAGAGATGCTGCAGAAAAGGTCTTCTCCCAGTCCAATAACTTTGCTTCCCAATGGGCTATTGCTCAAAAAGACTCTTTTACAAAAGGACAGGGCAGCCTTTCTATCTATTAGCCCATACAGTGGCCAAACAAATGCCTAGGCCAGGTTTTCTTAATCTTGGCCAGTTAAGATGTATAGACTTCAACTCCCACAATTCCCCAGCCAATGGAAAACCTCCAACAGAACTGGGGGGGGGGGCAATAGAAAGCTCCATTTATGCAACATAGCCACTTGCATTGAAGAGTATTGTGTTCTAATACTGAAATAACATATAATTATCATGTTTAGAAGCTAGAGATCACTTATTCATCTGCCTTTTAAGGCTTTCCAAGTTAGCCATCTTGGAAGCTAGGCATTCCATGGTTTAACGCTGTCCTGTGAGACAAAGCACTTCTGAATGGAATTTTCTGCCACTCGGTTTCATTAGATAATCTGAAATTTTATGGAAGAAAAACAACACCCTATCCATCCTATCCATATTTAATTATTATAAAATCATTGAATACACTTTCTATTTTCTCTGTATTATAAAAAGCATTCAAGATGCTTTTATCAGAAAAGCATCTTGAATGCTATTTTATGCATCATTTACTACTCTTGTCATTTTTGGAAATTGAATGGCAAATACTATGCACAGCGTTAAAAGGTTTGATTCTATTATGGGTTTGTATGAATTATAGCAATGAAAAAATTATGTACAGTTTTCCTTATAATGATCCAGAGTATGGAATTTGCTTTTTTCATAAAGTTGTGTGGTAGATTGCTATGATCATTTGGTTGGACAGATTTTTGGCTACTGCATTGCTTACTCTGACCAAAAATGAATAATTTTAAAATATATGTAAGAGACTCCTGCTATTTACATCCCTCCATTCTGAGATGTATTTGTTCTTACTCTCTGCATCTGATCTCTAACCAATTATTAACCTCTTACTCTCTAAAAGGACATCTATATTTTCTTTTGAGGCTTTTTAAAGTCTCACTAAGCCAGATTCAATAGTTTCCTCCACATACTTCTAAGAAAGTTAATTATGAGTCATTTTGACTGGAGAAAATGAAGAGTGCCTGTCCCAACACAGCAAGGCTCTCTATCTCATTTCATCTTGTTCTTCAAAGGTACTATTATTTCAACTGGTAGGTCCTCTTGAAGGGTAACGAATTTGCTTCTCCTTTTCCTGGTTCCCTGTTATTGGAAGCAATTTTTCATTTTGGTTGTTAAGCTTCACATGCCACGATGATATGCTTCACCCCCTGATTTAATACTTTCAAGATATTCATATCTATTTTTAAACATACTTTCTGTGGTGACCCATCCATAAGTCTTTATGTGGCTTAGAAAGCGAAAGCAATGACATCATCTCAACTTACCTCAGTTTCTCAGTCTTGGCAAGTAAGATAATACAGCAATACTACCTCCCCCTAACCCCAGATTATTATCCAAAGACCCATAAAAATATTGCTTTCATTTCCACCTAAAGGATAACTAACAGAAGTGTAAGAGGTCTAAGGGGAAAGAAGCTCAGGTTGCAGCAACTTTTCCCAAAAGAACAATGTCCCAAACTTTTTCTGCTCAACAGCAGCTATAACAAGGGTTTTTCAGTTCTTCCTTTGAGTATTACTGAATCTAAATGCAAATCTGAGTCTTTCCAAAGCTTAAGTCCTAAGTGGCTGGGAAATTAAATGAAACTATGGAAGAGATCACGAGGAAGCTCCACCTTCACGCTTTCTGCCTGGACAGCATAGAATGGCAGCACTAAGGATTTCCTCTGGATTGGGATAACCTGGGCGTTACCAGATTCTGAGTTATGGTCAGAGCCCTGCTAGCAATATGTACATGAGAACAACTGATACAGAACACAGTAGTCAAGATGAAGAATGCAATGCATAGTTATTCATATGTTACATCAATGTTGTTACAGGAACTTCAGCAGCCATTTATTAATTACTAAGCAACTTTGTATCCATTCCAACTCTATGATTTATTTCACAGTAAGTCCTTTTTATATAACTTTACAAGCCACTATGACTTGATACAAAACACATAACACAATGTTAACAGATTATTGCATGACTCCATATTATCATAATCTTTTATGCCACAATAAGATTGGAATAATTTATAAATGGTAAAATATAAATAGCAAAATCTTAGCTTTCCTTTTATTCAGGCAATTGACTTAGGCAATAAAATGTTGCTTATATGAAAAGAAATACAGGAGTACCCTTTGGACCACCAGAGCAAAGAATGGGAGCAATTTATTTTAAACATAAATGCTGCTTACACACTAAAGCCCATTTTTCAAATACCTTACTTCTAGCAAGGGCAGGTGAACTTAGTACCCTTATTATTACTCTTTATGGGGGAGGAGCATAGGCCATTCCTTGCCATCCATCCTCTGAGGTAGTCAAGGAATAAAGCTATTATTTACAAAGCTAAGGCTGTGAAGGAAATGCCATATGTAAAGATGGAGTGTCTATGTATAGCAGAGCATCAAGAGAGAAGGTTATGATAATGTCTGTATTGGTATTTGGTATGAGTTTCAAAAGACTGGAGCCACAGCTATTTTTAACTAGAATCAGCAAATCACCTTTGCCCTTGTTTACTGTAATTGTGCAAGGAGGCATAATAGAGTATTTCAAGCAAGGAAGTTAAAAGTGGATGGAGGGGAGAGAGAAAAAGAGAGATGTCAGAAACATGAAAAAGGCAATGCTGCTTTATGCCTTTAGAAGCACAGCTCTGGGGGAATTCTTCCTGTATCAAAGTGGAATATAATATTGCCCTTCTAAAGAAGTAATACCCCAAGGGGAAAGTGTTATTTCGTGCACAGTTTAGGATGAACACATCATCAGTCTGTGTGCATGTGTCTGCATGAGAAAGAATGTTTGCTTGTTAGCCTGGAATTTTGCTGCTGGCTTTCTAATTCGTCCCCCAGGTGGCACTGTTGCATTCCAAGATCATACTTCTCTGCAGGTCTCAAAATGAACGCCTGATAGCTTCTGGCAGGCATATAGGCCGGGTTTCTTCATTTCAGAGACAATATGGAACAATTCTCATGTAACAAGTCTTGTGTAATCAGGAATAAGGAGCTCATACCAAGGTAGCACGGCACATGCCTCCATTTGTGAGCATGAACCAGATCACATTAATAACAGAGATGCTTTGTTTTTCGTGTGAAGTTTTATTTTGCTTGGAGTACCTACATTCCCTATTTGTAAAAAGCCAATTTATCCCACTCCACTAATCTCTATCCAGGACTGTGGAAAGCGGTATACTACTATTTTGCACTCTGCCAACAAGCCTGTAATTTAAGGCATGATTCCAGTTCAGTTCTGAGTAAAGTTTCTATTACTCTTCTAAAGAAGAATCCATATAATGACTGAAATTGACAGTGTTCTTTGGAAACTGCTTTGTCTTGTATCCCAAATTTGAGATGTCTGGATTAACTAAGATACTGAAAGGAAGCAGATTCCCACCCCCAACACCCCCAGAGAAGCTGCTATCTCCCCAACAAGATCAGATACTTCCTACATTTCTTCAATAGATGCAATTCTAATGTAGCTTCGTTCTACTTCTCTTTAAATGTGTTGGCTATGGTTCTCAAAGTTTCAATACTTGTTAAGACTTATAAAAGATGTCTATGGAAGGATTAAAAAAATTATGAATGATGAAAGATATTGATTACAGATCTGTGTAAATAATATCTACAATATGCCAAGCAATCTCCAGTCAAGAAGTAAACTAGCGATCGTGGATTCAACCAACATAATCATGACAAAGTTCACTGTATTCTATGTATCCTATTTGTTGTCTTGTACATGATCTGTTCAATTAATGAAAATCAGAGTTACTTGCATTTGGTGAAAATTACCAATTGAATCTAGCAGCAATGAAAAAAAGGCCCATGGATCAGGGGTGGTTTCTACTTACCTTCCCCACCAGTTTGCATCGCGATGTTTTACATGCGCTCTCCACTAGCGCGCACGTGCACGTCCCCTCATGCAATTTTGCTTCTGCGCATGCTCAGTAGCTGGAATCAGCCCGAAACACAGCTGAGGAGCTGATCAGCTATGCTTCGGGCGAAGGAATAAAGGTCAGTATAAACCTGGGGGCGAGCAGGAGGGCCCTTTTTCAAGCAGCAGAACAGGAAAAACCTTCCAAACAGTAAAACATTCACAAAAAATTAAAAAAAGATGGCGGCGCCCACGGACCAGCACCGGCCAATCCAGTTCAGTGACATCACCAGCAGGTCGCTACCTGTTCAGGTGATCCGGTCTGAACCGGGAGGAACCCACCTCTGCCATGGATCAACTGTTAAAACAAATAATCTAACTTTGCTAAGATTTCTCATTTTAAGATTATAGAGAAGAAATTCACTTCCCCCCCCCCCCTTTCCTTTCCCAGGACAGAAAAGCATCCAGCAGACTTGGGCTGCTGTTGAAGAAGCTGAGAAGGATTAAAGCTGGTTAGTGCTTGAATGAAAGTCAGTAGGAAATTTAAAAAGAAATCTTAAAGTAATGGCAAATCAGAAAATCACTTCTATAGTGTTAGCAAGAAAACACCCAACACCCCTAAACATATATCTGTTTAAAAAAAAGAGGAATTTAATTTCACAGTATGGACAGATAATGAAGAGAGACTGCTATCTGGGTATAATTAATTGCCTTCTTAACCAAATTTGTTATTAATAAAGACAAAGAGAATCTTGGGTGTAAATAATATTCAAAAGAAGTATTTAACTGAATTGTTGAATTGCCTTCTTCTTTTACAAATCTCACCTGTAAGGAGGAGGAAAAAGGAGGGAAAACTCGGTCATCTACAAGCCACAGCTGGTCCCTCCTGGTATCTGATTCCCAGCTGTCAGCAGCTTACCTGAAATGATTATATAGGAAGCCAAGCTTATCAACTCCAGCTTCCTATTTCTGGCAATTATAGCAACATAGATATCTAATCTTCTTTGCTTACAGAATACAACAGGAAGAAAAAGAAACCACCTCTGGTATTTAATGCTACCCACTCCATTCTATAGCACATAAAAAAGGACAAAGTAATATTATTTTCATGGGTTCTTTAATGTTTCTGTAGCAAATTGTTGCAAACTGTAAAATGAGTTAAAATATTTTCTAAAATAATACCAAAATAAAATATATATTTTCCTTTAGAAATCATGCCTGTATCCCATTGAGTTAAGAATAGCCCAATAACCATATATTTCAACCTGTATAGTATATGGTCCCTCTTAGCCAGCAAACCCATAACCCATGGCTATGTTCAATTTGAATTGTGTATATTGTGCCTATTCTGTCTTTTGCATATTTCGAATAACTGTTTACTACAAACTGAAAATGGGAACTTCTGAGCATGATAACAGTCTTCTACTCAGAAGATACTATGATTCCTATAAGATACTCTCGAAGAATCCATTTTAAAAAGGGTCATTGGTAGAAATAGATTAGAACACAATTCTGTTATTTGTGTGTGGAACAATTTTCATCCCATATATGTCATTTTCTATTCGTTAATTTCAATTTTGTTTTGTTTGGCCACTGAATGTCATGATACCTTAGATTCATAAAATTTATGAGTTAATGAGTTAAAATCTTATTGGTCATCCAACTGAACCCTCAGTTCAACACATAAATCCACAAAATCACTTCAGACAAATGACCAACAGCCCTTGTTTGAAAACCCCCAGTGAAGAGGAGGCCAATACTATTCTAAGATGATGCTATTTTCTAGACAGATACAGAAGACTATCAGGGCAGGAGAACTGATCAAGACAGGGGGGAAAAGGCTGGTTTGAGAAAACCAATGGCCTATACAGTATATTCCACAGATCTGCTCATAGAGTGATCATCCAGCTACCTATCGGAAGCCCACAAACAACATGCACATCCATACACAAACATAGCAGGAAGTATGCAGATTATTTGACTGGTGGAGCTTTATAAACTTTGTTATTATACTTCCTTATAAATAAGGAAAACATATATGAAGCAGATGGACAGAGTTTCCAGTTCTAGTTCCAAAAATATTACAGAATAGGAAATGATTCTTCTATGAGAAGCTATATAAATAATCATTTCAGATTTTTTACCCATCCTTCCGAGGTGGGTAAAACGAGGACCCAAATTGTTGGGGGGGGTATACTGAATCTGTAAACCACTTAGAGAAGGCTGTAAATCACTGTAAAGCGGTATATAAGTCTAAGTGCTATTGCTATTGCTATTTTAGAAAAAATATACACACATCCTTTAAACACAATCTACATTTTTGTTTCATTTCTACATGTATTGTTTCATTTAAATTAAGAAAAAAAACCCACATGTTACAATTGCTATAAAAGTCACAGTGCTATAGTTAGTTATTGCTATGCGATTGAACTGCAAATACTTCCATATTATTATAAGTGGCATGGGATTTAAAAAAAAGTCCTTTATATATTGTTCTATTGACAAGTATATTTAAAAAGCTCCTGACCTATTTATTTAGGTTAATTTTATAAAGCCACCAAATTTCTAATGAAGCTTACAAACTAAAAACATGAGCTAATGCTATAAAACAGTAAAAGAAGGCAATAGCTTGGAAACAGTTATATCTTAATAAATGGCACAATCACACTCGGGACACAATACACTACCTAACCCAGGTTTGTGGAAGAGAAAGAACATTTCCTAGGTCCCATATACAGTACTGCTTTAAAAAGTGTACATTGAGATGCCCGCTTTGATCTAAGGGATAATCCCTTGAATGACTCTGTGGCATCTTGAATTGCATTTGAAAGCTTACTATTAATGTGCAGTAGAGGTGTTACATGTGTCTACTGAGCCACTCTTAATTGCTTTTATCACCACATTCTGGACTAGTTGTAGCTTCTGAATGGTCTTCATGAACAGTAGAGCACATTGCAATAGCTCATTCTTTAGGTGACTAAAGTGTAATTGGTACAAAAAGGAGCACATTAGTGTAATGGCATTCCTGGCTAAAGCTGCTATTTGAGCAAGAGTTTAAAGGCCAGGAGAACCCCCAAATTATGTTTCAGTACTGCCTAGAGAAATACAACCTCATTCTAATCTAACGGTGGAAAATCCATAGTACCCAGAAAAATGAGAAACACATCACTCCTTGGTCTTATCATAATCTTTCCTCCCCATCCAGATTTCCAAGAAACTCAAACTAACCTTTGGTGATTAAACATAGCCTTCATCAATTGTGTTAAATTTCATTATCTAGAAGTCATGAATTTTCAGGTACATAACCCAACTGAATTATGATAGATAGATAGATAGATAGATAGATAGATAGATAGATAGATAGATAGATAGATAGATAGATAGATAGATAGATAGATAGATAGATAGATGATAGATGATAGATATTTGTCAAACATGTACAAGATACAGGTATAGTATAAACATAGATATGAACATAGTAAATGGGTACGAAAAAAAATAGAGACAGTAGGACAGGGACGTTAGGCACGCCAGTGCGCTTATGCACGCCCCTTACAGACCTTTTAGGAATGGGGTGAGGTCAACAGTAGACAGTCTAAGGTTAAAGTTATGGGGGTTTGGGGATGTAACAACATTATTGCACTGCTTCCCCGGAATCTCTGCTCCATATTACATTCGTATGCCCCCACTATCGAGACATAAGATCAAGATTCATCTCCCCTATTTCCCAGAGATTCCCTGGTTCACCGGATCTGTTCAGCCTTTATTTCATACTCTAGGATATAAACCCTAATATAACCTCAAAGGTGGCAAAAAAATTTGCTGCAGTCGTGGCTGGAAAAAAATGGAGGAAAAGACGGGTAACCCCTATGGCAGAGGATCACTAGTATTGACAGTATAGATTGTAGTGGATGGTGTACTGTCACATGATTTATCTATATTTGTAAAATTTACCCCCCTTTTTATGTGTATTTTAAATTGGTCTCCGACCGCAATAAAAGCTATCTTTGATCTTTGATCTTTGATTGCACTGCTCATTTTACAGTGAGAGGTAAAACTGTAGGTAAAACTAAAATAAATACTTGTTTGTTTTATAGGCATCATGTATAAATATACTGTAAGTAAGCAGCTGAATGTAAAATTGACTTCAACTCACAAATAATGTAAAATTTTACAGAGAAACTTAAAGCAAATTATTCTCTCCATTCATTCATAATCTAGGAATGCCTATTTTGTCCTGTAATTCTGTAGCTGTACCTTCTTGTACTTTCAAAAAATTCTATGTACTTTTCTTGGGGCCTAAGCAATGGGATGATATTTTTTCTTGTAGGTATAGGCTCATACATGTTTATGCTTTGTTTTTATTCATTTCTTGATTTTTATATTGTTGCTGTGGCTGTAGTTATTATTGTTATTATTATTTTAGGTACATTGGCAGTGAGAAAGATAATTTTCTTTCTTTTCCCAGTCCAATCAATCCTTTCCCTGCACAATACATTTAATTTAACTCTATCACAAATTCAAACTCACAAGGGTATTCAATTATCTTCAGTGCTTTTAGTCCTCAGAATGTATTTATTTCACATATAGCTGAGTGAATACTTACCTTTCTGAATATACAAATATTCAAGGTGGCTTATAATGCTTATAGCTTATTCAGCAAAGGAAACCTTAGAAAGATTGACACTTTTTACTTGAAAAAAGGTGAAAATTATCTCTCTTTCTCTTACTGCTTTGCATTTTATTGTACTAATCTATTCATGAAAAACTTCACATCTCACTATGCAATAACTCTGCCAAAATGGAACAATCACAAAGATGTTAGATTTTTGCGTTAGAATGATAAGAATTCCACCATTTTTCAACATTTTAACAATGTCATCTGCTTTGGGGGAAATTATCAGAATTCTGATAAGCTGTAGCATTCTTTCTTTTATTCAAGTAATTGATTAATGTTCTGAACAAATTTTTTTAGAAGCCTTTTATTATCAATGTTTCATATGTACAAGGCATATCCTATTTGCAATGCTTTTAATATCCCCCACTAATAATGTAGCAGCTTCATGATGAAAGACCTACAAAATTCATTCAGCCTCCCCTAATTAATGTGGACATCTATCAAATCAAAAATTAATAAGCATCTTTTCACCATCCATGACACTATTATTAATCCTTTAATTGAATAAAAAGACATTTTGTGTTCAAATTAATGTTATATATGTGGAGATATATTTCATGTCTATCAAACATTGTATATACATATCTAGTAAGATTATGTAGTGATCATGATTCAAAGGGAAAAAAGGATTCCGAATATGCATGGATGTCCACCTCACCTTGGGGGGAAATGAGATTTTCATTACCTACCACAAAATCTCAAGAAAATAGAGTGTGATTTACAGAAGTGCTGAAAAGTGTGACATGAGCAGCTATGCAGACTCTAAATCATCTTTTCCCTTTCAAATCCAGATCATTTGCTGAGCCATAATATATACATAGATATATGGCATTCCTGAGACTGTTGTAGAGTGAAATACAGGACAACCTAACAAGTATCCACTGGATTCTCTGTTCATATAGTGTTCTCTTTTTTTTTCTTTTTTCTTTTCTTTTTTTGATAAAAATGAATTATAAGCTTGGGCTATTAGTGTGTTCTCATGTTAATAGAAGAAAAGATGTGCATTTTGACTTACACTAACTAGTCTCATTAATTCATTCATTAATCCAAGAGACTTTTTACTTTCACATGCCAAAGGCAAGATTGCAATATATTGGGCCAAATTTATTCAGAACCAAAAGCAAAATAGGCACTGAATGGTACTGAACTTTATCATTCTGGATCAATAATAATGCAGTAAAGAATATTCCTATTAGAAAGTATTGACAAGTTGGTCAATAATGCTCATTGGCTGCATATAGCTATTCCCAGATAGAAAGAATAATTTTCTTTGCATGGAAGCTAATATATCCAAAACCCAGACATCTCTTTGTAATTATAAAAAGCAACGAGGCATGCTGTGAAACAACTCACATTTTGCACCAGGAGAAAAACAGAATCATAGAATCATAAAATCTAAGAATCATATAATTGGAAAGGGCCATTTAGGTCATCAAATCCAACCCCCCACTCAGAGCATGAATACAAATTAAAGCATTCCAAATGGATAGCTCTCTACATGAATATTATTCAAGTCACCATCTACACAGCCCAATTTTAGTTGTAGAGAAAATATTCACATAAAAGAATAGATATGGAACAATGAACAAGAGGTGGTGGAGGGAAGTCTAAAATGAAAAAAAATGCCAACAATATAATTCATATAAAGGGTTAAATGGAACAAGCATACATTCTTGCTTGGCCCCTTTGAAGTGTTTTATCTTCAGATTGCATAAATTGTTTGCCTTTGTGTCTATTGTTGTAGAAAAAAATAAGAATCAGTTTTTCATTTACAAAGGGCTGTCTGTCAGTCTTACTGTTGTGGAAGTGCAAAATATGGACACTTATTCATGAGATATAGTAGTAACACGTCATTTTGATTTAATATCCATAAGTCTGTTAATATGATTTGGGGAATTGCCCTTTGGGAAGGGTAATTAAAGATAACGATGTGAAGAAAAACTAGGTATTTATTGAACATGAGTCATAGAAAAAAACATTTTATGATGGATTGCCGCTTTAAATTTATGGTGTGTATTGATTAGAATGTTCTTGCTCTCTGCTTTTGAACCAATTTTTAATGATGCACTGAAATGACTTATCAATAATATTTAGTGTTGTCAGGGTTCAATGATATGTTTAGCAATTAACAGTTCCTTTTCTTCTTTATTTAAGGTATGGACAACATTTGTTCCTCTTCAGTCATCTGGCATTTCACCAGCTTTACTGCATTTCTTAAAGACAATATGTAACAGTTTAGCCAATCGATCAGTTATTTTCTTCAGTATTTTAGAATGCAATTCATTTCACACTATAGATTTTAACTCATTCAAAATAAAGAACTATTCCCTGCTCACATTGCTATCAAGTTTGATCTTATCCTTTCATCCTGTTTTTCATAATTTGATAGTGGAACATTTGTGTTTTGTTGAGGAAGAATGAATCAAAATAAGGGTTGAGCGTGGCATTCTCCTTTCTTTGTTATCTTTTAGAATTTAGCTTTTCCATTAACAGATAGAATTCTTTTGTGTGGATTTTATTTTGAACATATTTTTAAAAATATATTTTACTGTTCTTCTCTATTCTGAGCTTTTGCTTTCCTGACCACACCTCTATAGTTCTGGACTATCTCTCTGTAACTCTTTGTTGTTGTTGTTGTTGTTGTTGTTGTTGTTGTTGTTGTTGTTGTTGTTGTTAGCTGTTGTTCTCTTTATTTCTTCTAGGTTTATATACAGGGTGTACCAAAATTCAGGCCTGTAGACAAAATCAGGCCCCATAAGCAATTCAAATAGATTGTCATTTTCTTCTAAATATTTCTTTATTTATTTGACCCATAGCCTTTGAAAATCCTTAAGTAGGTACCATAACAATATGTCTGAAAAATATTAATTAATAAAATATATTGTGATTGGCATATGAGGCTTGCCTTTTGGTACACTGTGAAGGAAAGGAGGAAGGAACTTATCATTTGATAATCCATCCAATTTTTGATGATGCAAGATCAATACATCAATAAAAATAGTAATAAGAAGAAGCTGAAGAAACAGTGCGTCACCACATACTACTGCAAGATCTCACAAATTGACTATAAACAACGGCATTACAAATTAGCAACAATGATGCATTGGAATATCTGCAAGAAATACCATTTGCTGGCAAGCAAGAACTGGTGGGATCACAAAAATAGACAAAGTAATAGAAAATTAAGAAGCTAAAGTACTCTGGGACTTTAGAATTCAAACAGACAAGCACTTGCCACATAATGCTGCTGATTTAACAATTGTCGATAAGAAAGACAAAAAAGTCTGGATATTAGATGTGACATTAGAGTAGTCTCAGATTATTGCACCTGCATGGATGCTAGAAGCTGCCTGATAAACTGAATACAGCATTAATTTATGTCTGAATGTTACCTATGATAGTTATGAAGCTTTGGGTTCAGGCTAGATTGGAGATCACTGAGATCTGTCTCAGGCTCTGCATGCATGAGAAGAAGAAATACAAATGATGAAGGGTTGTCAGATATGATAGAATCATTGCTGAACAATATTTCCCATGATTTCAGTGTTTCTGATAGTTGCTAAAGCAGACTGAAGTGTGTGTGTGTGTGTGTGTGTGTGTGTGTGTGTGTGTGTGTGTGTTTCTTTAAGTCAATAGACAAGTTCCTGTAGTTTTCTTCATACAATTTCAGAAGTGGATTACCTTTAACTCCTTCCCAGAGTGTGTGGCCCAAGGCAGGACTAGAACACTCAGTCTTCCAGTTTCTACTCTTGTGAAATAGCCTTGGCTATTACACCAAACTGGCTCTCTATAGACTAAGAGATCATCAAGTCTATTTTAACCAGAATTTCAGTGACATCTTCACACTCATCTCAGATCTATCATACTACTATATCAGAGGTGGGTTCAGACCGATTTGGACTGGTTTGCCCGAACCGGTTGCAACCCACTGGTGATGTCATGATGACATCACGGAACCGGTTCGGTTGGTGCCAGTCCGTGGGCGCTGCCATCTCTTTTTTTTTGAATTTTTTTTTATTTTTTTTGAATTTTTTGAATTGTTTTTTATTTATTTTTTCTTCTGAGCATGCGCAGAAGCTGAGTTTCCAGCACTGCGCATGCGTCGCCATCTTGTTTTCAGCTTTTTTAATTATTATTTTTCAGCACTGGCCATGCGCGCACACGTGAAGCCACCACGCCCACACGGCGCGGGAGAAAGCAAACTGGCAGCGAGGTAAGTTAGAACCCACCCTGTACTATATTTTAAAGCAGTTTTGCTATTCCCACTGACTGAGGGGTTTCTTTGAGGTAATTGGAAATAGCAGGTTAGAATGAAAATCCCATGCTCTGAATCATCAAGACACTAGATAGATGTCTGAGACTGTAATGCAAAGTAGATGACTCCAAATAGGTTACACGGCGTTGTGGCCATGATTTGTCTCTAGCTGGCAGAATGGAACATTTCTCTTAATTATTAGTCATGTCTGTGGGTCATGTTTCTGTCATGCTGGGCACTCTCAGAATCTTTCAATACAGTCAGTTCCCTTTATAGCTACTCCAATCCAATATTGCAATCTGAATAAAATGTATCTATTTTTCCAGAATAGGCATTATTTTCTATCTTTATAATTTGACTTATCTGAATGCAATTCTTTTCTTTAAAAATAATTATCTTGTGCACAGCACTCTAAAGCTATGCTGGATATGAGATATATATTTTCAACTTCTTCCTAAATGAGAGGAGTTATTTAAACGGTTACAGCAAAGAAAAAAATGCTGTTGCAATGATAATACTGGATGTAATTGGAAAAACAGATATCAGAAAGCTTGATAAAATATATTGATGGATTCGTGCTGTAAAAACAATGAAACATGTCTTGTGAGATTATAAAACCACCACCACCTTGTATGTACAGGAAAAGGACAGAATTTCCTTTGCAACATGTTTCATCAATTAGCCCCCATACCTTTCCATAGGATCCAAGGGACTCCACCACCATAAATATCTTTTACACATGAGGTGAAATAAATATTTTTGCATTTTCTCTCTTTGGTACACCGTCGTAAACATATCTGCACAATTTTTATCCCCATCATTAATAGTTGTTATTGTTAACCAAAAACTTACATGTATGTGGTATATTACATAAAAGGACATGCCAATGAAATGGAAAAATATACAGGCTTAAAAGGATATTATGCTTTCAATCTTCTAACACATTCTAAGACAGTTTGTTTCATCTGGCAAATGGATTTCATTGATTTTCTTTTTTAATTCACTCTATATAGTTTTACTGATAGTATGAATAGGGCTATAGTTTTGTTCTCTGAAACCCGCTATCAGAGAAAAACACAAACAAACCTATGGATGCTTTTTAATGCAGGACATACCTTAGAAAAAGTTACATATAAGAGTGAGAGATTACAGATAGTAAGCAAATAATAGTTTGTGTCACAGTTTTTTGTTTTACAAGTAGGCTTACATAATTTATCCCATCCTCGTGTTTACCATGTTTTGCTAATAGGATATGTAGCCAAAACACAAAGATGAATTGGCATGTCACATTAAGCTACCTTATAGTTTGATGTAGGTATACACTGGGTCAGCCAAATGTGACTTATTTACCATGACTGAGCAAACCATACTTATTATGACACATGAACCCTGCCAATGTCCTGGGCTAATGCCAGCTAGAATTTCAAAACATCACCATGAAAATTTCAAATACCTTAACCAGCCAGATTAGTATGTGTTTCATGATTTCCAGATATTCTATGCTAAAATTTAATTCAAAACAGTATTTATGTCTGGGAATTCAGCTATGATTCCTAGAAATAATTTAAAAACAAAAATGAAGCAATGGAACATATTTTTAAACATTTGTCTTTAGCACAGAATATTACTAAGATTTGCTTTATTCTTGGAGAATGATCAATATTCTAGAAATACTCTTTGCAAGGTATTCATTCGATCTGAGCCTTATTCTTGTCAGATGCCGACCATTAAAATTAACTAGCTATTTTACCAGGGTGCCTGTCCATTAAGAAGTAAATTTAGATTTTAGAAAGCCCTGGGGAAGAAGCTCTCTTTATGGATATGTTTCCCAGATCTTCATGCAGAGATGGAGAATCTATACACTCTCCGGGAATAACTAAACTATAATTCCCAGTCAGCAACATCAATTGTGAGGGATGCTGGAATTGCAGTTTAGCAACCTTAAGAAATAATGGATGTGATAAAGAAAGAACATTGCTATCTGTGTTAGTATTTAGGACCCTTTTGCACATTTATTTTATTTTTCCCATTATACCAGTTCTTTTTTTCTTTTCCTCTTCTCTTTCAGAATAAGATGGTCCAGATTTATTTATTTATTTATTTATTTATTTTGTTATTCTTATATGCCGCCCAACTCCCGAGGGACTCAGGGCGGCGTACAACAAGGAAAAATACAAGAATAAACAAAATTACAAAGAATTAAAAACAAATACAAAATTTAAAACGGTTATTTAAAACAACAACATCCATTCAGCAAATACATACTTCGGGGGTAGGCTCAGGTGGAATTAAGCTGTCCCCCCCACCTGCAGGAAGAGCCATGTCTTCACGGCTTTTCGGAAGGCCAGCAGAGTAGGGATGGTCCGGGTCTCTGGGGGTAGTTGGTTCCAGAGCACGGGGCCGGCCACAGAGAAGGCTCTCCCCCTAGGGCCCGCCAGCTGGCATTGCTTGGCCGACGGGACCTGGAGGAGGCCAACTCTGTGGGCCCTAACCGGTCGGAGGGAAGTATGAGGCAGAATGCGGTCCCGAAGATATCCTGGTCCTAAGCCATGAAGGGCTTTAAAGATGGTGATCAACACCTTGAATTGGACCCAGAGACCGATGGGCAACCAATGCAGCTGGCGGAGTATCGGTGTCACGTGGGTGTACCTTGGCACACCCACCACAGCACGCGCAGCCGCATTTTGCACCAACTGAAGTCTCCGGATACTCTTCAAGGGTAGCCCCATGTAGAGCGCATTGCAGTAGTCCAAACGCGAGGTGACAAGGGCATGAGTGACCATGAGTAGAGCCTCCTTCTCCAAGTATGGCCGCAACTGGTGCACTAGGCGAACCTGTGCAAAGGCCCCCCTAGCCACAGCAGAAAGATGGTGGTCCAATTTTAGCTGTGGATCTAGGAGGACCCCCAAGTTGCGGACCTGGTCTGAGGGGGTCAGTTTCGCACCCTCAAAGACCAAGGAGGGATAGTTGTCATGAACCTTAGGAGGCAATATCCACAGCCACTCAGTCTTGTCGGGATTAAGTCTGAGTCTGTTCCTCCCCATCCAGATCTTAACGTCGTCCAGGCATCGGCACATTACATCCACTGCCTCCCTGAAGTCAGACGGGGTGGTGATGTACAGCTGGGTGTCATCAGCGTACTGGTGGAAACACACCCCATGTCTGCGGATGATCTCACCCAACGGTTTCATGTAGATGTTAAACAGGATGGGCGAGAGAACCAACCCCTGGGGCACCCCACATAATATGGGCCTAGGGGACGATCTCTGCCCTCCTGCCAACACCGACTGCATCCGATCGGCGAGATAAGAGGAGAACCACCGTAAGACGGTGCCTCCCACTCCCAACTCGCCGAGCCGATGCAGAAGGATACCATGGTCGATGGTATCGAAAGCCGCTGAGAGGTCAAGTAGCACCAGGATGGAGGAGCTCCCCGCATCCCGGGCCCGCCAGAGATCATCCATCAGGGCGACCAAGGCAGTTTCTGTACTGTAGCCGCGCCTGAAGCCCGACTGATAAGGATCTAGATGATCTGTTTCATCCAGGAGCTGCAGAAGCTGAGTCACCACCACCTTCTCCACAACTTTCCCTAAAAAAGGTAAGTTGGAGACTGGCCGATAGTTCTTCAAATCAGCTGGATCCAGGGAAGGCTTCTTCAGGAGGGGTCGCACCACCGCAGTTTTTAGCGACTGCGGTACGGATCCCTCCCTCAAAGAAGCGGTGATCACCGCCTGGATCCAGCCGCATGCCACCGCCCTGCTGGCCAAAACCAGCCAGGAGGGGCACGGGTCCAATAAACAGGTGGAGGTACCCATCGCTCCCACAGCCCTGTCCACATCCTCGGGAGAAACAGGCCCAAACTCTTCCCACAAAGATGGACTAGGACTGGCCCCTGTCAACTCTATGGACTCTGCCCTGCCAGAGTCCAAGTCCGACCGAATCTGAGCGACTTTATCCGACAGAAACTCAGCAAATTCCTCAGCTCTGCTTTGCAAGTGTTCCTCGCTCCCCCCTTTTCCAAGGAGGGAGCGAGTCACCCTAAACAAGGCGGCTGGGCGAGAATCTGCGGACGCAATAAGAGCGGAAAGATAGGATCGTCTTGCCGCCCTTATCGCCACTAAATAAGATCTGATGTAAATTCTTAATAGTGTTCGGTCAGACTCGGCCTTCTTGGTCCTCCAGCGGCGCTCCAGACGTCTCTTCTGGCGTTTCATCTCCCGGAGCTCCTTGGTAAACCAGGGAGCTTTCCGGGATCCACTGCCAGGGAGAGGTCACTTAGGCGCAATTCGGTCTAAGGCTCCCGATGCTGCGGTGTTCCAAGCAGCCACCAGGGAGTCAGCCGAATTGTGTACCAGGGTTTCAGGTATTTCCCCAAGTTCCCTCTGGAATCCTTCCGGCTCCATTAGGCGCCTGGGGCGGAACCACCTAGTCGGTCCCGCCTCCCTGCGGGGGAATGGGGTCGTGAAATCCAGCCTCAGTAGAAAATGATCTGACCATGACAGATTAGTATAGGCAGGGGGACTTCTGCTGCTTACTGCTCTTCTTTCTGATTTCACTGTCATTCATAAACAATGCTGGTTTTGATTGCTTTGCCTGCCACTTGCAATATTCTAGCTAAGGGTTGCAGGGGTGGGTTTTCTTACCTTCCTTACCGGTTCGGAAGTGCGCGCTTCACGCGCATTACATCCGGGTACTGACCCTCAAGCAGCGGCAACCAGGAAACTGGTTTGGGGGTGTGGCAAGCCGGCTAGCACTACCGGTTCGGCGAATGGGGCCAAATTTCCGCCACCGGCTCACACGAACCAGTCCGAACCAGTAGCAACCCACCACTGGAGGATTGTTAATGTGAAATTTATTGATAAATCTTAAAGCTCCTGTTTTAACTAGAAACTCTTCTCAGATCATAGAACTGACATTTTCAGAACCTCCCAAGTAGAAAACTTCCAGATTCTATACAATCTGCTTTAAAGAAGTCTACGTCCATGTCTACAACAAGCAGCAAAGGTCAGCAGAGTCTAAGGATCAGACACCTACCTCACTACTGGAACATCCAATTAAAAACATCCTTCTTAGACAGCTGAGAACAACTTTACTACTTGCATTGGAAGAGCAGCAATCAGAAAGACAGTGTCACACAGGACATGAATAATCTTTAACAACAATCAGCTGTTGAATTCAGTGGGATTAATCTCTTTGTGTCTTGCAAAGAGGATTCTTCAGAGCTAATAGTCCGTACCCAACAGACTAAACATGGTACTTAAAGGTGCAGTACATTTTAAAATACAGTCAATATTTATACCAGCCAGCTCTTTGTGCATCCTTGCACAATGCCTACAGAAGCAGCTCTCACTACAAAAGTGTCATTTAGCAGTTTTTCTCATTCCCTTCTTGCGGCTTGATCTCTCCTCCTGGATTGGGTTTATGTTATCTGAGTCCTATCTGTTTCACTGCTTCAAGTCTCAATTTCCCCCTAGTAGTTGCCTCAGTGAGACCGCTAGCCTCTCTCCCCAATGGCTGAGTTGCCAATCAATACTTCTGACTCCAATGTGTCCCTCAAGCTGCCCTTCTCTATGTTAGCTGCAGAAAGGGGCATCCCAGTTGGACAAAGGGCTGCAGTGAGAAAATCCTCATATTTACTATTTGTTTACTCATAAGTAGGTTTGTGCTCTCCCTGAATTGAATGGTTTGCTTCTTCTTTCATTTGAGTCTTCAGCTTTTTTTCCCCCTTTCCCCTCTCCTAACCATGACACCAGGGACTCTCCTTTCTCCTCCTTTGTGCATGTGTCTGTTGACTCACATATTTTTACATATCCACAACTTGGTTCCATTTCAGCTTCCCTACCCACTCCCTTGCCAGAATTTCTCAAAGTTAGATTTCCTTATTTCCTAGCTGTCTATGTACAGTCGCTTTAGTCCTTTCCTTAATCTTTATTTCTTGTTACTTTAGCATCTCTGAGGATCCCATTTTTTTCTGTTTCTGCCTTCTTCCAGTTAAAGGGACAGGTTTCCCCTGTCCAGTCATGTCCGACTCTAGGGGGTGGTGCTAATCTCTGTTTCTTAGCTGAGGGAGCCAGCATTGTCCAAATACATTTTCTGCAGTCATGTGGCCAGCATGACTATATACTAAGGTGAACAGAATGCTGTTACCTTTCCATCAAAGTGGTATCCATTTATCTACTTGCATTTGCATGCTTTCAAACTGCTAGGTGGGCAGGAGCTGAGGCAAGGAACAGGGGCAAACCCCATCATGCACCATTCGAATCTTGAACCTGGGCTGTTTAGCCACTGAGCCATTGTGCCCCTTGTTCCAGTTAAGATCTATACAAACATATTCCAGCACCCAATATCTTATTTTTCCTGGCTGTCTTTACTAACTTGAGCAATAAATTTCTGTACTGTATTATAACTTCTGGCTTTCAGTAGGAATTTGCACTGACATAGAGAAGCATCTCCAATAGATGATGCTACTATGAAGGGTGTAATATGTGACAGAACAAGAAAAGGGGGAGACAGTACATCTTCCATATGCTGTTTCTTCAGTTAGTGCTGAGGGCTTCCTGAGGGGTTGTATTTTATTGCAATGTTAATGTGTGTGTGTGTGTGTGTGTGTGTGTGTGTGTGTGTGTGTGTGTGTGTACACACACAGTACATACATATATACTAGGGGTGAAACCAGGTCAAACCGGTAGCATTTCACCCCTGAAAATAAGTAACAGAAATAGATATGTATATATCATTTTGCCCTCTGTGCATGCGCAAAGCGTTCTGCATGCGCAGAGGGCAAAAGAACACAAATGGCGGCGTCCAGGCGGGCGGGGGAAGTGGGCGGAGGCAGCCCCGTGCCGCAAACGCCATCAGCTTCTTCGGCTCTGCGGCGACCGACAGGTAAGAGCGAACTAGGAGGATTTCACCCCTGATATATACATATCTATTTCTGTTACTTATTTTCAGGGGTGAAATGCTACCGGTTTGGCCTGGTTCGGGCGTACCAGTAGCGGCAGCCACCGGTGGTTCAGAGAACCGGTAGCGGCGGCAGCGCAAGGCTCCGCCCACCTGCCCGGACATCACCATGTTCTTGTTTTTAACCCTCTGCACATGCGCAAAGCCTTCTACGCATGCACAGAGGGTGAAAAAGCGTGCATGATGGTGGCGCGTGCAAAGTGCACGCTTCCGAACCAGTAGGGAAGGTAAGTAGATTTCACCGCTGCGTTATTTTCCTTTTCCACTTCTGTCTGAGCTTCTTTAGATCTTTGTGTCCAATTCTCGGAATTTGCAAAATCTATGTTAAAATGTGGTCCAGGCCCTTTACTTAATGAAGTGAGAATACCTTTATTCTCTAGATCTTATTTCTCTGACTCTCTACCTCTACAACCAATGCATATTCCAACATTGGTCTTAGTGCAGAGGAGAAAAAGGCTTTTTTCTTGCTAGTAATAGTCCCAAAGGTGAACAGGAAAAATACAATGGGTGGGATGCTGTTGCATCAAGGATTGAAAATTCATACCTGCTATTTTACATCAAAATATCTCTCTCTGCAGTTTAATCACCTTAGTTACAGTTAACTATTGTAGTACAATGTAAGATTTTAAAGTGGTTTATCCAGAGATCCAGAACATTAGAATTTGTCCGAAGAAAAACCAGTGACATTCTGGTGCAGCCTAAATTTACAAAGGATATTATAGGTATTGTATCTATTTATATGAATGAAACTATTCATGTTTCCCACACTGTCTATCTTCAAAATAATAAATTATCACAATACTATAGAACAGAATATAACAAGACTGTGTTCCAAGGAAGGGTTTTTAGTTCCAAAGACTGCTTATTAGCTTATTAGATTGCATCTTTGTTTATCAAACTTTCATTTTTTGAGAGAAACATTTTAAAAATATTACTAAAGCATCCCACCATCACCACTCTCTCCATCTGACAAAATTAAAATCCTTTCAGCAAATTAAATATGTGTACCTGACAAAGAACAGCTTTACAAAATATAATGTGTAATTATACATGACTCATTCCTTTTCTAAAAGACCCATTTCCTTTAAATATCCTGGCAGGCCTTGTTAAAATATAGCTGCTTCACAGATTCGTTTTCAGAAACCTATGTATAGTTATTGTTTATAGAACTTGATAAGTAAAATGTATGTACCGTATTTAATATTATGTTATAGATGTCAAATTATTATGAATCTTCATATTAGTGAAGTCTACTTCCCTTGTTTTTGGAAAACACAATGTTTAACTTAATAGGATATTGGAATTATACAATTCCTGGTATTGCCATTTTGACTCCAAGGAGAATTTATGTATTATGTATATTTGATTCCAAGTAACATACAGTCATTGCTATCTCAGAATTCATATAGGAAGAAGACCACCTCAAACTATTGCCATAAAAAAATCCTTACTGAAATGAAAATGTTGAATACTAATTACTTGATAAATAATTTCTTACTTGATATCAAGACTCAAATGTTTACCAGCTCATCTAATACCAAAAAACCACCAAACACCAAGTACAAAAATAAGAACAAAAGTCTAAGCCAACGGTCCCCAAACTTTCCAGCTTGGTGGCCCAACCCAGTGTGGGGTCTGTGTGAGTGGCAGGTGCACTCGTGGGCGCACAGCTACATTTGTGCAAGGGGTGGGTGGGTGCATCCTCCTCTCACTCAAATGGTGCTTCATGCACATGCTTGCGCCCTTGCAGAAATGGAACTGTGCGCGCACGAGAGCACTATTTGTGTGAGTGGTATGCACTTGACTTGTGCGTGAAGCTCCACTCGCCTGAATGGAGGGCGTGTGAGCGGAGAGAGCTTGTGCTCGTGTGTGAAGCTCCATTTGCAGTAATGGAGCTTTGCATGCAAGAGCAAGCACCCTCCACTCGCACAAGTAGAGTTTTGCTTGCAAGCACCCTTCACTCGCATGAGTGGAGTTTCGCATGCATGTGCTTGTTCAATGCTCATGCAAGTGGAGCTTCATGCACATACTGTTGCTCATCTCTCCTGCAGCCCAGTTTCGAACCCGTGGGCTGGGGATCCCTGGTCTAAGCTGTATTTTGACTAGAATCCTGGTATTTTGACTAGGATCGCATCAAATCCAGAGTGAAGCATAAAGCATACAGAGATAATAATTGACTATTTTGGTTTCCTTATGTGAATTGGAAAAAATAGAACAGAACAGAATAACAGAGTTGGAAGGGATCTTGGAGACCTTCTAGTCCAACCCCCTACTCAAGCAGGAGACCCTACATCATTCCAGATAAGTGGCTGTCCAGTCTCCAGTGATGGAGCACCCACAACTTCTGAAGGCAAGCCATTCCACTGTTTAATTGTTCTCACTTAGGAAATTTCTTAATTCTAGGTTGATTGTTTCCTGATTGCTTACTTGAACCCTATGACAACCATTCTTGACAAATGTATCTTTTCTTTTATGTACACTGAGAGCATATGCACCAAAGACAAATTCCTTGTGTGTCCAATCACACTTGGCCAATAAAGAATTCTATTCTATTCTATTCTATTAATAATTTAATAAGATAACTAAGTTAAATAATCTACAAGATTTTAAAAATATGTAGGGAAATTTGGAGAAGCATAATCAACAATGTTTGATTCAACTCACTACTACTAAAAATATCACTAGAAAGTTGGTTCTTCCTAGGGAATGCTTACTAGCTGAAATTGAATACGATTTGTAAATGTATAGAAAGAGGATAGTTGTCCTCTTTTCTTCCACCTTTCTTAGCATGAAAGCCTACATTACAATTAAACAAAACTAAAAACCTAACATTTAAATTATATCTAATTCTAACTATATATAGAAAAAATAAATACATACATATACTTTCATCCACTAATACATACAAGGAAAAAATAAACTGCAGATTGAATTAATATATTCCTTAAGAAATTTTCCAAATACCTCTTGGTTTTTTTATGAATTTTTCCCCTTCTTTTTTCTCCATGTTTATTATTTTCATGTGGAATAATTTAGTTACAAAACGTTTAAGACATCTCACTTGGAAAAGCCTTTAAAGTCAAAATTCTCAAACTTGTTTGTCTCCAGGCCTTTATAATCTACTGTTTTCCATAAGTTCAGTCAGACACTGAACTTACCTTGGAGCAAGGGTCTTGAACACAGTAGAATTCTGAATACAAATATGTAAGATTGATTGATTGTATCTAGAAGCAGAGAAAATCCAACAGTATTATTGTAATCAATCAAAGTAATGGAAAACCTGAACTTCTTAGCCCAGTTTACAACTCTTCCTGCATTTTTAAAACTCTAGTAAGGGATATCTACTTCTTCACAGCAGGTATCTCCATCCCCTTTTAGTTTCAGCTTCACTGATAGTATGATCCGCAACAGCTTAGTGTTATTTTAACACTTGCAAACATATTCATCTGGGTCAAGTATGTGAATATATGTAGATCCACTTACAATCTAGCACATGGAAGCCTAATTCTTCAAAGCAATGAACAACCAACTTGATGACATCCATTTGTAAAGTTCATTAAAAATATACATTCTCTAAGAAAACATTCTATAGGCATATATTCACCTAATCAAGCACAATGTAAATATTTATCTCAGATCTGTAATCAATGGTATCAACAAAGCATGATCTTAAAGCCTTGAAGGCAAGCTTACTGAATTGTACTAGCATGCCTGAGCATGTGTTCTTCATCCATGTATGATGGAATGTATTTGACACATATACCAGCATCTGGGAAGATATATTCTCAAAATAAGGGATGTGATTAAAGGTGTGCATCTCTAAATCACTCCCTAGGAGACTGCCTTAGTATAGATCTACTCAGGAAAGGTGTTATCCACTAGCCTGAATAAATTAGGGAAAATCCAAGACTGCCTTCAATGGGGCTTCTGCCTACTGAATGGATGTAAGATGCTGTATTTTCACACTCTTCACCTCAATATGCTATGTCTTGTTTTATATCCTTGCCTGTGGATATTTCTTATCTACATTATGCTTTGCAACTAAATCTTTGCTTTTCTTTTGCTATGCTTTGGTTAAATAAATCCTTTTTGGTTTTATCTCATTTGTGTGCTTATTATTTTGGAATCCATGGACCTCTGGCCTACATTTTGGTTTGGCAAAGCGTAATATATACAGTTCAACAGTGGAAGACAATTACCCAGAGAAAGTATGGGTTACACTTCTGGCTTTTATATCCTGCACTGAACAGGGGATTTGATTTAATGTCATCAATCACCCTTCCAATTCTTTGTTTTTATTATTACATGAGCCAAGTCATGATAATGTTTTTTTGTTATGGAACATGTACCTCTTAATGGGTAAAAACTGGAAACAAGATAGGTATCCTCTACATCTTCTCGTTTCTTTGCTTCTTTTTACTGTATAAAGGAGTCCTGCATAGATGTTGATTACATAGAGAATAGAGACCATCATACTAAATACTATTGTGTGTGTGTTGGGACTGGGTGGGGTGCAGTTAGGTTTGACTGCTACCTACTCTAACCTGACTGGACAAATGAGGTAGAGATATTCTATGGAATTCAAAATAGCACTTTAGCAGAGGATGGTTACTTGGGAATGTGTTCTGCCAAAATGACTTTTGTTCTGATTGGCTGGGATTATAGAGGGACACCAAATGATTGACACAAGGTGAAATAATTTTCTCAGGCCAACCTGTAGGCCTGATATAATTCCTGTAGGTACATGTGGTAGTATATTGCGATGTACATTCACCATTTTTGCTGCTCCCCTCTCCCCACCGGTTCCCCCACACATACTCATGTTTAACTGTATTGCCTGTAATATGTAACAAGCTATTTTGTTAACATTTACTTGGAATTAAATGAATATAATTCATTTACTTGGAATTAAAAATGAAAAGAACACAAGAAATGCCTTGTTTTCTCAGACCAAGGACATATCATTCTGTGCCAGAAATAGGCTAGCTAGACATATCTGGTTACAAGCATATAGAAAATATATTTCTTATATATACTGTATAATATATAAGAAGTATACTATATTTCTTATATAGTTATTATATTTCTGTAACATAATATATTATATACGCACCTAAAAAAATGATTTAAATATTTGCAGATATACTTTCTGTGGATACAGGAAATGGGGAGAAATAACCTAAATGTACTCACCTGATAACTACTTCATTGGATATGGATTTCATTCCTGGTTTATAGGCTCCAGTCCTTACCTCTCTGAGTCACTTATTATTGTTAACCATCAACAAATAAAAACAGCAAAGGATGTGTCAAAGGCAGTTTAATAAAAGCTCTGTCTTGATTCTCTTTGACAGAATCTTAGAAATGAGATCCAGAGCAGAACTCTGGGTAAATCTTTCAGACTACCTGAGGTCCCATATAACACCTCTTTTCCTTGACTCTTTGACTTTGTAACAATATGTGAAAATTTTGCTGACCACCTAATGATCAACGTGATGGACAAACTGAAGAGAGAGAACTAAGAACTTGTCATTAATCATTACGTGACACTTGAAATTATAACGGCCAAACTGATGCCTGACAGAAATGTAAAAAACTAAGAATATTTTTGTCTTTATAGAGCAATATATTCATATTGTTTGTCTGTTACCTTGGATGATAAATTACCTAGATGATGATAATTTCAGATGATGCCACTGAAAAGTGAAATGAAATTAGTCAAGAAGGGTGACTGAAATTGACACCACTCAGCTTTATTCTTGCATTATGACTACCCAAGGTACAAAATAATTTCCTTTACACTAAAGATATTGCGAGGAAGATGTTAATTGGGGGCACTTTTATTATTAAAGAATAGTAATAATAAATTGCTGACTGTGTCACCTGTTAGCAGCTGTTGGTTCACTTGCTAAGTGAGAATGGAAAGGTGTGCTTTATGGATAACTATTCACAGTTCTTTCTCTATTGCTTGAGGGCTGTGAATGGATGTGAAGACAGACTATGGGAAGAATGCAGAAGATGCCAGCTCATCCAGTGGGTATCTTGAATAATAAGTGACATGCTAATTTCCTTCCTGCGTAATACATGCTGTGTCCCTGCTAAAATGTATTATCAGCTGAATTAAACTGCAACTTACAGCCTGAATTATATTAGTGAACCGAGGGAACAAATAAGTTTCATTGTTTGTTTTAAAAGAAATTGACTTTATTTCTCTTCTGATTAATACTCTTCTGAAGTAAGGCACGCTGCCTAGATTGTACAATAGGTGTTCTATCCCAAAGGTGGTTTTTTCAAGAGACAAGTGGACTTTCATGTTTTTCTTTGAAGATGTTTCGCTTCTCATCCAAGAAGCTTCTTCAGCTCTGAATGCATGGTGGGGAATGGAAGGATTTATATTCCTTGCACTCAGCTGGTCATTCACATTCTTTTGGAGAGTCATTGAGGTCACATGGAAGTTTATCTGTGTCCTCAGGGTCACCTGAGTAGTGCAAATGGGTGTGGAGCCTTCTTGGAACTGTTGAAAGGACTGTGTTGTAGACTGGAGATAGATGATGTCATATCCACCCCCTCTGTTGAGGGAGGGGTGTTCAATTTTGACATAGATGGCCTCTTTGACTCCTCTTTCAAACCAGTGGTCCTCTCTGTCCAAAATGTGGGTTTTGCTGTCTTCAAAAGAGTGGCTTTTGTCTTTTAAATGCAGGTGGACTGCTGAATCTTGACCTGATGGGTTTGTACTCCTTGGTTGTGCCATGTATTTATGAAGTAGTTGTTTTGTTTTGTCAATGTACAGATCTGTACATGTTTCACTGCATTGTACTGCATATACCGCACTGCTCAGTTTGTGTCTGGGTGTTTTATCCTTGGGGTGGACAAGTTTCTGCCTTAGTGTATTCTTGGGTTTAAAGTGTGCACGTATGTTGTGTTGGCTGAAGATCCTCCTGAGCTGTTGAGCCCTCCCTCAACAGAGGGAAGGAATGCAACATCATCTATCTCCAGTGTACAACACAGTCTTTTCAGCAGTTCCAGGAAGGCTCCACACCCATTTGCACCACACAGGTGACCCTGAAGACACAGATAAACCTCCAGGTGGCCTCAATGACTCTCCAAAAGAATGCAAATGACCAGATGTCTGCAAGGAGTATAAATCCTTCCAGTCCAGTAGTGGGTTCTAAATCCCGTCGCTACTGGTTCGCACGCGCAATGCTTCTGCACATGTGCAGAAGCGTTCCGGGCAGGTGGGTGGAGCCTTTCGCCACCGCTGCTACCGGTTCGCCGAACCAGGCCAAACCAGGTGCAACCCACCACTGATCCTGTCAGAGCTGAAGAAGCTTCTTGGATAAGAAGCTAAATGTCTTCAAAGAAAAACAAGAAAGTCCTGTTGCCTCTTTAAAAAGCACCTCGGGACAGCCATGACCTGGATGACTGAGAACCTCCATAGACATTAAATGTTCTATCACATGATTTCTCAATGCTCAATGCAGTTTCTTAAAAGCCAAGACAAATTAGCTAAATAATTTAAAAAGTCCCCAAGTTAATTATTTCTGTAACAGCTCTTTAAATAAGATAAAGTGATTGAAGCAGAATGAATAGTGTCTGACTTTGACCTTTCCTCAATTCCAAGTATTAGGCTTGCAATTTACTTCAAAGCTTATTGTGATTTTTAAGAGAAGTCTTTAAACAGGAAAAGGAAGCTTTCTTTCATCTTTAGTTTCTTGGTCTTATCACAGATAGATAGTTTCTTTCATTTTGAAAGGAAAACATTGGCTCATTGTTAATTGAAGATATGATAAATACTGATTATGCTAGTGGGTGTCCTATAAGGGGGGGAAACAGAATTTTAAGATATATTATAACTTTTAAGTGGACTTTTTAATATTGGAATCGCCAAGTCAATATATTACTATCTGTAAAATCTGTTATTTAATATGAATTTATAAATAAGACAGGGAAATGGCTGGCATATAAACTGTGCAAAGAAAAAGAGGAGGGAAAAAACAATTAAAAGATGCAAAACAATTTCATCAGTATTATTCTAAATTATATAAATAAGAAAACTACCTAATTTAAAGAACAAAATTTACTGAAGATTACAGAATACTAGGAACAATTAGTGAATGGACCTGTAACAATAAAGGAAGGGAAGTCATAAAAATTAAAAAAAAATAGGGAAAGCACATGGAAAAGATGGTGTATCAATCTCTTGTTATAAATATTTTGAAGATGGATTATTACAACAATTAAGAAAATGGATTCTATTTTACAGACTGGAAAGATGCCAACATGTCCTAATCCATATATACCAGACATACCCTAATAGCAGGTATACCCTAATCAAGGAACTTTGAAAAGAGGATGGGAGAACCTGGGGGCAGAGTGAAAAGGGGGGGTCAGCCTAGAATCCCTATGCAGCCACAAATTCAACCCCTCTTCAGTGTCACTGACACTTATCTAACTCTAAATAGGTACTAACCATTAGCTGAGAAAATTCCTGTGGATAGGCTTTTAATAATAAATCAGTTTAATTGAACCTTTAGTGTGTATCTGGGTTTTTCACACCTGAGAACTACACCGCCATTAACACTAGAAGAGCAAGCTATTGTGTATAAATAGGGAGCAAACCCCACACTCATTAGCAATGGTGATGCTACTTGGGTGATGAAACATCTGCAAGCAAACAACCAGTCTTGGAGAACACCAAGGATTCCACAGTTCAACCCTGAACTAAATATGCCAAACACCCAAATTGCAATCACAGGACTCTGGGGCGTATGGTCCCTGACCGAATGGTTATAGGTCAAGTAGTGCTTGTATGTGCAACTTAAAAGAAAGATTTTATAAAACCAC
This sequence comes from Diadophis punctatus similis, assembly GCA_023053685.1. NCBI lineage: Eukaryota > Metazoa > Chordata > Lepidosauria > Squamata > Dipsadidae > Diadophis > Diadophis punctatus. The sequence continues at coordinate 41,687,162 of JALIGW010000004.1, read as the reverse complement.
GTACCATTGGTATGTGATTGTAGAAAAATTTGTCACAATGTTATACAATGTTATTACACTGCTAACCAGAGCATACAAAACATTTGCCAGACCAATCCTCGAGTACAGTTCACCTGTCTGGAACCTGCACTGCATATCGGACATTAATACAATTGAGAGAGTCCAGAAATATTTCACAAGAAAAGTCCTCCACTCCTCTGCTCGCAACAGAATACCTTATTCCACCAGACTTGAAATTTTGGGCTTAGATAACTTAGAGCTACATCGCCTTTGATCTGATCTAAATGTAGTTCATAAAATCATCTGCCACAATGTCCTACCTATCAATGAATACTTCAGCTTCAACCGCAACAACACACGTACACACAATAGATTCAAACTCAATGTAAACCGCTCGAAACTCGACTGCAGAAAATACAACTTCAGCAACAGAGTAATCAATGCCTGGAATGCACTACCTGACTCTGTGGTTTCTTCCCCAAACCCCAAAAACTTTAACCTTAGACTGTCTACAGTCGACCTCACCCCATTCCTAAGAGGTGTGTAAGGGGCGTGCATAAGCGCACCATCGTGCCTACCGTCCCTGTCCTATTGTCCTATTGTCCTATTGTCCAAATTTACCTATACCTACTTTGTTTTTGTTTTTGTTTATACCATACCTGTTATCTTGTACACGTTTTGACAAATTAATTAAATAAATAAATAAATAAATAAATACTTCAAATTTATGTTTGAAATGTGGGCAGCATGAAGGGTTTTATCATGCCTGATGCAGTGTAAAAAGCCAGCCATGTTCAAATGCATATCTGATACAAAGAATTTTAAGGACAAAGATTCAACTAAAACCAGAACTTTTCTTGTTTGGGATTAATGGATACACTAGAAAAGAGACATGGGGAAGAGAGACAATTTTAATATATGATTACAGCTATGAGACTACTATATGCATAAAAAATAGAAAGGCTCTGATATACCTACATTAAAAGAAGGATTGGTAAAGATAATGCAACTAGCAGAAGTGGCAAAACGTATTTGCTTAGAAAATGATTAACTATTGATTTCATTAGTGACTTGAAACTCCTTACAGACTTTTTGCTGATTTATGGGTTTTACAATTAGAAAGAGTAGCTTATGGAAGAAGGAAAATATGATGTAATCTTACAGAATAGAAATGCATTTATGACCCCTTTTAAAAAGATGGGAAGCTACTTCTTTATAATCTTTTCTTCTTTCCCTTTTTTAATTTTTACTTTCCTTTAGAAAAGAAAATAAAAAAGGGAAAGAAGAAAAGATTATAAACAAGTAGCTTCCCATCTTTTTTGTAGCTGTTACAAATGCATTTATAATGTTTCTATTGTTTCTATTATCTTTCTTACTTAATTACTATTAATTATTTTCTTTGTTTCTTTTATGATATTTGTTTTGGTTTTTATCTTGATAAAATTTCATCAATAAAAATTATATTGTAAAAGAGAGAAGCAGGTTTTTTTTGCTGTGGTGGCCCTAGACTTATGAACCTGAAAATTTGGCTGCCTCCTTCCCTCCTTGGTTTCAAGCAATCCTTGAGCATATTGCGGCATTTTCTATTTTTAAATGTTTTTAAGTAATGATATTGCTGATTTTTCTTTTACTTTGATGCTATTATTATTATGCATTGCTTTATTGGATTTTAAAATGCTCACTAATTTTGCTTTGGCAAGTTAGAGAGGAAATAAATGATTATTTTGTCTCTCTGTGCATGTGTTGTCCTTCTGATATGTAACTGTTAAGTAAGTGTGGAATTAGCATGTGTTCAAGGTAGGTAAAAGAATTACATTTCTTAGAAGTCCATTTTAGTAGAAACTGCACCCAAAAAACCTCTCAAAGAGTCATTTAGATTGAATAAGAAAAACTTAATTGCATTATATAGGATTGTCTATTTCCTAAAGGAGGCAAAATGACAACAGCTGAGGAGTATTAGAGTATTATTTTAGCTGATATGTCAGAGCTGTGAAGTAGTCAGATATGAACAGGGGATATCACTACCCAGTTCTCAAAAATCCCAAACAGTCATATTTTCACTAGGAATTCTACAATAGACTATTGCAATCAGGGACGGGTTCCTAATTTTTTTACTACCACTCTGTGGGCGTGGCTTATTTTATGGGTGTGGCTTGCCAGTCATTTGACCGGGTGGGCGTGGGCCTCGGGAGCTTGGCAGCGGCTGGAGAAGCGGGGGGGCATTGCCCACCCGCAACGCAGCCCCCCGCAGCGGGAGCAGCAAGACCGCGGCAGCGGTTCTTCTAGGAGGTTCTGTCCGGCCTGAATGCTTCTCCCCATTCGATGATCCTAGGCTCCTGCCGCCTGTTCCCCCTCCCCTCAGCAGCTCGAGAAGCCTCGAACGTGCGAAAATGCCTGGGATCATCACTGCATGTTTGTGGCTTCTCAGACTGCTGAAGGGAGGGGAACTGAGATAGGTCCTGCCGCCCATTCCCCCTCCCCTCAGCAGCTCGAGAAGCCTCAAATGTGCGAAAATGCCTAGGATCATCACTGCACGTTCGTGGCTTCTCGGACTGCTGAAGGGAGGGGAATGGAGATAGCTCCTGCCGCCCATTCTTTCAGCGTTGCACGCACTCCCTCAGCCATCCTCCCCTGCTTGGACTCACTATGGGGTAGGAAGGCAGCACATGCGCAGTGCAGGAAGCTCGGCTTCTGGGCATGCACAGAAGAATTTTTTTAAAAAATGTAAAAAAAAATTTTTTAAATGCCGGTGCCCAAGCACCGGTAACAAACCGCACCGGTACTGTGACGTCACCAGCGGGCTGCTACCGGTGCTATAGAGTGGACCGCACCGGTAGGAACTTACCACTGATTGCAATGGCAAACACATATTTTAAATGACAGCAAATGTTATGACTGCAGAAATGTTTATGAGCTGTAGTCTATTGGATCCACATGCAGAAAAGGACAGTAATCCGTGTGCATTTATGCCATTGTGCTTGCTTTTATTTTCAGTGACACAAACATTTTTACTATTTTTATCATGTGCACTTTTCTTTCTAAGCTCTCAGCTGCTTCCTTAAACTCTGTGACATATTTTCTTATTGTAATTGTATTGATTCTCTGGTTCATTTCCCTTTTCCCCTTGAAATATAATGAACTTCTTCTAAATTTACATAGGTCCTTTGATGGCTGCATTATCAGTGGTTTTTCAGCAACAGCATTTCAATGCATTTTTCATTAACTGAGATACCTAGGTAATAATCCTGAAAAGTATTAGCTTGTATGGTTAATGTGGCACACATCCATTTTTTTCACTGCCAATGTGGTGTTCATTCATTTTTTCACAAAAATAAAATGTCAAGTTGCTTTGATTAAGAGACTCAGCTTATATGGAATATTGCAGTGTGATTCAGGCATTAACTTCAAATGCATTTTCTTTGGAAATATCATTAGGAAGATACCAATATGATAGTTATTAAGCTTTGTTTAAGACACTTAAAGTTCATGAAAGGGAGAGCACTGTCCTGCTACTATGCTGTGTATCATTTTTCCAATGGAAATGGTGGGTCATTAGAAATGGCTTGCTACTGCCATTCCTGATGACTTGGTGAGCTGTTATCTGTTCTGGATTTTGTTCTATATAGAAGTGAGCAGAGGTGGAGAACTTGGTACCCCATGGACACTTCTGACTTCCATTCTAGCAGTTAGCATGCCCAGTGGTTTGTGAGAATTGTAATCCTACGCCCAGAATTGTAATACTCTCCCAGATGTTAGCAATCTGATCGATAACCCCATTAAACAAACAACTTGTACAGAAAAGTTATTATGTTTTAAAATATATTTTATACTAAGCATTATAAATAACTAGGGCCTAAACATTTTACTCATTTATTGTTGAAATGCTTTGTATAACAGGCATGATATTAGCAAATGATTCCATTTCTGCAGAAGAAACCTTTGGTATAATTGTCTGATATACAGATCAGAGTTGCCCAGCCTGGGATGAAGTATTTCGCCTTGAAAAGGCATGCTGTTTCTACCTAAAGAAACCAAAGTGTTTTACCGAAGGGAGATCTGCCTTGCTCCACCGAATCAGCTTTAGTATATTCAGTATATATGTGCCAAAGCTACTTTGGGAACCAGTTGGTAACACAGCACTGTGGAGCTTCAAATGCTTTGAATGGGCACTTTGCACAATTGTTCACTGAAATAGGGTCTGGATGGGGATGAACCGGCTAAAACTTAACCCTGACAAGACTGAGTGGCTGTGGATATTGCCTCCTAAGGACTCGACCAATTGTCCCTCCTTGGTTCTTGGGGGGGAGAAATTAGCTCCCTCAGAACGGGTCCGCAATTTGGGTGTCCTCCTAGACCCACAGCTAAAATTGGAGCAACATCTTTCAGCTGTGGCTAGGGGGACCTTTGCACAGGTACGTCTTGTGTACCAATTGCGACCCTACTTGGAGAAGGAGGCACTTCTCACAGTCACTCATGCCCTTATCACCTCACGGCTGGATTACTGCAATGCGCTCTACATGGGGCTACCCTTGAAGAGTGTCCGGCGACTGCAATTGGTGCAAAATGCAGCTGCGCGAGCTGTGGTGGGTGTACCCAGATACACCCACGTAACACCGATCCTCCGCCAGCTGCATTGGCTGCCCATTAGTCTCTGGATCCAATTTAAGGTGTTGGTCATTACCTTTAAAGCCCTACATGGCTCAGGGCCAGGTTACCTTCGGGACCGCATCCTGCCGCATACCTCCCTACGACCGGTCAGGGCCCACAGAGTCGGCCTCCTCCAGGTCCCATCAACCAAATAATGTCGGTTGGCGGGGCCGAGGGGGAGAGCCTTCTCTGTGGGAGCTCCCTCCCTGTGGAACCAGCTTCCCCCGGAGATCAGGACCATCCCCACCCTGCTGGCCTTCCGGAAAGCAATAAAAACTTGGCTCTTCCGGCAGGCGGGGTGAAAGTGGGACCAACTAGATTAGATATGGGTCTCCCCCCTTGTTTGTGATTGTGAGATACTCTTTTAACTTTTGTACTTTGTATTTTTTATATTTTTTAATTGCTGTCTTTTATATTTTGTAATGGATTCTAATATGTTGTGAGCCGCCCAGAGTCCCTCTGGGAGTTGGGCGGCATAGAAATCCATTCAAATAAATAAATAAATAAATAAATAAATAAATAAATAAATAAATAAATAAAGTTTACTTGTAAAGATCTGCTCAGTTCTCATACAGATAACATCATGTAGTACAATCTATCTCTTTGTATTAAGTTTGCCTGTCTGCATTTATATCTTCTTTTAAGCCAGGTCAATCACTTAGGTGGTTTACAGAGAACATATCAGTGGGTTGGTTTAACACTTTCATGCGTGGTTGAAATTCTAATATTTCTATCATTAAGGAGAAAGACCAATGAGAAAACTGATTCAATATGGGGTACTAAAATATGGATAATCATGCACAATTATGGAAAGAACAAGAAATGTGACATTGAAAAACATAAGAAAGCACTCTATAAACAAGGAAATAATACAGAAGAGGAAAAGGACTTGTGAAACCCTATTTTTGTACTGCTGGTGGGTAACCTAGACCAGGGGTAGGCAAAGTTGGCTCTTCTATGACTCATGGACTTCAACTCCCAGAATTCCTAAGCTAGTATGATTGGCTCAGAAATTCTGGGAGTTGAAGTCCATGAGTCATAGAAGAGCCAACTTTGCCTACACCTGACCTAGACCATTTTTATCAACACTGCTAATTTTGTACATTGTTTCAGGAATAGGCAGTATTATTCTTGTGGATCCTAGTAGCCTCCTTGAGACTGCATCCATTGACATGATGGTTTTAAGTATTTTATTTTAAAAAACAGGGAGGTTAACAAACTACAAAGAGTTGGCCATTAACATTCTCCTTACAAGACAATAGTGACAAGAATGTCTCTGTGCCTATAGAGGACCCATTCTTAGAAAATAATGTATTTATGTTGAACTTTGTCTGATTATCTAGCAAAGACTAAGATGGTAGAGCACATCCTGAAGAAATGAGTTTTGGTCACCAGAGCCATCTTCTGCTTAACAGAGTTTTGTGGCTATCCTTGGCCATCAGGATGATCATTTTATAAATAAGCAAGCCTCAGGACAGTTATTTATGTGAAAGTTTCCAGGATATATTCTCGAAATTCCAAAGGTGATCACCAACCCAAGAAATATGTTAACTTTTCTTCAAAATAGTTATACATTTTGTTTTATTTTTACAAATTGTTTAAGATGCATATGTACTTTTACATACATATTTCCAATACTATGACTTTAGTTAAATTTACATCATCATTTTAACTTCATTATACATCATTTTCCTGTTTTTTAAAAAATCAGTCTCTAGCTTTTTAAAGTAGATTTGCATTGTTAGTGAATTCAAACTATTGTTGATTTGTTAATAGCTGTTCTATTAACAATTGCTATTTTAGAGCAAATCTGAAAACATGATGGATCTGATGGATCATTCTTAATTATGGAAAATGAGAGTTTCACATAAGTCTTAACCTCCACAGTGTTGAAGTGCCTAAGGAGACATAGTTAATAAGTATGTATATTCATCTGAGATAAAGCATGTTAGAAAGATTGAGGCATTGTTACGCCTACATCTCTGAAAATAATTTCTAGTCTGTCAGTATTTGATGGATTAAAAAGATTTCTAAGAGAGTAGTTATTTTCTCTATTAAGCATGAAACAGAAGTATATAAGAGTGTCACCCTTTTCTTCAAGTCACTGTGTAAACAATAACCTTTGACTTTGTTGACTAAGTTCTGAAAATATTTTTGCACTTCCAAAATGAAGGATTTTCCCTATTGTTTAGCAGGTTAATATCCTAAAAAGTTGCTTTCATGGGGATGGGTGGGTCTGCATATAACCATCTGTGTCAATGTTATGTATTGAATATATATAGTTGTGTTAAGCCCTGCTAAAGTGAAACTAACCTTTAGATGACCCTAACTGTTAACTTCAACTGTTTTGGAGGGAAATTTAGAACATTCATATTAGGGTGGCTTTTTCAAATATTATGATTGGTTAAGGGCCAGTGGTTAAATGCTCCTAATTCTCTTTTACCTGTCTGTTGTCGGAGAGCCGATCGAGCAGGCAATGCGACGCTCTGCCCACCCGCCGGGACACCGCCATTTGAGTTCTTTTACCCCCTGCGCATGCACAAAGCATTCTCTGCATGCGCAGAGGGTAAAAGAACTCAAATGGCAGTGTCCCAGTGGGTGGGCGGAGCGTTGCGCTGCCTGCACGATCGGCTCTCCGACGACAGACAGGTAAAAGCAAACCGGGAGCATTTTACCCCTGGTTAAGGCCCTGTGGGCCCAGAGTATAAATTACAGAGAATTTCCTGCAGTTTCTCAGTTCCAGTTTTGAGTCAATAAATGCTGTTGTAGTTATGCTGGTCTGCTTCTTGCCTACTGAAACCCACTATACTATATATAGATTTAGGGCTACTGCTTCATATTCTTCTGTAGAAAATGTACGTACTTTTTCAGCCGTGAGTAACTGCTATGGAAGCTGTTTCTGTTTACCTTTTCACCATTTCATTTCACTGGGGACAAAAGAAGGCATGATATGGCTGCATATGGAAACAAATATGGAATCATACGGATATTGCTTCCAGAAAAGATGAGGCTGCCTTAATGATTTGAAAAGAGATACATCATAGGTTGTGCAACATTGAAGAACATATTTTTTAATCAGTATTGTTAAAATGTTAATGGGGGGACATGAAAGGAGCCTCCTCGAAGATTGCATTATTGAGGCATCTCCTGGGCAACGGTGTTGTCACCTGCAAATCCTTTCAAGCCTTTGGTTAGCTTTGTCGGCACTTCTGACACAAATACAGACAGAGTATTGTTGATAAATTAAAAATTGTATAAAATGTTCTGCCCAAAAGACCACATTCTTCATTTACATACCAATGCCATATTTTTCTTGCCATTCAGTAGTCCCTTTTAAAGCATGGAGGAAAAGAATAGAAGAGAGAAGAAAAAGAAGGAGATTCCTCCTATAGTTTCCAAGGAAGCACTAAAGATACCTTTCTGAAATTTGTGTGGTTCTTGCTTTCTTCACCTTGCAGTGCTGCAGGAGCTTGACCTCAATTTGGGAACTATAAGTGGAATCTTCAGTCTCATTTATTGTGAGTTAATTAAAGTGGAGTTTCTCTGAATGATTTGAAATGCTTTTTTCCTGGTTTCTTGCTACCCGGGCTAAGTTATCATTTATAATAAGCTGCCAGTTGGTCGGCCTTCCATTCTCTTGACAGTTTACACCTACTCCCTTTCCATTCATTTTCCATACAGTCTCTCACAACAAGTCTCAGAGTAAAGCTGCCACCATATTCATAATTCATAATAGACATTCTCCTACCTGTTGGATGGAGACATTTTTTAAGTACACTTTAAATAGCCAAATATTAAGCCCTGGTAATGCAGGAATGCTTCCATCATCCACCTTAAGGATTTTAATCAATGTACCAGCTTCAATAGAATGAAAAGTGAACATGATTTAACATAACAGATAATGATGAATGTAATTTAGAAAGCAGATTAACTTTTAAAAATTCACTGGAAAGGAGATGGTATGTCCATTACTGAACAGTGACATCCACCTGATTATGTGCTAATAATTGGTCTTTCCCTTTTGATAAATTTAATGAATAGTTTATGAAATAATGTTACTATATTCTTTGGTTTATAAATAGGAATTTATAATGGAAAAGCTGTCACACCCTGAAATATAGCTGTCTCCAACACTTGGCCTTAATCAACAATGTATTAATTAGCAGTATAGAGACAAAACACCTCAGGGAGACAAATTATTCCTATTCTCCCCTCTTCCACTAGATTCATCCATTCAAGTCTTTCAGGGTGAATTCTGAATTGTTTTCCTATAAAGTAAATATTCACTGGGAAACCAATGGCATATGATATTTGAAACACATTCTAATAATGAGTATTTAAGATACTGCAGAAAAAGATAGACTCTAGTAGGAATTCATTGTTGGAAAAACCAGCTGTTCTGAGAAAAAAAACCATCTTGCAGAAACAGCTTTTCTATATTGTTGCTTTTCGTTTCAGTTTTTAATTGAACATTGACTATTATTTGCTTTAGATCTTTTAGGCCACTCAAACATGTTGGCTTTTCTATAACGCTGAATAGTTCTCTGAAACCTGATGACATAGATATCTTTTGTTTCAGTCTACACCCTGTTTACAGTTTTTTTTAAACATCCATTTTCTGACAAATGAATGTTGCTCTAAGCTCACTGTCATCTGCAATAAAATGGTTTCTATAGCCCAAAAGGGTGAGAGAATATTTTAGAGCTTTGCATCTTGACAAATCTAAGCTAGAAGTTAAGATTTGTTCTCTGTGGCCAACTAAAGCTTATTAAGCCCGACATAAGCTAGAGTTTCTGATTTTGATGTCAAGCAGTGCAGAAAAGCAAGTTTTGTGGTTCATTTAGTTACTGTTCTGTCAATATGAGACAAGGAGTAGTGATCAGAGAGGGGCAGAAAAAACAATGCTTGTTCATATTAAGGCAGCATTTCAAAGGCAGTCGTTTCCTTTAGAAAAGAAGAATTTTCAGTGTTGTTTAGGTATCAGGCTATATCCTGAGTAATACAGCAATTTCTACTCTAATATTCTCACAAACCAAAGTAACCCAAATTCTTATTTTCACTGGGCATCCTTGGGCAGTAATCTGCCTCACAAACTCTTGAATTATTTTTTGAATAACTACTACTACTACTACTACTACTACTACTACTACTACTACTACTATTACTATTTTGTTATCACACACACACACACACACACACACACACACACACACACACACACAAGATAATCTAGTACCACTGTAATAAAAAAGGGTCAGTGAGTAATCAATAATACCTTTCTTTCACTAGGTGAAAGACAATGAGTTTATGAATAGGCTGCCCTTTCTATTCCTAAACTTCTTCAAAAGATTAAAAACTATTGGGCTCACTTGCTTAACTGGACATTAACCTCTAAACTGGCTAACCATTCTAATTATTAAACTTGCTTATCTGTATTTATGTAAGATCACACAGTCCTGGACATGTAACTACATACATAATATTTGACATGTTTGTATTATCAGCTATAAAGCGGAATCTTTATGGCACCACTCTGGATTGTGGCTGGTGCTAGTAATGCCATCCAGGATGTTCTTAAATTGTTAACATAAATTGTCAGATTGTTGACAGAAACCCTTGAACAGTTTGAGTGGGAGCAGCATGTACGGGAAAAAATAGAAATTAACTAGACCTGACTATGAAAATGCAGAGACAAAACATTCAGGTTTTGCATGAAAATAATATCCATTCATTGAAAAAGCATAAGCTGTACCAACAACAGAATTTGTATTACTCTCTTCTCTTTTTTCTTCTTCTTAATTTATATTTCTTAGTTCCTTCGGGATGGGGTAATTTTTTTCAGCATTATCTTAAAATAGGGAGATAGAGTCAAAATAGTTCTGCTAAACGCCAGCTTCTTCACTGGTAAACAAAAAAATCAGAACTGATGAAATTTTACAGTGTTGCTTTTTTCTTGTCTTTTCTTTCTTCTAAGAAACTGTCACAAAATTATAATCTTCTTCCAGCAGCTGCTTTGCCTTTTATAAAATTGCAAAGATGGAAATAAAGCTTTCAAACTGAGTGGCATTGCAGCTGTAGCGAGAACAAAGGACTACAGATCTCATAAGTGGGTGACTTCCCTAAAATTGATTGAAGAGAGAGAGGGATCACAAGGACATAAATGCAAAGCAAGCGGAATAGCTTCTGACTCATATGTTGAGCCATCAAACATTCAAATGAATTGTTTTGAAAGGAGAGAATCAGAAATTCCTCATCTGGTGGGGCAGGGGGTAGGCATGAGGAATCCCTTGCTTTCATGCTTTTGAAATATGTAATGTATCCTTGCCATGTTGCTTCAATTGAGAGAATTCAGTTCTTCCAACCTTGAGTAGGTTAAAATCTTAGTTGCTATATACATTACATAAAAACAAATATCGCAGTGATAATAGGCTAGATAGGAATATAAGAAATTGCTTTGTCAAGATTATTTGCCCACTAAGCCCAGTATGGTTACAGCTATTACAGTTTCTACTATTTCCAGTAAGCATAGTCAAATATAGATAAAGAATATCAGATTGGGAGGACTGATCCTTCTACTCTGATTGTTCAGGCAAATGCATATCATCTGGTGCTGCCTTGTTATTGTTATTTCACTTTCATGCCAAGATAGATTTGTAGGGTCTACTACTCCATGTAAAACCTATTTCAGGTTCATTCTAAATTTGTGCAGTCTCTAGTTACAATAAGTGGAAATATCTTTAGACTTTGCTGATCCAGTTGGCAAGGACTGAAATTGAAGAAACACAGATTGCAACTCTAGGTTCTAAGAAATAGGGCAAGTCTAGAAAATCATTTTGTTTTACTCTTCAGATTTCATGAGTTCACAAAAAAAATCTTCTGTTATTAAAAGTATTGGATGTGAACAATGACATTTGACATTTGAAAAAGGTTCATCAAGCACAATAATCATGAAATCAAATGAAATAAACAGGAGATTTATTTATCTATCATTTTCTCTAGCAGTTTTCCTTTTCCAACATGAAAATAAATTGTATTCATATTAATGTCCCTAAATAATACTGGAACTATTAGCAATGAAGAGTTTTGAGAGTTAGGTGGCATACAAGTCTCATAAATTATTAATTAATTAATTTAGTCCAATCCAGCAGAGTGTAATAGGCTGTAAAAGTAACCTTGAAGAACAGGAAAAAGAGCTGAAAACAAAGACAATAGTCAACAAAAGAAATCTGAATCTGAGAAATAAATGCAATTTGAGAAAGTGCCTCAGGCTTGATCCTTCCTGGTCCGCTTATAGATAAAGGAAGGGAATTGGGAGGCATATTCAGACTTGCGAGGTTGATGTCATCCCTTGGAGGCAGACAAGACTAGCAAACCAAAGTTATGAATGCCAATACTGCTTTTATTATATGATTACAAGAAGACAATCTTGAAAGTCTGAATGTGCTCCTCCCTTCTCCCACTTTATCTGAAGAAGACCAGGCAGAGTCAAGCCTGAAATGTTTTCTCAAATTATATTTCTGCTAGGACTCAAACTTCTTTTGTCAGACTGTTTCCTAATTGTGGCTCTTCCTCCTGTCCCTCCAGGTTACTCTTACAACCTATTATATCAAGCTTGTCTCACTCTTCTTCTATTTTGGCCTTGTGATCATTAATTGACCCTTTGTGAAATTTTCCAGAATCGCAATTATATCTATAATTGAACCATCTTATAAAATATCTCAAAAACATATCATATTTGCTTTTCATGTCAAAACTTGCCAAAAACATCCTTATAGATTTCATATTATCCAAGAATTAGTAGAAGATTATGTCACCCCAGTCAGTGTTATAATACTTCATTCTAACAGCAAACAAATGTTCCACTGGACACTCTTCATAGTTTATTTGTAAAGCCAAAAGATTTTTGTTTCAATTCTTAAATGCCTGAATTCTTTTAGTGCCCCTTGGACAAGTAAGTAAGACTTCTTCTTCCACAGCGAGCAGGGTTAGATGATGTTGAAAAATGATCTGTCAATAGCAAGAGCAGGAAGGATTTGAGAAAGCTTTAGCGTGGTAGGCAGAATAAAGATTTATGGTAGGCTCAACTTGAATCAGTCAGTATCAAAACTAGCCAAAACAACTGGTACTAACTAAACAGAACTACTTAGCAGAATCTATATTAATAAATAAGGATAAATATTGATACTGAACTATAAGTTCTGGTGGTAAAAGTCTGACTAATTCAATTTTTCTTTTCTGACACTACGAAAGCAAAAGTCCTGTGATTTTTTTCCAACATTCGATATTTTGAGGTGACTTGCTTCCAAACAAGGAAGGTGTCTTCTTAATTAACATAAGTAATAACTTATGATAAAGGTATCATTTGGGAAATTGTGCTGTTTAATCCAAAATGTGAAGTACACTTTTATCTGTTGCAACAGTTGTAGAGTTGGTCCCAATATACTTGTTACCTCCTGTCAAGTGTGAACATTTAAAGGTCATGGATTGCTAGAAACACTTTCTTCTTATTTCATATATAAAGTTATAGGGAAATAATATAGATTTATTATAATATATATGCATATATTGTAATATTTATGTGTGTGTGGTTTTTTTTCTTTAAAGGGAAACATCAAAGAACTTATAAATAAGAACAATATCTATAATATTAACAACCAATATTCTAAAGTACAGTAACCTAACTAAAATAACAGAACCAAAGTAATGTCCAGAGGATACAAATTATATAACAAAATCCTCACATTAAGAAATAAATCAGAAATTTCAAACAAAAATACTATTGATTTCAGAAACCTAAAAATATCAAAACTACCCTCCTCCAAGCAATATCAATATATGAAAGCTAGGAAAATTCAGTTGCATGTATGTTACTCCTCCTCATTACAAGTACTCCAATCAGCTGAAACTAAGTTATACAAATAAATATACTGTATAATAACCAATTCAACTCTTCAGTCTCCCACAACAAAATCCGGGTCTTAACTAATCTTCTACATAGCAAACGGGAGGGTCTATATCTTATTTCTGTGAGTAAGTGAAATCATTCAACACCACCAACCTTAACTGATCAACCACCAAACTCAAGGGAGGGATGCAGTGGGTAAGAATAGGATGACAGAAGCATTAATGGCTCATCCCTTTACCCCAGCTGCTGTAATTCAATGTTTCACACTGAAACAGTTACACAAGTAAACAGAACCTTACCTTCTTTCCAGAACAATTGAAACTAGGTTAGTGATCAGCCCTGCCTGTCTTACTCTCATGAACACTAAATTGGGAATTTTGAATCAAGGTTTGCAGAACAAGCCAATGTGACTGGCCTGGAAGCGGCATGTCCCCTTGTGGCTGGATGTGGGACCCGAGGCAGAGTGGAGGTTGAGCAGGTAGCAGCCCAGAGTAGGGCTCGAAAGGTGGCCGAGCCTCGCCGTGTTCCCCCCCACCAACCGAGAAGCCTGCAGCTGCCACCTCTTTGCCGGTGCAAGAAGCCTGCAGCCATCGGTTTTTGCTGGCGTGAGAAGCTTCCAGCCACCGCTGCTGGCTCAGTTCTGGCCGGCAAAGAGGAAGCTGCTGCAGAGAGGCTTCAGAGGCTGAGCCTTTTTTTTCTTTTCCCCCTTCTGCCGCTGTAAGTTTTGGGAGGGAATCAGGGCATGTTAAAGAAAAGTAAAAGGGAAGCAGGGCGGGTGGTGTGGGAGAGAGAGAAGCTGGCCGCCTTTAATTTGCTTCATGTGACACTAGCAGGGCAGGGCTGGGCTGGAATGAGCCGCTGCTTAGCACAGTCATGGGGAGGGGAAAGAGAAAGCATCCCTGAGCAGATGAGACATTTCGGCGAGGTCTTGCTGGAACTCTGTAGGGTAAGGGCAGCAGCAGCCAAGGTGATGGGTGCTGTTTGTTATTCCTCTCCATGCTGTAAAAAGCAACCCTTGCCCCAAAGAGGTAGTGGTCCAATGAAAATAAGAGGCGTCCCCGCCCATCCTGACATCCAGCACCGGGGATGGCCACTTCAGCAAGTGTCGGAGGCTGGAGGCTCTTTTTTTCCGTTCACTCCATGTTCCTCCTTCATGCAAAAAACAAAAAAAAGCCCGATCTGATCTGGAGCCGAATGTCATTTGAAGCAATGCTGTCAGCCTGGAGCATTTCATTTCAATCTTTCACTGGGCGATGAATTGGACCTCCTCCCCTAAAACAGATGCGACATGGATTGTTTTTTATTTAAGGTTTTTTTTAGCGATGTGGATTGTTCCCCTATGGATCCCTGCCCACCCTGTCGTGCAACATGCTCTCTGCCCTGAGAAGGTTCAAGCCTCTCTGCAGAGCCACTGAAGTGGCTGAAATGCTCCTAGCATTTTCTCTGCACTGCCCACGACCGGCTGCTTTTTGTGATTCTGTGTCCTTCGCGGGCAGCTCAGTGCCAGCCTTCGTGTCAGCTCAGGAAGGAGGGGAATGGGCAGGAGCAGCTGCTGGATACAGGGAGGGAAGAGCTCCAGCTGGGAGCCCGGGCTGCGAAGGGGGGAGCCAGAGCTCTTTCCTCCCTGCATCCGGCTGCTGCTCCTGCCCGTTCCCCTCCTTCCTGGCATGAAGGGGACCGCGGCTGGCACTGGGCTGCCTGCAAAAGGTGGCCCGCTACTCACCTCACTGCGCAGTGGTGGCAGCAGGAGGAGGAGTCACTGTCCCCGCCGCTGCCATTATCCCAGCACAGGAGGGTATCATGCTTGGGCGCGCGCACACACATGGGTCTTGTGACCTGCCAGCAGCCTGTGCAGCTGGTAGCGGATCCCGTCCGAGATGAGGCTGATGAGGTGATGCGCAAGTGGCCTGTGCAGCTGGCACCCGAGTCGGACAGTGAGGAGGCTGGTGAGGACTCGGTGCCAGAAGCAGAGGTTCAGCCTGGGCCTTCGGAACTTCCAGCACTTCACATCAGTGATGAGGAAGAAGAGGAGGAGCCTCTTCTTAATGCATGGGCACGCAGAGCTGCTAAAAGGCAGGAATGCCTACTCAGGAGGAGGTCTCCTCAGGAGTAGGCTTGGGGCTAATTGGCCACTCCCCAAGCCTACTTAGGGAATGACGAAGACAGAAAAAACTCTGCAGGAAACAACTTGTTTGATAGTTTGTTTGTTCGTGTGCCTCTGTTCGGCTTATCTGTTTTGGCTTACTTCTTGTGGACTGATTTCAGGCATCTTGCCAACCTCTGTAAGCTTACTGAGATATCCAGGGCTAATTACTTATCTTTGCGTTATGACTTTATGGACTTATGCCAGCTGTTAATGCCGCTTAATTAACAGCTGATTTTTTTCAAGAAAAGACTGCTTTAAGGTTTGTTTGTGTGTGAACACTACTAAGCTAGTTTATTAGTAGTTGTTAATCAATTAAATATAGGTTTGAACAAACTGCATGTGTGCTACATTTTCTCTGGTCCATAGCTTGGGCAGAACAACCGGAGAGAAATGAGAGAGAGGATCACCTCTCTGTGTGATTTCTGCCCTTCGTTTGAGATCTGACAGAGTTGGTACTATCTGGTTCCAGTTGCTTCAGCAACACAACTAGTAGAACTCAGAAAGCATCATTTATTTATTTAACAAAGGAAGTAAGGGATAGAAAGAGGAGGGAGGGAGGAGGAAGGAAGGAAGGAGAGAAAGAGGAGGAAGGAAGGAAGAGAAAGGGAGGGAGGGGGGAGGAGAGAAAGAAGGGAGGAAGGAAAGAAAGAGAGAAAGAAGGAAGGAAGGTAAAATCAGAGGAGGGGGAAGGCAGGAAGATGAAAGGAGGGGGAAGGAAGGTAAAATTGGAGGAGGGGGAAGGAAGGAAGGAAGGTGAAAGGAGGAGGAAGGATGGATGGATGGATGGATGGATGGATGGATGGATGGATGGATGGAAGGAAGGAAGGAAGGAAGGAAGGAAGGAAGGAAGGAAGGAAGGAATAAGGATGTGAAGGGGGTTCATGTGACTGGGTGGGAGTGCGTGATGTCAGGTTGGCCATGCCCACCCAGGTTTTGTGGCTCTCGGTGTTTTGTTTTCTGTGGAAATTGCTGACCCCTGACCTAAACTAACAAAAAAAATCACAATGATTTAATGTGCCTCCTGCATCATTTTTATTACCTCCATGATATTAACCATTCAATTGTTAAGGTATCCAAGACTTCTAAATCCTTTCCTGGCATACTCCTTATAGCAGAAGTAGCAGATCACATGAAGATACATATGAATAAAATTCACTTATATCAATCAGTAGGGCTCATATAGGGTATTAAGAAAGAGAAAGAGAGAGAGACAAGAAAGAAAGAAAAAGAGGCAAAGTAACCCACCCAGTCACATGATCACCCAGCTACACCCAGTCACATGACCACAAAGCCACACCTACCGAGTCACATGACCAGGAAGCTACACCTACCCAGTCACATGACCAGGAAGCTACGTCCATCCAGTCACATGACCAGGAAGCCATGCCCACCATCACATAACCATTAAGCCACACCCAAAAATAAGCCATGCCCACAGACCTGGTAGTAAAAAAAAATAGAACCCTCCCCTGTCATTAATACTGTAGTTTGAAAATGCTATGCATTTTTAAAATTATCTCAATATGCATGTTGACTCAGTAAAAATGTATGACATAACTGAACAAGTGACTGAGACTACAGGTGATAATTTCTGACAGTCCTTATGGTGTTACACTTTTCTATGGAGCAACTTCCCACACTTAACATGAGTCACAAAATATTACATGTGCATGTATTAATCAACCATTTATTTGTAATATCAATAGAGTCACAAATACATTATAGCAGTAGGGAGAAAACAAGATACGTGGAAGAAAGGCTGAGAAGCAAAAGAATGAAGTGTCTATGAGTGGATCAAGGCTGATTGTTTATAATCAGTCTGTCTACCCTAGATGAGTTCAAATCATCAGGACCAGATGGATTACACACCAAGGTTCTGAAGGAACGAGATTTCAGAACCACTGAACTATATCTTTCAAAGATCCTGGAACACCAGGGAACTTCCAGAGGACTGGAAAAGAGCTGATGTAGTTCCCATCTTCAAAAAAGGAAAAAAATAGATCCAGGAAACTACAGACCTATCAGCCAGACCTCAATACCAGGGAAGATTCCGGAAAAGATAATCAAGCAATGAATCAGCAAACACCTAGAACCAAACAAAGTAATAACCAAAAGCCAACATGGGTTTGTCAAAAACAGATCATGCCAGACTAATCTTATTGCATTCTTTGACAAAGTGACAAAATTAGTGGACCAGAGAAATGCTGTCGATATAATTTACTTGGACTTCAGTAAGGCATTTGATAAAGTAGACCATAACATACTACTAGATAAAATAGAAAAATGTGGGTTAGACAGCATCACCACCAATGGACTCGTAACTGGCTGACCAACCACACTCAATGTGTAGTCCTCAATGGAACTGCATCTACATGGAGGGAGGTATGCAGTAGAGTACCCCAGGGCTCTGTTTTAGGCCCAGTACTCTTCAACATATTCATCAATGATTTGGATGAGGGAATAGATGAATGAATATGAATGAATAGAATGAATGAATGAATGAATGAATGAATGAATGAATGAATGAATGAATGAATAGAATTTTATTGGCCAAGTGTGATTGGACACACAAGGAATTTGTCTTTGTGCATATGCTCTCAGTGCACATAAAAGAAAAGATACGTTCATCAAGAATCATAAGGTACAACACTTAATGATAGTCCGGGTACAAATAAGCAATCAAATCATATTAGGAAACAGTCAATATAAATCGTAAGGATACAAGCAACAAAGTTACAATCATACAGTCATTAGTGGGAGGAGATGAGTGATGGGAACGATGAGAAGATTAATAGTAGTGCAGACTTAGTAAATAGTTTGACAGTGTTAAGGGAATTATTTGTTTAGCAGAGTGATGGCATTCGGGGAAAAACTGTTCTTGTGTCTAGTTGTTCTGATGTGCAGTGCTCTATAGCGTTGTTTTGAGGGTAGGAGTTGAAACAGTTTATGTCCAGTATGTGAGGGGTCTGTAAATATTTCACAGCCCTCTTTTTGACTTGTGCAGTATACAGGTCCTCAATGGAAGGCAGGTTGGTAGCAATTGTTTTTTCTGCAGTTCTAATTATCCTCTGAAGTCTGTGTCTGTCTTGTTGGGTTGCAGAACCAAACCAGACAGATGGGGAACTCATCAAATTTGCAGATGACACCAAGCTAGCAGGAATAGTCAATGCTCCGGAAGATAGGCTTAAGATACAGAAGGATCTTGACAGACATGAACATTGGGTGCTGTCAAACAAAATGAAATTCAATGGTGAAAAAAGTAAGGTTCTACATTTAGGCAAGAAAAACAAAATGCACAGGTACAGTATATATGGTACCTCGCTCAATAGTAGTAACTGTGAGAGGGATCTTGGAGTCCTAGTGGACAACCATTTAAATATGAGCCAGCAGTGTGCAGCAGCTGCCAAAAAAGCCAATACAGTTCTAGGCTTCATAAGCAGAGGGATAGAATCAAGATCACGTGAAGTGTTAATACCACTTTATAATACCTTGGTACGGCCACACTTGGAATACTGCATCCAGTTTTGGTCGCCACGATGTAAAAAAGATGTGCAGACTCTAGAAAGAGTGCAGAGAAGAGCAGAGAAGAGCAACAAAGATGATTAGGAGACTGGACACTAAAACACATGAAGAACGGCTGCAGGAACTGGGTATGTCTAGTTTAATGAAAAGAAGGACTAGGGGTGACATGATAGCAGTGTTCCAATATCTCAGGGGCTGCCACAAAGAAGAGGGAGTCAAGCTATTCTCCAAAGGACCTGAGGGCAGGACAACAAGCATTGGGTGGAAACTAATCAAGGAGAGAAGCAACCTAGAACTAAGGCGAAATATCCTGAGAGTTAGAACAATTAATCAGTGGAACTTGCCTCCAGAAGTTGTGAATGCTCCAACACTGGAAGTTTTAAAGGAAGATATTGGATAACCATTTGTCTGAAGTGGTGTAGGGATTCCTGCCTAAGCAGGAGGTTGGACTAGAAGACCTCCAAGGTCCCTTCCAAATCTGTTATTCTGTTTTTCCCAGATTGAGTAGAGGAGCAATATTAATTATGAAGACCGTTGAGGGGTGAACGGTGAATAAGGTGTTCACATGCAATACTTCAGCAATTTGGAGATCATTTAGAAGACAGTACATAAAATAAATTGTGCTTTATGAACTAACCAAGAAAGATCAAATCACAAAAAAAGAACAGTGGCAAGTAAATTTGTTTAATAAAAACATAAATACCAGTGGACCTATCCTCCCATTCTTCTATAGATGCCCATAAATATAAAAGCCCAGCATGCCTTATTTATTTATTTATTTATTTATTTATTTATTTATTTATTTATTTATTTATTTATTTATTTATTTATTTATTTATTTATTTATTTATTTATTTAATTTGAATCCCACCTTTCTTACTCTTTATAAATAACTCAAGGCAACGAACATACCTAATACTTCCTCCTCCTCCTATTTTCCCCACAACAACAACCCTATGAGGTGGACTGAGATGAGAGAGAGTGTGACTGGCCCAGTCACCCAGATAGCTTTCATGTCTAAGCCAGGAGCAGAACTTACAGTCTTCTGTTTTCTAGTAAATTTATACAATTGTATCATTAACAGGGATCATGACATGCAGTATAGCCAAAGAACTCATAAAAAAGTTTGGACATCTCACAAAAGGGAGCAAATATTCCATCAGCTCCCCACTACAATACCTGCAGAAAATCAAATGTTTATAAACAGAAGATAAAATTATTATTCCATTTGATGTCACAACACTCTTTACATCCATAGACCCAGAACTAATGAAAGAATTAATGGCAGTACATCTGACTTAACCAAATACACTAAGATTGAAATATCCAGAATCATAGACCTCATCAACCTCTGCTTCACTACCTACTTTCAAGTTAATGGACAAATATATCAACAAATCGGAGGAACATCATGGGATCACCACTCTCAAGACTTGTAGCAAAAACTGTAATACAGCATTTAGAAACTATGGCACTCTCACAGACAGCACAAAAATTATGGATCCAGTATGTAGACAAAAAAGGAGCAACTGAAGGAAACACATGAAACAATCAACATCTTCAAAGGAATAAAATTCACAAAGGGGAAACACAACAACAGTCTTTTCTTGGATATTCTCATCAGAAGCACTGATGGTAAATTAGCAACATAAATCTATTAAAAAACAATCCAACTTTCCACCCAAAAAGCTGTTTATTGCATTATTTAGCTGTACACAGATCCCGTGCAGCAACCCAGAGCACCAGAAACAGGAAACAGACCAGTTTTACAACATCTTTTTTAAAAAAAGGATACCCATGCAACTTTATTTAAAAAAAAATACTAACCCCTTAATCCACTTCAGCACTACCAACACAAGCTATGAAAACTGTAACACTGCCATACATCAGAATCATCTTAAAAGTAACCAACAAACTATTACAACCACATGGCATCCCCACAGCACAGAAACGAACAAAAGCCCTTCGAAACCTCTTTTGGAGACCATTAGTCCAAGAAGAACAAAAAACCCAGTCATCTACAACATACAGTGTAAGGACTGTAACAACTACTATGCAGGTTCAATAGGCAGAATATTACAGCACCTCCATAAATACCAACTAGCTGTTACAAGACATAAAGAAAATGTTTTAATATCATAACACATGAACAGACTAAACCATAGTTTCAACTTGGAAGGTGTGACATCCTAGACCAGCGGTTCCCAACCTGGGGGTCGGGACCCCTTTGGGGATCGAATGACCATTTCCCAGGGCTCGCCCCAGCATCCTCAGCTCCCCCTCCACTGCCACAAGCCTGGCCATATTGCGCCCCACAACCCGCGCCCCCACGGTGCTCCACCCCTCTGCCGCCATTTGGGTTATTTTACCGTCTGCGCATGCACAGCACACTTTGCGCATGCGCAGAGGGTAAAAGAACCCAAATGGCGGCGGCGGGGTGGGTCATGGTGGGGGCATGGGGGCGGGGTGTGGGTCGCGGCATTAGGAAGGTTGGGAACCACTGTCCTAGACCAAGATAAATGCAAAAACGCTAGGGAATTCCTGGAAGCTTGGCACTCAGAAAAATCGGACATCAATATACATATAGAGATAAATCACATTTACCCACCATTGAAGAGATAATAAAAAAGCTAAGAAGGAAACAAAAAAAAACCTAATACACATCCTCTCCAGCAGCCAACATCCTAATACGCAGAGATTAACACCAGACAATCAAAGAAAAAACAATACCCTAATCCAGGGGTCCCCAAACTTGGCGACTTTAAGACTTGTGGACTTCAACTTCCAGAATTCTCCAGCCAGCATAGCTGGCTGGAGAATTCTGGAAGTTGAAGTCCACAAGTCTTAAAGTTGTCAAGTTTGAAGACCTCTGCCCTAATCAAAGGAACTACCAAGGAGAAAAACACATGCCCACCAATACGGGCAGGACAAACTCCAGTAGTCCTTTACTTACAACTGTTCATTTAACAACAGTTCTAAGTTAGAGCCATATACTAAATACTGCCAAAAACATAGCAAGTCATAAAGTGACATTTAAAATAAAACATGCATACAGAAGAGGCATAATACTAGAAAGAATGAAACTGACACTATAGAATTTTTCTTAACCTTCTCTTTCAGGAACCACAGTCGCTGATTAAAAGTCTGCTCATTCAAGCTTCTAGAAAAAAGTTTTAAAAGTAGGCAAACCCTTTTAAGTTTGTAAATGCTGCAGAGATTAGCGTATCATGAATGCCCAGCTTTAGAAATGGCTTTAAAGAGAATACTTATGAGCCTCATCACATAGGATCAAGACTGTGCTGGAATTTGTCACCAATGACAGAAGGTATATGTGAGCAGGGTTGAAGAAAGCAGCACCAGACAGCTTAAATTCATCATTCCATATCTCAGTTTCCAGAAGTTAAGAGGCAGCATGATCTCTGTGAAGCGTGATCATGCCCCAAAGTGCCTAATGCGAACCTGAGAATAAGTAAGGGAAAGAACAGCATGGATTTGCGGAACATGGCCCTTATTTTTCTGTAATGGTTGCTAACTTCAATGCATTGCAAAGTTCAGTCCATTTGCATCTTTTCTCTCCAGAAGAACATTTTCATGGCTGATCTTTTCCCTGTAAAGACTAAGCAGTCACCATTAACATCCATAAAGCCTATTTTAAAAATCTCACTGAGCCAAAGGGATAATTGTAGGAAGGCAGGGGGGAAAGAGAATTCTGATAGGAAGAATGGCTAATTCTTTTCTCTCTATCCCCATAACATCCCCTCGGGGGAAAAAAATCCCCTTTTTCATGGCAGCAGATGCATATCAACTGTGTCCTACTTGCCAGTACTGGTATACTGCCTCCAGTATACTTGTACAAATTCCTTTTCCTCCAGCAATTTTGGCAAAATTATTCAGAGTCCAATTTGCAGAAGCTTCTATAATGTCAGGCACTTTTAGCTGAGACAGGGATTGGCTTCCCCCTACCCCCCAAATCCAGAGGATAGTTTTACAGCTCCTTCAGTCTCTCCCTCCTGTCCACTGCCCCATCCTGTGTGAAATTGCCAAATCTCATTCTTATTATTTACTTCTTTTTGGCTAATTTGAACCTGATATAAAAATGAAAAATAACCAGAGCTTTTGTGTCTTTTATGGAAAGACATAGTATGATTAAATCCATACATTACATTAGAAAAATAGAAAATCATTGCAACCTACAAAAGTGTGTGGAGCAAACAAAATAGATGCTATTCAGTTGGGAGATGGCTATCTCTGATTTCAAATTATGATTTCGATGAGTTATATTTGAAATCAGTATCTGTCTATTCTCCCTGCCTATTCTCAGTCCTTCTATAGATCAGTGCTTCTTTAAGATGTATGGACTTCAACTCCTAGAATTCCCCAGCCAGCATAGGTGGCTTGGAAATGCTGAGAGTTGAAGTCCAAACATCTTAAAGTTGCTAAGATTAAGAAACATTGATCTATAGATATTAACATTTTATAATTTCCACATTAATTTGGATATCTTCAAATGAAATGTTTTTGTACATAAAACGTATACATGTAAACTTTCTCTTTATAGGAGTAAGAAATGCATTCCAAGCAGTTACAGAAAGGTATAGTCCAGTTTCTGTATTGATTAAATGGGCCTTATGACTGGCCCTGAGTTCCAGACTCCAGAGCTTGCATAACAAAGCAGGAAATACAACTGTTGCTCTTGCCTTTTTCTCACCCTTTCCATTTTCTAGCACTTATAAAAGAAAACATACATTTATACATTTCTTCTCTGTAATAATCAAAGAATGCTGTGAAATATAATAACATCTTTGTTCCAACACTTGTTCTTTTGCAAAAGCTAAAACCATGCAAACACCCTGTCATAAGAACTAGAATCATGGGAAGCTTTAAAGAGAGTGAAAAGGTAAGATTGAAAAGTTTTTATTTAACTTTTTTAATAAAATAAAAACAAAAGCCACAATGGGTCTTGAGTTATTGTATTTCTGATTCTGGAATAAACATATATTTTTTTCTCTTTTGTCAGAAAGAAATGTTTGTTTTTAATCAAACTTGGGGAATAAAAGAAGCTTTGACTGTAAGGATTCGGTAGTTTTTTTCCTTATATTCTTCAGCCAAAAAACTAGAAGCTTGTTACTTACATTATATAGACCATGGATTTTTATTACTTGAAAAATTAATCCTTAGAAGATAACTGTATAAATTCTATAAATCCATCCAGCCAAGCTGGTAACAATTATTTGATAGGAAAAGTAGCCATAAACATTTTCCAACACTCCATGGGCTTTTAATGTACGGTAGGTAATAAAGAACACTAATCAAGAAGTGAACAAAATCCTTTTTATTATTTTAGACTGTTAATTACTTTGTTAAAAAGTAATGAACAATGTGAGCTAGTTCTATGATATGGCCAACTTTCACTAGATTGTTCATAAAACAGACACGTTTTGATTGCATTCAAGATAACTATCCTATCTTATTCTGTTTCATTTGCACTTGACTTGTTGAATTCTAGTCAGTGACCATAATAAAATACTGAAATGAACATGTAGTTCTAGAATATACAGTACAATAAAATATTACATGCTTCTTTGTGAAACCAGAACTGTCATGTTAGAATTAGAGTATGTAGAATGGTTATAGAATCTATCCTCTGGTTCAGATTGCGCAGCAAGACTGTTTGTTTTGGATAACTCCAGGGACCACAATGTTATGAGCCAGATTAGGAGACAGCTGCTCTGGCTCAGGCTATAGAGAAAAATTGGCAGTGAAGTGGTGGAAGAGGAGGGACAGAAGCTGGTGAAATTATAGAAGGTCTCAACTTCAGAAGCTGAGTTGACAACAGCAACAGCAAGAGTTGGGTGCAAAGTGAAATATGAAAACTGAGTTGGATATTGATGACAGTTCAAGGTAAACTGTCAAGAGCCAAACAGAACGCAAAAAGAAAAAAGAAAGAAAGAAAAAGAAAGATGATTTGTATAGTGAAGAAGTATGGAATAATATAACTCAAGAAAACTCTTGGAACAATACAGTGGGATAGGATTCCAGCAAGCAAAGTACCCAGAGAAGGCAAGAGCAGGCTTTGGTAATATGCCAACTGCTTTGAAATCCTGTAGAGATTGTGCTGTCATTATTGTGGCTGTAAAGAATATGGAGTTAGCAATATTGGTGTCTAGCCAGGCACCTACAATTGAAGATAGCAAGGAAGGTTGCTGAGGAAGACAGATTGTTGGTTTCTACAGGCCCCATGTGGGAAGATTAGGTGATATAAGTGACTCCAGCAAGCTACAAAAAACCAAATTTCTACAAGACCTACAGTATGGGTTCAACAGGAAGCTGTTTAGGAAGAATTACTGTAAGTGAATGGCTTTGATTTATTATAAGTAATGTTTCCCTAAGTGAGAAATTGAAAGAATTAGGGAACATTTGCCTGCAAACAATTGGCTAGGATTTCAAATAATTTTGTGAGGGTAGGTGATGTGGCCTTTTCACAAATCTGCTCTTCTGGGTCTCGGGTTCCTCATCAATCTTGACTCCAGCAAAATTGAGGATGGTGGCATTGGTTCTAGGAAAAACACTGCCTAGGGGTAGGATATCCACTGTAGAAGTGAAATTGTTGAATTCCTATATGTTTAGTTCAGCAATAGGGGGGCAAGAGAAAGAAAGGGAGGGAGGGAAAGGGATACAGATGGAACTCTAACTACTCCAATAATAATTCTAGATGTTGCACTCTACCTGAAAAGCAGATCTGTGACTGAGGTGTCATCCTAAACTCATAACTTTTGCTAAATAGGTGGTGTAGGCTAAACCAAGAAGAGCTTTGTCCAATGGAAGTAACTATATCAATTGTGGTCTATTTCAGGGGTGAAATTCAAAATTTTTCCCTACCGGTTCTGTGGGCGTGACTTAGTGGGCGTGGCAGGGGAAGAATATTGCAAAATCTCCATTCCCACCCCACTCTGGGCCAACCAGAGGTGATATTTGCAGGTTCTCTGAACTACTCAAAATTTCTGCTATCGGTTCTCTAGAACCTGTCAGAATCTGCTGAATTTTACCCCTGGTCTATATGAAGCAGAAGGCTCTGGGAACAGTGATTCACACACTTGTCATTACCTGGCCCAGTTACTACACTGTACTCTATTTCAGTACATTTGTATTGTATCCTGTATTGTGTCCTGTTGAAGAATACTTGGAAATGCCCATTGGTCAAAAACACAGTGACTTCTATATTGGCAAAGCAGAGTTGCTGTAATCATATAATACTTATGCTATGGTTGATGTAAAAGGTTTCTGGGTGCAGGTGAAGTGCTGATTTAACTTATAATGCCCTACATGGCTTGACATTAGGTCTAACAAGCCTTCTTCCTTCATCTGAATCTTCTAGTGCAAAACCCCATCAAAACCTGAAGGTGGTTCCCCTAAGTTTGTGAGATAAAGAGTAAGACACAAGCAATCTTTTTCAATTTCAACTCCACCACTCTACAATGACCATCCTGATGTTCAGATGGCAACCTCCTTGCCAGCCTTCTCAAAGCTGTTGTTTCAGAGTGGATTTGGATTTATTTGTTCCAGAGTGGCCTCTCATTCTATCTCACTGGGTACCTGGAGCACACTCTTTCCAGTCCCAGCCCTGCCTTGGCACCAGGCAACCTCTTGGCTGACGGCCCCTTGTCGAGTCCTGATCCGGGGCTCACCATATCTGGGGGTGGGGGCCACAGAGCTGTAACCATCGGACCTGGCGAGTCCAACGATGAGCGAGGCTGCAGCAGTGGCAGGACACGTCAGGACAGCACCGGCTAGCAGCTCGTCAGCAGGCCGCTCTCCTGGACAGGTCTGGCCGTGAGTGGCACCGGCAGGCAACGAGGTGCATGACGTGGTGCGAAGAATAGGAAGGCGATGATGGCAACAGGACTTCTGGCGGCAGTGCAACACAGCCGCTCGTCAGCCCCTGCAGCCATGCATGCACTTTCAGCCATGCTTCCCAGGACTCTGCACCATGCCAGTGGCCTGGCCACGCCGCTGCGACCGGATGTCCTGTCGCCATTGCCTGCCGGTGCTGCTTGCAGCCAGACCTGGACAGGAGAGTAGCATGCTGATGAGCGGCTGGCCAGCACTGTCCTGCCATGTCCTGCCACCGCCACCACCTCTTGGAGCAGGACTCTGCTTCTGCTTTTGGCTGCATTCAAGGAAAGCAGCAGAAGCAGCAGAAGTCTTTCTTTCTCTCCCCAAACTCTGCCAGAAATGAGTCTTTATGAGACTCATCATGGTGGTGCCACCGCCGTCTCTTGGAGCAGGACTCTGCAAGGCTTGTTGTGCCATTGCACGTATGAACAGCAGCACCACCACGAGCTTCATCATACCGGCATAGCTGGCATCCTGCCCTTTGCTTAGCTGCCCACCCCTTTAATTGAGGGATGGGACAGGGGAGGTGAGATGCGTGGAGCGAGATGGGGCTCCTCTTGCCTTCTCTTCTCCCGCCCCCTCACTAGGCATGGCAGGGCTTCCTTCTCCTCGCTTAGCCACCCTCCCCTTTTATTGAGAGGGGTGGCAGGTGGGGCAGGTGAGAAAGGGTATTCCCAACTCCTGGACTGACTGGCTTCTTCCCGGTAGCTCTTTCTTTGCCTTTCAGCATTGGCCGTCAAAAACGAGGATTTTCTGCGGAGAAAAGCTTGTCCCACCCACCACCACCCAGGTGCCCTCGCTTCCTCCAAGCCTTTCTTTGGCTACTGGTACTTGATTTCCACCTCCATTGCATTTCTTGCCATTGTGTGCAGGGAAACAACTTTGTGGGACTACCGTACAAAAAGTTCAATCAATTAATTCCAACTTCTCACGAGAAGTTATTTTTATATTGTTATTTTATATTGATGTTATTTGTCTTTATTTTATAGGTTTTGTATTGTACAGCACAGGGAAGTCATTTGAGATCCCATAATATAAAAACACAATATAAAAATATGTCCATTTTAAAAATGTATGCAAATGTATAAACTTAAACTTGATAACCGAGGCAGTTTTTCCCTCCCTCCAACAATTTAGTTTCTGTTTTATTGCAAAATAGCCAAATGCCTACAAAACTTATTGAAAACACAGGATGAAGGCAATCAATTTACTCTTCCCCTTCCCCTTATTGTATGAATTAGAGGTAAAGATTTTTTTTAT
Organism: Diadophis punctatus similis; assembly: GCA_023053685.1. Classification (NCBI taxonomy): domain Eukaryota; kingdom Metazoa; phylum Chordata; class Lepidosauria; order Squamata; family Dipsadidae; genus Diadophis; species Diadophis punctatus. Next base: position 41,658,789 of record JALIGW010000004.1, on the reverse strand, counting down.
TGCAACTGAAAGAGCTGCTGTAGCTCCAGTACCAAGACATTGATTGCCCCCCCCCTTTTTTTTTGCAGTCTTCTATTGGTCCACTGAAGGGAGCACTTATTGGCCATGTCCTTTGGTTATTGGTCTTTGCCTAACTTCAGTATTTCTAAATTTGGAGTTAAGAAGATTGCATAGCCAATCTATATGGACTGGAGAATGGAAACAAGGCTGAGTGCCCATGGACCTCATACTGAATGAACTATTTAAAAGCTCCCTTTGGGTGATGATATGTTAATGGGGAAAATACCTTTTGATTGTCTAAAATAATGAATTTTAAAATTATAAAAATTAAATGAATATTTGTTACTTTAAAATATTTGCAATTATATTAAGAAAATTAGCAGCAAGGTACAGATCTACCTGCATCACTGGTTCTAGGATTTTGAGAGGACAATCCTGGAAGCTCAAGATATGTAGGGTGTTTGTATTTCTCAAATGATGGGAAGAAAAAGATTGTGCCTCATCTGGCTTAAAATAATTCCTTCAAATTGGTTTCAATGGGATGTGATTCATTAAAAAAAGAAAAAAAAAGATTAAGGAGAAGTAAAAAAAATCAAACACTGTCTTTTCCCTCTTTAGATTTCCCACAAGCTCCAACACTCTGTCCTTGCAGATATGATTGCTCTCTTAATTTCACATCCAATTTGCTTTAAAAAGCAGGAATGTATTCCCATCAGCTACATTATTTAGTACTCTTTCATACAAGATCACTTCACACATATGTAACAGGTTTTTTTATAGTCTCCACCAGGAAAAAAAATCATAAGCATTCAGAATAATTGTTTAGTAAAGTAGTTGCTATAATGATTAAGAGATAAATCATCCTTTTAAAAAAGAAAGAAAGAAAGAAAGAAATGTTCTAAGCCTTAAATGAGCAATTGCTCAAGGATTGTCTGGCTCAAATCCTGTTCTCTGGAAATAATCTGCATATCCCAAATTTTCCAGGGAATAAGTGTTTTTCAGGCCATTTAAACGTGTGCATGTCTCAAAGAATTAACATTCAGCCCAGTAATTTGCTGTTCACTTGCAGTGAATAGCAATTTCCCCAGCAAAGCCAAATGTCAGACTGTATCAACACCCACATATAGCGTTCTCTCACTCCTACTTTTTCCCTGAAATAGGAGAAGAGAAAGAAAGAAAGAAAACAGGGCTATGATTATTATCGCAGTGTGAGTGGTAGGGATGAGAAATGAGCACGCGCTGGGTACTTAGCCTCTAAAAACTGGTTTGCAAAGATGGATTAAGCAGCAGTTCATAATTTGTATGGTACTCGGTTGATATATTTCTGTTGTATGCTCAGTTCAAAAAAGACAGCATCAAATATATGTATATGTATGCATGTATGCATGTATGCATGTATGCATGTATGCACCCATGCACGCATGCACACATGTATATATATATAAGCAGCTGCGTCCTCTTCGCTGATGGCGTAAAACTATTTAACACCATCGACAATACTGCTGCCCTACAAAGCGACCTTGATTATGTGTCAGAATGGTCGAACAATTGGCAACTTCAAATCTCAACCAACAAATGCTCTGTCTTACACACTGGCAACAAAAATCAGAACACCAAATACAAGCTGGGCGGACACAACCTCATAGACGACACTCACTCTGTCAAAGACCTAGGAGTACTCATCTCAAACAGTCTAAGCCCCAGAGCTCACTGTAACAGAATTGCCAAAAAAGCATTAAGAGTTGTTAACTTAATTTTGCGAAGCTTCTTCTCCGGTAACATTGTACTACAAACTAGCGCATACAAAACCTTTGCCGGACCAATTCTCGAATACAGCTTATCTGCCTGGAACCCGCACTACATATCGGACATTAATACAATTGAGCGAGTCCAGAGGTATTTCACGAGAAGAGTACTCCACTCCTCTACTCACAATAAAATACCTTATGCCACCAGGCTTGAAATTTTGGGCTTGGACAACCTAGAACAGTGATGGCGAACCTTTTTTTCCTCGGGTGCCAAAATAGTGCGTGTGCGCGCTATTGCATGCGCGTGCGTGCCCACACCCACAATTCAAAGCTCCTCACTTGCCCCACCCTCATCACATGTGTGCGTGACCCTCCTCACTCCCCCATTTCCCGACTTCCAGTGGGCCCGATGGGCCCATTTTTCGCCCTCCCCAGGCTCCAGAGGCTTTCTTGGAGCTTGGGGAGGGCAAAAATGCCCCCCCCCCGCCACCCTGGAGGCCCTCTGGAGGCCGAAATCGCCCTCCCAGAGCCTCCGCGCGAGCCAAAAATCAGCTGGTGGGCACGTACATGTGCACTGGAGCTGAGCTAGGGCAACGGCTCGAGTGCCACCTGTGGCACCCGTGCCATAGGTTTGCCATCACTGACCTAGAACTACGCCGCTTAGTCTGACCTAAGCGTAGTAACAAAATTGTTTGCTGCAATGTCCTACCTGTCAATGACTACTTCAGCTTCAACCACAATAATACACGGGCAAACAATAGATACAAACTCAAGGTAAACCACTCCAAACTCGATTGCAGAAAATACAACTTCAGCAACAAAGTGTTCAATGCCTGGAATGCATTACCTGACTCTGTTGTTACATCCTCAAACCCACAAAACTTTAACCTTAAACTGTCTACCGTTGACCTCACCCCATTCCTAAGAATCTGTAAGGGGCGTGCATAAGTGCACAAGCGTGCCTACCATCCCTGTCCTACTGTCCCCTTTTATTTGTACCCATTTCCTGTGTTCATGCCCATGTTTATACATATCTGTTTTCTTGTACATGTTTGACAAACTAAATAAATAAATAAATAAAAATAAATAAAAATAAAAATAAAAAGCACAGATATAGGCTGTTAGGTTATCCAAAATTAGTTAAAATCATCTGTCTTTAGACTGTAGAAAAATGCTTATCTTGATGCTTTGGAGAAGCTTGAAACAGTTTTGTTTTTAATTGTGTCTGTTCTGCAAACTAAAAAAAAAACTTCAAATATTTTCATAATGAACTGAGGTAATTAAACTGATCAACGGTGTTTAGAGCCTTAATGAAATATTTAAATTCTTCCAGGGTTAATCATTAGGTACTAATGCACTCAAAAAGGTACAATGAATGACGTTTGTTTGTAATTTAAAAGCTGCAGAAGGCTCCAAATCATTATATCTCCATGGATCAGGGAAGAAAATTCCTGCAGAGAAGTCAAAGCTTTTTGAAATGCTGTGTAGAAATCAATAACAACCTTGAAAATACATTTAGTAGGAAGAAGAACCATTTTAAGTATCTGCTTGATTTGAATATACCTTGATACTAAAGAGCAATTGGAGTTATGCACAAATTGACTACAAATTTTAATTTCTTTACCAGCATCTGGATTTTTAAAAATTCTGATTATTACTGTAATTCCATCTTTTCCATTTCTGAACAGGCATTAGACTTAAGTAAAATACATGTGGACACAACTAGCAATTATCCTGCAGAAGCAGCATTCAGAAGTCATAGTCTCTGTACTCTAATTAATCAGCTAGCCACAGGTAGTAAATATCTTATTTTCTTCTATAATAATGAAAAAATTGGATGTTTCCTAACATTTTTAAGTAATCCGTTCTAACATTAAATGTTTATTTCCAACCCTGATTTTTTTTTTGGAAGGCAGGTTCTTAACTCAAAGGGCTTTAGAAGTAGTTTATTCGTTCTAGCAGTAAACTTTTACCTTGATTTGTTTGATTCAGAAGAAATAACAAACTGCAATTAATAATACTTTTTTTAAAGCGATGGAAGATTCTAATTTCTTCTATGCAAAAGATTAAGAGGGAACTTCTTCCTGATAAGTTGCATGGTTCTGAAGAAACATAAATTTCCTGGTGCAATTGCCTGACTCCTGTGGGACCATGATGGAAGGGGGAGCATTTCAAGCCATTGTTAACATTTAGATCAGGGGCGGGTTCCTAATTTTTTACTACAATTCTGTGGGCGTGGCTTATTTTGTGGGTGTGGCTTGCCAGCCATGTGGCTGCGCGCTCGTGGCTTCTCGGACTGCTGAAGGGAGGGGAATGGAGATAGCTCCTGCCACCCGTTCTTTCAGCGTCTCACGTGCTCCCTCAGCCATCCTCCCCTGCTTGGACTCACTGTGGGGTAGGAAGGCAACGCATGCGTAGTGCAGGAAGCTCGGCTTCTGGGCATGCGCAGAAGAAATTTTTTTAAAAAAATTAAAAAATATATTTTTAAAAAAAAATGGCGGCACCCAGGCACCGGCAACTGACCGCACCGGTACTGTGACGTCACCAGCGGGCCACTACCGGTGCTATAGAGTGGACTGCACTGGTAGGAACCCACCACTGATTTAGATGCCTGTTTCCCCCATCCACCCATCTAGAGGTGTCCTCCATTTTTCAATCCCTGGTATTTCCCAAATTAGTTTGGCGCCTCTTTGTGAGTCAAAATGACAGTTCCAATTATCTTAGCAGCAGTACACAAAGTCTGATCTCTTCTTCAGTCCCCTTCCCTTCTCAGCCCCCTTCTCAATGTTCTCTTTGCTTAGCAATTGCTGTTTATTTCCAAAGTCAAAATGGAGATTCCTTTTCTGCCACTTGCCATATTATGCTTATACTTCCAAGGACAGCTGGAACTTGAACTGCTGCCATAATAGCACTTTAGACCCCAAAGTGGGAAAGAAAAAGAAAGATATCTCATTTATTGTCATAACAACAAAAGTCACCACCAACACCAACAACAGATTGGATATAAAGTCTGAAGGTTTTATAGGGAACGACCAGGTTTTGCATTTCTAATATACTTGTTTGAATTGTAATACATTGGCAGAAATCACAAGATAAAATATACATTAAGATTCTTTCAGAAAGTAGCTCTATTTTTAAAGTATCAAGTATCCTAAGATAGTATCATGTGGTCTTGCAAGAATTTGGAATTGATGGGCTGATCTGAAATTTGCTGCACTGACAACTGGCAGTGTTAACTGGAAGTATCTCTATAGATTCAAACTATAGCTTATATCTACTGTATATACCAGTCTCTATATAGGCATTATATATTCTTTTTCATCTGAAAAAGAGCTTCAGTCTAGCTTCAGTTATGAAGGTGTCTGTCTCATCTGTCCATGGGTAAGTGTTATATACTGTACAGTATATATATCATATCATTGCACAAATGACATGATAGATGCATTATTACATCATTTGTGTTATTATGCAATGGATGCAAATTACTTTATTTCTGTCATTTGTATGTGGTTGTTATGACACTATTATGACTTAGATGTAGGGTCTCCTGCTTGGGCAGGGGGTTGGACTAGATTACCTGCCAGGTCCCTTCCAACTCTGTTAATCTATTAAATCTGTTTACTGTGATCTTTATTGCTCAGACATGGAATTCTGTCTATTCCTCTGCATATCTTAGTGCTTCTGATGGGTGCATCCATAAGGTTGTTTTTTAACAAAGTATTCTTTAAAAGTTTTCAGTAGCTGAACTTTATGTTTTCTTCTACAACCATAACATATCTCATTTTAAATATTACAGAACTCCCTGTCTGATTTCGGCTATGCAAAACTTTCCTGTGATATAATACCCTCAAGCCTGCTGTTGTTATTGAAACAGATAAAGGACAAGGTTGCTGTCTGGCCAGAACAAGGACTGGTGATAATGGTGATAACAAAAACCACAGAGTGGATCTTGGATTTAATGGCCGGTTTATTAAAACTGGGTGCTTCCTAAGAGACAAGGAAGTAGAATGCATCACAACAAGTAAGCCTGATATTTTATTAAAGGATAGCACAGTCTTCTATACTGTATAAATGTTGAGGTAATAATGAGTACTATAGAAGCTGAAAAATGCTCATACATTTCTGAGGAAATGGGGTTTTGATTAGCTAGCATTCTGATGGCTTGATAATGACTTTAGGATTGGATCCCCTTTTTCATGGCAAATTGCAGCATTATAATGTATGAATCTCGATAGCTGGCTCTAATAATGCTGTTTTTGTTGCACTAGAGTAAATGCATGGTTTAATTTAAGCAGATCTTGGGTTTCCAGTAAAAAAAATTCAGAAATCCTTTCTGCATAAATGACTCATCCTGTAAACATAATCTTTACCGATTATGCTTAGCATCCCTGCCTACCCAGGCACCAGCCATAGATAGAAATTGAAGAAATGGATAAGGGGATAAAAATGGCTAAACTGCAGGGTGTTGCGTGAAGGAAGCATTGGAGCAAGGACACCTCTCCTCAGGCAGGGCTGTGGGTTTTGTTTTGGGGGGGGGGTGCTCCCTGCTCATTGACTGCACACATCTGCAAGCTAAAAATGCACATGTAACCAAGCTGAGACTGACATTTCCCTGCGTTGTTGCAGAGGGAGAGGTTATCATCATTGAACTATAATACATTCTCTACCCTTGCTCGCAAATTTATTGGTTAATAATCATAGAGGAAGCAGGAAGAATTCATTATCTGATTTCAAAGTGAGCTTCAACTGAAAAGACAGGATTTCTTCCTGCTGACCTATTTTAGAGTTCAGATTCTAGGATGAGATTTTTATAAGCAATAAAACATTTTAATAAATAAAACACTACATTTAATATGCTAATTTTCTGACTTAAATGGGGATGATTGAAATTATTTGATGTTTTAACAAAATCATGGTCTGCTATTCCTGAAGATGATTCATGAAATATTTTTTTTTCTGCATAAATATAACCTTCCCCTAGAGCAGTGGTTCTACACCTTCCTAATGCCGCAACCGTTTAATACAGTTCCTGATGTTGTGGTGACCCCCAACCATAAAATAATAAAATTATTAGGAAACTCAGGGGTGGGTTCTAACTTACCTTGCTGCCAGTTCGCTTCCTCCTGCGCTGCATGGTTGCACCTCGTGGGCATGCATGCGATTTGCACGCGTACACATGCGCAGTGCTGAATTTTTAAAAAAAATTTAAAAGCCAAAACCAAGATGGCGATGCATGCGCAGTGCCGGAAATTCGGCTTCTGCTCATGCTCAGAAGTTCCCATGGTACAGATTTCTTTTTGCAGTAGTCTATTTGCATGTGGGTGGACCTGCCTGGAGACGGACAGAGGAGCAGTGTCTCAGTTCCTAAGACCATCGGAAATATGTGTTTTCTGATGGTCTTAGGAGACCCCTGTGAAAGGGTCGTTCGACCCCCAAAGGTGTTGCGACCCACAGGTTGAGAACCGTTGCTTTAGAGGGATGGATGGAGGAAGGAAGGAAAAGAAGGAAGGAAGAATCCAGGTTCACTGATACAACTGTGCTATGGTTTGTTTGTTTTTTTAAATGAAGTATCCCTAGCAGTTGGTTTCACAGGAGAATCCTTGTGAACTACAATATTTTTCCTAGGGGCAAGATTTATTTCAATAAAAATTAATTTGCAGTGCAGTAAAATTTCTTGCATAGTCCAAACATCATATGAGGCTCTTCCCTCATAAGGAGAGGCTAGAGCACCAATATTTTTCTTACAGAAATAAGAAAGGAAAGTGAACTAGGCAACAGGAGCAGAGATCTTCATTGTGCAAGGAACTATTAAACTGCAAACAAGGATGAATAAAAAGAGTAAGTGCTTCTTCTGCTGTGCTGATTGTGAAGTGGAATAAACCTAGCCAGCAGTGTGAATATAAACAACGGAGGTAGCTGTTGTGATCAATGCTCAGGATCTGAATAAGACTGCCAAGTCTCGGATTAAAATTACGGCTCCCTCCATTAGAAGGGAGTGCAAATCAGTCCTGATCCAATTTAAATTACAGAGTCAGTGTAGGATATCAACTAAAGGCATTCTGACCGTTTGAACTGGAGAAAGGATCTACCCAGTTCAGGTGATCTAATCAAATAGGCCTGATTTAATTTGGAGATCTGTTTCAATGTATATCCAGAAGTATCTAAATTTTTCAAATCAGCATAAAGATCGCCTATCTGATTCAGTGAATCAAACCAATTTGATTCAATTGACTTGATTTCTAATCAAATCTTCCAACTGAAGCTTTAGCTTGTGTTTCTGTTAGCCTTCAAAGGTAGTCTAGACAAAAAGCACAACCAGGAATAAGATTATGATATTGAGGTTAGCAAGCTCGTGTTTGAGACCTGAGTGCTATGATAGGGCAGGGTAAGCTCTTGATTTTTGCTCCGGCTCCTGCCAGGGACATGAAGGCATCCCCCAACAGGTTGTCACTGGGCAACAGTGATGTTACCGGCTAATCATGAATGAAAGTCTCCCAGAGACTAGTGAGGGGAGTCTCTTCTGAGATGTTGTTACCAGTCCTTCTCCAGACTCAGATTCTGTCTATCACCCCATTGTCTAGGCTGCAGATCTTCCTCCTGTCTCCCAAGATTCTCACATACCATTATTGTTTCAATGAAACAATGCTGTCCTAATACATTTTTCTGACTGAGGCAAAGATATTAGGTATGTTTTTAGCCAATTTCCATTTATGTTTACATCTGTAGAAGCTGAAGGCACTTGCTCTTAATATATACAGTAGTTTCAATACTAGCAATGGATTATACTCATCCTCAAAACCTATGATTCTGGAAAAGAATAACAAAATCTCCCAAGACTTCAGGCAAGAAAACCAAACTCTCATGAGACTTTAGGATGACAATTCTGAAATATCATCATATTTGGCAATCTTGCCCAATTGTGCATATATTTTAAAATTATTTATTTTACATGTGTGGAAATAAAATGAAAACCAGTTTTAGTTATAAGTTAAAAGCATCAGGCTAGAAACTGGAAACTGAATTCTAGTTTTGCTTTGTGCATAAAGCCCTTTGGGCTAGTGAATTTTTCTCAGCCCCAAGAAGCAGGCAATGTCAAACCACTTCTGAAAATGTTGCCAGGAAAACTGCAGGAACTTGTCTAGGCAGGGAGGAGGAGGAGGAGGAGGAGGAGGAGGAGGAGGAGGAGGAGGAGGAGGAGGAGGAGGAGGAGGAGGAGGAGGAGGAGGAGGAGGAGGAGGAGGAGGAGGAGGAGGACAAAACAAAAAAGAAATTGATGTATGAAATAGTGTGTATATTTGCATACAAATCTCCAGTATAGCAAAAAGTGAGAATACCTAAATCCAGGCAGTACAATACATTAAGAAATCTTAGATAGGACCAAAGCTTTTGGTGAGCATCTGAAAATAGCTGTTATTGGAATTCTAAACAGAGGTCATTTGTGCCCTGGGGGAATCCTCTCAGAGCCATAGGATTTCGATAGCACTCAAGGATCCAGATACATCCTTGGCATTAAAGATCCCAGAGAAATAGGATGCTTGTTATGTACCTTGGTTTCTAGACTACACTGCCTAAACATTTTGGATATTGTCATCCCAAATATCTGTAGGGTGCCAAGTTGATTGAAGCTGTGTGGTTGATTGCTCCATTGCATTGAAAGAACCACAGGTGAGATAGAAGTGGTTTTCACAAGTGCTTGCTTCAATTAAAAGACAAATAGATATAGGAAAGAAATTTGTTACCTGTAAAACATTTTGCAATCCTCTGCTATTCAGTTGCCTTTCCTGCTGCGTTGTGTTAGAATTTCAATGAATGTGTTTTCTTTCCTTTTCCTGAAAATATTGTGCTTCTTGCTTTTAACTTAAGGGACAAAAATTCTTCAGGCCACCCATCAGTAACCCTGCGCAGCATAACACCACGACAGCATATGAAATGATTCTTCCAGAATCCAAAATATTAATAACTATGACATCTTGTTATCATGGATGGACCATTCAGCATATATTATTTTGTGAAGAGAATTTATCTGTAGCACTTCTGCCAAGGTAAAGCCCCCAAAGCATCAGCTTGTAATTAAAAATCAGAGTATGGATATGGTTTTTTAATCCTGATTAGAAGATGCTTTAAATAATTACAAAAGTAATTCAGCCAATTTTAATGATTCACACATTGCTAGGGAGCAGCTAATCCTGATTTGCAATGTGACATATCCACACACACATTATCTCTGCTAATGAAAAGTTTGGAAACTTTGCAGTGCAAATGAAAAACAAAAAATACCTTCTGATATAGATGTGTTAGAAATTTTCATTTAATGCTACTGCAAATCAGTTGCATTTTAAGGATATTAATCAGTGTCCATCAGAATCTTTTAGACCTGGGCAGTTTATAAACATTATGAAATAACAACCAGTTTCTTTCAGAATAAAGCTACTTTAATTGTTAATGTGTCTGACTTAAGGCTTTAACTAGTTGCTATATTCAGCATTTTTAATATGGTAGAGTGCAACATTATTTTCACAAAAACTTTTAAACTGAGACTTTTATTAGTGTTTGAAAATAGAAAATAATCATAGTCAGAAGGATAAGAGATCTTTCCTAGGAATTAGATTGAAGCAATAATCACCATTTTGCTTTGACTTTTAACATCATCAAACATTACCATGCTGGAATGCTTAATAGATATGACATTGCAGACACAATAAGGAAAACAAATTAAATCTAATCCTTTCACTGGTTTGTGGAATGGTTTATCTAGGGAAAAAAGCCATTATTCCTATCTCAATTTCAAGCAGCATTTAAATGTTTAAAAATAGTTGGTGATTCCAAGTCATCAGTTGAGCCATGGTGATGCAGTGGAACTTAGAATGCAGTATTGCAGGCTAACTCTGCCTAGTGCCAGGAGTTTGATCCTGATTGGCTGATGGGCTCAAGGTTGACTCAGCTTTCCATCCTTCCGACGTCATTAAAATGAGGACCCAGATTGTTGAGGGCAATATGGTGACTCTGTAAACTGCTTAGACAGGGCTGTAAAGCACTATGAAGCAGTATATAAGTCTAAGTGCTATTGCTATTATATTGCAGTTATTATGTTTTCTTGAGGAGAATTTCATGCTAGCGTGGTAAAGATACTGGTGCAAAGATAAATAATGACTATTTGTCTGTGACAGTGACATAAAGATAGATTTTGCAAAGGTTAGAAAAACAGTTATTAAAACAATATCCATATTGACTAGGACATGAAAATAAAATCCATATTGTTACCCAAGTATTTACAATTTATAGTCAATTACTCTATGTATAAAGCATAGAACTTTATATGATAAATACATACGGAATCAGGATTTCTTATCAAAATGAGCAACCTCTCTCCTAAGAAAATTTCATCAATGGTGGTTCCCCCCCCCCCCCGCCCCACATGCCCATTCTGAAAGTTCTGGGAAATCTCATTTTGTCTGCTCTTTCTTAGGAATCTTTAGACACATACACAATCACCATTTTCTTCTTTTAGAAAATATTTAATTACTAAGTAAATGGATTTCTAATCCAATATGTAATTACCTGTCTTCCATTTGTGATTTACTGCAGAAGTGAGTTTTGAACCATTAAGTCAAAAAAAGATAAACATAGAACTCATTCATCTACTGTTAGGTAAAATATATATTTTAATGGTTTGAAATTTCCGTGTCAAAACACATTTTATTCAGTGATTAAAGATGATTTTAAAAAAACATTCATACTACCAATCGAGGCTACTCTATAGAATGTGAAAGACTACAATTATTCAGCATAGCATTCTCCATGCTCTTCATAGAGGGTTTTGCCCAACAAATTGTCTCTCTGTGTGTATTTAAATACTGATTTATCAAATCTTGTCCATTAAAATATTATTTACCGTCATTACACAGTCACATGAAACATTGCTGTGCAATTGTCCTGATTATTCTTTCATTTGTTTTATCTTAAATTGTAATTTTGCAAGTTCATGATATGAACCATGATTTGCACCAAGCTTTGTTTCTGCTGACTACCAATATGTAGAGTTTTCCATCTTTGCTTTCATAGTTAGAGGCCAGTTTGATTTCACTTTTGTCCATCTAGTAGAGCAACTTTTAGATTTTTGGCTACAAACATTTATTTTTCTTGCTAGAATTCTGTTAGTCTGTTTCTTGTATCTTGCTTTCTTTATTATTCAGGTCTTCCATAATTAATTCCTTTTCCTTTTTTTCCTTGTTGCCATAAAATTGTTCAGCTTCTGCATATTCATACTTGTCCACATATAATTAATGACTATTCATACTTGTCCACTGCTCTATCCCAGGAGCTTGTCAAGTTCTTTCTGTCGTGGGTGGGGAGGAGTGGAGCTCAATATTTGGTTTCTTGTTGACATTTTCCAGGTTTTGTATAAAAAGCAGAGAGTTAAAAACAGAGTAAAAAGATAGTTGTCATGTGCCAGCAATTGCAATACAGGGGAAGATTTAAATAAAAGTTCTTGTAGCAACTATAAATTTCACCAAGGTATAGGAATATGACAGTTTGAGAAAAAGAAACAAGATTGTTTTAGAAGTCAAGGTTCAAAGTTTTATGCAGACAAATCCAATATCCAGGTATCTGAAATGACTAAAACCTTGTCCCATGTTATGGAAGTCAATTTTAAATTTGGAAAGCTGTATGCTCCTTAAAGCTCTAATATGTTGTTTTTGAGAAGTAATTCAGTATTCATGGCCCTTACAAACATCTTCTAAGCAGCTATGCTATCACTTTGTTTCCAAAAGGAATTATCAGATGTAACTTTACATTTAAAGAGATAACTTGCATTATAAGTATATATCCCAAATCTATCTATGTAAAGTCTTCTCTTTTTTAAAAAAGAATTGATTTATACTTTAGGGCCGTGATGGCGAACCTATGGCACGGGTGCCACAAGTGGCACGCGGAGCCATATCGGTGGGCACGCGAGCTCAGGTCCGGCGTGCATGTGTACACCAGCCGGCTGATTTTTGGGCCTTCTGGGCCTACTGGGAGTCGGGAAACAGGCTGTTTACAGCCTCCAGAGGGGGTGGGGAAGGCTGTTTTCGCCCTCCCCAGGCTCCTAGAAAGGCTCTGGAGCCTGGGGAGAGCGAAAAACGGGCGTGCCATTGCATGCTGGGAGCAGGGGGGTCATGTGTGCATGTGCAGGGGTGCATGGAATTATGAGTGTGGGCACGCACACACGTGATCCCCCGCATTCCTCCTCCCTTTTGGCACGCGAACCAAAAAAGGTTCGCCATCACTGCTTTAGGGCATGATATAAGATGAACATATGATATGAATAGGAACATAATACTTCATAATTAAAATATTTTATTGCTGCAGTCTCTTGTGAAATTATATGCTCTGTTAGAGCAAAAGAACATGTCTTTAAAAAGCAGCATTAATGAAAAATATAAAGTTACACATCAGATTCTGAAAATTAATTAAATGTTAATTTCATGACTTGGAGGGAAGTCAAATTTTTGGGTTGTTTTAACCTCAACAGAATTCATACACTCATTTTGCAAAAATAAACATAGAAACAAAAGGGATTTGTTTGTCTACTGGATACCAATTCACAGTGTACCTGAACTGTATGTAGGCTTTATACAAAAGAAGATGCAGGAATAAATATTCCTGCCTATAAAACAGGGACAATTGTGGTAGTTGTACTAGTTACTGTGATGAGGAATCAAAATAAATACGTACCAATCCGACTCCAGCTTATGAAATTTCTTTGTCGACAACAAGAACCATGTACTAAAATGACCTCTAAAAACTATCATGAATACGGACTATTAGCTTTCCTAAGGCTACATACAATACTATAAACAACAACTGCAGCCAAAAGAACTATGGACTTTGAAGATCTAGGAAGAACCTCATGAACCTGATATCTCAAATGCATTTCTCACATTTTTCCCAGCTATGGAAAGACATTGGAATGGATAAGAGCGCTGCAAGTGAGTAACTGACTACAATAGTAATGTCAAAAAGAAAGACTTTTTGACTGGGATCCTTTTTCTGAAAGGCAGGGCTGAGGACTTTGGACGATATCTGCATGACAAAATCGCTCAGATTCAGGGGGAACTGGACTCCAACTGGGTGGATACGGACGCGGTGACAGGGAATGGTCTTGAGAACGTTATCTATAATTAACCTATAATTAAATTATAATTAAAATTTGGTAAAATTTGGTAAAATCTTAAAAACCCCAAAAACTTTTTCATGCCAGCCCGGCTTGATAAAAATAGTATGTCTTGAGGGCATGGCGGAAGGTGGCCAGGTCGTGAATGGTTCTTAAGTCTGGGGGGAGCTGATTCCAGAGGGTGGGTGCTCCCACAGAGAAGGCCCTCCCCCTGGGTGTCACCAGCCGACACTGCTTGGCTGATGGCACCCCGAGGAGGCCCTCTCTGTGAGAGCGCACTGGTCGATGGGAGGTAGTTTGTGGCAGCAGGCGGTCTCGGAGATACCTAGGTCCAATGCCATGGAGCACTTTAAAGATGGTAACAAGCACCTTGAAGCGCACCCGGTAGACCACCAGAAGCCAGTGCAGCTCGCGCAGGAGGGGTGTTATATGGGAGCGCCAATTAGCCCCCAAAACCACCCACGCGGCTGCATTCTGGATCAATTGGAGCCTCCGGGTGCTCTTCATGGGGAGCCCCATGTAGAGAGCGTTACAGTAGTCCAGATGCAACGTGACTAGGGCATGGGTGACTGTGCACAAGGAATCCCGATCCAGAAAGGGCCGCAACTGGCGTATCAGGCGGACCTGATAAAAGGCCGCCCTGGTCACAGCTGTCAGATGGTCCTCTAAGGACAGCTGTAAATCCAGGAGGACACCCAGGTTGCGAGCCCTTTTGGCAGGGGCTAGAGACTCGCCCCCGATAGTCAGAGATGGAATCATCTGACTATATCGAGACGCTGGGAACCACAGCCACTCCGTCTTGGAAGGGTTGAGCCTGAGTCGGTTTCTCCCCATCCAGATCCGCACAGCTTCCAGGCACCGGGACATCACTTCAAGGGCATCATTGGGGTGGCCTGGGGTGGAAATGTACAGCTGTGTATCATTGGCGTACTGATGGTACTTCACCCCAAAGCCACGGATGATCTCACCCAGCGGCTTCACATAGATGTTGAACAGAAGGGGCGAGAGAATCGACCCCTGGGGCACTCCATATGTGAGAGGCCTCGAGGACGACCTCTGCCCCCCTGCCAATACAAACTGCGACCGGTTGGAAAGGAAGGAGGAGAACCAACGAAGAACGGTGCCCCCTATCCCTAACTCTTCCAGCTGGTGCAACATGATACCATGGTCGATGGTATCAAAAGCTGCTGAGATGTCTAATAGGACCAGGACAGGGGAACAACCCCTGTCCCGAGCCCTCCAGAGATCATCAACCAATGCGACCAATGCCATTTCCATGCTGTGCCCGGCCCTGAAACCCGACTGGAATGGATCTAGATATGATGATTCCTCCAAGTACTGGGGAAACTGTCATGCGACCACACTCTCAACAACCTTCACCACAAAGCGAAGGTTGGAGACAGGGCGATAGTTAGCTAAAATTGCTGGGTCCAGGGAGGGCTGATGTTGTATCAGAATCTTAACAATTATCACAACCACCATACCTAATGCCTAAAAATCTTATTTTCTCATCTAAGAAAATGTTAATTTGGGTGTATGTGTGACAGAAAATCATTCCTACATCTGGATTTATGGTAGTAGAATCATGACTAATTTAGTATCAATTCAACATTACAAAAATACAGGTGCAAGCCTTCCACCATTCATGAAGTATAAATAACTAACATACAAATACATTCACACAATTTATCATAATTTAGCGGTGCTTTGCTGGAAGCACAGAACAAACTGTGTGAAAGAAGTCATTCTGTGTATTGTTTGATCAGCAACATTAAGATGTGTGAAGATGATGTGCAGTTTGCTGACTGGAAAATTCTGGAAGTTGAAGTTCACACCTCGTAATGTTGCCAAGGCTGAGAAACACAGGGTTTGATGAAAACCAATCAAGAGAAGTTCCAAGAAGATAATGCCCACATCCAAAATCACTGTCTGAGAAGAATGAACACAGATATGAGGAAGAGAACTGGGTGCCTCTGTATATTCAGTAGTGATGATATATGAATACAATAGAGCATGGAACAATAGCTTTTCGGGCAACAGAAAATGGCAATTACAATCACAATAAAAACTTCCTTAATTTTTTTTAGCAAGCTTGATTAAAATTATGGCTCTTTCCTCCCCCTACCCCAGGATATTACAATAATTTTGATGCATTTTTCTCCAGCATATTACTATGATCTCGCCTCCTTCCTGAGCCTTTCATTTTCATTGTTGTGTAAAGATATTGCCAATATTTCAGAAATGATTTTGGCTTGCTATTTTGACTTACCACTGAGCTGCCTTCATGACAGATGGTGTTCAGTTATGCAGAAGACACAGGAGAAAGTAACTGAAGGCATGTGATACCATTGTCTGCCATGTTGAAGTCCAGCATTAATGCTTATGCTTCCAATAAATGGTCTGTTCCTCAATATCAACTCAGATATCAAGCAGAATGTGTCATCTAAAAGCATAAATTAGTGTAAACCATATATTTAATGCACTGTGGATCTATGGTTGCTGCATTAAGGATCACTATAAGCTTAGTATATAGTCAAAGTTTTAGTCAAATGCAGCAAATGTCACAAATGACATAATATGAACTACTATGTGTCATAGGATTTGTATGTTTTAAACAAGAGTATTTGTAACAAATGAAAGCCACAAGTAAGTCTAAGAAAGAAATTTTGAGTATATAATTTATATTAAGTATATAATTTAACCCCAAAACATAGATTAAGATAACTATTTATTTTTAACAAAAATGACTGGCTGAAGATACTATCCATAACCAAGCTGTGCCTCAAAAAGCAATAACATAACAAGCAACCTCAGGCCTGGGGCATCCAACTTTCAAATATCATCGCTTGATATGGACTCTCCATCCAATACCCAATCCAATGAGATGTAAAGGACAAGGGAGCTTTCAAACAAAAAGTTATTGATGTGGCTAGCCAAGAAGATTGTCATGGCTGCCATTCTGCTAAACTACACATCACAAGTTGACAGCCTGACATCAGTAATGGGGGAGGAAGCAGTGGGGGTAGGGATGCAGGGAGGAATTGAAACCAAGCCGTCCCATCCCATGGGAATCACCAGCCATCTCAAGGTCACACTGAAAGAATGTGGAGCCAGCAAGCATGCAAAGACAGGAACTGTTTCCCAAACAATTTGTCAACACATAATTGGACATTGCCTGATAACTAGAGAGTTGGCCAGGAACAAGGGAAAGTTAACTTATCAACTGTCCCTCCTTGGTTCTGGGGGGAGAAAAATTATAATTAATCCCCTCGGAATGGGCTCGCAATTTGGGTGTCCTCCTAGATCCACAGCTTAAATTGGACCAACATCTGTCAGCTGTGGCTAGGGGGACCCCTGGACAGGTTCGCCTTGTGCACCAATTGCGACCCTACTTGGATCGAGAGGCACTTCTTACAGTCACTCATGCCCTTATCACCTCACGGCTTGATTATTGCAACGCGCTCTACATGGGGCTACCCTTGAAGAGTATTTGGAGACTTCAGTTGGTGCAAAATGCAGCTGCATGTGCTGTTGTGCGTGTTTCTAGATACACCCACATGACTGCCATTTTATGTGAGCTGCACTGGTTGCCCATTAGTCTCCAGATGCAATTTAGGGTGTTGGTGATTACCTTTAAAGCCCTATATGGTTTAGGGCCACAGTATCTTCGGGACCACCTGCTACCGCATACCTCCCTGCGACCGGTTAGATCACACAGGGCTGGCCTGCTCCAGGTTCTGTCAGCTAAACAATGTTGGCTGGCCGGCCCACAGGCAAGGGACTTCTCTGTGGCGGCTCCTACCCTCTGGAACCAACTTCCCCCCGAGATCCGGACTACCCCCACCTTATTGGCCTTCAGAAAAGCCATGAAGACCTGGCTCTTTCAGCAAGCCTGGGGCCATTGATTGTTGATGTTGGCCCTAGTAATGAAAGGATTGAATGATTGAATTGACTAAATATCTTTTTATATATTGTTATACTGTATTTTAACTCTGTTTTTAAATTTTTTATACTGATGTTATTTATATTTTTGTTAGCCGCTCAGAGTCCCTGCAGAATTGAGCGGCATATAAATGCAAGTAATAAATAAATAGATAAATAAACTGAATCTTTTGTGCACAAAAATCTCAGATGCAGCTTTGCCTCTTCTGTAACCATGTTAGCTTTAGTATACTTTGGTTAATCATGGACCCAGGAGTCTTTCTTTTCTAATTGACCAAGCTGGGATGGTTGACATTGATACTGCAGAACTTAAATGGGTCAAAGTCTCTAAAAATGGCTGAATCAACACAAATCAGCTTCCCAGTTAGAAAAGTATTTAACATCATACATGCTGCGACATCTCAGAAGAACTTTTCCAGAGCTCGTTTCAAACAACTGCACTCCATGGTAAGACATTGGAGGTTTCATGGGGTCCCAACTGAAGAAAAAATGTGCATTTGTGGAACACCAGCCATTCAAGATACTGGACAGATTCTTGTTGACTGCAAATTGTACTCTTGAGAAAGTACTCTCTGCTTATTTAGATCTTTATTTGAAAACTAAAAAATATTGGGGCACCTAGGAGAAACAGTCTTATTGCAGGGAACTAACTTGCATATCATCAATAAGACTGTACTCTTCATTTCAAAGGCCATCTCAAAGAGGATGGGAATACATTGATCAGATTGGAGTTAATTTTATAATAGAAATTTGGTTTTCTATTTAGCTATTTCCATTTTTATCAGTTTTATATATTTAATACAGTTAATCAGCTTAATTTATAAAGTTTTATTCTTCTTCTATTTTTCCTTATACTATTTTATATAACTTTTAATCTTTGTTTTATCTATTATATTTTATTCTATTTTATTTCACCATAGCTATTTTATCTCACTTCAGTGTATCTTATTTTATCCCATTTTATTGTATTTTACTGTGGCTGTTGCTGATATTTGATATGGTCAATTGACTGATCAATAAAGTATATAATATCGTATTGTATCATATCATATCAACAGTAGTAACTGTGAGAGGGACCTTGGAGTCCTAGTGGACAACCATTTACATATGAGCCAGCAGTGTGCAGCAGCTGCCAAAAAAGCCAACACAATTCTAGGCTGCATTAACAGAGGGATAGAATCAAGATCACGTGAAGTGTTAATACCACTTTATAATGCCTTGGTAAGGCCACACTTGGAATACTGCATTCAGTTTTGGTCGCCACAATGCAAAAAGGATGTTGACTCTAGAAAGAGTACAGAGAAGAGCAACAAAGACAGTGGTGAGTTCCTACCAGTGCGGTCCACTCTATAGCACTGGTAGCGGCCCGCTGGTGACGTCACAGTACCGGTGCAGTCAGTTGCCGGTGCCTGGACGCCACCATTTTTTTGAAAAAAAATTATTTTTCAAAAAAAATTCTTCTGCACATGCCCAGAAGCCGAGCTTCCAGCACTGCTCATGCGCTGCCTTCCTACCCCCAGTGAGTCCAAGCAGGGGAGGATGGCTGAGGGAACGCGTGTGACGCTGAAAGAATGGGCAACAGGAGCTATCTCCATTCCCCTCCCTTCAGCAATCCGAGAAGCCACGAATGCGCAGTGATGATCCTAGGCATTTTCGCACATTTGAGGCTTCTCCAGCTGCTGAGGGGAGGGGGAATGGGTGGCAGGACCTATCTCAGTTCCCCTCCCTTCAGCAGTCCAAGCCACGCCCACCTGGTCACATGGCTGGCAAGCCACACCCACAAAATAAGCCACGCCCACAGAGTGGTAGTAAAAAAATTAGAAATCCGCCCCTGAACTGGAGGCTAAAACATATGAAGAACGGTTGCAGGAACTGGGTATGTCTACTTTAATGAAAAGAAGGACTGGGGAGACATGATAGCAGTGTTCCAATATCTCAGGGGTTGCCACAAAGAAGAGGGAGTCAAACTATTCTCCAAAGCACCTGAAGGTAGAACAAGAAGCAATGGGTGGAAACTAAACAAGGAGAGAAGCAACTTAGAACTAAGGAGAAATTTCCTGACAGTTAGAACAATTAATCGGTGGAACAGCCTGCCTCCAGAAGTTGTGAATACTCCAGCACTGGAAGTTTTTAAGAAGATGTTGGATAACCATTTGTCTGAAGTAGTGTAGGGTTTCCTGCCTAAGTAGGAGGTTGGACTAGAAGACCTCCAAGGTCCCTTCCAACTCTGTTATTCTATTCTATTCTGTATCCATAGATGGATACAATGCTATTCAATACTTAATGGCCTTTTCCTAAAGTTGTAGTAGAACTTTACTGAAAGTACCTAAATTAAATTATAACCCTTCGCTTTTGGACCTTATGATAATGCCACATATAGTATATAACCAGGAATAATAGACTCATTCAAAATGTACTAAATAAGTTAATGCTAAAAGATCCAGTTTTCATAACCTATTGTACAATTTTGAAAGGAATATTGAGCAAGAACATGTGCTTGCTGAAACTAGAAAATCCCATTCTAATATAAATACACCGACTTCAATCATCTAACCAGTTTGCAATAAATATTTAAAGACTTTGCTAAAGTGCTGACGCTAAGGAAAATCAATGGCTGCCCTCAGTCTGGTTGTGCTTTGATGGCAATATTAGTTGTGTTTCCATCACTTTTGTAAATACAGATAACTGCTACTTCATAAAAAGAAGAAGTGTATATATTTCACAAAGACTTATTCCCCTAAATTACATCCAATTGTGTTACTTTTTTTTTTTGCAATTTAGTCCAAAATCTACATAAGGAAAGAAAGTCTGAAGAAAACACAGCACTAATTCTAAATATTGAAAGAAGAAACAGAAGGGAATACACAAAATATCTGCAACCATTCTGGAATATATGGTAACTTTAGCAATCTCCTAATTGTGTTTTGATATACCGTATTTTTCTGAATATAAGACGCACCGGAGTATAAGACGCACCTTAGTTTTGGGGGAGGAAAATAGGGGGGGAAATCTACCTACCAGGTATTCATCTGGCTAGCGTCCTTAGTCTGGTCAGCTTCAGCACATTATTTTATCCCCTGGTTAGGGCTGAAAAAAATCTTCTTCGGAGGGAGTAGCAATGAAAACAAGCCTGCAAAGACTTAGGCCTGGAAAAAAACTTATTTGGAGGAAGTAGCAATGAAAAAATCCTATGAGCCGGGAAGATTGTTAGCACTTCATTAGAGCTGATAAAACCTTTTTTGGAGGAAGTAGCAGTGAAAACAAGCCTGCAAGCCGGGAAGAGCCGGAAAGATAGTTAGCACCTCGTTAGAGCTGGGGGAAAAAGCTTCAAAAAAGCTACATTCAGAGTATAAGATGCACCCAAATTTTCAGCCTGTTTTTTGGGGGGGAAGGTGTGTCTTATACTCCAAAAAATATGAGTATTTGCATTTTAGGCCTCCTATGGCCTTAAATAGTTGTTCTCTAAAAGCAGTCTGATATTTAATGCTGTAGTTCTCAAGTATTTTATGAGAAACCCTGCTGCACTGTCTCTAAAAAAATTACAAAAGGTAATTCAATAGATATGGTACAAATTCTGCTTTCACAATAGCAGGTTCCTGCAATGTCAGTTAAGGACAAAAATGAGTAAGATGTCACATAAAGGGGAAAATTCTATAAAATTAAAATGTATGAACCCAGGGTTTTGTCAGAACAGCCTGTTAATATAAAAATACTTGGGGCTTGCACATAGGCAATGGTTAAGATTAAAAAGAAAATTGTGCACATCAATTTCTGAGAAACAGGTGTTTGCAATTCCATGGTGCATATCAAAACACTTATGTGGCCAATAATATTTGCCCTTACTTTCCTCAGAGTAGAAGGATATGGGATTGGATCAGGGGTGAAATGCTCCCGGTTTGGGCGGGCCAGTCGGTTGTTGTAGAGCCAATAGAGCCAATAGTGATCGCAACATGAGCCTTCCCCCACCTGCTTCCCCCGCCCACCTGGACGCCACCATTTGGGTTCTTTTACCCTCTGTGCATGCGCAGAATGCTTTGCGCATGCGCAGAGGGTAAAAGAACCCAAATGGCGGCGTCCAGGTGGGCAGGGAAAGCGGGTGGGGGAAGGCTCACGCTACGATCACTATCGGCTCTATGACGACCGACTGCCCCGCGCAAGCCAGGAGCATTTCACCCCTGGATTGGATATACATCCCATCCCCTTCCTAGAGTGCCATCATTTTTACTGTGCACAAGATACAACAGCAGTAAGATAAAATTTGTAATGTGGGTATGCTGCCTCTTCTACATTAAGAGCACCCACAGGACTAGATATCATCCTCTTAAAACATAATTGTGTTTTCAACTCAGGCCACTTCCAAAGTACTTTAATCTCTTAAATGTGTACAACTCTGAATCTGTGCCTGCCTTATCTGTTTAGGATATTTGAAAATAATTATATTGATAGAATTCAGCCACCAATCTCTTCACAGGGCTGATAGCGCTGTTTAATGTACTCTGAAGATGCCGCTCAGAATATTTTCCTGTTTTTATCACTTGCTTAGAAATTAAAACATTTTCCAATAAAGCACCAGAGGAAGAAAATGTTAACTTGTTAGATTTGTTTTAAAATTCTAAATATACACAGTTTTTGAGCATACAGCTGTCTCCTGCAGTTTTAGAAAACTTGCTATTGTAAATAAAAACTGTGCCAATCCTCCTATCTTTTACAGGGGGAAAGTATGATCTATTTTTTATCTCAGAAAAACAAAACCAAATATGCAATTCTGAACTCAACTGGTCTTGTTCTCCTCTATTTCCTGTTGAGCACAATTGAATATTAGCTCACCTGGCCTTAAGAGCAACTACCTATTTTCATCTATATGACCGTCTGTCATCAGCATGACAATGAAAACAGAATAGCAGAGCCTGTTTAGTTAAGCTCTCAAAGCTGAAGCTTCGCTTGGATATATTGCCATCAGCAAAACAACACATTGATCTATGTCTTTTCCAGGTGTTCTTCTTTCTTGTTGTCTTTCCTCAGCTGAGAATACTAGGGGCTCTTCCAATTAAAGTGACAGTCACTAGTCGTTGAGCCTGGCATAAACTGGGCTGTCCTCGGTACAAATTCTTATTTTCACACTGTAATGGCAATCTGTCTGGTCCTTGCTTGTTAAGGAAGGGATAAGTTAAGGAAATGAATTGATATATTTTGCTGGCTTTGTTTCTGTCCCACCAAGTGTTACATCAATCACTCTGTTTAATATGGGATGGAATGAGTTTAGATTAGCTACCCTGTTAGCTTATCCAAAGAGCAGGTGTCAGGCTCTCAGAGGAGGTGAAATGCTGAGTGAAGTAGGAGAGATGTCACCCAGTGTTCATGCTTGACATAGTTTCTTCCTTGTACCTGTAACCTATCAATCACACTATCTCTGAAAGAGTGAAAGAGTGCCAAATTAACATTCAAATAATGCTCAGCCAACAGGTAAGGCACAAAGGGACAAGCTGAAGTGAGAGGATGCAATTGGTAACAAAGACGTTCCTTTGGGTTTTAAGGGAAAGACAGCTTTGGCAATGGTTGAACAAGGAGTCCACAGTCAGCAATATCCAAAAGGAGCTGGTGGAAACCCACAAACAGCAAACAATTCTGAGTGGCCCCATGCACAACAGTCACTCATCACTGTGACACTAGTGCCTGCCCCAGCCTTAATGAGGAAACAGTTCTCATCAATGCTGACATAAGTAACCATAATATATTGCACTAAGTCTTATGGTAATTGCATCTGTATGGAAATTGCATCTAATCCTGGGAGTTTTTAATAGGAAGGACAACACTTAGGGCATGTAATAAAAACTACTATGGTTGGTCTCTCAGTTAACCAGATGTTTTGGCTGTATTTGTCACTTAGTTCATCTATTGCATCTTTCCCAATCACCAGGGTCAGGGAAAGACTGTTGTTTGTTGGTGTTAAAAGTGTCATGGCAGGTTGTAAGTTACTCCAAGTAAAGCTGCATTCCGCAATTGACTGATGGTGACTTTTTTTCAGTGCCAATGATGTTCAAGTGGTGCTTTAGTTGTTTTGGGATTGCCTAATATGCCTATTACAATTGGTACTACCTTTGCTTTCTTTTGCCACAGCCATATTACTTTGATGTATAGTCTTTATATTTTGTTATTTTTTTTAGTTCTTTCTCTTCTGCCATCTCCAGGTATCGCAATGTCCATTATACAGACTTTTTTGTCTTTTTTATCAACAAAGTCTCAAATATGTGGCAGATGCTTGTCTGTTTTAATTCTAAAATCCCAGAGCATTTTAGTTTTTTTCATTTTCTATTACTTTGTCTGTTTTGTGGTTTCACAAGTTCTTACTTGCAGGCAAATGGTATTTCTTGCAGATATTCCTTTGTACCATTGTTGCAATTTTGTATGTCAAACTATATATGTTGTTTGTACTTAGTCTATATCCTCGTCTTGCAACTAATTAAGTGGTCGACACTTTTTGGTTTCTTTTCAGAGATGATATTTGCTGCTGGCTTTTCAATTCTGGCTTTGTGTGTATTTGTTCTTAGGGCTTGGCCTTGTACAGCCATAATTAGCCCCTCTGTCTCTTTCTTCAACTTTCCTGCTCTTAGCTATTGCCAGGTCTTTGTTATCTTTTTTTTTGCTTGGTAGGGTTTGGGTTTTTTTAATGTACTGGCCAGATAATATTTTGCTTTGTAATGTCTCTTTTCTGTTTTTCATTTAGTCTTTATTATGGCCAGTTTGACTTCTTCAGTATATCTTCAGTCTTTCATTGTGAACTAGTCTTTCATTGTGAACTAGTTTCAATGCATCTTCTTTACTGTCAGGTATTCTTCTAATGCCCTTCTTGTCTTCTTCAACTATCTTGTGTAGTGGCTATATTCCACCCCCATCTGTGCTCCTTGGTAATAGAGCCTGTCAACATTACTGCATGGAAGAAGGGCATGATTCATTGTCATTATTTTTATGGCCTACCTATCTGGGGCTTCTAGTTCAGCTTGAATAGAGCACACTATTCTATTTACATATCTAATGACTTGAATTGCCCAGGTGTTAATTGCCTTGATAGTATTTCTGCCACTGAGTTTGGAGTTTAATATCTTTTTTTCATTTTTCATTCTTCTTCACTACTAACATACTTTAGTAGTTCAGTGTGCTTGATGTTGTCTGCCTGAACGATGCTACCATCAAAATGGACAACCAGGTTGAAATTTTGAACAACACAAGCATAAGAGCAAATTCTAAGTTTAATACTGTTGACTTGTATTAAAAAGATTAGTTGTTTCAAAAGTTTAATAGATACATATGTCAATTAATATCATACCCAGGAGACTTCCCATTAAAATATGGTGGATTTCTTCAAACACCAGGGCTTTGGAAGTGCATACATGACCTCAAGGTTGTCTTCTGGGGTTTGTTCATCTGCTAGTTACATCCTAGATTTTTTGTAGTTTTCAGCAAATTTTTCAACTTACAGACAACAAGACATTTTCCTTACAGATATCTGTATTCTTGTTATCTCTTTTCTGGCTGCCTAGAGCCATTCTTTGCTAACATCTCTGATTTTCAGCTCTCCAGCTGACCTCATTTTTGCACAGTTCCTTTCTTTACAATATTATGACTTCTCAGTCCTATAAATGTTCCCATTCATTTTCCATTCCGTCTAAATGCTTACAATGCTTGTAATGATTTAATGCAATTTACAGGAAAAATCAATGCATATATATGACTATAGAGAGTACGGTAATAATGATTGGTAAATAACTGTGTTCACAGGAGTTTGCATAAATCTCAAGGGTATAACTTTTGGTTCATTGAGCCCACCCTAGGCTTGTGCAGAATATCGAGAGCTACATTCCTGAAGCAGGCAAGAGCAAGATTCAGTCAGGCTGTGCCTCTTTTTTCTTTTTCTTTTTTCACTTAAGTCCCTAAATTCCTCTAACTATTAAAAAGGGCTGACAATGGGGGAGGGCACACATTCAGTTTGGGGCAATTAAAACACCAACTAAAGGGGGAAGGAAAAACAATAACAAAAAGGGGATCAAACTATTGTGATGCAAAGTCCACTCCATATATAACTGCATATGAAGTCACAATGTAAATCTGAAAGAGAGGAGCATCCAGTGTGATGTCACAAGATACATTTTATCATTTTGGTGTCACTGAGATTAAGTACAAAATCCTATGGCTAACAGGTCTTATAAAGCCCCCTATAATAGAAGCACATGTTAGAATAATTTGATTTTTGCATATTTCTTTAAACATATCGTAGTAAAGAATGCACTGTGTGTTTAACAATGTTGTATTGTTTCATGACTGTCATGCTAGTAGTGACATGGTTGGCTTTAAAATGTAATAAATATAAATTAATAAATGTCTGCTTTCTTTTATCTTTGATGTTTAATGACATGTTGGAAGCCTAATTTAGCACTATTTAGATATAGTAACCAAATGAAATTAACTGAGCACCATGCCTTGAGATTTATATTGTTGTACAAAGCTAATTTTTACCTTTAATAATGTCTGAAGAATGAGTACTAGATTGTTTGGGGAAATGTATAGCATAGGGAAGAAAAAGGAATATTTAATATCTTCATTTCCCTCATAAATCAATTGAAACATAGGATTTGATGTGGTCTTTTTGGGGAGAAAATGTGGTGAAATGGTTATAACTGTTCTTTGTAGTATTAATTATTCCTATATGGATCAGCAAGAAAGAAAATTGCCATCAGAATTGGTAAGTCTTGGAGCCTGTTCTGATTCCTCCATGATTCTTGCTTTTGCAGTTCACAACTGGATGTGTGTTGTTGTCATGTACTTTCCCAGTTCGTCACAGAAGTGACTGACCAACTAGCGTTGATCTTCACTTTATCTCATTAGTTGTATCCCCTTTTATCTTTTAGTGATATTCTTTCTCCCATTCTGCTGTGTCTCTTTTTCTTTTGAGTTCCAATGGTGCAGAATATTTTATGTATCTCTTGCTTCTGTTTATCACTCTCATCCACTGTGTTTCTTCTTCTGGTTGACTGTCTTCTATCTGCACAGTCACTACCTCTGTCCATTCTTATTGTAATGCTTTCTTTATGGAATTGATAAATCCTTATCTTTTTGCAACAAGTGAAGTATGACTATTTGCCACTCCAGGTTTTTATTTTATTTTTCTTCATAGAAATCTGCTCTAATCTTGTGTTTTCTACACATATAGCCCAGGTTGTTTTCAGGTAGAAAGATTGATGCCTTACAAGTGTTGGTCATAATTGGACAAATGTAAAAATGTACTCCTGTTCATCTTCATATTTGCTTTATAGAGCACCACAAGTAGAAAGACTTTTATTTCTTCTTATTATTCTCTGGGCAGGTTCCTACATTAGCTAAGTGTAGGCTAACAAGAAAAATGTTAGGTTCTTCCCTTAAAATTGCCTGCTGAATTTCCCAGATAAATCCCTGTGAGCTTCTCCCAGTTTAATGAGTCCTACATTATTTATTTATCATATTTAGAAACTCACAGAGGGATTCTCTGTTATGAAGTAGTAACAGATTTTGATCCTTCGCCATGTGACATTCTTTCAGATACTTAAAAAAATGCTCTCCTTTTCTCACTCACTCTTCTTTTCTCAAGTATAAACATACTCAATTCCCTCATAAGATTTGGTTTATCTTTCTCTGATCATTCCTGTTATCCATCTCTATAGTACTCTATTCCACTTTTTCTGAATTCTTATCAAAGAACTGCCCAAAACTAGATACAGAACTCAAAGTGGGAACTGGCCACTGTAGAAAACACCAATACTGTACGTTCCCATGATTTGGAAAGTGTGCTTCTGTTATGTCATCTAAAATGATATTTGGCTTTTTAGTAGCCATGTCATATTGCAGACTTATGTTAGCTTGTTTGTCTTATTGTTCGTTTGCTTTTATTTTTACTTTATGCATGTTCCTTTTTACTTATTCTATTATAAATTGGGGAAATGATTAAAGTGTGCAAATCATGCATAGACAGGAAAAACTTTTCTCTCAGTTTTGTAGCCAGGAGTCATCCAGTGACACAGATTGGAAGAAGATTTAAAACAGGAAACAAGAGCATATCTTCTTATAGCCCATAATTAATTTGTGGAATTCATCATCACAAAGCATAATGATGATACTAAGTTGGATAGTTGTAAAAGGGAACTGAATAAAATCTTGGTGGGCAGGCCTAACAAAAGCTGTTGGTCCTGAAGTTTCAGTGTTATCTCTGCATTGTGTAGCATGTGTCCAAATATTGGAAGAGTAACTGTCCATCTCACACATGTGAGGTAACTGGCTGGCCACATTAAAAACAAAATGCTTGAATAATATGAGCCTTGTCCTAATCCAGTAGGACTGTTATTATCTAAGATAGACATTGCCTATTCTGTTATCATTGAACAATGTTGTATTTAGTTTTCCTTGAAACAAGAGCATCAGCATTATATTATTTTGTCCCACAAATTCTCACTATTTTCACTTTGGCTTTTAAATGTTCTCTGTCCCTTAAAGTCAAGTAAAGCCGATCCTCTTGTGCCTTTTATTACCATTTGAAAGATATAATTTTCAGCAAGACAGATCAGTAATTTCCTGGAAGGTCCATGCTTCAAAGAGTTTGCCTCCTAACAGATGTCAGGAAAGTTTAAGTTCCCATTACTGTTACTTTATGCCTCTTTGAAAGATCTGCAGTTTGTGTTTGGAAAACATAATCCATTTTTCTCTCTCCTTGGCTATAGCTGCTAGCGGATAATAACAATGATACAATTTTTATTCATTCCTTCACTTGTTTGAATCCAAATGCTTTTAACAATAGTACCAAATTTATGCTTTTACAATTTTGTGCAGATGCACATATTTTAAACATATAATGCAACTTGTCTTCCCTTTCTGTTGCTTCTGCAACACATTGTGTCATTTGGCTTCTATATTCCAGTTCTGCAAATCACCTTTCTCCTATGAAATCATTTTTTGCCTTCCTGAAATAAGAGTTCAAACTCATATTTTGAGCATTCATATATAAACAACAAAGACCATGACATTTATGAATCATCATTCCTCCTGATTTTTATTGACTGTTTTAATAATATAGTCTCCAATTCTTGCAATATGTCAGTCTTGCATTATTTTTGGATTTTAAACTCAACATTATATATATTTTTCTGCACAAAAGAAGCAGAACAGATGATAGTGCATCATAATTATACTTAAGATCAGTGGTGGGATTCAAAAAATTGTTACTACTGGTTCTGTGAGTGTGGCTTGGTGGACGTGGCATGACTTGGTGGGTGTGGCTTGGTGGGCGTGACGGGGAAAGATATTGTAAAATCTCCATTCCCATCCCACTCCAGGGGAAGGATACTGTAAAATCTCCATTCCCTTCCCAATCCAGGGGAAGGATACTGCAAAATCCCTATTTCTTCCTGATCAGCTGGGACTCGGAAGGCAGAGAATAGATGGGGCGGGGCCAGTCAGAGGAGGTATTTACCAGGTCTCCGAACTACTCAAAATTTCCGCTACCGGTTCTCCAGAACTGGTCAGAACCTGCTGAATCCCACCTCTGCTTAGGATTAAATTGCTTTATAAAGATCTTTAACTGTTCCTGTATAAAAATCATGCTATCGAATGCTATTATTTAATGACTGGGATTAAGCAGAATATTGATATATGTACTCATATGCTACTTGGAAAATGTTAGCCTGAAAAAAATGAAATGCTTAGGGACGTTTTGCTTTTAAATTACTTCCTCATAGATTTTAATCACTCCCTTGGAAACTGAAGTATGAAAAAATATTCATTTAGTAAGATGAAGAATTCCTTTAAGATATACACAAGCATACATATAACATAACAGAGTTACTTAGATAAGATGAGCAGTATAGAATTATGATAAAAAATAAAATCAATCAATAATTAATTCAGGGACAATTTTTGTCCATCACTAAGAATAGGTTTTATGAAATCCACCATTGGAGGATATTTACTGTATGTTGTTATGATTACAACAGACATGGGATATATTCAAAGCTATGAGCCAAGATTTAATAACCGAAGCAGTTTGTAACATGCTTGAAACATATAAAAGAAAATGTAATAACTTAAAATTTAAAAGGGTTTTTTAAAGTCTTTATTACTGAAGAATGACAATTCCAATTCTGATTCCTTTATAAGACTATAAAGGATGGTACTTAGACACTTCTCCTTGATGTTTACCATGAATTTTTTTCCCCATAGTAGGGGTAGCAATTCCCAGAAAGGTATAGTGTTAAGTTGTGAGATTTGTTCTCTTTGCCTTTCCCATCCTAATCTCTTTTAGACGTTGTTAGATTGTAAAAATACTGGAAATTTAAATACGAAAGGTTTGCTGATAATGTGAGGGTACCATGATTCGCTGTTTTAAGTGATGATTGTCGATGATCGTCAAATTTATTTATTTATTTATTTTATTTATTGCATTTGTATGCCGCCCAACTGCCAAAGGACTCTATAATGATAATCCTTGAAGTGGTGTCTCAGTTCAGAGTTTTTATCAGCCAAACAACTTCAGTCTCTTTGAATAGTGAGATGGGCAGTATATAAATTTAATAAATAAATAGAACTTATTGATTAATTGTATTTCAATTAATGCTTTGATATATGGTGATGTATAGAGTGCTTGCTGTTTATCCAACTTAATGGCTACATCTATTAATTGTCTGGGGGCTGGGGCAAGGTTCTTAGCTACCACTGCCATTCCTAAACTTTTATTCATTAAAGAGAAAAGGAAGATAGAATATCTTTTTGGCAACATATATGGCAGCAATAAACAAAACAAAAGCACCATAGAGGAGAAGAAGAATCCTTTAAAACAGGGGTCTCCAACCTTGGCAACTTTAAGGCTTTGCTGGCTGAGGAACTGAAGTCCAGAAGTCTTAAAGTTGCCAAGGTTGGAGACCCCTGCTTTAAAATGAGGATTTCAGGGGAAATCTATCTCAGGAAAGGTATATATTCTTATTCATAGTCGGCAAAGAGATGTGGTACAAGAAATTGGTACCTGGGAGTCATCTAATCAAACTCAAAATTTAGAACTGTTGACTTGAACATTTAAAGCAAAATACAGGCTGTCACAAATTCAACTGATGGTTACCATGGTAAATCAAAGTACACCGTGCAACCCAATCAGGGAATTGTTATATGAAATGCATTCATATATTCATTCTTTTTCATTGTCTCAAATATTTCTCTTGAAAATTAAGGAACATAGAACAATAAGTTTCATAGGTTTCAAATGCATGATTCAGCAACAGATGATGCTAGGCTATATTGCTACTGTAGCAACTGATTTTATTTATTTATTTATTTATTTATTTATTTATTTATTTATTTATTTATTTATTTATTTATTTATTTATTTATTTATTTATTTATTTATTTATTTATGAGATTTATATACGGCCTCACAGTGCAAGCACTCTCTAAGCGGTTTACACCAGTAAGCAATGTATATTTATATTGCCTCCAACAATCTGGGTCCTCATTTTACCTACCTCGGAAGGATGAAAAGCTGAGTCAATCTTGAGCCGGTGAGATTTGAACCGCTGAACTGCTGATCACAGTCAGCTGAAGTAACCTGCAGTGCTGCACTCTAACCACTGCGCCACCTCGGCTCTTGCATAATTGCATAAATCAACAATTTTATATCTATATTCCAATCTATTATTTAGCCCATCCTTTGAAAGCAATGGTCTAGATTAGAAGCATACTATAAGATTTGAGGAAAATAGGTCTTACATCTTTTATCCATGCAACTACCTGCTTCATAATATTTTATCAGGGCCAGGCATGCTGTTAGATAATAATGGGTGACATGAAAGGGTAGCACATAGCATGTGGTTAGTTATTTCATGCAATGTTGTATTTTTCCCCCTACCAGAGTGGTACTTGTGGATTTTCTGTCTTAGGAATCAAAATAACTCAGTTATAGTTATTATGTATAATGACTCTGGGAAGAGTGAAGCTATTTTCTGTTCCACCTCAAACAGCAGCATGTCTTCGACTGCCCTAATCTCTGCCTTGTGCCCTGAACTGTTAATTACTGGCAATTGAATAGAAAATAATTCCCTGTAGGTAATGTCCTGCATGCTTTTCATGGCTACATGTTATTTATTTGTATTAATCTAATTTTCTTTCAAAAAAAATCCCAGGGTGGGATCTTCAGGATTACTTTCCAGATTGTATTTGCATAGCAAGACTCTTGAATGTACGGAAGTAAATACTGTATTAATATTGTAACGTATTTATAGATTGGATTTTTCCAAAATTGATCTGATAAAATGGAAATCAATGGTTTAACATATACTCCAAGGACTATATCTTTTTTGTGTGTGCAGTAAGATACTGTGAAGAGAAGGAATGGCAGAACCTGGGGGTGGAGTGAAAAGGAAGATCAGCCTAGAATCCTTACATCATCACAAGTGAACCAAGTCCAACTTCGCTTTTCATTATTGTTTCTCCTCTTCTGCCAGCATCACTCTAGGCACCTCTTCATTCACTTCATTTCTGAAGCTTCTCAGTAAACTAAGAGCCCTTTGTGGCCACAGGTATAATTTATTTACACTAAAACATGAAGGAAACCTTCTAAATCAGGATTTTGCTAAAATGCAACATAGGCTGCAGTGCATAGCAAATCCTAATAATGGATGAATGAGTAGTGGATAGTAAAGTATATAAGTAACCATCTTCATGCTGTGGATATACATCAAGATAGGTTTGGCTGAATACAGAATTATTTCTTTATCCCTTGGGTGGACACACAAATGGTCTGATTCACTGTCTAAGGTGTAAGATGAAGTAATTTAAAATGCAGCTGCTCTTAATGTCTGTGACAGATGGATATAAACAGAAAACTATGAATACTATCCACTGTCATTTCAGTGCTATTATATGCACCAATATACATAAACTGAAAGATAAATGATGAGACAAGTCCCTTGTCTATGTAAAGTTCAGCCAAGTACATTGTGGAGACCTTTTCTTAGCTTCTGAACATGATCACAAGGGGTCATCTTTCAGCATAGACAAAGATAGATTTTATATTCATTGCCACATTTATATCTCTCACTTGGAAACTACAGGGGTGTCTAGAATAAGAAATGTAGTACGTTTAAATGTTTAAAATGAATCTGGCATCCTTTATGGTTTTCACTATGGATTTGTTCCAGTAGTCAAATCAGTTTAACCATACAGCCAGAATTATTCTTGATACTAAGCTGGCATATAAAAACAAGGATCTGCATTCACTTTACACTTACTATTTTCAAATGGATATATTTATTCATGTGAAAATGACCAAAGAAAAACTAATTATTTTTAAACATACTACGCTGTCCTTCATGAAGAGAATCTGAAGTTTAGACTGATACAATCCCAGGAAAGAATTTGTCATTGTATTTTGAAAAGATGTATTCTATTGTCAACATACATAAAGGCTTAATTTATAGCGATGGAACTTTTGCGTCAGTCGGCTGTGACATTGTCAAACTCTCATCAAAGTCATTAGTTTCCCACAAGAGTGCATGCTTCACAGCATGCAGAGAAGCACCTTTATGGAATGGAGAGGTGAAAAATATTAAATAGGAATTCTTCAGAACTAGCAGGGGATGAGAGCTCTTGGACAGAGAGAGGCTGATGCTTATCAGAGTAAAAAGTCTGATGTAGAAAGAATAAAGAAAAAGAAAAATGAGAAAATAATAAGAAATGACTTCCATAAGAAGTCATGGAAAATAAGTATTTCAAGAAGACATTTCAATGAAAAGGAGGATGAAGCTGTTAGCTGAGGGAGGGAGAGTCCACTGATGAGATAAGTTTAGATAGGTGATGGATACAGAAAATCTGCAATCAACAATCCAGCAGACTAAACATCTGAGAAATTTGAGGCAAAGATAATCTGCGAAAGAATAAGATTGCAAGGGATGGTAGTCATTTTCCCTAATAATTAAAGTGTGGCAACTGCCAGAACCAGAGAAGGAGAACTTGAAAGCAGCTTTGAGGAATGCATGGAGGGGTCAAGATGAGAAAATGTATGTCAAAAGAGAGATTCTCACCTTCGTTCAAAGAAAATTCCCACAGAGAATATATCACCTCCTCAAGATGTCATATTTGGACCCCTCCCTGATGGAGAATTATAAACCAGTTTCCACTCTCCCCTTTCTGGGGAAGGTTGTCAGAAAAATGGTTTGACAACCTCAGAGGGATGTGGATTATATGGAACTGTTTTTGTCTGTCTTCAAACTAGGGTACAGTACAAAGAAAGATTTTCTGTTATGATCAGACTTGCAGATCTTTGGCAGAAGGTCTGGGGTGGTGCATCCATCCTAGTTCTCTTTGATCTCCCAATGGCTTTTGATATTGTTGACCACAGTATCCACCTGGGCCAGTTGCAGGGGATAAGAGCAGGAAGCCCTGTGCTCTGAGTTACCACATGACTCTTCCAGCTCATGAATATTCCAACAACATCCATAACTGAATCCTACTGTGATCTGATTGACTCATTGACAAAACAAGATGACAACTGATTGGCTCTCTAAACACTCATGCTCATTGGCTACAACCAGATGAAGGAAAGCTACCTGATATCAACCTAAGCAAGTTGTGCTTCCTTTTTCTGGTTATTTGTCTATAACTTTTCATAGAATACAGATAATTGAACAAATTTTGTTGCATTACATTCTTGATTAAATTATCTTTCCATTGATATATAATTTTATGGTACTACTCCCCCCCAAAAGTGGTGTTATTAGCCATCAAACCTCAAAAACACACTTTTCCCAAAAGATTTCCACAATTTTGGCTACTACTATAATGAAAAGCCTAGTTCAACATCCCTCCTTTTTGAAAAACTCCCCACATTTAGGAAAAACTTTTAAAGGTAAAACTCCCCACAAACACCATATTAGATCCCTTTCCCAGATAAATTAAGGGTGACTTGTTCTCCTATCCTCCCCCAATAGGAAGTATAGAAAGCTGATGTTTCCAAAACAGAATATGGAAGTAATACAAGGTATGAAAGGGCCCTGGGTAAAAAAAGAATAAGGAGAGGGGAATGCTGGGAGATAAATTGTCAAAATGGAGGCTAGCTGGTGTCCTGAGGGAAAATAGCATATCCAAATTTGAGGGACTGCCACAAGGAAGAGAGGATCAATCTATTTTCCAAAGCACCTGAAAGCAGGAAAAGATGGAAACTAATCAAGGAGAAAACCAATTTAGAATTCAGGAGAAATTTCCTGACAGTTACAACAATTAATCAGTGGAATGAGTTGCCTCCAGAAGTTGTGGGTGCTCCAACACTGGAGATTTTAAAGAAAAGATTGGACAACCATTTGTCTAAAATGAAGTAGGATTTCCTGCTTGAGCAGGAGGTTGGACTAGAAGACCTCCAAGGTCCCTTCCAATCCTGTTATTCTGTTATTATATTTCCGAAAAAATTACCTTTGGTCACACCAATGGATCAGTTGGTCATGTCTGCAAGAGAGAAGGGTAGCAAATTTTGGTACCCTTGGTAACAAGCTATGACAATATTGGTTCCTATAAAAAGGCTGCTTTTTGTGACAACATAAGGATATTTAACTCAAAGTTTAATGGTGAAATGTGGCTATTACTGTGATCAAGAAAGAAGATTGTCAAGCATCATAGTTCCATAATAAGTTGCAAATGGGGACAGAGCCTAAATATTTTACTGCTTACTTTAAAAATAAGCAAGCTTATGAATTGTGATTCCTGAAGCAGTTACTTTGTGTTGGTGGTAAAAAAATACGATTTTCAGCCTTTTGGGTAAGTGAAAATTATCGAAATAAAATAAAAATCTGATAAATCCATCTCCCATTCAATATCTACATGAAACTACTGGGTGAGATGTCTGCCAGTTTGGGATGCAATATCATTAGTATACCAATGATGCCAGTTCTACATCTCAACCCCAAGTAGCACAGATGAAACTATTCAAAGTATTGTTTGGAGGCTGTTGAGGTCTGGATGGGGAGGAACAGACTTCAGCTTGATCCTCTTAAGACTGAGTGGCTGTGGCTGTTTGGATCCCCTAGGTCAGGGATGTCACCTGCATTCCCCCAGTCTAGACTAGTGCACAATTTAGGAATCTTTCTGGATTCACAGATGCTGCTGGAAGAGTAGTGACAACATCACCCAGAAGGCCTTTGCACAGGTACATCTTGTGTGCCAGTTGCACCCTGTTCTTCAGTTGGAAGGCACTTCAGAAGGTCACTCATGCTCTAGTTACCTCACACTTGGATAATTTCAATGCACTTACAGAGACTGCTTTTGAAGATCACTCAAAGCTACAGTTGGTTCAAAATACAAGGGTGTGTGAACACTAACTGGCACTTCTCTATGTGCCAGGTGATCATGCTATGCAAGCTGCATTGGCTGCTAGTTGACTTTCAAGTGCAACTCAAGGAGCTAGTTATAACTTACACAACCTTGTATAGCATAGGACCTGGATAACTGAGAGACTGCTTATCTCCAATCGTTTCTGCTCACCTAGTGCATTCCAGCAGAGTGGGTATGCTTCAGGTCTTCTCTGTTAAATATTGCCATCTTGTGAGACCTAGGAAGTGTGCTTTCTCTGATGTAGCCCTCACCTCTGGGACAGCTTCCTCCCACAGGTAAGGGTGGTATCTTTTACTCTAGAGTTGCAGAAAGCCTTGAAAACCTGGCTTTTGTCCCAGGCCTGGGGTTAATGTTTGTGATTGTTTAATTGTCCCAGTTTTGTTTTGTGGGCTTCATTAGCATTATGTTTTAGTCATGACTGCCTCTTTCTCCCTGTTTTTATGTTTTTTTTTTAGTTTTGTGTGCCACCCAGGTCCATTGGAATTGGGTAGCTAATAAATTTAAGTAAATAAATTGAGAAGAACAGTGAAGATTGAGAGAGAGTAATGGCATCAAACAAAGGAGATGGACAACTGCTGCAGGCATTCAGAGCAACCAACTTCAAATGCTTGAAGAAGCAAATGCTTAAGGAAGATAAATGCTTAAAGGAAGAAGCAAAACAAGTCTGAGAAAATAAGAAGCAGGGAAGAGAAAGTGGGAGGACAAAGAGTACTAACAATAAAAGCTAAGACTAAGTTGTAAAACAATAAAAGATGGAAATAAGTATTCATAGAAATAAATAATCATGAAGGAGTAAGAAGACGAAGTGAAATGAATTTGATGTTTGGGTGAAGAAAGCTGTTGTTCAATATAGAGAAAGATTCAAAGTTAAATCCTGATAACCAACAAAAAGTAAGAATAGAATAGAATAGAATAGAATAGAATAGAATAGAATAGAATAGAATAGAATAGAATAGAATAGAATAGAATAGAATTCTTTATTGGCCAAGTGTGATTGGACACACAAGGAATTTTTGCATGTGCTCTCAGTGTACATAAAAGAAAAGATATGTTCGTCAAGAATCATAACGTACAACACTTAATGATAGTCCGGGTACAAATAAGCAATCAAATCATATTAGGAAACAGTCAATATAAATCGTAAGGATACAAGCAACAAAGTTACAGTCATACAGTCATTAGTGGGAGGAGATGGGTGATGGAAATGATGAGAAGATTAATAGTAGTGCAGACTTTGTAAATAGTTTGACAGTGTTGAGGGAATTATTTGTTTAGCAGAATGATGGGGTTCAGGGAAAAACTGTTCTTGTGTCTAATTGTTCTGGTGTGCAGTGCTCTATAGCATCGTTTTGAGGCTAGGAGTTGAAACAGTTTATGTCCAGGATGTGAGGAGTTAAAATAAGACAGAAAATAACAAAGCCTTAGAAAAGTATAGGAGCAAGGTTATAGCACACAGGTAGAAAATCATGTGAAATTAAAATATTATGTATATACTTTTTAAAACAAAAGCTGATATCTGTTTGCAATGGATTCTTTGTTATGCTCCATTTTTGCCCATAACTTGTCTATCACTATAATTTTTGAAAGGCTTGATATTATGCATGAAGTGCTTTCCCTGCTCATAGGTACATAATTTTAAAAATCATGCGAGATAGAATGAAGAATTGTTGGATACTGGGAGAATAAAATATTTTGGCTCAAGCTTAAAAGTATGAAAGAAAGAAAAAAGAAAGTTTAACTCTTTGTGTTCTTTTTGTCCTGAGTATGTGTGTGATTATCTGTCAGTGTGTGCATTTCCTTCTTCCCCTCTGGGCACTGCTAAATGGTCAGCCTTTCCACCACTCAACATTTCTTCCACAATGAAATGCAGTGGGGATAACTTGCTTAATTGAAATATATCAGAATTTCAGTATCTATGAGAAGAGGCATATTTAATTGTTTGTGTTTCTATAGAATTCATAGAAAACCTACAGCTTTAAGAACCATTACACCATCAGTGCTTGGATATAACACATGCCTCCTCCCACCTACTCAGTTTTGTACCAAAACAAATATCCTTTCTCTTTCATTAAAAAAAGTAGATGATATTAAATTGCTGGTGTTTATGTGGTTGCTTTTGTGGCATGAGTCCTCTTTATGCTTGCACAAGAGAAATTCTATCTTTGTGACTCCTTTTTAGCCATGTCTTTGCCCTACAGCTGGGAGAAAGATGGTCTGACACAGAATGACATCAACTAGCAAAATAATTTTGTCCCTGGAGTAGAGTTCACTTCAAAGAAATGATGTTTCCCTATTTAGTATTAAGTCAAGTATGCGCCAGAGAAATACCAGAATGGTAAGCACCAGGTCATGGTATCATGTGACAGGGAAGAGCTTTCTTTAATAACTATTGGAATTACAAACCAGTTTAGAGAAGCTCTTTAGCTTGTTATCTATGCTGGTCCTTGCCTTTTTCTATATTTTGCTGTGTCTCTCTAGTCTTCCATTACTGTTATAGTTATATTTCTGGTTTTAAATTTTTCAGTTATTGGCAAACATTTTGATCTGAAAAGTAAGCTTTTTTGAGACAGTAATCAATAATTTTAGAAAATTTAAATAGAGGATGGTTCCAAAGATTAGCCAAAACAATAATATAAGCCAGAAAAGAATAGTATGTATGTGATATAGATAGATGTAACTGTTTGAGATGGATAGATTTTGAGAGCCAAATATTATTTGCTGTATGTTTCATTTGAAGATTGTACTTCAATAAATAACCAGCTGAGCTGAGCCTCACCTGTCTTGAGACCACAAAGCGAGCAAAAGATTAAAACTCTTTCACAACATGATATTAAGTCATCATGGGAGGCTATGCATGTCAGTTAGTGATTTGTTTAAGAGAAATCTATATGAAATATTCTATGTAGGTTAGCCCTAATCCTCAGATAAAGCAATAAACATTACAAGCACAAACAGAATTTAGCAGATCAAACGATACTATGCTCATAGAATAGCCTATTTTGTTTTTACTATTTAACTATTTGACAGCAGTCAAGAAATACACCATAGACTGGTAGAGTAGACATGAAGGTCTTGGAAAAGATCGATGGAGATCGATGTCTATCCATATACATCAGAATAATACAGGGAATTGTATTCCCTGTGTCATTCTAGGGAAGTAAAAGTTGGACTGAAGAAACAGGATAGAAAATATATTGATGCTTTTGAATTTGGGCATTGATGCTTTTGAATTTGGGCATTGGAGAATATCCTGTATAGTCAAGAAAGTAAACAGATCATCAAAGAGATCACCCCAGATTTCTCACTTGAGGAATGAATAACCAATCTCAAATTTTAATACTTTGGATCGTTTTTGCAAAAACCTACCTCTCTGGACAGGCTCTAATGCTAGAAAGAGAAGAAGCAGCAGCAAACTGAATGTATTGGCGATGGGGCCTGAAAGCCTGAAGGACCAGGTTATGGACTGATTGTTATGGAGAATGCTATATGGTTAAAAGTTTATACCAACTTGATAGCATGTAGTCAATCAATCAAATTAGCTCATTGTGTAAATAACATTATCTCAGGATGCAGCTGAAAAAATATGACTAGCAGTCAGAGTTTTGAAACCAAAGTGCATAGGATGAAATAAATATGCCAAAATTACATAGTTGGGTTCTTAAGAAAGAAAGGAGCATTATTTAATTCAGAGCTTTGATTCATCTCATTTATTGCTACAGGTATCGGATATGAATTGCAGAAATCCAAATGACCACTAAATAGCAACAACAGATTAATACAATTTTATCACCCTTTGGCTAGATTTTCGCAGACTATAGTCTAATTTACTGCTTCTTTTGTCAGTCTCGTATAGTGTACCTCAATCGTGGCAGCTTTAAGATATCTGGACTTCAACTCCCAGAATTCCCCAGCCAGCAATCATAAAGATGCCAAGGTTGAAAAACACCGGTCAAGTGTCTCCCAGGTGTGTTTGGATTTCAGCTCCCGTGCTTAGTTAGGAATGTCTAACTCTAACACGTTGAAGGCATCCTTTAGACTCCGAGTTTAAAGAGAGGTCAGTCTCCTGCCTGGCAAGGATTTTTCATTTCTAAAGATTTTTCCCCAGAGCTTGTGAGGTTTTGTTTTGTTTTTTTAATGGAGGTTTTAGGAACATAAGCTGGAATTTCCTTCCTGCAAAACATGTTATATATCCAATTGTGGGGCTTCATGGTGTAAAAAGGAGTGAAAATGGGGAACTAGAAACAATATATAGAAAAGACAGTGATATGGATAAACAAAGAATATCAGAGTGTCCTTGTCAGATGCAATTTATCACAATTTCTTTGGGAACACACGATTATATGTTTATTCCAAAATACTAACAACTAAGAAGTAAAACAAAGATACAAGATTAATAAACTTAATCCTTATAAAGGTGTTTGATGTTTTCAAAAAATAGGAAAGCATACTTATCATAAATAATAAAAGTCATTGTTTGTTTCTAGGAAGGGCAGATCTGAAACCTGGCATGTGCACCAATCTCTTGTGTATTTAGAAGGATCCCAAATTTCATCTCATCCAGTTTATATTACTGCCAATGTACTTTTAATTATGATTTCATCAGAGTCAATTAGCAAGGTTTGGGATCACATGAAGCATATATTTGATATGCAAAACAAAATAATCTGCATAATTGATGTTTCCTTGCAGCTGATTCTGTATGTGCAGCTAGTCAGGGGTATAACTAGCTATACCAGCTGTCCCTTGTGATAGTCAGGAGTGTAGGTACCTTATAACTAGCTATACCAGCTGTCCCTTGTGATAGTCAGGAGTGTAGGTACCTTATATTAAGCTACACCAGCTATCTCTTCCTACCTTACTGGCTTCCTGTTATTTGATACTGTAACTATGAGGTGACTCCAGTAATTGGCAGCACTGGCTCTGGTAGCTCTTCTTGCTAGAAACTAGCAGACAAATAAATGTCTTAAACTGGCAGTTTGTTGGTTTAGTAAACTATGAAGTAATTTCACAGTTTTATAGTTTCATACCACAGTAACTAGGTGACACAATGAAGATACAAAGAATCAAATATCTAATAGGATTATATTTTTATTTCCTCTAGAATTTTATATTTCTTTAAATAAAATAAGCTATCCAGGAGTTCTCTTTCTCAGACCATTTGACATATTTATAGAAGGCATGACTGCTGCAAGCACATTAATTATGCAGTTAGCCATGGTTGTTTGCAACTCATTGTGCAGGCAAAGCTAGGATTGTTTCCATTTAAGCTTGATTAAAATATAATGGTCATTTCATTTCATTTTCATTTTATTATGGCTACAAGATCAGCATTAAATATAATGGTCTTGGTCTGTTCAGCTATGGCTTATCAGGCCAACCCCTTTCCCCTCTTCATGCCTTCTTTCCCTCCTGTCCTGCTTTTCTGTAATACATTTGGAGCAGGGGCGGGTTCCTTTTACCATTTCCTACCGGTGTGCATCATGAAATTTCCACCGCGAAATTTTAGTTTTGTGCATGCGCAGAGGGACGATTTTACTTCCGCGCATGCTCAGAGAGCCGAAAAATCGCTGAAAATTAGGGGAAAAAATATGGCAGCACGCACGGACCGACACAGACAGCACCGGAGCCGTCACGCCTAAATTACATCATCAGCAGGCTACTACCGGAGCACCCGCACTGGACCGCACTGGTAGGAACCCACCTCTGATTTGGAGGAACTAGTTCAAGGATTTAATAAACTAGTTGTCATTTATATATGAACTGGAAAATTTCCAATTGCAGACTAGGAATAACTATATTTTCCTTTACTTTTAAAAACCAGGATAGGAAGAATGATTAAAGCCTTTCTCAACTAGAGTTCCATGAGAGATTCCTCAGGGTTCTGCTTCCATGTCTTCATCTTTGAAGCAAATCAGTTGTGTTCAAACATATTGTATGCAGTCCATAAATAAATATATGCATATGCATTACTGATGGCTGTACTGATCGCTTAAAAAAACCAATGCTTAAAAAAACTCCAGAAATATTTAAGGAAGGCCCACAAGAAAATGGAGGAGGGAAGATATAGACATATTTGTACTTAGTCTGAGAAACCATGATCATTCCAAGATTATACTTTTTAACCAAGTCATTGTGTCTGAAATGTTCTTATATGAAACTGTATTAATTTTCTAAAATATTTTGCAAACATTTAGACTATAAATCTAATTGTATAACGTTCTGTTTATTTCTATATTATATCAAATACAAGCTAAAAGATAATTTTATTAAAATTGTTTTAATCAAGAATTTTAATCTGTACATCAATAATGCATGTGTATATATTTATTGATGGACTTTATACAATATATTTTAACACAGCTGATTTGTTTCTAAAAAGAAGACAGGGGAGAGTTCTATTTTATTCAGCTATAATGATACTCTGAGATTTGATAAAAAAATCACTCATAGATAAATATTAATATTCTTGATAGGTATGTATTTCTACTAGGAGTGTGGGAATTACATTACATACACACACACTCACACACACACAGAAAGTAGGAAATATGTTATATAGTAACATATTTGATTGAAATTGAAATTCC
The DNA here is from genome assembly GCA_023053685.1 of Diadophis punctatus similis. Taxonomy (NCBI): domain Eukaryota; kingdom Metazoa; phylum Chordata; class Lepidosauria; order Squamata; family Dipsadidae; genus Diadophis; species Diadophis punctatus. The sequence continues at coordinate 41,615,971 of JALIGW010000004.1, read as the reverse complement.
TGCATTTGAAATTCTATTACACCAACCAATTTTCCCACGTACAGCTGATACCAAAACTATAATATTGAAAAAGCTTCAAATAGGTGTATGGTGGAGGATGAGAGCTGCTAAGAGTCTGAAGAACCCTTAGTGTACCACATATATCCATCATTTGAAGAGCTAGTCTGGAAAGATTTAATCCTATTGTAAAAACATGGGTTAAAAAGGGAGAATGAGCAAGGAAATACTGCTTTTTCCTGTGTTTGACTTGCCATTTGCCAGGAGAACATTTGGAGATGTTACATTTCTTCATTACCTAAATGCTCAGATCAACAAATCTGACTAATGTGTAAATCATACATTTCAGGCAGTGGGGGAGAATACCTATATATTTAACTTTCCTCTTTATTTTAAACATGTTTTAATTTCAGAGATTTTCTCTCTAGTTTTTGAACATATTGCAAAAGATGTGTAAATGATAGAGAAAACTTCTACATGTAAATATTGGAGCTGCTGTGGCCTAGAGGTGGAGTTCTTGCCTCACAATCAGGAGGTTGTGAGTTTGATCCTAGGGAGAGGCAGATATAGCGTCTCCTGCTTGGGCAGGGGGTTGGACTAGATGACCTGCAAGGTCCCTTCCAACTCTGTTAATCTGTTAAGATCCATAAAAGTAACCGGTAGAGTAAGGTGACCAGATTTTAACTTTGGTAAATCGGGACACCATTGACAGGGGGAGGGGGAGAGATGATCCACGCCTCCCCTTTCTGCACCAGGACAAAAGACTTCGGGAAGGACTTTCATTACTTCCCGGATTTTGCTCCAAAACCTCAAGCTCTTCTCCCTTCCTTCACTTAGAAGCCCCATCGCCCCGCTCCACGCTTAAAGACCCATGCTGAGTTGGTGGGGTGGGGCTCTGAAAAGGGACCCCGGGTGATCCTTCAGAAAAGGGGAGCAAGACGGGAGCCCATCCACGTGAATAAAGGTGGAGACACAAACCCAGGATTGCTTTGCTGCAGCTTTGTGCACACACCCCCAAACACCCCCCTTCATCGCAGCCCTTACCGCTGCCATGGCCTCGCACGCTCAGCCCTGCTTGATGGCAACAGCCAGGAATGCACTTCCGGAGGCGTAGAGGGAGCAGCAACTTTGGCGAGTCTGGTCGTGTCCTTTCCTGGGTCTGCCACACGGGGGAAAGGAGCGGAGGCATGAGACACCCACCGGACGCCGCCCCGGAGAGAAGACCAGGCCCGGCTGGCAAGGGCCAGGAAGGATTTTTCCCGTGCCATCAGCCAACTTGTCCTCTGGGCCAGACACAGTAGAGGCTGCAGCTTTGTGCACCCCCCCCCAAACACTTTATCGCAGCCCTTACTGCTGCCATGGCCGGGGCTCACCTCTGCTGTGAGGTGGCCAGGGCTCACCCGCCAAAAATCCTTCCTGCCCCTTGCCAGCCAGGCCTGGTCTTCTCTCTGGGGTGGCATCTGGCGGGTGCCTCACACCTCTGCTCCTTCCCCCCGTGTGGCAGACCTGGGAAAGGACATGGCCAGACCCGCCAAAGCCGCTGCTCCCTTTACGCCTCCGGAAGCGCATTCCTGGCTTTTGCGGTCAAGCAGGGCTGAGCGTGCGAGGCACTGAACTGGGCCCTCGGGCATGTTGGAGCACGGTGGGGGGTTTTCCCTGCCTGGCCTGGAGCTGGCAAAATCTTAGCGTGCGGGCTGTTTCCCTCAAGATCTGTTTCCCTCAAGATCCGCTCGAGGGAAGCGAGGCACTTTGCACAAATTCAAATTCAAAAAGCGGGACTTTTTTGAAACGCCGTTGGATGCGGGACAATTTGTTTAAAATTGGGTCTGTCCCACCAAAAGCGGGACGTCTGGTCATCTTACCGTAGAGTGAAATGTTATTCATATTGAGCAACTCAGAATATAACTATAATGCTTTTGTATATATCTCTTCCACATTTATCTAACTACTGTCAGGTTTCAAAACAGGTTACATTAACTCTGCATTTGTGTTGGGCATTCAGAATGGCGCTGAAGCTTGCTCAGCTATATCATTTTTTATGGGTTTGGCAGCTGGAAAGGATTTATTTGCTGATATGTCTGCTTTGTTTTCTCAAATGGGTAAAATAAATGGCAAAAGACAACTGACTCAAATGTAGCAAAGGCAGTAAGAGGCAGGGAATGAATTCAAATAAATGAGAATGACTAAAGGAAAATGGAAGGATTTAAAAGATAAATGTCTTATTTTGCATCAAAGGAATTAAACCTGACAATTTAGAATTCATTGACGTTACTGTAAAAGTATCCCACTTTTTAAAGAATATTTCAAGAAAGAGGGGGATTTAAAAAAAGTTAAAACAGAAAATAATTTCAAACACTTTAAAATTGATATATCAAAGGTATCAATGCAAGCATGAATCTGATTAATGGTCTAGCAGAAAGCCAACTCATGTCTTTATAAGATAAGAAATTCAAACTGTGGAACTTCTGGCATGAAAAAAAAACCTTTGGTGCTCCTCAATCTTATGTTTTGAGTTTTTATATTTATTAAATGCTTATCATTACTGATCAACTGTCACTTTTTTATACGGATCAGGTTATGATTTTATTTTCATGTTTGAGGTATTTAAGACACCAATGGTCTGCAAATCAGTAAACTTTGCTAAATATAGCAAGCATTACTTTTATTATTAGTCTAAAATAATTATCAAAAATTATTAGGAAGTATCTTTCATAAACCACTGTGTTGTGATTATATTTCCACCATAAAGTTTCATTTTGCCCAAAGAGGGATGGAAGGAAACAAAAACAAACAAACAAACAAACAAACAAACCATACAGGAATTAAAAGAAAGGAGATTCATATTGAAATAATACATCTGTTTAGCTTAGGGCTTAGCTGTACCGAAGGAAGGAAAGAAATGCATATAGTTTGTACTTCAATATGAATTTATGTAATCTCACATTTTTAACCAAATTGTGTGCTAAAATTATGTTGAATGAAGATGGACATGGTGAAGATGTTGTTGTTATTGTTACTATTACTATTATTATTCCCTTCTCTATGCCCATAGGCATTCATGATGGCTACTTAGGAATAGTCTGTACTAAATTGCTTATATTCATAAAAGTCATATACCAAAATGTTGTATTATAAAAATTGTTTGCAAAATCAAAAGAATGCAGATTATGAACAAAAATGCATGACTGTGGATAAATGTGCAACAGTATGTATCATTTTAGAACAAACTTCAATGGCTCAGAGTTGACAAATTCATAAAAATGAGAAACAGAGAAAAAACTAAGTTGCAGATTCACAAAGAGGAAACTAAAACTGACACATTCATCCATCCTAGTTGCACAGCCTCATGGTATAACAAAATGAACTGACAGGTTTGAAAGCTGAGTTTGAACTGTTAAGACGGAAGCGACTCTTCCCGGATAAAATCAGAGAAGGCAACACAGCCTTGCTAAGGATTGGTGAAAGATATATAAGCTTATAGAGAAAAACCTAACCTTATTCTATGTTTATCTAGTTATGTAGTCTTTAACTGATCGAAGTTATGTTAGTGTAGCAAAGTTGTGGGGTTTTTTTTTTTTTTTTGTGGTAATAGTTCCCAAGTACTGTTAGCTGTTGCTTCTAGAAGTTTTTAGGCTGTCTGCAAATAATTATGCTTACAAAGGCAGTACTTCTATCAGGACTGCCAGCAAACCAGTTCTGTATGCATTGACTACTGAAGACAACCTGGAAAATATCTCAAAACAATCTATGTCAAGTCATTTGGAGGAGGCTTCCAGTGTGAATCATAACTGACTGGATGTCTCCATGAACAAGCAGATGTCTCCACAGAACAAGTTGTGAAAAATGAAAAATTGGCAAGTCGACTGGTCCTTCAAATCTCTCTGGAGCCTAGAGTGTTCTCCTGCAGAATTGAGTGCCAGGAGACAAGGAAAGCAATATTTCTTACTCTTAACAGTGACAAAGCCTTTCCTAAAGACACTAAGCCAGCTGAATTCTAATCACATTCAGAAATATTTGATTTAACCACTTTATGAATATTAGAGACTTTCAAAATAGTGAATTTAATTTGACACCTGGTAAGACCTTAAACATTTAAAATAATACTGTACACAATTGGTAAACAACAACAACAAAAAAAATTTTTAAAGCATTTTGATTTAAGAAAGTTTTAAATGGATTGAGATACTAGAGAGATTTGGAATATTTGGAATCAATATTAAAAATTCTGGCTTGATGAAAAGTACAAACAGACTACAGGAAACTAAAAAAACAGGCAGAAAAGAGTTAAAATACCTAAGCCATCTATAACCTTTTATCTTAGTTTTTTTTTTAAAAAAACATGGATTGAGATATTAATAACTATAACTATCTGAGAAAGGATAAAGATTTCAGTGGATAAAGTTTTAAAAGATAGTGAGAAATTTTTTTAAAAACCTTTTACCTGACATACATATTATAGAATTTGAAGGGTTGAAATAGATAAAAAATTGAGATTACCAAAATGAGAATACAAAAGGCAAATCAACAAAAGATCTGGACATGGAACAACAGCAACAAGAAATCCTAGATGATGCCTCTTTATGGGACTAATAAAGTAAGTTACCATATTTTTCGGAGTATAAGATGCACCTTAGTTTTTGGGGAGGAAAATAAGAAAAAAAATTCTGCCTACCAGCATCCATCTGGCTAGCATCTTTAGCAAACAGCCTGGAACAGGTGTATTAGCCTTGCAAAGGTCCATTTCAGAGGTTGTTTTCAGGCTTGCAAAGGTCCGTTTTAAAGGCTGCTTTTTCAGCCTTGCAAAGCTCAGTTTGAGAGGTTGTTTTAGCCTTGCAAAGGTCCGTTTCAGAGGCTGGGTGGGGCTACATTCGGTGTATAAGACGCACCCAGATTTTCACCCTCTTTTAGGGGGGGAAAGGTGTGTCTTATACTCCGAAAAATACGGTAGTCAAAGATTTGAAGGTTCCTTCTAAATGCCAAAAAAGTGGTGAAAGATAAAATCCTGTGATGCTATTGGAATGATTTAAGAATCAAGATTATGCAGAACAAAAAGAAAGAATATGAAGATGAACTATTTGACCAGAGATGAGGTATTTTTATGATATTTCTGGAAATTCCTAATGGACTTTTTGCTGAACCAGGATGAAAGATGATGGTTTTTGGATTACATATAAATAAAATTTAGGCTATGGGGAGAAGGGAGTGAAAAGATACTGTTCTAGCTTATATTTGGTGTGATGAAGGTTGGAAGCCACTTCTTTATTATTGTCTTTATTATCTTCTTTTCTTCTACTTTTTCTTTTTCTTCTAGTTTACTTTGTATTAGTTTTTACTATATATTTTAAAATCATCAATAACCTTATTTTTTAACAAAAAAAGGAACTAGATACTTCAGTGTTTTGAATGTCCTTGAGTGCCCTCATGAAGTGCCTTTCTAGATATGTTGCATAGCCTTAATATTTAGTAAAACCAAAGCATGATTTTAGAGGTTACTTCTTCTGGACCGGGTGTCAGCAAACCGTGGCTCTCATGAGACTCTTTCGTCCCTCTGCTGTGGCTCCCTGTCGGGTGATCCCACCACTGGCTGTTCCTACCCCACCCCTCCCCTCCCAGTCACTCCTCGCCTAGCCTGAGAAAGTAAGGGCGATGGCAGAAGATGAAGAAGTGGCTGGAACTGATTCTCTGGCAGCTTACTCTTGCTGGCGCTTCTTCTGGCCCTTGTTGGTGCTGGGTGTGCCTCAGTCTCTTGAGGAGATGCGCAACCTGCTCTCTGCCCTGAGACACTGGCCTGACCCAGCCGCGACTGACACCGGCCTCGCTAACATGAGGGCTGGTGGGGTGGGAATGGGATCTGGGAGGAGGGGACGATTGAAAGGGAGATGGGCCCACAGGGCCCAGCTGTGGCTTTAAACCTTGCACAGGGGACTTTCATCGCACGGAGGACGCTTTTCAATCAAAGCTGCTGGCAGCACCACTCTGCTGGAGAAGTAAAGAAGCTCAGGGCAGCGGGAAAAGGGGGCTGGTCCCACTGAACCTGGCATTCCCACCCCAGGGGTCAGGCTCAGAGAAAGCCGGAGTGCCCTCACCAAAGACGCTTGCCCATCAGCCAGTCAACCCACCTGCCCCACGCACCTTTGCTGAGCTTTGCCGAGCCTGGCCACTCGCTTGAGGGTCTCCCCACTCATGCACGCCCTCCTGACCTCACCACAGCCCGGCAGGGGTCATGAGAGGAGAAGGAGGGGGAAGGTCGCCTTTGGGGAAGCATCCTCCATGGCTCACATTTGCTCCTCAGCCAGTCCAGATTTCCGAAAAATTTGCCAAGAAGAAAGAAAAGGAGTAGCTAAGAGCTCCAAGGAGAGCTCGCCGGGTTGGCCCAGACTCGACTTTCCAAGAGAGAGAGAAAAGAGACACAGAGACAGAGAGAGAGGGAGATAGAGGGGGAGACCCACACACACATAGATACACACACACACACACACACACACACACACACACACAGAGAGAGAGAGAGAGAGAGAGAGAGAGAGAGAGAGAGAGAGAGAGAGAGAGAGAGAGAGAAACACACACACCCAAAGAGAGAGAGATACAGAGACACAGAGAGAGAAAGATACAGAAAGAGGGAGGAGATAGGGAGGGGGGAGAGACATAGAGAGAGACACAGAGAGAGCGGGAGATAGAGAGAGACATAAAGAGAAAGACACAAAGATACAGAGAGGGGGAGAGAGAGGAGGGGGAGAGGGGGAGAGAGACAGAGAGAGAGAGACAGAGAGAGACAGAGAGACAGAGAGGGAGGGAGAGAGGGAAGAGAGGGGGGGAGAGTGGGAGAGAGAGAGACATAGAGAGACACAGAGAGAGAGAGATACAGAGAGGGGGGAGAGGGAGAGAGAGAGAGAGATGTCAAAAGGGTTTTGTGGTTCCCGGTGTTTTTTTAACAACCGGTTCTCTGCCCTAATTATTGGCTGGGTAGGCTTGGCTAGGGGGGGTCATGTGACTGGTTGGGAGTGAGTGACATCAAGTTGGCCATGCCCACCCAGGTTTTGTGGCTCCTGGTGTTTTCTTTTCTGTGGAAAACGGGTCCAAATGGCTCTTTAACTGTTTAAGGTTGCAAAACCCTATTCTAGACCATCACCTTCCTGTATGCATCTCACCACTATAGTGTCTGTCCTTCCTTATTATGTCCAGAATTTAAAAGTTCAGTGGTGTTTCTAGCACTCATGTTGAATAAAGTGGAAACAGAGTACTAATCTTAGTTCTTGAGAACCATTAATTATCAATTCAATATGGAGATATCAGTCATCATTCATGGTAAGATTCAACAAAAGTCTTCAGACCAAAGACAAATTTTGATCACAAATTTTAAAAGAAATGAAGAACAGTTGGCCAAGTGAAGAAATAAGCATTGTAGATAAGAATGTGAGAAATAAGCAACAGAGACAAGGACATATCAGGATACCAAGTCATAGATATGGAAGACTATATAGAGTTCAGAAAGCATTTGGCTATTCATTAGAGTAGACAGAAAACTAGGGCAGAGATTTAATTAGGGTATATGATCAGAGTGACAGGAGAGATGAATTATTTTGGCAGCAGAATGCTGAACAAAAGTAATCATATCAGTGAGCTTAGTAACATGAGATAAAAATCAAATCTGAGGGATCTAAAACATTATATAACCAATAGAAAATGGAAATAATTCAGCGGAGATATGGCAAAACACAAGTATATGTGGTTGTGCAAATTTGTTAAAGGTGAACTTAGGGGATACAGCTCTTATTTAATTTTATAGACCACTTTTTCTCTACAAAGCTCAATATTAGCAAACACTTCATTTGGTATTCATAACAAAAGTCATGTGAGTAAGAATAAGATTAAAGAAAGTAGCAGGCCCAAAATAACCCCTTGAATTATGCAATCAAATAAGGATTTTAACTAGGTTCTATAGTTCCAAGTCTAACAGTAAAGTGAACACTGATGTTTGAGGAACAGAAGATATGGGTACCTAAAAGTGCACATGATGTTGTGAGAAAGTTAAGAATCATAAAAGAAAATTGAGAATTTATATCCAAATTCATAGATTGAAAAGGGCTACAGAACATTTATACTATTCCTTTATTGGGGCACCAAAGCATGTCCCTGTCTTTCTCTGAAAAAACAGCCATGCAAATATCTCTCTGCTACTTCGTGATCTGGAAAAAAAAAGATGATGTCACAAGATGATGATGATGATGATTGCCATTCCACTTAGAAAAATCTCTATATATTTTGAGTAGGATGATGCTATTAAATAAAATATTTATTCCATTATTATGTTATTTTTCAATTTGGTAATGGATAAGAGGCCAGATCTCATGCATATCGCCAATTCCAAGACTTGGATGGGTGAGGATGAGGATTCTCCTTTCTTGGAGAAAAGACCATTAAATTATCAAGTGTTGCATTAGTCACAGAATAGAGCAGATGGAGCAGAAGCTTTCCTCTGACCAAATATACTGTTCTACAGATAGCTGAATGTAAGATTGGGCTTAAGGGACAAATAAGGAGTTCTACTACTATAGCAGGCTCCCTGGTGCATAGCTTCATTTTTATCTGAGCTGCATGCTTTGTGTTTGCTTTGTATTGATGTTTTGGTTCTGGGGAACTTCAATTTACCTTCCCTAAGTCCTTCATGAGCAATTGGCCACCATGACAATCAAAGGTTTGCAATAGATCAGGGGTCGGGAACCTTTTTGACTAAGAGAGCCATGAAAGCAAAAAATGTGGAAATTTATTTCAGTGAGAGCCATATAATATATTTTAAAAGTGAACCGAGCAGACGCAGTCTCAGACTGATTCAAAAGGGGGCGTTTACCTCTTCTTTCTTCTTCCTTCCTTCCTCTTTCTTCTTTCCTAACATCTTTTTCTTTCCTTCTGTCTTCCTGCCTTCCTAACCTCTCTCTCTCTCTCTCTCTCTCTCTCTCTCTCTCTCTCTCTCTCTCTCTCTCTCTCTCTCTCTCTCTCTCTCTCTCTCCTTCTTCTTCTTTCTTCTTCCTTCCTTCCTCTTTCTTCTTTCCTAACCTCTTTTTCTGTCTTCCTGCCTTCCTAACCTCTTTCTCTCTCTCTCTTTCTCTCTCTCCTTCTTCTTCTTTCTTCTTCCTTCCTTCCTCTTTCTTCTTTCCTAACATCTTTTTCTTTCTTTCTGTCTTCCTGCCTTCCTAACCTCTCTCTCTCTCTCTCTCTCTCTCTCTCTCTCTCTCTCTCTCTCTCTCTCTCTCTCTCCTTCTTCTTCTTTCTTCTTCTTCCTTCCTTCCTTCCTTCCTGGCTGTGGAGAGGAGCTGGCTGAAGAAGATCCAGCAGCAACCAACCTACCGAGGCTCCTGGAAGACGGGAAGCCGTCAGCCCAGCCAGGGGGGAGGAGGAGGAGAAAGGCGGTGATTTAGCCCATCAAGCGCACTCCACTTGGCGGCTCTCGGATGGAATGGCAGCGCGCGCGGAAGGAATGCCAGAGGATGGCGTCGAGCACACGAGGCTCTCACGGGCAGCCGCGCTGACCCTGCCTCCGCCGAGGAGGAGGGGGAAAGGGAAGGAAAGCGCTCCCGCAGAGCATCCCAACTGCAAGTTATCGTTGCCGTCCTGCCCAAGCGGCCGCGCGACGCGACCCCGGAGCCGGATGGGCACAAGGGCAGGAAGAGAGAGAAAAAGAAAAGGTGACGCTGTTTTAGCAAACGGAAGTGATTTCAACCGCGGCGCAGAGGCGCCCAGCGAGCGGGGCATCACCTTTTCTTTCTTTTTCTCTTCCTGCCCTTGTGCCCATCCGGCTCCGGGGTCACGTCGCGTGGCCACTTGGGCAGGACGGGCGACGATAACTTGCAGTTGGGATGCTCTGCGGGAGCGCTTTCCTTTCCCCCTCCTCCTCGGCGGAGGCAGGGTCAGCGCAGCTGCCCGTGAGAGCCTCGTGTGCTCGACGCCGTCCTCTGGCATTCCTTCCGCGCGCGCTGCCGTTCCATCCGAAAGCCGCCAAGTGGAGTGCGCTTGATGGGCTAAATCACCGCCTTTCTCCTCCTCCTCCCCCCTGGCTGGGCTGACGGCTGACAGCCACCCCTGATATAGCCGATGGAACTGGCGGCGGTTGCGGCGCGGAGCTTCTCCCGCCCGCTTTCCCGTCCCGGCTGAACGCCGCCATTTGGGTTATTTTTCCCTCTGTGCATGCTCGCGCATGCACAGAGGGAAAAATAACCCAAATGATTGTGGTCAGCCGGGACGGGAAAGCGGTGATTGTGTTCAGCCGGGACGGGAAAGCGGGCAGGAGAAGCTCCGCGCCGCAACCGCCGCCAGTTCCATCGGCTATACGCCGAAGGACTGGCCTGGGCGAACCGGGAGGATTTCACCCCTGCTGCGAGCCATAAACAATCATCAAAAGAGCCACATCTGGCTCGCGAGCCATAGGTTCCCTACCCCTGCAATAGATGATCACAAGTCAGACTCAGGTTAGGTTTGTTTTTTTTATCTGAGAGTACCTAAGACATGATCTGAGGTAGGGAGCAATTCTATCAGTTCCTTCCTGTAGTTATGCACTGAGACTGACCCATGAAACACCGCTGTTAGGAGAGCTGCACTAGCTGGCAGTTAGCTACTTGGTACAGTTCAAGTTAGCGATTGTCACTTTTAAAGCCTTGCATGGCTCAGAGTCTGGTTATCACCATTACCAGATCCTTTAATTTGAATTTTATGTTCAGGAAGATCTGGGACAGATATTATTTTAATTACAATCAAGAATGCCAACTTCAAGGATGCAGGTTCAAGTAATGCTCTCCCTCATTTGGAAAAATTGATATTTATTCTACTTCTTGCTTATTAAATTTCCAAGAGACATTAAAAACATGACTTTTCAGAAAGGCATTTCAGGAGGTTACATCTAAATAGTGGCACATTGCATTCACTGATCACAATAAAGGCATTTGAGGAGAGGGGCATCATGCTACACCTGAATAGTGGCACATTGTATTCATTGGTCATAACAATATTAATTGATTTCTGTTTGGAATTTTTCTCATGATGATATTGTAAGCTGTTCAGAGTCTTCAAAATGAAGTGGCATGAAGGCTGTAGAAGCAACTGGTTAGTTATTTTCATCAGTATGTTTACTGATGAAAGAACCCAATGCTAAATATTTAGGAAGTTTTTTAGGGAATGCATTGTCTCGGTCTGCTTAGAAAAGGACAGCCTCTTACTATTTCATCTTAACTAAAGCTGTTGAAACTAAATATATCTGGTCAGAAGTGAAGTGGGCATCAGCATATCAACATACCATTATCTGAGAAAACTAACACTCATAGTTTAAGTAGTGGAACTACACACGTTATGGGAAAAAATTCTTCCCTTATGCTACATCATGTTGATATCATTTTCCTTTACCTGCTCACCTCCCATACCTACAATTAGCAATGAATAAGGAAATATGTAACATTCAGACACTCTTTCTTCCGATCATCCATTTTGGTTTTAAATAAAAAATGGTCATTAAACAAGATCTCTTGATTCTTTAATAAGACTGCTAGAATTCTCTTTGATGCCCCCTGAAAGACAGATCCAGTGATTAATTAATTTCTGATTAGATATTATTTCTTTGATATAGTTGAAATAAAAGATTTTTTTCTTTATCAAATGACTAAACTATTACATGATCATTCTCATGCAGAATTTATTTCTTATATTCGGTGTACAAGCAAAGCTTAGGAAAGAAAATTGGCATTACAAATCATAGAAAGAAGTACTTTCTCTTTCTGAGCTGTTACTGATGCGGCTCTCTTTATACAGCTGCTATTTAAATATAAGATATTTTCTCCATTACTATTTATTTATTCATTCATTCATGTGGCTGGAAATTGTTACAGGTTTTCATAAACTTATGAAAATATTATTAGCTCAGAGGAGTCTTTATAGTGCACACAAATCAGAATCTATAGAGTCAAAGGCTTGCAAGGACATAATATTGTATCAAATCAAACCTTTATTACAGTCATAGACCATCATACATAATATTGTATGAAGTCAGAAAGACCTCAGGTACGACTTCTTTCACACTTTCACACTTCTTAGATATTGAGTTCTATTCTGTTCCAGAAACCTTTTCACCAACTCATATAACATCATCAAACACCTTTCAAACTAACTTTGACTTTGGATTTTTTATCTGAGGATACAGTTGTGAATTTACTTATTTAAGATACTTTCAATAGCACGTTCTGAAGGAATGGCTATCTCTCATCATTTGGAATCTACATGAAGGTTTAGGACACAGCAAATGACACTGTTGCCATGGTAACTATCTATCACCCTGACATTCTATCTCAAGATTTGAAATATGTTTAAACGTGCTCCCCACAACCCTCCTTGTAGAATCCACCGAAGTCATCTGTAACATTCACTGCACGTGAATTTGTGACTTATGACCTGATTCCTCAAATCCTATTTGACATTTTTTTACTGAGAGTAGGCTGCAATAGCTGACAACTATCCACAAGCTAACCATATTGACAGACATAAAGATAATTTTATAAACGGCAAACTGTCTGCCAGGAGGGTTTGCCAAATTGCCAGATGCCAGTTGGAATATGTGTGCTGATGCTTTGCTTTCGAGTCCTTTAATTGCCTTTTTAGAAAAGGAAGACATGGCAACACGCTTTACTTCCGTTGTTAGCTATGGTGTTCTATGTTCTAGAAACATAAAAAGAGAACTTTATTTACCTCGCGTCCATCATAATCTAACTTACACTTTTAGTCAATTGCTTTGTTCTACTGATATCTGTCAATCTCCTGTATTCTTTTGGAGATGCTCATGGCAACTGCTAGTGGATGATACATATTTATATGGATGGATTCATCTATAATGACTTGACATTTGTTGAGGAGCCATTGCAAATCACACAATTGAGAAACAACTATCTTATTCTATTGCAAAGAAGGAAGAGTTATTCAAGATCACTTAGTATGTTAAATATTGTAAACAAGAAAGCATCACTACTGTGGTCCTACAAAAATGGGAGGTCCTATAAATTTCTTTGAAAACGGGATTCCCAAAACTTCTTATTATCCTCATGGAAAACCTATACAGAGGATAGGAAGCCACAATCAAAATGAGACGTGACAAAACAGACTGGCTTCAGTAGGCAAAGGAGATTGTATACTCTCTTATTTATTCAATCTACATGCTGAATATATATTGAGGGAAGCTGAAGTGGAAGAAACTGAGCATGATTTTAAAATTGAAGGAAGAAATATCAATAGTCTGTGCTATGCTGAAGACAGTACTCAGTTAACTGAAGGTGCCAATAATCTACAAGTTCTATTAATGAAAGTTAAGGAGCACAATGAAAAAAATGGTACTAATATTAAGTATAAAGAAGACCAGATTCATGATAACAGATAGAACAATCATACTTAGGAATTACAATGAAGATACAGAAGTAAAGGATAGCTTCTGCATTTCAGGTTCAACTTCAACAGTAAAGGAACCAACAGTCATCAAAATGCCATTGATTAAGCACAATAATGGCCTAAAAATTATTCATATTTCTTGATGAATCTATACTTACAAAGATCATAATTGTGTAGGCAATAGTTTTCCCTCAGGCAGTCGTTGAAAGCAAAAGGGGGAAAAGTATTATTACTGTGGGATAAAACCCATGGAAAGATTTGAGAAAATCTGGCTATTTTGGGTAGCCAAGAAAACAAAACAATGGATAATTGAACAAATAAATTCATAATTCTCACTTGAGACACAATGACCAGAGTCATGTTATCATGGTTTGGACACATTATAGAGAATGAGTTCAGTTGAGAAATCTATAGTCCTTGGAAAGATGGAAAGAAAAAGAAAGAAAAGGACAACCAAAGCAAAATGGACTGACTTGCTTATAGCAGCAATGGGTGCACTGGTGGAAGACATGGAAGAATAGATTTTGGACAGGTGTATCTATTGGTTACTAAGAGTTAATACTGATTTGATGACTCATAATCAGTAAATCAAGGCCTATAGGTGAGAATAAATTGAAGTGAATGGAAATGCATTCACTTGCATTATTCTAACATATGCATCCATTATGCTATTCTGTTTAATGTTAAGCAACATTCTGCAAAGCTCAGAAAAAGGGTAAAAAGTAATAAGCAAAAATAATTAAAAACAGGAAATAAGAGAAATGGAAAACAAATATACATTTATTTTCTTTCTTTTTAAAATAATTTTTATTAAACATTTTTTAAGTTAAAAACAAATACGGAAATTTATACAGTTTTCTTCTTTACAACAATTGCGCATCGCTAAACATTTTAAGTTTTACAATTTTTTCCTCTTCAATTTTTCATTTCAATTATATACATATATTTCACAATTCTATTTGTGTACATCATATAATAGTGTACTCTATTTCTACCTTATTTTCTTTTCTTTTTAAAAAAATAATTTTTATTGAATTATTTACATTTTTAAAAATGTAATTTTTGTAAAAATACAAAAAAACAGAAAAAAAACACCAGGACAAAACACTAACAAACATACAACTATACAGTATAACCTCTAGGGTTATCTTACAGCAATTGATATCGACGAGTTATGTTTATATAATTTTTATAATTCACATATTTCTAGAATCTTTACCAATAACATATTTCCTTTTAAACTCAGTAGATATAGTTATACTAACATAAAATACATATACAGCATAATATACCTATTAATAAATTAATATGAATTAAATATTTACAACTTTTTTTAATTTTCTCTTTTCAAGCCAATCGTAAAATACATTCCAAATTTCATAATATTCTGAGTCCTCCTTTTTGTTTAATTCCATTGTCATTTTATCTAATTCTGCACATTCAAAAATTTTCTTAATTATTATATTTTCAGTTGGACCATCCTTCTGTTTCCAATATTGTGCAAGGCTAATCCTTGCTGCGGTTAGAATATGTAATGTAATATAGTGGTACTTTTTCTCCATTTTCTGATCTATTATTCTCAGTAGAAATGCTTCGGGTTTTATAGCTATTTTTGTTTCATAATTTCCTTTAACCAAATCTGAATTTTATACCAAAATTTCTTTATAAGGGGGCAGGTCCACCACATGTGATAATAAGATCCATTTTTGTGATCACATTTCCAACATTTGGGCGTTAAATTTGAGTACATTTTAGCCAATCTCGCAGGAGGAAGGTACCACCTGTAGTACATCTTATGTAAGTTTTCTGTAGTTGATTTCATCATTTTATAATTTTTACTCCAGATTTTATCCCATTGTTCTAAATTAATACTGTATTTCTTGACCTAATAAAATTTTATCTAGTTCTGATTTTTCCCTTTGTATTCCAAAACATTTCTTATCTTCATCTAATCTCGATTTAATTTGAAAGTATGGCTGCCAATCAATTTTAATTCCTTGTTGCTCCAATTTTTGGATGGATTTTAGCTTTTCTCCTTCCTCTAGGATTTTTGAGTATGAGAGAGGGGGGGAGAGGGAGAGGGAGAGGGGGAGGGAGGGAGGGAGGGAGGGAGGGAGGGAGAGAGAGAGAGAGAGAGAGAGAGAGAGAGAGAGAGAGAGAGAGAGAGAGAGAGAGAGAGAGAGAGAGAGAGAGAGATGATGATGATGATATAGATATGATATAGATGATATAGATGATAGATGATATAGATGATATAGATATATAGCAGCAATGGTGCTGGTTACATGGCACATATAACACCACTACTCTGTGAGCTGCACTGGCTGCCAGTATGTTTCCAGGTGCAATTCAATGTGATGGTTGTCAACATTAAATGGCTTGGGATCAGGTTACCTGAATGACCATCTTTTTCCAAATGTTTCTATCCGTCCAGCTCATTCCAACAGATTGCAAATTCTGTCAGCCAAAGAGTGTCAAATGGCAGGAACTAAAACACGGGCTTTTTCTGCAGTAGCGCCTGCTTTATAGAATATTCTCCCCTTGGAGATTAAAATTGCCCCAATCCTGCTGGCCTTTCCAAAGCTTTAGAAACTTGGCTATGGGTCCGGGCATGGAGATCAAGGGCCCCGTTACTTGGCTTTACTATTAGTTGATTTATCATCATGGCTTCTGTTTGTACTTATTTATTTTGAGGATATTTTCATTGTTTTAATGTTTTGAATTATTTTATAATTTTAGAATTGTAAGCTGCCCAGAATCACTTGCTTGAGTTGGGTAGCTATAGAAATCGAACAAATATTAATAACAGTACTAGTGCTTTATCTTTTACAGAAAATGTTTTCTAAATAATAGTTCTAAAATTTCTAACTGATTTCTGATTGATGGTAGAAGCTATTTATCTTGTTAAAGTTTCATTGTGGATTTGGCTGATGGCAAGTACAGGCACATTTAACATGCCCCATATGAAAGAAATGGATATTGAAATATTGAACTTGGTGGGTGTGAAAATTGTATGAAACTTTCACAGCATGTATAATTTTGGAAGACCCAGCATTCCAAATCTCCCAACTAGTGTTTTTACATGGGACAGCTGCTAATGATGCAATGTAAGTTGTATTATATAGTGTGATGTTTATTAGAATACTTGTCAAATTATATTTCTGATAAAAGGGGATAAATTGTAGGTTCCTTTGCAATTGAAACTGGCAGGTTTTAGCTTAAGTGGTCTTGGTATTCAATAAATTGTTAAAGGACAAGAAGCTGCTTATTGTTGCAGAACAAGCTTCTGTTAGTATCATTACAGCATCTGTTTCCTATCTTTTGGGATGTTGTGACTATCAGGGGTTGAAGCAACCCATGTGTGATTCTCTTTATTGCTCTACTGATTTTTAAATTACAGGAAATATCTTTTCAGAGTTGCTTTGCTATCTATTTATTTGAAAAATTTCTATTCTTTATACAGTAGCTTACTTTTTCCATAATAAAGTGCTCCCAGGCAAGACCATTTCTGAATCCAGTTTAGAATACTTCCACCTTATAGGATTTTTTAAAAAATTCTTCTCTTTCTTTCAGTTTTTCTGTAAGAATACACTAGAATTGCTTTTCGGTGGGATGCACAATTATTGTTGAGATAAATGATTTAATTACTATGTATTATTTCTATTCAAGGCCAGCGTGATAATGTCTCACAGGAGAAAAATTATGCAAATAGTATTTATTTTAGTATAAAATGCTGTTGAATTACATTTTTGCTGTCATATCTTGCTAGAGACTGACATAACTCTAATTGTTATAGAGAAGCTGAACCATAATGACTTGCACATGCATAGGATTTTATTTTTAATTATTTTAGTTTCATTCTAACACCTTGCCTAATATACCTAAAACATTGTTGTGTTCTAAGAAACAGGAGAGAAGGAAGGAGAACAAGATAGTTTGAAAGGAAGTTGTAGTTATTAGAAATATAATTTTATTTCATGGGTTTTATCAAATTTAGTTTTGTCTTCCAAGATTAAACTGATCTTTACTTTTTTTTAGTTAACTGTCCATGTTTATTTATTACTGACCTCATGTAACAGACTATATTCTACCTTCACTCCATAATCATTTGTGTTAACATTACCATTGTCATCTTAATGTTTAATATTAACTTAGATTTTTCTCTTTCTATATTTATTTTTTAACTAGCTGATGATCCAACGCTGCCCTGGTATTTTTTCCTCCTAATCACCCCCACCTCCCGCGCATGTGCGCATGACCCCCTCTGAGGGTCATTTCAAAAAATCTTTTCTTAGTGAGCACCTAGAAGCCAAGAGGAACATACGTGGCAAATTTCAAGTTTGTAGGCTTTACAGTTCTGGAGATTTCGTGATTACGGTGTGAGTGGTTTTCACTTTTATATATATAGATTACCTCTTCTAAATCTTACTTTTCTATATTTTCTGTATATGTCAAACTAACCTGTAGTTTAAAGCAATAGTGAGCAATCTGTGGCCCAAAACCATATATGGCCCCATTAAACATTTTTCATTGCCTGGAACTAATATCAGCAATATAATTGCTAAAAATCAATTTTCCATCATTTTGAAACAGAAGCACATCAAAATTGTGATATATGCTCTCAAGTGGACTTAACATGATGTTTTAAACCCTTGTTTTAAAGTTAGTTCCTGAAATGCTTCTGAAAAGAGAAAAATTACAGCAGCCTGCATGTATACGCTTCCAGGTTATCATGATAAAATCCTATTGTTGAATTGCTCAACCTCTCCATACCCACAAGTTAAAAAGCAAATATTTGTTCACTCTTGCTTTTCCAAAGGTTTTTGATGATACAATATATAGCAACAATAGTTTGTGTAAGGAAGTAGTAATTTGGATCTGTATTTTTAAATCTTCAAAAAATACAGTACAGTCTTATGAATGTTAAATTTAATGTGTATTTATATTATTTTTGTGAAAGGAAATACTAAGAGGATTTGAAAAGTGTTTTGGTTTTTTCTTCCTCTTCTCTTCCTCTTCTTTCTCTTCCTTGTAAGTCAGTATTCCCATAAAGAAAACCAGACCAATTTTGTTGCTTAAGTTAGCATCATGTTATCCATAGCAAGTGCTGTGAGCAGTCAGAAAATCAACAGCAAAAAAGGATTCAATCATATTGGCAGTGCTGCCTAATCAAGTGCTAATGTAGCACCCATAAAGTATATTTATGTCAAAATAAAATTGTCCTGAAAACTAGGAGGGCATGATTAAAAGCAATTATTCCAATAAGCATGTACTCTTTATGGATCATTAAAAGACCATTCATTTTTATACTATAGTAGGCAAGAAATCTCAAAGGCCAGATATAATCTCAAGTGCCAGATTGGCTCTATCAGGATCAATATAGAACTGAATATCGTTGAATCATATCCATGCTTTCACTGATTGGAAGAATTAAGTCTAATATTAGTGGAAAGTTCTGTGCATTAAGTTCATCACATAGATAAACATACTGACATAGATTTTGTAATCTGGTATTTAGGTAGATAATTCCCTGAGTGGTATGGTGGTCTAGAGGTGAAGACACTCGCCTCCAACTTGGAAGCTTGAGAGTTCAATCCTAGGCAGTGGCAGATGTTTCTCTATCAAAACACAAAGAAAAAATATATGTTGCATAGGCATCAGGAAGGGCATCCAGCCAATAAACACTCAGCTCCATTTAGCTGCCCCAACTCCCACCCAAATAAAGGGATTAAAGGGTCATAAAAAGAAAATATATATAAATTAAAAAAGGAAAAAAGCTAGGTAGATGATTCCCAATGCTTGAGTAATTCTTTGTCCCTGATTTGGTGCAAAGTGCCAATAAAGGAAAATATTTGTAGCTCAGAGTTGATATGAGGAGTTGGTGGTGGTCTCTGAGTTTGGCTGTTTTCTTGCAGATGTTTCATCACCCAAACTAGGTAAATACCATCAGTGTATCTAACACTGATTCATCACTCTAGTTTGGGTAATGAAACATCTGCAAGAAAAGAGCCAAAATCAAGGAGCACCAAGGACCCTTTATTATGCAAAATGGTATTTCCTCTACCTATTGTAGGCTTTTTGAAGGGGCAGTTCTGAAAAAAATCCACTTAGCCTCTAGATGGCAGCAAAGTGATACTGATAATTCCAATTCTTTCTTGCCATTTATTGGTTTTTTGCAGAAACTGAGGAAACCAGTGTAGAGCCCAGAGACAGTGAGAGAGAGGGAAGGTGTGTTGTACCATCTGGCAGCCTTATGGTCTGCTTGACTGCTTGTTACATGAGAAAAATAGTTTCCATGCAGAATTGGGTTTTGTCTCTGTCTTCAACAGAAATCATCTACTGAAGAATTCATTACCATTGTGGCTTTGGCTTTAAAAGGAACACCAACCTCAAGATTTGTCACCAACAGCAACCTCATTCTCCTGCTTTAGTGAGATTGAGAAGGAGAGAAGAAATATGGCTCAGAAATATCATGAAAGAAAGGGGAAAATGTGCTGTACTATCTGGCTGGCTGTCTTTTCTTGCCTTCAGTGGAAAACATCTCCTTCACAAAAAGCAGCCTTATAGATAACTTCTAAAGGAGGCCTTGTGCCTGAGCTTGCCTCACATTTATTTTTCTAGGTCTATATAAATATTAGGCGGGTAAAAGAAGGGATCTGTTCTATGAGTTGTCTCTGGCTTTGTGTTAACACAGGGGTGTCAAACTCACGTCATCACAGCGGCATCACGTGACGTATCAGGACTTTCCCCCCCCTTCATTAAACCGGGTATGGGTGTGGCCAGCACGTGACGCATCCGGCCCGCGGGTAGGGAGTTTGACATCCCTGTGTTAAGAGGTCAGAACATCAGAAAAAACACTGAAGTCAGAGAGAAATATAGAGGGAAAGTGCAATCTAGAAGTTACAGTGAAAAGGACAATGGATCACTGGGTTCCATTCCTTTCAGATTTCAGCCTACCACAGAAGTTAAAGTGACAGTGATGGTGGCACCTCCAATATAAATTTCCAAAAGGAAAACTTTATTATCCAGAACTTCATCTTGTATTAAAAAAAACTTTTCAGGCATCAAAGACCCCTACCTAGTGGAAAAGAATGTGTTTCTGAGCATTTGGAAGAAAAAGTGTTCAGTTCTATCTGCTGGGCTACTCCAAGTTACCACAGGCAATAAAGGCTGGGCAGATGGAGTGGCCATGGTCTGCAGAAATTGCAACTTGCTGATCAGATGCTACAGTAACACAGACAATCTGCTGAACGCTGCTGCCTTTGGGGCAGGAACTATGTAGAAAACGTAGTGTACAGTCCAACTTGCTGCCTAACAGTGTGTCATTTTAAACTTCTGGAAATTTTTTGGCATGTACTCAATTCACTTCTTATCCTGACAGAATTCAATGTCCCTACTGAAATTGCCCATCAGCAATAGCATAGGAGATAATGTTTCAACAGCCCTGTATCAGTCACAATTAATATGTATTCCTATGCATCCAGCAAGGCACATAACAGATCTGGTATTCTTTTGAGATAGATATGAAAATCTGAAATTTGAAAAGCCCTGTGTAACTCCATTGTCAAGGGCAGAATACTCCATGATCAATTTTAGACTGTCAATACAAATGTTTGCAGGGATGGGTGGTAGATTAAAATAGTCCAATTGTAAGAGAACCCTCAGAAGCTAGGAAAGAAAGAATATTTCAAAACAAGATAAATGAAGAACAGGTGCACATTTAAATTTTATCTAATGAAAGAGCCATTAGCCCATCAATTAAGCATCTGGAAGAAAGAAGTTCAAACAGAGTTCACCTTAGTCAATTCATTCATAAACAAAAGTTTGAGTTTTGCTTATTTGGTTTCTAATATTCCATATTTTAATATCACCATCAGCTTTTTTTGCCTAGCATTAAATCTGTTAATAAACTTCATATGAGTCATTGCTTTTAAAGGTTTGACACCAATCTAGGTTGGATGTTGATTTCTGAATGTGCTTGGGCAATTTCTCTCATCAACTGTCAGTGATGCTGTCAATGTCTTGGCTGATCTGTTGAATATGAGTGCAGCTGAGGCAATGTTCATTATTGTTCCTAAGCACCATCTTCTCTCTTGCAGAATCATATTAGTTCCTTGGCTTT